>OX383258.1:8750000-10000000 GCA_947522985.1 Lithophane socia | reverse complement strand
TATGAAGTTAGTTGGGTGTCCAGATACCGGCAGTTTGCGACACAATAAATTAACCGTCGTGTAAAACTAAGAGCTTGTTGCGACACTGTGTCGTAGTTAATGCGGACGCTACTTTCAAACTGCGCATGATTCCTTGAAAGTTTCCTTGTTCCAAAACAAATTGCAATTTTACTGTACTTTGCTTTATGTGTGTATAATGGAGCGTCCGTCTTCTGGTTTTAGAAAACTTTTGATGTTTGTCTCGGTTTCTGTAACTTTCGCTTAATTAAAAACCCGTGCAAGAAATCTTCATTATGCATTCACATCAGCGTACACAATTAGTAAGTTTTTTCAAGTCATTATTTTAATTCAAACAAGCTGACTGAAGTGAAAACCTCCATCTATTTGAACGAAGCATCATGCTTTTATGAATATCTGCTTATAAGCATTTTACTCAGAAAATAAAAGCTCTTTTAAAGATATTACAAAGGATTTATAAATGAAAAAAAAACTCTTTCTGCATACTAATTTGAAGATATTAATTAAAAATTGTTCCAAAGTAAGATTTAAGGCTCCCCGCAAACAGGCGCGACGCGAATTTGGTGAAACAAATTCTATAAAACTTCACGGAAATTCTTCTACCGTTGTCGCGTCGTGCCTGTCTGCGGAGCCTTTTTAAAATAGCATAATTTACAATTCTTGCTTGTTCGTGTGTGTGAGGTATCTACTGGAGGTATTAATGAGGATTTCATTGTAAAGTTCAGTAAGGAGAGACTCAGGAACCCTGCAGGCTCCGTAATTGGGTAGCGTGAGTGGGTAGGTACCTTTACCTACCTACTAGTACAATGTCTCCGAAGAAGGTCCTTCTCCGAATGTTAAAACTATATTCATGGAGTCACAGTAGGTGTGACAAGTTACGTCATTTCTCGGATATTTAACATATTTTTATAACTTACCTAATTTCTCCTTTCCCAGGCCCAGAAAGAAAATACAGTCGAACAGTAGAAATTGTCTTATATAGTGCTTTTAGGCTAAATGAAATGAAATGAAATGAAATTGTTTATTCTGTAAATAGGATATTGGAATGACTTTTACACGTCATATTAAAAAGTTGTAAAAATAAGCTAGATGAGGTCGGCGTTTCCTATCTGACTACTCTGAGAAGAAAGTGAGCTCGTGGCTAAGTAATAACAGCCGCTCGGGTCGATCCATCAGGTTAAGCTACGCTTGCCGGGGTTGGTCCGTGGATGGGTGACCATTTTCACATATCGAGACTCCTCCGTGCCTCGGAAAGCACGTTAAGCCGTTGGTCCCGGCTGTCATTTGTGGATCTTTGACAGTCGTTACGAGTCGTCAGAAGCACGAAAGTCTGACAACCAGTCTAACCAAGGGGTATCGTATTACCCAGTTACTGGGTTGTGGAGGTCAGATCGGCAGTCGCTCCATGTAAAATACTGGTATTCAGCTGCATCCGGTTAGACTGAAAGCCGACCCCAACATAGTTGGGAAAAGGCTAGGCAGATGATACTCTGAGAAGAAAGGCCGAAACAAACTCAGAGGTCACCGTCTCCTTTAAAGTCCAGACATAATCTTGGTCAGGCCATATGAGGACCAAGTAGATAAGAGTCTGAAATGGTCTTTTGAGGAAAGAACCACACATATTTGAGTTGACCTGTCCAGTCAGTGCAAGCATTTGTCAGTAATAGTGGAGCTCAAGTCAGAACTAAAGGAGCTCAACGACAACGCTCAACGACAACGACAACGACAAATAACGGCTTTTCTTCGTGTCCATGAATGTTAGCATATATATTTATGAACCTACTTTTCTTACAAACTTCGGCCCTAAGGCACTGCAATAGATGAGCTTTTAATACAAAGATGCCGGAGATTTTTAAGCTTTTTGGAATAGTTTAATTTTCGAGTTGAATTTATCAGCGCTTGTCGTCGCCGTCCGTTGCAAACTCACAAACAATGAAACGAAAAAGAATTCTATGAACTAGATTTCGTGATAGAAACAAAATTAATTATATTTTTCTTTACAAATAATTATGTTTATAGTGTTTATTGGTTTCGATTTTGAATAAAAATATGTGGTTAATGCAAAGCAGTATTTGATATAAAAAATGATGCATTATATGTACCGTATATGTGCACCTATCTTTATACCTACAATTGATGTGAAAGCTTACAATACTCTTAGGGCGTTTGTGCACTACAAGGAATTTTACTGTCCGGCAGTCCGATTTTTTACGGTCCGATGTTGATAGCAACTTTATTTTGAAGCAGTAAGGTCTGTTTTCGTATTTCAAGTAATACTGCTGCGTTCACATTTTTACTGCCGGACGGTAAAATTCCTTGTAGTGCACAAACGCCCTTACCGTGGTTATTCATGAAAAACTACATGTCAGGCCTATGCATCCTATTTTAGTTCCAAAGGAAACACTATGACAGATCTAGAATCTAGACGCCCAAATATAGAAATTGAATGGAAGTGAGGTGGATATACCTTCAAGTCAATTGTTTTTAAACTGGGCCAGCCCCAGATTAACCTGTTTGCAAACAGGTCAAATTCTAAGTGTCAGAATGGCATCATGGATCTAGGTGCATGCTCTGTAGATGCATTCACTGTCAAAGTCTGGAAAAATACTCTGTGCCTAGAAACGTTTTAAACAGATTACGTCACAACGAAGTAGCTTGTGCTAATGAATCACGTATCATATTAAATAGAACAAGAGTTTCGTTCAGAGCACGCGACTACGCGAGCTTACGGCACATTCACATTCAGCTGCTCGACAAAGAGCTCGTTGTGCGCCAGTCCGTATGTTACCTCGAGAGCTCAAGTTATATGCCACCGACTTGTCTAGATACCATCTATGTACTGAGAGTTCTTTTAATGTACTTCGTTTTGTATACAAATGGTAGTTTATACCGGAATGCTGGAGATTTATGTTGTTGATTCCCTTGAAGTTTCAAAAGTATTATTTATTTTACAAAGTTTAGGTTTAGGATTCCTGATTGCTGAATTGATTAGGTTTGAGTGAATGCCCGTCCAAATGACAAAAGCGTCTGAGTTACTTGAAAGTGCCGGCAGGACTATATTTATTACCCTTTTGAACGACTTTTCACATCGGTAAGTCGATACTTCAGTAAAACTGCACAGTAATAAATAGCCACGCAATTTAATAGCAGAGCTCCGTAGCAGTTTCTACAGCGATTTAAGGATCACTAAAGTTCACAAGTGACGAATTCGTTCGGCGCGTCGCCTTGTCGTCACCCACAAGTACCGCAATTTCCTATCGCCATCAGGTTTACTTTAAGAATTTGTTCGAGATTATACGCGGCTGATACAGTGTGTTTTCCTTTAATTTTCTTATACCTAGGGCGTCATAAACAAAGGGTAAATAGAAAATTATACGACAACATTGTTTGTGCCTGCTTGGCGCTTCGTTGCGACGATGTGAAATGTTTTATGTTTGCCAATTTATATGCTTATCTAAAGTACACATGCTTTCATAAAAAACGTAATAAAAACATGAATAGCGTTTAATTTTCGGACTGTATTAACCCAGCAGAATTGACAAAAATATTATTGCAAGTCGGTTTAAATCGTCGTCGTCGGCTCTTCATTTAGTAACACGTGTCGGTATAGTAACTTCGCAATATAATATCAGTTGCAGCGGTTCTGTAATAGCTCTGCAACAAACGCAATAAACGCTATGATGCTATGAACTTTATCAAAGGTTAGCTTTAATACCGCCGACATTAAATTACTTTTTCAACTAACTGAACTTTAAAATGAATGTGCTAGAACGAATCAGTTCGAATGAGTAATTATTAAGTTCGAGAATGTGTCGCGAACGAGTAAATCGAGTTGTTGCTCGAATATCCCGGGAGGATGTTCTAAGACGTGTTCCTCGTTATTAGGTTTCGCATTACTTTGATGTTAAAATGTTCAGGAATTGAGTTAAAAGGCTGCTGTAACCGATTTGCTGCTTTGTTTTTTTTTTGTTGAAAAAACGTAGAAAGCATTTTTCAAAAACTTTTCAACTCTTTCTGTACAATTTAGGGTACACCTGGAACTTTAGTTCTCATGTCAGAATTGATTTACGACACGGTTCTCAGGAATAACACTAAACTTTACACTGAACATCAACACTGCGTTACAGCTGTAGATAAAACTAAAATTACACGACATATTTGATTATTTGTTTTTTTTTATTTGATTCGATTTTAAGAATCGAATCAAATAAAAAAAAACATATAAAATTATATTTATGTAACAGGTTTTAGGTGTTACAACACTAACAACGTTAAAACGTACATAAGTACCTATCACTGTGTCCTGCGGCAGGACACAAGTGATACCTACTTACTTTATACATATATTACAAAATTAAGAACAAAAAATAGTGTAAATAAAAAGTAAGTATAGTGAAATAAGTCAAATAATTTTATTTCAAATAGGCACATCGTTATTCAGTTCTTAGTTTAGTATTAGTTAGAGTAGTTAAGATTGTCTCCTCCTCTTGAGTGGACACGTTTTTTCTACGGCGCGGTTTATAAGCCGTGTGTAGGCACGGTCGTCATTATTGTATGGGTCACTATGGAAGCTTGTTGATAGACACGTTTTTTCTACGGCGTGTTTTTTACGCCGTACCGTAAAGAAACCGTGACGTGTAGAAAACTACGTTATAAAAGAAAACACTGCAGTGTTAGAAGAAAAGTTACAAAATTAAATGGTAACTCACACTGTAGCTAATACATTTCAACTTAATTATTATAATATAGAACCCTTTGACAACAGACGAATAGCTGTATTAATTACAAGCTTAAATGTCACTTCATCATGTCCTCGACCTTGATGGATAATAATTGATTAATTGAATTAGCATAATATATCGCAATCACGCACAATGTTATTCCACCCTCGCGTCTAATCTCTGTCAGCTATGATACCGTGTCGTTCATAATTAATTCGGTTTAAGTACCTCCAAGCTTTAAAGGTGATTAATTGCAAATTAATCCATTCCACCCATTTATTTGGAAGGAAAGTAACTCACACCATATTTGATCATAACCTGTCTGTAACATGATGTCGTCAGGCCCTAAGAATCAGAGTGAGATCGAAGACTTAGCCCACAAAGCGCGTTTCAGTTTTTGGTAGAGCTTCTTGTGCAAGACTCTGGCGAAGTAATACCACCAAACTAACTTCATCATCATTAGGTATATTTTGCAGAAAATGCAGGAATTTTATTATATTTTTAATTTGTTCCTGAGCGGATGAGTAGGTAGTAGGTAGGTAGGTACTCCAATATATTGTAGTTGGGATACGTTCCTTAACTACCACTTACGACATACATCCTAACTAATATTATAAATGCGAAAGTGAGTTTGTTTGTTCGTTACGCTTTCACGCTAAAACGGCTGAACGGATTTGAATGAAATTTGGCACAGGGGTAGACCATGACCTGGAATAGGACATAGGATACTTTTTATCCCGATATTCCCACGGGATTGAGACTTACGCGGGTGAAACCGCGGGGCGCAGCTAGTATTTTATACGTTTCAAAATAAAGTTTATCTTTTTGCAGCAAAATACCTATATCTTTTACCAAGCAATTCAACAACCAATTTAGTAATCACTTTAGGTAACATTTGTAAACGTTTATTCTTTTCGACATGTAAATAAGCTTTGAGGTTTACAGTGGTCGAGTCAAAGTCAACTGCATATTGCATACTAAGACAAACAATTGACTATGCAGTGAACTGTTGCAGCTTTTAGTGACAGTTGGCCTTGACCTTCATTAGCTGAAGCAGGTGTGTTCAGGCTTTCAGTCGCAACTGACGCGCGAGACTGAAAAGATGCATGCATGTGGAAGAAAGTAAAGGGGTGCGCTATGACTGATACGGGTAGGGATCGTAGCACAGTGTTCGAAAGGATTGTTTAAAGATGCAAGAAAACTAAATTAGCTAGTTAGTTAGGTACGCTAGTTTGCGAGCTCTTAGACCAAATAAAAAACCAAGTCAGAACGCTGACAACAGTGGCGTGAGGCCGGTTTCGTAAACATGTGTGCACTTAGTGAGGTGTAGTTTGATTGTGAATGTTTGTAAAGACTCGTGCAAACTGGCGCGATATCGCGGGAGCGACAGGCAGCGGTACCCTTGTCTCGCCTGTTTGTGGGAGCCTTAAATGTGTGCGTGTGAGCGTGTATGCACTGAGTGGAGGTGTAGTTTTGGCATGCTTCACTGTATTGTTCGCAGCGCTATGTCTTGGTTTTTTATTTAGTCTGAGTACGAGTAATCTTTCTCTAGACTTCCTTTGAGCTATCAATAAAATGGTCTTATGCCTGAAGTGATATTTATAAACACTTACCTAGCTAAGTATAATTTGTTTATTTATGTACGAGGAAGCAGAATACAAAACGTATTTGGATTTATACTCCTTAGCAAAAAATCTTCGCACACAATAAGGCTGCGTTTCCACCAGAGATGTGCGAGGATGCGTAGCGAGGAATGTGTTTGTAAAGAACCAATAGAATCGCTTCATTTACCTCGCCTCGGTCAGCACAGGTCTGGTGGAAACGGCTCAGCGGAGCTAGATTTTTGCGCATACAAAACAAGCGAGTGATGTGTGCGAGCGATGTGTACGAGTGATGTGTGCGAGGGATGTCTTGCGAGGAATGTGTTGAGAAGGATGTGTTGCGAGGTTTGCGCATACTTTACCAGCCAGTCCATCCATCCTCGCACCACACATTAATGCGCATTTTCACAGCTCCGCTACACATCCTCGTAGGCACATTTTCATCGCACAGCTTTGGTGGAAACCCCCACACATTTTCACAGCACAGCTAGACATCCTCGCGCGACACATTTCCATCGCACATCTCTGGTGGAAACGCAGCCAAAGTTAAGTATCGTAGAACTGAAACAAAACATTATGGCTATCTACGAACGTAATTTAACGTAAATAAATCTCCCTTACTTGTGTAGTGGCAAAAACTGTAGTAGATAATAAATTGGTGTTGCGGACAACTTTCTTGTTTGTCGTTGGGAAAGAGCGACATTCCCACACAAATACACACAGCAATAAACTATACACAAACTTTCTGAAACATTATATTACTTTTAGGCGAACCTTAGAAATAAGTAAGGCTAGGTTAGGCTATGCAAGTATTAAAGATCGGGATACCGGCATCTTCTTTCCTCCGAGCACGTTTGCTCTTCTTGCGAAACGTGGAGTTTCGCAAGAAGCCGGCCAATAAAGGCAATAAAGAGGTGGGAACTCTGTTCCTCATCAGTGTTCTTTTCAGCCAGCCAGTAAAGGCAAGCCAGAGATGAAGAACAAGACTTCTCCCGGGAGATAGGCTTCGTGGGATCGCTACTGCCCAACAGTTCGGCGTATGCTGCCCTGCGGGTTTATGTATCCCTCTTGGTCTGGCTCCCCACCAGACCTCCTCCGGCAAAGTAAACTCTATTGGCACATACCTAGAGTTCATAAGCGCGCAAGCCCCACCACAACGTCGATGTAGAGATAGGTACGGCGGTGGGAAGATTTTCATCAGTGTTATGTTTTGTTCTTAAACGGAAAATACTTGAAGGAAAACAAATTATTTAAAAAACAAAAAACCCGACTGCAAAAACCTACAACCGAAAAGACAAAAACAAGCATTGAACTTTGTTTTTTGTAAGGTATTGCAGGTGGGGACAAACAAAAGTTACACCATATTTCAGGTTATTGGTTTACGGCCAACCAACAATTATTTCTATCTATCATTTACTAGTTTGCAAGCAATACAAACGTACACAGGAGTGAAAAGAAACTTAAATACATTTCGTCGTGTTTGCGAGACCGCAAGGCCGCAGGTCTCCTATCAGAAAAATGACGAGGGTGCTGTCCTTATCATTTGCGGACTCTTTTATGACCGAAATTATCTTGTAGGAAGTTTTCGAACCTCTGATACATTACGTCCGAGTGTTCTTCAATATGTAAACCTACCCATAAGACCCAATTTACTCATAAAGCCTTCTGAATAAATCATACGCGAAAGGCCCAAAACTTTCGTCAAGTCCGAGGACAATTTAATTTTAGTTAAGCTTAACATGTTTGTATCTCAAATAAGTCGCTGAGCTTATAGCTGTTTTGTTTCTTAAATATTAGTGGGCGCTTTTCCTGCTAGCACACAAGCTCGTCACTTAGTGAATAAATTAAACAAACTATGTGTTCAGCATTCAATAAAGTGTAGGTACCAATTGACTTCTATTGTTTTCAGAGATGCCCATTATTCAATTATAAGTAATTTTTATATAAAAATTACTTATACAGTAGGTACCGTATTAGTTTGAAACGTACTGATTTAAGTAATTAAATAATTAACATTTCGCAAATAGAGCATGACTGAAATGGAAGTTTATTTATTTTCATTCCGGGTAGGTACTTACAATTTATTTAGTAGGATTAACTCTACCCCGAGAATTTAAAAGAATGAAGTTTGATTTTTTGCAATCATTTTATTGCTTGTCTTCTGTTTGACGGAACAACAGGCCCATGGTCCATCTCATCTCTCTGTTTAAGTTTAGAAAATATTTACATTGCTATTTTCCTTGACAATACTGAACCAAGTAACAAGAATGGTCTCAATAAAAATAAAGATTTTTCACAATGGCTTTGTACGCGAAAGGAGGAGAAATAGGTAGCACAATAGCAGTGTGCTGTGGTAAGTTGACAGGGGTCCACATTCGCCGGCCTCATAATATGGGTGTGCGCCCCGATATCGTTCGTACTCCTTTAAGGAAACGTTATACCTACTCGACCCGCCTTTTAACGCTCCAAGCTCTCGGTCCTAAGTTATTACTCGCTTTCACCCTTACTGTTGGCTATTACGAAACATGTGGAGTTAAATATATATAACATATTGTACCCCCGGTGCGACCGAGAGGGACAAAGGCTCTTCTTAGTGCTCATATTTATGTTTGGCCTCTCATAAATAAACTCAACCTCGATTTACCGAGTTATAAATGTCCTCGTGAACATTAAATGTTTATGATTAGGCGCACAGCTTTTGATAACAGTTTTGCTTTTAATCTTATTTAATAATACAATTTAGTAAATTGCCTTAGTTAGAACGTAATAACATTAACTACGTATTGGCACGCAACGTGAATGTTAGATTTATAGGGTTCCACTGCAAAATGTGCTATGAATACAGTGCCAGAAACACCGTTCACGAAAGTGAGCGATGTGCGGTGTAGAGCGAGACCGTTGGATTGATTTAATTAAAACCGTAAAAATGTTTTTGTTGTACCTAATAAATGAAGTGAAGCTGTGTTCAATAATTCAATCGGCGAGGCGATCAATTTACCAGGCTTGATATCATTGGAGCCACCTCGAGACGAGAGCCCACCGCGACGCAGACGACGACTTCGGTTAATGAATAGGAATACTTTCGTAAATTAAAAGCCATGCCATTAATTTGCTTTTGCAAAGTATTTAATTTCCTTTTTGTCATTATCGTTTTCTGCTAAAATATAAGGGTTTGGGACAGACTATCTAACTGAACCACTTTCTCCATCTAACTGAACCACTTTCACCAACATCGTAATCGCGAAAGAATTATCTAACAGTCCCATAGAAATCTTCAATACCTACTCGATCCAAATAACAATAAACAATATTTTCTCAAACATGCTTGGAAATTCCAGCATTATTTTGACAACCTTCTTCGAGATAAATCGAAATTGCTGTACTGTTCAAAAACAAATGACGATGCGGCCGGCAAAGTAAATATGAAAATCCATATCTGTCGTGTTTAGCGGCCAAATAAATTACTATGAAAACTCATATCTGTTGTGTTATTTAAAAATGGAAAGATCTTTTTACTTCATCAATGATTTTATTTGAATTTCGATTTGGCTTGCAAATAGAGCTGTTTAAAATTAAGAAGAAACAAATGAACATTATTAACGTGAAAAATTATCGTTGTCGTCATTGATTGTGGAAATTTTCCGCGCATTGTTTGAGAAAAGTACTATACAAACCTTGGCCGCAACCAGCTATTGATGGACTCACGTTTGTGTGCCTCGGCTTCGCCTCGGCCCACAATTTCATTATCGTCCGTCAATAGCCCAGTTGCGGGCCGCGGCAGTAATGTACTATTATTTGTTCAAGACTTTAGCCTATTACAGTTATTGTACCTTAAATTATTCCTTATAATTTAGTGGATAGATACAATACAATGTGCAACTGGGCTTAAACTGGGAGGACTCCTGTGCTATAAGCACCAATTTACTTCTGCCACCACCATGATCAAGCTGCCATTACAAGTGTGGTGTGGTGCAAAAGTGAGTACTTATTTTTATATTTTATTATATACTTTAATTTATTTACTTTCATGCATATGTGTATTAAGTTAATATCTGTATGAGTGTGTTTGTGTGAGTGGGTTGTGTTGTATGTGCGTGTGTGTGTGTGTATGTGTTTAAGTGTGAGAAAGCGCCTGCATTGAATTATTTTATATTTTATTTTATACTTTTTAATATATTTTCATTATCTTCGTAATGCATGACAACTGATTATTGTTTTTCGAATACTTTGTTGGTCCTACTATGGAGAAAGTTCTTCAGTTAGGTGCTGTAAAGGCTGAAAGGTGTGGTCAAAAAGGGTGTTGTACAGACCACACCTTTCTGATACACGTTGTAGATTTGTTTGATATAAAAATAAAATATGATGTAACTTCTGGCAAAAAACTAAACTTTCCGCACCTAGTTGACTCAGTGAGTTTCATGAAAGCTCTCTCTCATATGCCTCTGGTTCATTGACAAGGAAATAGATGTAGGTTATACACAATCAGCCTTTAATGTTCCCACTGCTGGGACTCACTGGCCAGCTCTCTGTTAGAGGGAGTAGGCTGTAATCCACTGCGTTCGAATGCGTTCGAAGGAAAACATCATGAGGAAACCTGCATGTCGGATGGGACCTGCAGGTTTCCTCACGATGTTTTCCTTCACCGTTTTGAGAGCAGTGGTGATGAAATAATTTACACAAAGTAAAGCGCCGTCGTAAGTCGCGGCCGTTGCCACTAGGCCTACTCTCTGTAAATTACAACTTCACTTTATTTATAGGATATTTATTAGTATTTGAGGCTTCTGACTTCCCAACTGACTGGCACATATATGTGTGTCTATGAATACGAGGAGCGAATATTTGAACGTTCTCCCGCGGCATGGAGCGGTCACGCACGAGGAATAAAGATCTTTTTCAAGCCTGATGGAAGCGGCACAGCTTTACTTCGCAGATTGATCGATTTACACCGAAGCTACGGCTTGAAGTGCCCTCAAACATAAGCATTGACTAACCACCTAATAATTTGTTGAAACAAGTACGAGGTTTCAAATGGCATAGTATACATTTATACAGCCTTATGATTAGACTTAGCTTTTGCCCCCGGCTTTGCCCACACGGTAACGTACTACCGGGTTATAAAGTATCCTATGCCCTAATCTAGGTCATGGCCTGTGTACCAAATGTCATTGAAAAAGTTGTCATGTTGAAAAAGTTGTCATTGTCATGGCCTGTGTACCAAATGTCATTGAAAAAGCTAACAGACAAACAAACAAACGAGACAAACAGACAGACAAACAGACGGACAAACAGACAGACAAACAAACAAACAGATAGACAAAGTTTCTTTGACATTTATAATATTAACTATGGACATTGTACCTAATATTCGTTTAACAGAAAACAACTAATAATTTGTATATTTGTTTATTTTTAATACGAGGTTTAAGATGACTGCAATTTTTCAATCTTATAATTAATACTATACGAAATTAAGAATCTGGTTGTATTTACAGTTTCTATAGATTACTGCTTACTATTGTGTCGAGGGAGTCAACAACCAGATTGGATGCGATTGCTTTCAGATTTGAGAATAATTTCGGTAAATAATGATTAAATTAAAGTAACATTGAAGTTCAGCAGACGGTGACAAGCAATGCGTTGCGTAGCGAGCGGTTATGAGTTCAAGGTAATTCTTATTTGAATACAGAATTCCAAGAAACAATTTTAAATTGAGTACAGAATTCTAATAATTAATATTTGAAAGGCTTTTTATAATTCATTTCTTTACAAAGTTCAATAAAAACAGTGAAGGTAGTAAAATTCGAAACAATTCCGAAAATTATAAAAATGTTTTTAATTTTTACGGCAATAAAGTTTATCCACCTTCCGTTGTTAACAATAAAAATTTGATAAACTTCGTATTCATCACGGCATACAACTGATTTAGAAATAGGTAAGCCATTTAACTTCTAAGAGGTAAGCACTTAAATCAATGACTTATATAAACAACAAAAGATATATCCGTGGTTGTAATAATGACACATAGCTCAGGGCGGGTTCGCGAGGGATGCACGTTCCAAGGGCGCAGGGCGAGACGCCGCCGGTCAATATTTGCTTGGATTGCGGCTTTTAATTAATTGCATACATTGCTCACTGCTCGCCACCATCGGCGAGCATTGTTTGCACAAAAAAATCTCAATTTGAGGGCTCTGTTTGCACAGCTCTTACGCAGAAATATTTTACAGGTAAAAATATACATAAAGAATAGTAGAGTATTTGAAAACAGATTAAGAAGTCGTTATTTTTGTGAAACGACTGTATAGTCTTACAATTAATGCACGACATAGTCGTCTAAGAAAAACAATGAAAATGTTTCTAAATATAAATCTCAATGTATTAAAGATAACGTAGCATTTCAACTGTTCACGTTCTCGACGCAAGATGATATGCCAATTGCCACTCAGTGGGGCTAAGGTACACAAAATTTCATTACAAGGTCCATAAAAGTCCATTAGGGTGTGCGGCATTCGCTGAGAGAATGGCAAAGGTCGACCCCAGGGCTTCACACTTTCACCTGACGAGCGCTGCATTATATTATATGCGTATGTTTATTCTAATTACATATCAGATACTGTATCAATTAAACTGAACAAAGAAGTTAAACCCAGTGAAAGTGAATTGACATTTGATAAAGTTTCGCAGTTTTAAGAATAATTTTCCTTTGTGCAAAAGCTAAAGCTCCCGTTACGTTACAATTATACAGTCTGTGGAAATATGGAAAATTGAATCAATACTGAGAGAAAACGAGTCAATAAGTTCACAACACGAGCGTTTAAAAAAAAATAGACGTTGGGTGAAACTGAAATAGTGAACTAGATATCGGATTTTACTATTCGAATTTTATTGCGATGCAGATGATCTAAAACGGAGGTCGAATTCAACGATCAAAAAAGTTCGTTTCGCTGAAAAATGTAGCACGAAATTGAATCCGACATTTTCAATTCTTTGTTGGAGCCATAATATGTGACTAGATAACGAAGCATTGAATTATAAAGTCCAACATCGTTGTATCTTTATTAATAAAAGTTATCAACAGAAGTACCTAAAGCTTGGATTAATTCGATAACTTTATCATGTGACCTCTTGTTTGAATTGATATAAAAGTACATTGCCACTAAAACAGCAAAAAATTTGAATAACAATTGGTTACAGAAATAACAGGTCCCAGGTATAGGTACATTCGTTTAAGTATAATCTAAATAAACGTCTTTCGTATTCACCGAAATAAATAATGAACCGTAAGAGGTATGTTCCAAAACATTCTGCCAAAAAAATGTACGTACAATTTGCGTTATTTGTCTTCTCTGAAAGGCGTCCCTCAGCTCTCTGAATTAAAGCAGTCCTGGATAAGTGTGGTCTTCATACCAAATACGTTCTCGACGATGAATATTTAATGAATACGGGCCAACTTCATTCTACGAAGGATCGTAAACTTGTGGAAAGTGAAAAAACTCATACGTAATAAGTTCTCGCAACAACAGTGACGTAGACAGCGCCTATTTATTTGCTACGCCGTAGCTGCGACAGACAAAGAATAGATTGATTCTCAGATAGAGACAGAATCACAGATAACAAGTTTACTGTATTTGGGCGTTAGTTTTGTACTGGGACGCTTTTATTTATTGTTGGTATTTTCTTGTCTATCTTCGTCAGATTTAATTAATTAGACATGTAATAAGATTAGTTGATAAACAATTTGATGCCGAACAAAACGTGGTGCTTCTAGAGCGATATTATGGCTCGTGCAACAAACAATCCAGTATTTCAGTTACAGTTTGATCTCGATAATGAAATGAATCCTGTGCTTGCATCGAGGACACTAATGACAGTTACTGTTGTGAGTCGCATTACAGAGGGCTTGGGAGCGTCGCCGGAGAGACGACAACTTGCAGCTAACTTTAAGACTTAACGACGAAAGACGATTTATTTAGTTATAAATGCACGGAGCAGTACTTAGTTACATTTCGCTTGAGGACGTGACAGAAGCGTTGATAGTGATATAATATACTCGTACGTGTGTATGAAGAACTGAAATGTTTACTGTTATCTTTTTGTTACTGTATGATTATTAGGTAGCAGTTTCTAGAAATACCGTAACGAATATCATTGTGGTATGTTCCCTGATATTCCCTGCGCCTAGCTCGCACGGCATTTTAAAGCCGGCAATAAATTTGAATTTTAAATTTTGTGTGTAGCTATGTAGGTATGTTTGTTTAAAAAACACATTGCCGCTGGTTTCCCTAACCGCGTAACGCCGCCGCGCCGCTTCTGGCTGCATTTACATTTTCAATAAACTCTTGTATTTTTTATTTCCACATTCTATGTGTTTTATTTTGTTGATTGCTATGGAATGAAGAAAAGACAAATGGTTTGTATGAATAAAGATTTGGCTGTGAAGGAATTTAACACAGAAGTGACGGCTGATAAATATAAGAGTAAAGAGCCAATGCACCCTGCATTGGCTGACCATTAAATTAGTTTAAAAATTATGGAAGGTGATAATTTTATCTTTCAACGTATTTATTCAACTGTATAAAACAGTAGGTAAATGCTTTTATACAAGACTAATGAAGACTAATGAGTTACACTGACGTCGCGATGCTCGCAGACGACTTAAGCACGTCGAGATGTCGCGAGGCTTTGCTCACTAATGCAGCTAACCTTGCAAGCACCTGTTAGACCTAGAGACTTAATAACTAATGAAACTTCGGTTTCATCTTTACAATTGGAGGGCTACGCGTAAGTTTGGAAGATAATTTCAAACAGAATATTTGCAGGTAGGTTACGTTATAAGGATCACATAAAATAACTTTACACTATGTTTACTAGGAATTCCACTATCGTGTGCGGCTGAACATATTACAAACACAAATTTACATTGTTCAAACACTTATTATATCCGGAACAACCATTTGAAGGTGATACAAATATTTGTTCCGGGGAATGAGAAATAGGGAGTTGGGTTCGCAACCCGCAGCGCCTAAGCAGAACCGTCGCCGCCCCGTAAAACGATTAAATACGAAATATTGCCTTTCTCTTCAAAAGTTTAGAGCCAATCTCCGTTTTCGCAGAAGACATAACTTTTGTAACTTTGAAAGCTTTATAACTCTTTTATCTTTCATCTGAATTAATTCATTATTACATTTTTTTTAATATAAAATGCCTTCCGTAAGTAATAATATTATTATCTACATCATTTTAAATACGTCAATGTACTTAATTAAACGCGTTAAGAAATACCTAGAAAATGATAAGAACATGTAGCTACACTTCTCCGAAACATTATTATTCTACTTATTTGAATTTCAACAAAAACATCTTTATCTTAAAAGATTCCACTTGACGCTAAGCGTTATGAAAGAAATCCGCCTGGTCTCTATTTAATAACAGGTTACTCTCAAAATCTTTATTTCCTTCCCTAAGGCTTTCGCTCAGTATTTGTCATCTTCAATGAATAAAGAGCCATAAATATTTATATTCACTGGATTTTTGGGCATCTGTCAAAATATTTTCACACTCCACTGAAAAAAGATTCGTTTTATTGGTCTTACTTTTTCATTTACCTACTTCGATGATGAATTGGTTCCGTATATATTTAAGTCTAAATAAGACCATCGAAGGCAAACGAGAATTAAGATAGATTGCGCTTATTGGGAATTCTAAGAGAGGAGGAAAACAATGGAAAACCCAGAGCAATTTAATTGTAATTTCATGAAAATCTAGTGCAACTTTGTACAAGTGCAAATAAAACGAACGACTAGGCTTTTTAGGATGGTAATCAAACATTTGTCACCGATTTATATTTTATTTCTTCTAATTTCCCAAAAGTATACATACTTACTCCTAATTAGTTATATAATTGATTCATTTTATTTTCTAGTTGGTAGGTACGCACAACGTTTTCTGTCAAAGTTTTTGTTAAGTGGTGATCATGATATCCGTGGTGGTGATCAATGGTTTGAGTAATAATAATTACATTTTGGTTACCTAAAGGTCTTCCCTCATCGGGAGCATTCGCCTTCAATGTAACGTTACAGATTCGATTTTGAGCATTACGGTCTCAGACCAACAAAAAAGGAAAGACAGAGCACGCCGTACAGCTAAAGTGAAGCCACCTTTTTATTATCTATGTGTGTGTAAAAAGGGTTGTCAGTTGTTAAAGTTTTTCCCTATAACTTGGGGAATAATATTTTGGGTAGGCTAATATTGTACGAGTAAGATATTGTTGAGTATATTATTGTACCTCAATTGTTAGGAAGAATTCCGAAACAAAAACATTTTTTTTTTACATCGCAAAATAAAATAAAAAAACAATTAAGTACAAAGTGCATTTAGGAGATCACTTTTTATGCAAGAATTGCTTGTGTTAGGAGACTCCGCTCTTTCACTTAGAATTATCCATTAATTTTCAATTGAGTGTTACAAAAAATATATATATGTATATAAATAGGTTAGTAAATTAACTAATATCCATTTAAAAAAAAATACAATAGACGCTGTTATATTTAGTAACCTATTCCGCTTGACTATTCTTCAAGAGTCATAAAAACCCTGTAAGAAATCGATTTTGATTCACTCTGCGTCCAGCGCTCGGTGTGGTAACACGTCGCGTTCTGGTTTGCAATTGGTCAATCGTCATCCTGAAGATGCCTAGTTGAGAGGTGAAACACGTGTCGATTTCTTACAGGGTTTTTATGACTCTTGAAGAATAGTCAAGCGGAATAGGTTACTAAATATATCAGCGTCTATTGTATTTTATAATGGATTTCCGCAAAGTCACGCCTGGATCAATTAACTATCTAATATCCATTTTATTTTTATTTTCAGTATTACTTGGAAATCTAAAATATTAAATGCATAAAAAAACAGACATATAATTACTCGAAGTAAAAAATATCGAATGAGGAAATTTGAAATCATATTATGGCAACCCGTTCATTCGTTCAGGTTTTTTGTTCCAAGTAAACTAAAATTCATAGTTATCTAAATTAAAAAATGATGTTATTTGAAGTAATTACGAGGCATCCCTTTTAAGTTTTGTCGTTTGAAGAAAAAAACACAACTAGAACCTTATAGTACTTTTTATTGTTTTTCAAAGTATTCACCACGTAGCTTAATACACTTTTCCATTCGCTCAAACCAGTTATTATAACATTTATTCCACTCTAAAGTGGGGTGTTCAAAATGGCTGACTTTAAAGCGTCGACTGCTTCTTCACCGGACTGGAACCTTTGACCACGAAGACTTTTCTTAATTTTAGGAAATGTAAAGAAATCGTTAGGGCTTAGGTCAGGACTGTATGGAGGATGGTCAAAAATTTCTACTTTTTCCTGCTTCAAATACTCAATCGTTTGACGAGCGCTGTGTGAGCTTGCGTTGTCGTGGTGCAGGATGATGCGTCGCTTTGAGTTAGAATTTCGAAGTTCGGCGATGACTTGTGGTAAACAAACTGTGGTATACCACTCTGCGTTAACCGTTCTACGATCTTCGAGTGCAATAGTCGCAACATGGCCGGTTTTTCCAACGAACGTGGCCACCATCTTCTTTGAAGTGCTTCGAGAACGAACAACTTTAGTCGGCTTTGGCTCGTCTTGAAAGACCCAGATTGTAGATTGTTGTTTGCAATCAGGATCGTAGGCATAGATCCAAGATTCGTCACCACTGATGATATCGTAGACGTGATTTGACTGTCCTCCGTTGAACCTTTGCAGAGTTTTCTTACACCATCTGACGCGGGCCGCCTTGTGATCGTCGGAAAGCAGATGCGGTATCCAACAGCAAACTAGCTTTCTCACACCAAGCGCTTCATGCAAGATCTTCTGAATGGTTGTCCCTGAGATGCCTAATAGAGCTTCTATCTCTCGATACGTCACATGACGATCTTCGAGAATTAGTTGTCTCACAGCAATGATGTTATCTTCAATGAAGGCGGATTTTGGGCGTCCTTCGCGAGATTTGTCACTAATACTAGTATGTCCACGCTGGAATTCTAAATACCAGCGTTCGACAGTCCGCAGACATGGGGCTTCATCACTGAAGCCATGTCAAGCCTCTTCTAAAGAAAATTATTGCACGAACATTTTCCTTAGAAAGATTCATTTTCGTAAATAACCTGACAGATTCCAATCGACGCTGTGACTAAACAATAGCATTAATCCTAATAATTTCAACTGTTTTGAGATTCCAAATTTAAACACATTCAAATATAGAACAGTTCCAAATTCAAAATTGCCGGGAAATATGGAAACGACAGAACTTAAAAGGCATGCCTCGTACAAGTGAAAAGTGATTCCGTGAGACTTTTTGTATGATTTACTATTGTTTTTACACGTTTTCACTACATAGGAAGGCATAATTATATTTGTTTTGGTGATGTTAACTAGACGACGATTCGTGACGTACTAGGAGCGATGAGCATGGTTTTAGTGTAGGTGTGTGCGTGAGCCTGTGTGTTTACTTGCAGGAGCATGGTTTTGTGGCTTCACTTTTGATGTACGGCGTGATCCGTCTTTCCTTTTTTGTTGGTCTGAGATTACGGTACAATACTTTTTTTTTTTTTGAGTGTAGGAAACCTTCAAATGCCGTCTCCCGCCCTGGCCGGAGCGGGAGGGCGTGTCTGACTTTTACTGACGGGAACACGGATGGGTTTTACCCATCCGTGTTCCTTCAGTTGCCTTTTGCCAAGAGTATCCCTTTTGGACTTCCCGGTATCCCTTTCGGACTTTCCCGCAACCCTGACAGGCACGTTAAAATACTGCCTTCCTGACTGACGAGCATTCGCGTGTAATGTAACGAGTGGTGCGCATTGATGTTACAAGTTGTATCATAATATTCTTTATTATTCTTATTCGACTCTGTAACGTTAAATAACAGACGAATGCTCCCGGCTTTCCTTTACGGGAAAATAAACCACGTTTTGTCCCAAAATGTAATTAGGATACCTAAACAGTTATTGGTATTAGGCATTTAGTATGATAAATATATCCAAAAGTTAGGTAAATACTGTACCAAACTGAGTTCCATAATAACAGGCGAGTAAGATAATAGCTGATAATAATGATCACGGGTGCAAGTTGACAAGTAAACACGTCGGGGTTATCTAAGCCGTTATAATTATATATACCCTTTCCTTTTGCCATTATACATAGTAGCCTTTGACCAGTTCGCACGAAGTACTCTCCCTCTCTACCAAACTCAGGTAAGTTCGGGAATATTTTTTAGCTATTTCTTTTTTTACCCAACTGGCAAAGAAGGCTTTATATCAAGGAGCTGTTGCCAAAAAAAATATTTCTCTTTTTTGCTATTGTTTTCTGATAGTCTGGGCAATCTGTTTATTTATCCAGCTCCTATAAGATATTAGCGCTGAATTGTATCATCATCTCGTACAGGAATCTTTTCCTATACGAGATGATGATACAATTCAGCGCTAATATCTTATGGAATAAAAGAGAGGAGGAAACGGGTTTACAAGAAAAACCTTTAAATGTTTTCAGTAAAATAATTTTGATATTATGATAAATCCACTTAGCATCAATCGATGATCAAGTATAAATCCCGGAATACCTATTTCCCGTAATCTTTCCTTTTATTGTTGATTCGCAACACGCTCGCAAGTTATTATCGTTCAGCGCCAGTATCGGGAAACTGAAGATTGTTTTCAGTTTTGCTAGAACCGTTCGGGGTTTACCCAACGCTCGGATGGATCAAATCTGATTTGGTTAGATCCGGGGCAAATTGAAAACGAGGGTAAACCTTAATTTGCATTATATGTAGAATTTTTGCATAATTCAATTAGATAACCCGAAGTTTTTCGATAAACAAAAAACATTATCTGCGCGGACGGGCAAAGCGGACGGCAGGAGAATATTAATCTCTGGCACGGGGGCCCGGGGCAGCCCGACCGCGGCCGGCGGGCGGACCGGACAATGCCTGGTTACCACCGATAGGTTCCTGCTCTGAATTTTATCTGCTTAGTGACCGCATTTTTTCAACGAATACCAGTGAAATATTGCTCCAAGTCGTACGCAACCATATAAACGAATGCCATCCGAAATGACGCTCATTAGATAAAAACGGAATACAAAATAGGGTAGTTTATAGAGTCCAATTACAAACTTCACGATTTATATTTTTAAAGCAAATGAAGCTTCACAATTTCGTAAAATTTCTTTTAATTTATTCGAAATGGAGTGCTTTATTTGAGACTAGCGATCCGCCCCGGCTTGGCTCGGGTGCGATTTACATTTGAAGACCGTATTCTGTTCACGACATGTTGTGTACCAGTTCTGAGCTGTAATGTAACAAAACTACATATTTTTTCATGCAATAACATAGACGGCGGCGCAATTCCTACCCAATACCCTAGCGGCGCAATACCAGGACTTGAGTGGTGGCGGGACTTTATGGCCTTCTGGCATAATGTAGGTACCTTTCAGATGGTGAAAGGATTTTTCAAAGGAGCTGTGGTTCCGAAGATTATGTATAACCCTTTCACTTATACACAAACTAACAAAATTCGCTCTTTCTCTTTATAATATTAGTATAGAAGTATAGATTAGTCTAGGCTAGAACATTAAAAGGAATTTCTTCCATGATTTTCGGTTTGAGTTTGGTATTCTTCCAATTGGGAATTTAATTTACATTAGCCTACCACAGTTCGCAATCCAGATCTTTCCAAAATCATCGTTCAACTGCTTTGCTAATAGATCCTTTTACTCAAACCATTTTTTTTTCTCTGCATCCCCTAATGATAGAAAATGCCTATGCCATTAAGTCCGCCTCTGTACATTTGTATGCTTAAAGTCTTAAATAAATAAACGTGTTTGTATAGTTAATTTTATATAGGTTCTATTACTGCTTTATTGGTTATAAATACATCGTATGTTAAATAAATAAATAATTTTGCAATAAACATCCAAAATACGTAAATTTCAGAATGAAGGCGACTCTTATCCTGTTGATGCTGGCATGTGTCATGGCCGCGGTGTACGGTGACCTGGTATGCGGTACCAACTACTGCAAGCAGCACCTCTGCCCCCCCCCAGTGGCTCCCAGCAGCTGCAAGAGCCCCTCGATCTACCGCTCCAACCACGCTGGCAAATGCGCCTGTTGCCCGGCCTGCGTTACCTTCCTTAGTAAGTAGAATTTATATCTGAACGAGGGTAGTAACCCAGAAAAAAAATAATGAGCACCCGCGCGCTTTTGCATACGAGGGGTAGGCAAAAGCGTGCGGGTGCTCATTATTTTTTTCATAAAACAGGACGAAAACAAAACACAATCCCTTCCAGTCAGCAGGAAGTTTTTCCCGGCGTACCTATAACTATTTGAATTTAAATTTTCTGTAGTAAGTATACGCAAAATAATCAGATGAAACGGCACTATTCAAAGTACAGTCACATCCAAAAGATGTTCGTCACCTTAAAGGCTATTTTTGTATGCTCATGACTGTACCTATATACCTACATCAACAGGTAGGTACCTAAACATCCATATAATATAAATATAAATACATCCATAAAATAAGAGACTTCATTGTAGACTTAGAAAAACTCGAAATAAACTTTGGAAACGGAGCGGGGGACTTGTGCTTATAATAGATTGTTGGTCTTGGTCCGAAAAGATCATTTTATGTATTTATGTACATTCAAGGGTTTGTTCTAATCCATTTATAAAACTTTTTCATACTGACATCATAAATATAACGAGTACCACGAGGTTTTTGAGCATAATGTAACATTAGGTGCATTCTGTAAATAAACTGAACATCTGCTTACCCTGAAACCCACTCAAGATAGCACGCGAGAGAGTATTCCCAGTATAATATCATTAGTATACAGGTAGAAAGTGCCGCAGCTCCAAGAATAGCACGTCTTTCTAATAACCCTGTTATTACCGCCACAGCACTCGCGGGAAGTGATTACATTGTCACCGAGACAGCGCCACTGTATAAAAATAATAGAAATTGTCATCTTTTTACAAGCTACGACATGTTTCCTTCCGTTATATGTTGTAACATATAAATGAGAGCCACTAGGGACGAACTTTCAATTTAGTAGTAGTAGTTTAGTAGGTTTAGTATTTAAAGTGCGAATAGTGCTTATATTGTTGTGTGTAGGTACCTATTTGTTCTAACAAATAGGGATCGCGATTGAATTAAAAGTGAAATGTGTCTGAAAAGATGGACTGTTGTAACTTCTTTATTTTCAGATAAACTCAGAAGTTATATTATAAGATACTTACTCAGAAAACTAAAGACATACACCCGGTTTCTGATTTGAGAAAAGTAGCAAATCTCAACTGATTATTCTCAAATACATAACATGCGCTTTTAAAATCTAATTTCGTTTCTGAATTAAGATTTTTTAAACTCTAATCAAGACTGGAACGTGTTTGCATTGATCAGGAATACTCAAGTAAATGATCAGTTGATTATGGTTTAACGAAATTCGATTTTAAAAGCGCATACTTGTGTATTTGAGAATAATCAGTTGAGATTTGCTACTTTTCTTAAATCAGAAACCGGGTGTTATTTACTTATTTTGCTAATCCACTAATTAGATTTAGAATTTCCCCGGTACACAGGACGTCACGATCTAATTTTTAAACTTGTCCTGTTTTCTTCTTCAGACGAAGGCGCTGCTTGCAAGACTTACAGCAAGGAACTTGGAGAGACCCCCTCCGCCATTTGTCGTGAGCCCTTGAGGTGCCTTCGAAGTGTGTGTACCAAGATCACTCCTAGGCGTTAAGTTACTCTATATACCTACATGTAATTTTTTTAACGTACATGACAAGAAAAATGAACTTAAAAATATAAATATTATATAAAAAGCTGGAAATAAGCTTTGTTATAATTTTACAACGTCACGCAGACTTCGTCACCCCACTACGTCTTACCCTCTTCTTCTGCTCACCCCTTAGCCCCCCACGAAATAGGGGAACTATTTCCCGAGGAAGAGTGCATTCAGCGAGTTTAAGAACTATGTGCGGAACAGTTAGAAACGCTATTTTATTTGACCACGAAGTTGAATGCAGTATGCATAGAGTTCGTATTCAGTATTTCATCGATTTTCTGTCTGTGGTATTGTTGATAGCCAGAAGCCAGTATCCGTTATTATTTAAAGCGAGAATACAGAACATACTTGCCTTACACGTCATCGTCATGTTACACAATTTCTATTGGATGAAGATGCGGGAAACCAGTCAGTAATAAATCTTTCTACTCTGCCAGCGTTCTCCTGTGCTTTGGTTTGAAGAGTGGAGTAATATTTATTGAAATACATATTTTAGGTTGCCACTCTTATTATAGACTAGCTGTTCGTGCCCGGCGTCGCCCGGGTGTTATTCCGACATTTCCAGTGGATTAAAAAAAAACATAAGTGTTGAATCCATATATCTTTTGAATCTGCAGGTCGAATTTGATGAAATAAAGACTAAATGTTACTCACAATAAAGCTTCTTATTGTTCAGT
Organism: Lithophane socia; assembly: GCA_947522985.1. NCBI lineage: Eukaryota > Metazoa > Arthropoda > Insecta > Lepidoptera > Noctuidae > Lithophane > Lithophane socia. Next base: position 9,976,154 of record OX383258.1, on the reverse strand, counting down.
AATTCAATTTGGAATCCAATGAGTGGCTTTTACGTGATGCGCTCACAAACAAACAGACAAAAAGTCCAAAAAATTTTTTTTTACTTTCTATTACTTATTTATCGCGGCTTCCAATACTTTTTTTTTGCAAAAATCTTTAATGTACAGACACGGACCGTTTACGATTTTATTATATGTATAGAAGATAGATAGATGTATAGATATGGCTTATCTGCTTATAGTGATAAGATACCAAACGTTTTAACAACCTCAACATAGGTACTTCCTTGACTGTCTACACTATTCCATTCAATGCACACACACACACATCACAACATCATTATCATCGTTCACATTACAATTACATTAAAAGGAATAACTAAGGAGTGATTCTGAAAGGAACGCCTTACTACTGGATGCTTTGGAGGAAGCTTAAAATGTTTTGTTTCAAGCATCGGCACAATCCACAACGGTTGTTAAGTGATAAAGCCTTTTTGTTTATTTAATTAAGAAGTGATAACCTATTTGATAAGGTTATCACTGCTTTAGGTACCAGCTGCAGTTTTTGCGACAGCACACCTGCTCTTTTTTATCCATATCACAAAATACGAGATCAATATTCATTAAGCGAGTGCCGGCAATAGGTAGAGACTACTTTGGATGACCTTTACATTTTTCAATTCAATTGCTACACTGAAATACTTTACTCGTAAAGTGGTTTCCTAGTCATAATATCGTGGTATTTCCCGCATAAAAAGCGAATTGGACCGAACGCGCAATGCAGCCACACCAGTGTTTCAGAACAAAAGCTATTCGTTTGACGTTGAGACACGACCACTTCGACACGGACGCTTGAAATAGAGAACCTTTGTACGATTTCTAGCCCTTGGACCTTGGTTTTTAACAAATAAAATAGAACCTGCAGGGTAACTGCATAACACGTTTACAATGGCATATGCCTTTAATTTGACAGTTAAACAATATTCATTGCGTTATTTATGTTGCTGCGCAGACGAATTTTTCGAACATAATGAAGCAGGTTTAAATAGGTTTTTATTTGTAGTTTCATATTTATCTTATATAGATTCTTTTCTACCTTATGAATGTGAGAACGTTGTAGGATTAGTGGATTGTAGACAATCATTTTACCTGAAACTTTTTGAAAGGCCTACACCACCGTCCTCCCATAACTAATTAACTAACTAAACACTGTAATTCAAAAATATTGTAAAAGCCAATTCTCTTTTAAAAGAGTAACCATGGAGTTTCTTGCCGGCTCTTCTCCATAGCAAAACGACCAATTGGAACCGTGCACCTAGCTTCTGACGTTTCATAAGTGCCCATGTAGGCTTATGTGAAATAAAATATTTTGATTTTGATTTTGAATAGATTAGTAATTTCCTTCAAAATCCGTCGAAATTATGATTAAAAGCTTCTATTATGGCGCTGGGGTATTCTTTTGACAATTATACCAGTCTGTAAACGTACTGCGGACGGTTAAAAGATTTGAAAAAAAAAGCATGTGTAAACGATGTTGCTTTATTGCTACTGCAAACACCAACCTAAGCATTAGTACGGAGGAAAAATACCGTTACAAGCTACGAATATCATTCGTAATAAAACATCGAGTATTTCGGGACATCGCTAAACGATTGGTCGCCTATTTTTAGCCCAAAGAATCAGCATTGCCATTCAATTCAACGTGGCAATGCTGCCAGCCTTTTGGGCACCTTTCCCATTGACAACGATGCGATGGACGAATTCTTTGATGCCCAATGAGCCCCTCATCCCCTCCCCTTTATTTTTTCTTTTTAATTTTGTTTACATTGTACATACGTATACATAACGTGTTTGTGTAGTTAATTTTATCTAGGATTTAATTTATATTATTAGTTAGGATTAGGTAATGAAATTATGCCACTGTTTAATGATATAAAGAACTTACAAAAGTACTAAAAAAAAAACATCACAACAGAAATCACGGAATGAGAAGAAAAACTGCAAACCTAAAACCGGTCTGTATCTGCAATTTATGTGCGAGCAGTTGTGAGCTATCAATCTGATCTTTTTTTTTATTAGGAGCAGCTTCAACCGCAGGCATGCAATAAATGTCAGTGTCACTCTCCCACTGTTCCATACACTTATGTACAGTTTTGTTACATCGTTTATATAGTCACGCTCTGTTTCCCAGCTAGCCTGTAGGGAATACTAGTGTAAAAAAAACAAGTAATAAAAACTAAAACCCAACTACGACTTAAAAGGTATAAACAAGACACCACAGACAGACAAATTAAAAATCCGGAGTCACACGTGTTAGGGCATAAATCGAACAGATTACGTGTGACTCCGGATTTTTAATTTGTCTGTCTGTGGTGTCTTGTTTATACCTTTTAAGTCGTAGTTGGGTTTTAGTTTTTATTACTTGTTTTTTTTTTACATTCTTTTGGGGTTATAATATATATATTTTTGAAATGTGCTCATTAAGCCCTTTCATTTGATACCCAACATGGTACGATTAAACCATATTTTTTTTTAAGTTCCTCACTTTATGTCCTCTAGAGGGCGCCATTTTTAATTTGACTTCACATAGCCTATAACCAGCGGACAATCACGACGCTTCTAACGATACCTCATTTGTCAAATTGTGATAAGTGGTTTGGAAGATAGGAGGGAACAGATGAACATACATACATACATACATACATACATACATACATACCGGTCAAAATCATAACCCTCCTTTTTCTTCGCCGTAGTCGGGTAAAAAGTAGTTTACTTTAAATAAATCTTACAGAGTATTTAATTATCAAACTGCCACATAGCGTCGGAAAATTAAACATTTTGTGTTAATATTCTGAATAGTTTTGTACCAAAACGAAGTGATCCTTTTCAGTATTGGACGCCGAAAGTAAGACCATGGAATGCCTATGTAATGTCATTATATGAATTAACTAGCTGCGCCCCGCGATTTCTCCCGCATAAGTGTCAATCCCGAGGGAATATCTGGTTTAAGGGTTAGGTGTAAGGCAAGATAATGATGTTGATTGAATAATAATTAAGAAGCCTTCTTGGAATAATCAAACATCCTCATTTAAGCAACATGACATTGGATAGCACACATAACTTCACCAGCTTCAGTACCGCGATTAGTAACCATGATTTAGATAAGTTCACGAAATTTAAAAAAAAATTCGCAGCCTCATCTTAGATTTTCATTTTGATTTCGCCACCCTCGAAAACTGACTATACTCGTTTTCACCCCGCGTTAGGGGTAAATTTTCGAAAAACTCTGATCCCCATTATTCTATATTTTTTGGTTTTAAGTATAAATACTGAGTTTCAAGTTAATCGGACTGCGCGTTAAAATTCTTTTATACAAACTTTGGACACACCCCAATTCCCGTTTAGGGGGCAGTGTAGAAAAACAAACAATGACAAACTTTATCATTAACTTAGATAAGTATTCGTGCCAAGTTTCAAGTCTATTAACTCAAGGAATAACTTTTTTCATACAAACGAAATCCCCTCTTTTCACCCCGTTAAAGGTCGAATTTCCAAAACACTTTCTTAGTGGATGGGTACGTCCTAATAACTATCTGTGTGCCAAATTTCAGCCCAATCTATTGAGTGGTTTGAGCTGTGCGTGGATAAATAGATCAGTCAGTCAGTCAGTCAGTCACCCTTGCCTTTTCACTACATAGTATAAAACAAAGTCGCTTTCTCTGTCTCTATATCCCTATGTATGCTTAAATCTTTAAAACTGCGCAACGGATTTTGATGCGGTTTTTTTTAATAGATAGAGTAATTGAAGAGGAAGGTTTATATGTACATATAATAACAAGCACGTGCGAAGCCGGGGCGGGTCGCTAGTATAATATAAAATAGAAGATAAGCAGGCGCTCACTGCTAATACAGCGCTATAAAATGCCTTTTAATTCATATCTCCTTTTATTGAAATGCTTGTTGGTTCAATTTCTTAACATTTCAATTAGTAAGTACTTAATTACTTATTAGTCCAATTTCTTGACTTTCTTTCAACTCTAACTGCCAGATGAAAAGGCAAACTATCTTCAAGACTCTGCAGTAGGATTTCAAGAGCTCTTTCATCGTTGCCCACTTTTCATCTGATATTCTGTTTAAATAGCTCTATAGACTCTTCTTCTAAAGTAATTGAAAATATGTTATGTACCTATTTGAATACTTACCTAGTTTGTACTGATGTTATCATGTTTACATGAGTTAGACAGCTGAAAAATATGGCGTTTCCTAAATAGATAGTAGGTACTGACGCAATTGTGGAAGACCCTACGATGAATGTTCAATGAAGACAAAATATTGGCCCTAGTACGTAACATATCGACGAACCGAAACCAATAAAAACGAATAATTAAAATGGTGTGCGTGTCAGGATGGTGAATTATTAACGTAGAAAACGTAATTTATTATATTTTTTTTTCTATTTCAGTGAAATTGCTTCTGTTTCATCACGTAAATTGAATTTGTGACGGCTTGATAAGTGTTTCATAAGGTGGGATATTATACACATATCTCCTGAAGCCGATGACACGAGACGGTTTACCGTGTGACGTTGAAACGAGCCCGGGAGTGACGGATAAAGTATGCGTCGCCGTACCGCGCTGATGTGTAGGCCCCATTATGTAGATATAGGTATGAGAAAGATTATTCATAATGATTGCTTACGAGATTCCATTTTTTCCTATAGGCAAGTGATGCTATGGTGAGTAACCAAGAGTCTATTGTGTGTATTTACGCAAATAGAAACTCGACGAAACAATCTAACGTAGAAATGAATAAAAGATTGAAATATCCTGAAATAGTTTTAGCCACGTAGTTTTAAAGGGGTCGAGGGTAAGTTCTAATTAACTAATTTATATGTTAGATTGTTTCGTTTATTTTTAATTCATCTGTTTTACTGCTAAAAGTTATGGCCATATACCTCAAAAAGCTCTCCCTGAGTGGCAAAAAATGCAAAAAAATAGCTAAAATAATGTGCTAGTTAGAACTAGCACATTTTATCACAGGAATGTAGGTACGCGTACGCTCAGTTCAGCTACGCTCCAAGTAATAACAAACAAAATGGTAAAACAAACCTAAAGTAAATATCTTTTCTCCCTACAAATTACACAGACAACTTTAAAATGGACGCTATTACAGCTAAAGTATAGCAAGTTCGTGTTTGAAGGTGAGAAGGTAATTCAGGAACAATGGAAGCTCATAAAGTTTTTATAGATTTTCATTGTTTACGGCGCGCCGTTCCGCCCGGCGCGGCCTTATTACTATGTAAGTTGCAGAGTTACAGGTGCACAAACAACCTACCTTAACAATGAAGATTATGAGACTGGCTTGTACCATATTGAAATTTTAATCCCAAGCAGGGGTAATTCGCAGCACTCTGTCATAAATATAAATAGTTACAAAAGCAATAATTATTTGTCACGAAATAACAGCTGTTCAACGCAGACGGAATCGATTGTCAAGTCTCAACATTACACAGGGTATCGCAACAAGTCCCAGATTGGATCAGGAACAATTCCCATTCATGTGACGTCACCAACCCTATAAATATCCAGTGCTGGGTATATAGGATAATAATTATGTGCATAGTATTTATTTGGTCCTGTGAACTATAATATAACTGAAGAAATATCTATCTTTGTTTTACAAACAAAATCTGCACCTGGGAAGCCAGAAGAGGACACCATGTTCGGCAGTTCCATTTCATAACTGAAAACAGTGAGGCAGGCAGCTACATATTATGTAGGTATTTAAACACGTCAAATTTTTTTCCACTAGGCACTTAATAAAATCTATGAAAAGATTATGTTACTTAAGAAGAGAGCTAAGTTATCTGTATGATTTTATTTTTAATTTTTATCTTAAAAATCTCAGTATGTTTCTTTTCTTTTTTAAATTTTAGGCACATAGTTTTTAATTTGTGGAAGCTTGTAAATGGCAATTGTAAGAAGTATTGTACATAACCTACTTTAAAGATATTTGACTGTAAGCTTCCTGAAGAATAAATAAATAAATAAGTTATAAATAGTTATAAAAGCAATCGTTGTTTGTTACGGAATCACAGCTGTTCAACGCAGACGGAATCGATTGTCACGTCTCAACATCATTACAGAGGGTATCGCACCAAGTCACGGACTAGATCAGGAACAATTCCCATACGTATGTGACGTCAGCCCTATAAATATCCAGTATATAAGATAATAATTCTATTCAGTCTATCTGACAAGGGTGGCGACAGGACTGAAATACATGTCTAGTAATACACGGAATAAATGGTCCATAGTACATAAAACATATATTTATTTGAACCTAACCGAGGTTGAATCGTATATCTTACGGGTTTCGGTACCGGTCATAGGATTCTTTCTGTAGGGGGTGAACGACTGAGGAATTATTTTGAATTACACCGGATACCGGCTAAGACTGAAGGCGGCTGCCTAAACGTGTTTGAAAACAGCTTCCATCTGTCTGCTAAATTCCAGAATTCTGCCATCACCACTTCATTCGTAAACTGTGGTGAAGGCACGTTGAGCCGATGCTGCCGGCTGTCATTTGTTCATCTTTGACACTCGTTATGGAAACTTTGCTAACAAGTCTTAGAAGGGGTATCGTGTTACCCAGTGACTGTGTTGTGGAGATCACATAGGCAGTCACTCTTTGTAAAATGAAGCAATTCAGCGCATCTGGTTGTATTGAAAGCTGACTTATCCCAATATTGTTGTTAGAAGATGATGATGATCATAATTATGCATATTCCATAATTGACACTCACACTTTTAGGTAACTGTAAACTCAATATTCAAAATCTCTACTTGAACTCTTTGTCTAGACAAATAATTTATTTAAGAAGTTTTGTTCTATTAAACCCTGTCTTTTCTGTAAAGACTTATAGTAGGCTAGTAATAGAAAGTAACGTATTTATTTCACTAATCTGAGCTAAGTTAACAAACAGAGAACACGAATATATACCAAATAAAGTGTACAAAAAGGCTTCTAGGGAGTTAGTGTCACTTAAAGTAAACATATTCTAGGTAAATGGAAGCGCCCACGCTTCTTACCCTTCTCGTGGCCAAATCCTGATTTCCTACAATACTGCTTCTTAACTTAATTGACCTGGCTTACTAAGTAAAGGTAAATCGAATAAACATTGCTACGAAAAAAGTGTCGGAGAGAAAGTTTACGACTACGTGCTACGAGGTGCTACGAGGATGCTACGAGCCTACGACTAGCTGCACTAAATAGAAATAGCACTTTAGCGTTAGTTCATGAATAGGTGAACGCTTGCTTTACACATCAAGCCGTTTTCGTGCCTAGAAAATCATTTATTTTATTTTGCTCATATCAAACCAGGCGCGGTCGCAGCCCAAGAGATATCGGGGGGGGTCACCATTGGTGCCGAGGAATATTATTTAGGGAAATGATTAAGTAGGACCAGGACCCAGGACCCCCCCCTCGGACCGCGCCTGTATCAAACCGGTTACGGTTATTATACACAACTAGATATAGATATATTTGTGACAGTCTCTAGCCTTCTAGCTTCAGCTTCTGCCCGAAAGGTTAACAGCAAAGGAAACTCTAGCTAACAGAGCATCACCGCGTGACAAGGAAGTGGTAGCTACAGACTGAAGTTACTCCGTATATTGTATAATTCATAACATCATTCTGTATTTTCCCGAAGGGTTAAGTAGAGGTGTACCTTTAATACACTCACATTTCGTCAATTATGTTTAAGTTCCATGAAAGAAATTTAACATGGAACTCAACCATATTTGAACCTTTTGCCATCAACCGGACACGAATCAAGATGCAAAGAACACGCCAGCCAGGATAGTATCACCAATAAGGAAGCGGTAGCAACATTTTGTTTGAAGTAACTTTATGTAAAATACTGATATATACAGCCATATACATAGAATTTTTATACATAGAATTATATTAAGTTCACAAAAGGCAATACGCAAGTACCCAAAACTTCCTTTGAAAAGAAACGATTTTGCGATATTACCTACACACCATGTACAACTATGTATTGATATCCAATATCATAAGAGATTGATATTGCCGCCATGCTCCCAGTTGTACCTTCACATACAATCTGCTACTGTATTATTACAATATTCCGTTTTCGCTCTATTTGCTTACGATACGTATTTTATGTTCTTTTTTTTGTGTGAATATTTTTATGTAAGTGTCAAGCGATTTGTGAGTGTGGCGAGTTTTCAAAGTTAATAGACAAACTAGTTTACTTAGGGCGAATTCGACTAACCTTTTAAACCTAATTTAAATCTTATCCTGTGCATAAATTGTTCGATAAGAGTTTTTCCATACAAAAACTGTCAGACGACAATTTTATTCTACGGATAAAAATTATCTACCTTGATAAAAATCAGCCTTAGGGCGAATTACACCAAACTTTTATACCGAGTATAAGTCTTATCCTGCGAATAAATTTTTGAATTTTTGACGATGAGTTTTTCCATACAAAAACTGTCCTGTTGAGGCATCTACTTGTGATCAGATAAAAGTACTTAAATGCTCGCTAGTTTTAGTAACTACTCGTATTACCTAATTTTATGTAGAGATGTCTTCGGTTTATGTGAAGCCAATGGAAATAAAAAGTTTTTTTTTAAACTGAATTCTTAATTACACATTACATTACACCACAAGCAAACATACTTATTTATGTAAGTATCTTATGTGTATGTGTGTATGTGTGTATCTATGTGTGTGTGTATGTGTGTGTGTGTGTGTGTGTACACCGTTTTCCCATGGGAGTAAACAGGAACGCTACCTGCTACGATTCTTAAACCTTTTGCTCAATTACACCATAATATTTGACTAAACTTGTTATAAACTTTTCACTTTAAGCTTTTTAAACCCAAGAGTATGGGATAAATTCTTATTTACTTTGAAAAAAAAATACCAAAGTGAGTGGCGAGGCAATATTTGAACCATATTTTTCCTTTGGAGTTCACAACTTTTCCGCCTACTGAAATACATATACATATAGGCTAGTCCGCTCATAACTGTAGGTAAGCTTCTAAGAAGTGTTTTAATAGTTATTAAAACCTAGTTTTAACTTTCTTAATCAAGCGCTTTATATCATCTCATAAACACTGAACACCCGTGACGTATAAACATAAACCTTCTGGCCGCTTTATATCAGCCACTACAATGAAGTTAGAAGAGAATAACCTAAATGAACTGTGTTTTTATACCAAAAGTGTTTGCTGCTTTTAAATCCTGTTGGTACACACGGCTACACATCAAGCTATAGGTACATTTTCAGTTTATGCTGATCTCGCATTGTATAGGATTTCCGCACAATGCGAGGTCAGCTAATACTAGAAATGTATAGCTTGATGTGTAGCCGTGTGCACCTTAGAAGTTGCAATTTTTAAGAGATGCGTTATGAATGTATGATGTTTCCATTCATTTTTTTGATGCACTATCTATAGTGATTATTCCCCCCCCCCCCTTTTTATACGTATAGGATGTACATATTATTATTATTTTAGTGTTAGATGTATTGAATTATTGTTATAAATAAACGGTACACGGTAATTTCTTTGGTAGAAACGAATAAAACTGAATCAAGTTGTAAACCATCGACTTGGTAGCCTTCCAATATTTTACTACACCTAAAATAAATTGTAAACTTTTCTCAGAAGAAACTCTTTTAAGATATGGCATAGTTGGAATATATCCAATGTCACAAAAGCTAAGGCAATTTCTTGGTATAAACGTTGCGAGTAAATCTTCGCGTTCATAATATATTCGAGGCATGTCTGCATACATGTGTAGCGAGGAACAGCGATAGATGACGTCAGCGTGACGGAGAACATGCATTTCGGCGCAGCATCGATATGGGTCAAACTCCAGCGAATTTTAACTGAGGTATTTGAAATCAATTCCTGCATGTTAAAAAGTTTTTAACCCTTCTATAGAGGTGACCCAGTTCTTATCTTTAATATTTATGATTTTTGTAGTGAAAACTTCTCTGAGCGATTTTTGGTAGGGGTAAACTTATATGGATTCGGTAGTGCTTTATTAAAGAGTATAGATGGCGCTAGTACCAGTTTTGAGTTTTCACTTCTGTCGGCAATCCCCATGACTGCCAATTTTTAAGTTCACATTGTTAAACACAGGCTTTGATTTTGACCTAAATTCACACGTTTGAACCGTGCACCAAGAGGTATTAACATGGCTTGGTAATTTTTTATGAGTCACATATCGTTCTCCTAGACGTACTTAAGTGGAAGTTCTAGAGAAAATTGGCTCTCTTCCTAATTGGCTTGTTGTAAACCCATTGACAGAGCATCAAAGTGGCTCCATGCTTCACGTGCTCCATCTTGGGTTTACACACTACTGTACCTAAACATCAGGTAGGTACAGAATAGGTAGATGATTACCTACTGTGTATGTGTGTGCAATGTTCAAAATATTTAGGGATGAGTTGATAGAAAAACATTTGAGATTAATAAACTGGGTAAAGTCATAATTCAAAAAAAAATGTGATATATTAATTTCCACGATTATCATATTTCATGTTCAATTCAATTCTATTTAATTCTTATCTAAGCATTCAAGTTCAGAATGCCTCCTAATCACGACTTCATGAAAAAATATCGCAGTAGAAAATAGCTGACATTACAAAAGAAAATAAGTTTTAAATGTAGACCTACGTCAAAGGCAAGGAGGCAAAGGCGATATTAAAGCCACTAATAAAATGAGATAAGTTTTCCTTCGCTTTATTTTAACAAAAAAATCTTAAAAGTAAGACTATATTAATTTAAGATAGGTACGTAGGTGTGTCATATTTTTAGCGAAAACCTCCCAGTTTTCTCGCTAAACTCATTTAGGCGGACATTTAAAACGCGCTTACTTGTTACGAAACAAGACAACGACGGAAAAGCTTCCTAATTCTACAGGCCCACTTCCGTTTCCAGATAAATAATTTACTGGAGTCCTTTTATTTTTGTCTTTTAATTGAAATTCGTGATTCAAATTAAGAAGGTTATAATTTTTGTGTTAATTTATCGTTGTCGGACTCGAAGTTTTAGGTGGTTAGAGATACAATCTTTTGTACTTAGATAAATTAAGGTTAAGAGTTGGTGGGTTGGGTGCTGGTTGAGGTTATTTATTTTTCTTATATCAGAATATTTCTCGTCTTTCTACTTACCTAGCTAAAGTATTATCAACGTGCCTAAAGTATTATCAACAACAGCTGCCAATTATCGGCTCACAATAATTTAACAACAATTTTGAGATTAAGTGTAAATATTTAGATCAAATATTAATTGATTCTATTTAATGTTATCAAATAAAATTAAAATAGTTTTTATTTCCTCTTTCCTCGTTCCTACATTCGTCGTTCATATTGCAATTTGTTCAATGTCAAAAATTTCAATTTTTTTTTTATTTCTGAGTTATGCTTTAATTTTAATTTTGAACGCGCCCAAAAAAATGTTCAATGTCATTTACCAATAGGAAAGCAGCGTTTGAAACTTGCAATATGTCACGTGATCGACTCGGCAGTAAATCTTTTATGGCAAATTGTTCTATGTCAAAGTTTGAACGGCAACGGATTTTTGCTCTAAGAAAAAACAAGTGGAAATTATTAATTAAGTTATAAATTGTGCTTTGTTTCTGAGGTAAGTTGATAATTATCATAAATTACTTATCATTGTGTGCTGGTTTTACTTGATTTTGACCTATTTTGTAAATAATTCCAATAAGACCTATGTTGCAATACGTAATTACAAACGCGACATAGAACCTTTTGAATTTTTCTTCGGTTTTGTATGCATGGCTTGGTGGTTGATTGTTGCAGATGAATAACACAAGAGGAAGCCAGTTATTACAGTTAGCTACAAGTTCCTCTCAACATCCTCGCCAACACCGACTGAACGAAGCTACTGGCCAGTTGTATGAAGTTGAAACTCTGCAGCAGTGTGCCACGTCTAGTGATGAGGTCTTGATCGAAGAAGGGTCGTCTTCTGACTCAGACTATGTGCCAAAACCAAGTAGTGTTGGCTCGTACTTTCTCCTAATGCATTAGAAATATCGAATGCATTAGAAGAAAGTACGAGCTCCAACGAAGAGGTCCTTGATGAGGAGACAGGAGTGCTCACTCGTAAGGATACTCACAAAAGGAAACGCAGTCGTAAGGGTCAAGCAGATCAAACAAAATAGAAGATATAACTCTAAGGCTATGTGACAAGGTAAACGGTATGAAGGTTTTGAGAAGGATAGGAATGGCAAATTAAAAAAAACACTGTTAAGACCAGCAAAAGGCTTACAGGAAAGATGTGGTGGGAATACCGAAATGAAACATGGGGGACCGAAACAAAGGTTTCAATGTGAAATATAATAACCGAAGAATACCGAAAACTGATTTTTGATTCTATTTTTCTTAACTATATTTTTTTTTATTGTTCCTACTTTAATTATAAATAACTTGAATAAATACTATACCTGTTATTTGAAATTATCTATCAATATGTTACATGTCACAAATTTTACGTCAATTGTAGTTACAATAGGTTCCATGTCAAATTTCTAACAAAATATAATTATATATCGAAATTTCAAAATGCACATTTAATAGAACACAATAGTTAGGAATCACTAGTTAAAAAACATGTTGGTGTCATAAAACATTTTTTTCCAGTATGCTGTTTTTTTACTCTCCTGTAAACTTGTCATTTTTGACATAGAACTATTTGCAATATGAACGACGAAATCTCAACTGATTATTCTCAAATACATAACATGCGCTTTTAAAATCTAATTTCGTTTCTGAATTAAGATTTTTTAAACTCTAATCAAGACTGGAACGTGTTTGCATTGATCAGGAATACTCAAGTAAATGATCAGAAACAAGTTCTAATGACATATAATAATAATTATTATATTTTCTAATTTCTGGCCAGTAAGTAATTAATTACCTATCAGCTACCTGGTATGTTAGGTAGGCTATCTAACGACATTATATGTTATCTCCTAATCCTGTAATTATAAAACGCAACATTGATTGAAACAGGACAACGTCTGGTTTTCCCATACAAAACTCACATTGAAATAGGGCGTTCAGTTTTTCACGAGTTGAAATTTTTCTTTCCATAAAAACCTAATTAGAACTATTAAAAACATTTTTAAACAAAAAGAAAAATTATATAGATTAGAATACCGATAACATTTAACTGACTGTGATTTCTTTGCGGGCGAGTTTCGTAATGTTAAATGTATATGTTTAAGTTTTTGTGAAAATTTATAGTTTGTTTCCTTTTGTTTTGTTTGTTATCTATATCGTATCTGTTTTGTTCGTATTTGTATATTTGTGTTATATGTATATTACCTATGTCTATGTTAATGTAAGTGGTCTAAAACCGTGTTAACATAATAAATAAATAAATAAATAAATAATTAAATAAAATTACAAGATCTTCAGAGAGCGAAAAAAAAGCAAACACTGAATTTGACAGTGACAGAAGACGGACACAATCGCTTTTGAAACGACCAGCGTACAATGCCTGTCTGAAGATTGCGCCAAATCGATGACCAGCCAACATGATATTCTGTTTGAATCCTGCAGTGAGTTCCGTACGTCAAGCAGACCGGGTACACGAGGGATTGTTGAAAATATGCAAGTTATTACCCAAGGAAGTATTGTGTTCTGTTGTTACATAATTTTAAATACATACATCGTATAATTATTAATTAATTAATTAGTAGGTATGTATTTTGTGAGAATATGCCTCGTTCACCTCGTTGGATCTTAATGGGTTCTGTCTCAATAATTCCTGTAGCTGTTGTAAGATGTAAACGTGTTGTCCATTGTGTAATAATTGTGTCATTTAAAAAGGCAATTTGAGGGCTTATCTTAATTATATATGTATTTTAAAATGTCAAGTAGCCAAGCGTGTGGAACAAGATCGTATCTATCCATATCATAAACATAATTCCTTCGGCTATGTATGTCAGGATCGATGATGGTTAAAGAGTTTTTCATAAGGATTATGTTGTAATTATACACAGTCAAATTAAATTAGCTAGTGAAACTCCACAGACATGATGGATAAAGATAAAATTTAAAAAAATATCCGGCTAATTTCGTGTCGGATCACGCACAATAAAAGGTTCCGTAGTTGGGATGAATTTATCCCAAGAATAAACATTACTTTGTAGTTGAACAAATATTCTCCCATACATCGATATACGTCACGGTTAATTCTCCAACTGCTAAGGTACGTTTGTAATTGCAAAAAAATGTTTTTTATGTGATACTGATAAAACTACAAATTAACAATTTTTACTTGTGCCGTGAGACCTTGTTTCTTGCCAAACATGATTCTAGGTCAACGGGTAGTAGGGACCCTATAGGTTTCCATTTATTTCCGAGTATCAAAATATGTCACATATACTCGTATGGCCGTATTTTTTATTGCGTTGACTTAGAAGTTGAATTTTTTTACAGCTCCAACGGGTCATAGACCTATTTGATATTAATCTCAACTTGATACCTCCACGCGTTCCTGAGAAAAAGGATCTTGACAGACAGACAGACGGACACACAACAAATTCCGTTTTTCCTTTTGTGGTACGGAACCCTTAAAAAGATTTGATGTTCTTTTTTTGGGGTCAACGACCGCTGGTAGTTCAGTTACTTGACCTATGAGTTAAGAAAATCTGTTTTGTTTTTCCCATCAAGTGAACTTCAGGTACACAAAAAAAACTGATATTTTAATTAACTACTTACACTACCTACAGTCGTTGGCTCCAAACATCAAAACATTTTTTTTATCATGTTTCCTTATCGATATCCATCACGTCTGCGGAGTTTCGTTTTGCTAACTAATTTAATTTGACCCTGTACAGGTATCGATGAGTGTAAGTTTGTATACCAAAACTTGTGAATGTAGTCAGGACCGCGTGCTTTCTAGTTGTGTTATTTCTGAAGGACGCCAGGAAATGTATCAATAGGAACATGATCGAACTCCATTTGTTCAGTGTGTGTCATGTTTTTTTGTAATGTGCGTCTTGTTTGTGCAGAATAAACAATTATTCTTTCTTTCTTTATGGCTCTATTTTAATTCAATCAACTTCTGTGGAAGATGACGTATTATTATTGGCTCCCAAATTTTTTACCAAAATTATCGCAACGGAAAACTGTGGTTCCTATTATTTGCGGATGCGGTTTGATTTTTCGTCGATTTTTTTAATGTTCGATAAATCTGCTTTTCTCTGTTTCTAAAGATATTATTTTGAATTTTGTGAAGTGTACAATTATTGTATCCGTGTAATCTACTGTTTAAAAGAGTGAGTTTATTTTTTGGAGTATCTTAAACGTGTGTCATTTGTGTGAACGGTTATTCGTGAGTTGAATTTATTTTATAGTTTTTTAGTATTTTATGTACTAACAAGTATCCGACCCTTATTTCCATGCATGTACCTACGCTGTAATTGTTTTTGTTTTTATTTCTTTAACTATTACATTTAATCTTTTCTGCAATATAAGTCTCATAATTTTCTGATGGATTTTAACCGTATTCTCAGATGTGGCATGTGAAAGTTTACTGCCATTTGTTTTAGTAGCTGTCCAAGCAGTAATGTATTACTGTCTGCAGAGCTTCAAACCCTGTATTTGCATTGACATGTTTTGATAGGATATACCTACGTTATGACTGTGACTTACTATTTGTTCTAACTTTTTTTAGATATTCGACGTACTCCTTCCAGTAGGTGATTTTGTGGCCTCTTTGTAACTTTTGAGCACCCCATAGGATTTTTTTTGGGTTTCACAAAAAAATTCTGTAATGTCTCATATTAAATAGCCATCAATGCTATTTTATTTCGTAGTGAATACGTTAACAAAGCTTTAGACGTAACCAAGAGTTTTAAAATCGAATAGTTAAAAGATACAACAAGAAGTATATATAAGGATTAATACACACAAACAATTAATACACAAATTATAGTTACTATGACATTAAGCGTACAAATTACAGATAAAACTTCTTCACTTAATCAGCTATTGTTTTAGTTCTTTTAGTTTATTATCAGAAAACTTCCCACGAGTAGCTAGGGCGTAACAAAGTCGAACGCAGTAGAGACCTGCGTTCACTACTGTGGCAATGGTGAATTAGGTCCCTTAATATCCACACCACACACTAGCGAAAAACGTATTCCCCTAGCCATGCAGGCATGTGCGACCTACGATGGTATTGTATCCCTCATAATATGGCTCCTCACCTTAGACCTGTCTCTGCAAAATAAACTCTACCAGCACAGACCTAGGGTTCATAGGAGCCTGCAAGCCCCACCAAGTCGTCAACTTAGAGATATGGCGGTGGGATTATTATAATTAAGATTTCTTACTTGCAGGTTATATTGATAAGTATTACACCTAACAATCATTAAGGAAGAGATAATACGTAGATAGTTGTAGAAGCACTTATGTACGAATGTAATCTCCGTAACATATTACTTGCAATAAGTAGTAAAATTGCTATCATTTTGGGTTAAAACAATAGCGCAAAGTTCACGATGGGTTGTTTACCTATCCCTATACATAGAATAAATACGTCATAATTATATCAGACCGAGCGATAACAGGCACGTTACGAAAATATTATGATAAGTACCATTATCTGTAAAATATGTGTTTGTTTAAATAATTTTAGAAATAACAATATTAAGTCGCTTTTACACCTCTGCCTAACCTTTTGGGGAATACACGCGTGATGGTATGTTATGGTAAGTCGCCTGTAGTCTAGATTTATGCCCAGCTTGCACTCAAAATGTGGGTATTCTATACTGCCCTTTCAGAGAATTTAAATGCTGAAGATATTGAAAGAACATAAGTAATAATTATAATAAAACATATTTACTTAGTTAGTGTATAAAAAAAAAGTAATGATGTGGGAAAATTCGGACGAAGTTTTCGTAAAGTAATTTAATGTTTTCGTCCCGAATTTAAAGTTTTTGGATTTTCTTAACTTTGTTTTAGTGTGAAAAGAGTTTTTAGTCTAGATTGATTAATAACGGATGTACTTATTACTAATTTCAGTGGTCTACCCGCGGGCACAATAATAGTTAGGCTAACAAAATTGCTCTTGAGTATTTTTTTGTTTGTATCCAGTTTATTTTCCATTTTATTGATTTACCCATCCATGCCTTTTAATGATTCTTTGCCATTTAAACTAAATGAAATCAAGCGCAGCGCATTTAAAAGCTGCTGTGATTGGTAGAAGACAAATTCCGAACTAGTCTGGTGATTGTTCTTATCGTACTCATACATTGTTTTTTATCAGGGATTATTGTACAGTTCAACTATTTATTTACATTGTGAACTGTACAAAAATCCCCGATAAAACGTTGTTTATCAACGATTAATTTGATTTAAGCGACAAGATAATTTCTTTTATCTTGGCTCAACTTTCTTGATAGGTACCTCTAATTCGTTGTTCGACGCTATTGATAAAATATTATAAATACACATGTCCAGTAGCAAGCAGGCTAATGAGATCGATAGTAGTGCGCGAATAATAACAAACACTTTATAGTAAATAATGAATGTTTTCTATTCTCTGGTACATCTCAATCACATTATTATATAATTGGTGACAGTGATCGTTAGGACAAAGAACTTACACGTCGTCTTTAACAAATTATGTGATAATTTAAACAGTTCTTGAAATCTAATCAGTTCCCTAATTCTAATTGATCGATTCGTAGCCATTGGTGATATTCAAATTTGATATTATTATTGATACAGCTGATGCAAAAGAAGTTACTAGTGCGTTTTCGGTAATGAAATTTTAATACCTATTGATGTGGAACATTATCAAGTGTGAAAGGTTAGTTCGATAGGCAACAATGTAACACTCCTTGATTGTGCAAAAAATAGGCTCTTCCAGAGCTCTAGCGATTGTCAGTGTAAAAATTGAGATGTTTTTAACGTGTTGTGTCCACTACCTACCTACCTACTAATTTATGTGTTAAAAATATTGGAAAGTGAGTAATAAAATAATTATAATAAGGGTGTTAGTTCCGAGGATCAAACTCAGAACTAATCCTCTTCTTCAAACGTCAAGTGCAGATCGGTAGACAGTGAGTGTTGGTACAACGTATGTGTGAGTTTAGATAAAGATAATCTATCGCGGTCTATGCGGATGTGATCAGGCGCACATGCGGCGGCGCCAATAATAGAGGATAATTGAAAATAAACCGTTTGACACCTGCGCGGTCTGTACCGCGTGGTTTGTATCACTGTCCGACGCATGTGCAAGTTACCGCCTTTGATCTAAACCTCCGTTTGTTATTCCAATTACATTAACTGACATGTGCAATTGTTGTACCCGTCAACGATATATTAATATTGTAGCATGTTAATATTTGGTTTGCGTCAGATTTCGACACGGAAGGAAAACAGTTACCTACAACAGCTGCTCATGATTTCTTGCTGTTTAAAATAAAAACAGGTCAAAATTCTTTGAAAATAGATCTTCTTCCTTGCTTCTTTCTTACTTGCAGTGGAAACAACAACATGTATAAATAGTAAAAACATAATTATTTAACGTAGGGCTACATAATTATTACCCCACAGTCGTTTTTTGTTATATTTCGTGTTTTTGAATATACTTATGCCTTCTTGGTCACTGAAAATTCAGGCTTCTATAGCTTTATCCACAACGGAAGTTACGGGTCGAAAATGTCCTGAATGGCTTCGAGAAAAGATGGTACGGGTAGGCGGCTGTGCCTTTGTTTATTTGTTTTTGCTCGACTTGGCCAGGGCACTACAGTGCCCCCAGATTCTGTTTACTTATGTAGCTATACTGCTGTAGGTATTGAGTATTTTTAATCAACTTTTATATTCCTACTTATAAGGTCAACGACAATATCTTCTAGCTCGCTGACAACAGTAATTGTTTTAATAAAAAAGCGGTAACTTCGAGTCGGACATGAAGGGTTCCGTCACATTTAAAAAAAATACTTTTATGAGACATAAAACGCCTAAAGAAACACGATTCTTGTATGGGGACCCCGTTTAATTTTTAACTTTATTTAATTTTTATTATTTCTTGTTAAGCGACCGTAGTAGTACCTACACACTGTAAAAATTTAAAGTAACCAATTACGCTTCAAAAGATGCAGCTCTTTAACAGACGAATGGACAGCGGAGCCTTTGTAAAAGGAGTCCAGTTGGCACCCTTTGGGACGTACGGAACCCTAAAATCGTATTCGGTTATAAAAAATAAACAACTCATTTTAGATAGAGAGCCAACATTTGTTTTTATTACGATTCTAGTCGACATTAGAGTAATATAGCACGCGCATCAATAATAGGTACCTATAGAGGGCATAGTGTCAACAGCGAGCAACGTGTGCTCTGTCTCGATAGGGCAAAGACAGCAGGATTGTCTATAACATGATAAAAACACACGGGATTATTGGCCTAATAGGTATTGTATCTATAGGGTCAAATAAAGTTACCTAGTAAAACTCGACAGACGTGTCGCGACAGTCGTGTTTTTTTTTGTTTTATTAAGTTTAATTATGGAAACCCACCATAATTAAACTTAATAAAACAAAAAAAATGGTTTGATGTATTTTTTGGGGTCAATGGATTTTTTTTCGACTTTAGATATATCGATCGATACCGTCTGTGAAGCTTACACATAAAAACTGATTACCTATGTTAAACTTATATTTCAAGTAAAGATCCTTGACCCAAAAAAAAAACAATTTTGCTTTTTTTTTGTTTTGTCATGTTTATATAATCAATCTCGATCCCACCGTCTGCGGAGTTTCGCTAACTAATTTCATTTGACCTTGTACCAAAGAGAATTCTCTGGTCATTAAAGAGAGAGAATAATAATATAATAGCTAAAATAGAATAATTAACCGACTTCTTATTTTCTTGATCGATCATAACACAAGGGACCGCATGCTACTCAAAATCGAATTCACTTGTTTTTCGAAACATTGTGGATTCACACTTCAAATGTCTTATCGAATTTTGAAAACTGTACAGTACCTACAAGCTAAAAAGTCTGGCCACATAGGATTGGTAACCATGGATACGTAACTCACGTGGTAACCAGTCGCAAGCTTGAGGTTCCAATCTCCGAAGTTACCCAACAAGCCAGACAAAACAAGGCTTGGTGCGTGTGTACTCAGTTTGTACTGACTGTTATCTTATCAGTACCGGCCGTTAACGTCTATTGATGAACATTGAACATAGAGTTTGTATTAGACGACTTAATCAGCTGTCGCATGTCGTGAGACTCCATTTACATAAAATGATTTAACAAAAAAAATAAAACATATCTACACTGGCCCTTAAAAGAACCCGCGACGTTAGGGAAGGCGGCGTTAGGGCGGCGGAAGACGTTAGTTTTAATAACCCAATTTATTATACATTTTTTTTTTCAGAGTAAAAGACAAAAATGACAGAAAACGGTGTTCGCAACCGCCACAAGAGCGGGAAGCAGAATGGAGAAGCAAAACACCAAGAGGAGAAGAAGGATGAAGAGTTCTCCATACGAGAGTCCCCACTGACGAGGCTAATAGACTCGTCCCTGCACATTAGGGTTATATACCACATATTCATCGTCATTCTTCTAGTACTGATCTGTGATACCATCATTTTTGACCTCGTCGAAAGTGGAAAGCAAGTAAACATTATAAATACTTTAACTTTATTCTTTAATAATTAATTTTATTAGAATGATAGATTTCACAGCAGTCTAACAAACCATTTCTAATAGTAATATTGGAACAGAAAACTTTTCCTTAATAATTTACCAAAGTTCTACAAAATGCCCCGTTTATGATACGGAAGTTATTTAACAATATAACAAGTCGCATTACGGAAAAAGGAACTAAAAACTTTTTTATATTTTCCACTGACATACTTTTAAATTATTTTCCGTAACGTAAAACATTCATACGATGATATGTTTCCGAAAGTTGTGAAAGCACTTTTTAATGCAGTGGATATGTGTTGTCACGCGATTTGGAGGCACTCCCTATAATTAACTCCCCGTAGATGTTCCTCGTTTAAATTCCAGATCTACAGGCTTTCATCTCCCAGCTTGGCAGAGACTAAATACTGCAATTTTCACTCGCGTTGCTTTAATTATGCAAAATATTTTGTGCTACGAAAAAATGTTGAACAAGCAGCGTAGCACTTTTTGTTACGTCGACGCCAAATTACGTCATTTTTTACAGCGTTAACATGTAAAAGTTTCGTTTGTACTTCATAATAATGTAAACTTGGGTATATTTTGATGGACCCGGCTGTTTTTGCGTAATATTCTTGTTAAAAATTCACTTACTTAATTGGTTATTTTTTTACAGGCTAAATATAGGGCTTTCAGTAGTTGCAGCGGGATTTGGCGACATAAAACGTGGATTGAAGTTATGGGTGTATGACTTTTGCGTTGCAATGTCATTTTATCCCTTGCTTATGGTATACTCATGGATAGGAGCGATCTCGAGAAAATATCCAGGTAAACGTTCACTTTCTTACTTCTGAGATAAAGACAAGATCATAACACCATACATAAAAAGTACCTAATCCATTTATTAGAATGAAAGAACTACCAATTTCAGCTGTAGTACTTATCTGCAGCTGTTTATAAGACAAAAAATACTAAATAAATTAATATCTAATTTGTTCCATGTAAAACTACAAGGGACATGATAATTTTAATGGTCAAGTTCAACGTAGAATTTGTATTTAATTTTTACATTTATGATACACAATCAGTTTCCGTTAAATATCAGCAAACATGACGTGAGTTACTTAGTGAGTGCTGTTTGCATTGATTTTTAAAACTAGAAGGCCGTTTTGTCAGTGACAGCATGCGAGAATTATTATAGTACATACTAATTCCATGGCGAGAATATTATATGAGATTTTTAATCTCATTAGGCAGGGAACAAAATTATTTCCTTAACTTTTTGTCGTAATAATTCTCTCCTCAACCGGATGTCTTTGTGCCCATATTAACTGAAATTATGGAGGTGGGTGTAGCTATTCATATGAATTAAAGTCGTGGGCAGAATAGCAGCAAGTGGCCACCGGCGTCCTTAGGTCGCAAGTGGAGTCTTTTGTTGCAAGCGGCGACCGCCTGCCCGGCCGCGCTCTCACCGCGCCCTCCAATTAGTCACTTGGTTGGCCATAACCGTGCACCCGGAATGACTAGTTTTTATATTGTTGTGCGCTTTTCACACTGTCTCGTTTTCTTTATTTCTATTTGTTGTTGAAGAAAACGCTTTTTCTATAGCGCTGTTGAATTTCCATTCAATATCCATTTCAGAGAAGTAAGACGAGAGGAAATGTCTGTGTTTATTTATTTTACTTGTCGTCACTGCAGCAACTAGGTTGCTTACTATTGGTTCTTCTATACTTAGAAAGTTTTTTCCGACTGCAATTTTCGAGTTGCTTTGCGCAGAAAAGGTACAAGGTAACCTATTGTTTTGTTTAAATTATTTGAACAAACAAGAAGCTACTTACATAATTGGAATCAAGTTCACTTAAAAAATTGTTTACTTGCGTTAAAGCCTTCACGGAGGCGCACAGATACGCAGAATTTTAAACAATTCAGTTCAATAAAATCCATTTTTAAATAGTTTCAACACTAGAAGACAGATGGCGATACTGTAAGTATATATTTCAGTGTCAAATCAGCGTTATAAAGTTACATCAGAATCCAAATGTATAGGTACTTAGCAGCATGATTGTACCCATTCAAGGACTGTATTATCAAAGAACCCTCATCTCAATAATAGCAAGCATCTGCGATAAAATCTCCCCAAAGGTCCCGGGAAAGTACCTCAGATACAGATATTAAAAACGGTGGAGACGTTCCATTTCAAAAGCCGTCGTTTTGAATGGATCCTGCTCTCATTATACTGCATTTAACTAAGGAACATCTGATTCTGAGTTTATTGGTAATGGTTATTTGATCTGAGCTACATTTGTATCTCCAAACCTATTTAATTCTAAGAATGAATTAGTTGACACACGATTTTGAAACCGAAAATCTCGTCGTAGTAATAATATCCTAGTTTTGTCAACCTACACAGAATTGTATAGGTAGTAAACAATCCTATTTTATTTTGTTACATTTACAGGTAGAGTTAATTTTCCCGATCCTTCGCTTCCCACCAGCGCAGAGAAATGGCAACGTAAAGATTCGTATTGAGCCACACTCAATCTTTACGTTGCCATTTCTCTAGTCAACTCTAGTGAATACATGGCTTAACTCACTGTGCCTTCCAATTTGCCGCATCACAGACTCTTATACACTACCATATATCTAGGTGCGACCAACTCTCGTGCCACCTTGTAGTATCAAACTATTTCCCACTACGACCTTGTTATGAACTGCTATTATTCCCAAATGTGTATTAAATAATGGGTGGAGCTGGAGACTAAATAATGCTTCGAAATATTGACTCTACGAGCAAGTTTAATAATATTTCACAAAGTTTTAATTAGGTACCTTGTCCTTTGTTGGTTTTCAACTGGTGAGAAAACAATTTTAAAATCATTTCTAATTTAAACTTTTTATCGGGTTTCATCTGGGTTTAATCACGCGAATTATTTTGACGGCTTGGCAACTTGAAATTATATTTATTTATAACTTTTTAGATACATTGATATTTAAGATTGCTTTCAGTTTTATTTCTCGTGGAAATTTCGGGATTCGGGCTTCGTAAGGGTTTAAATCCCTCGGGTGAATATCAAATATCAGTGAAAGTCCCTAATTAATCAGTCAATCCCGTCAAAACCCAATATGTACGACAATACCTTAGGAACACCATAAAGGTATGCCGTATATAATAAAAGTATATTTTGCAGTATTACGACCAATGGTGGTGGTGCTGGGCATAGCTGGAATAGTGGCAGTGGAAGTGGCCCTGGCTGCAGTGCCAGTGTTCGAACTAGGCAGGAAACATCTGGAGCTGGGCTCCTCTGTCGCAGTCACCTGTGAAATGGTAAGTGTTAAAATAAATGAAATTAATATTTCTTCACATTCATAATAATAATATATTAATAGGTTTATACCTAAGAATGTTCAACTTTCAAAGAGGTTGAATTAATCAAAACCTTAATGTTCTTTATAAGGCAGTATTGTTATACACAAAGCTTTTTTAATTAAACTAATATAGTCAACAAAATAATCAACACTCGAAGCTTTAAGCCAACTGCTGCAAAGTTTTAAATTAATGGGTAGTGAGTAAAATCGTTTGTTCATAAATGATTTTGAGCACAACTCATTTATTTCGTGTTTATTTCATATTGCATTGATTTTGTTTTCGCTGTTCGTTCAATCACAAAATGGGAATAATTGTTAAATTCAACAGTGTAGAAAACATTTTGAGGGTAGTTTCAATCATTTTGTATAAATGTAGTATAAATCTACTACCAATTTAGACTAATTATTTGTTAAAGAAAACAATGGACAGATCTCACACGAAACCAAATTAAATTATCTACCTTAAAACTACAATTTAACACCAAGCTAGAACCAACAACTGTTGATAAATACATGCACAAGCATAGAGTGGGTACTTGCTTGGCAACAGTTTCGACACAGTTTTGCTAAACTAGGGCGTTATTCAATGAACGTTCCATTAACTGTATTTGAAACATAAACATACAAACACAAACACTTCGATAAATGTCGTCATCATTTGAACTCGGCTATGAATTGACCTCGTGCCTCGTCAGAGGCTAGCAAATAATTAAATAGGGATAGCTATAGGATAGGTATGAAGAACCCTTATTCTTACAGTGTGATCGCCAATCCGTCTGAATATTGCAATAACCCTAAAGGTTCGTTTGAAGCGATCTTTGAATATCCTTTTCAATGACGGATATTTTTTAAAGACTCCATTGAACGAGTTACGTCTTTCTCGTATCTGTAGATGCCCTGATGAACCTTTAAATCACTGTGGTATGAATTGATGATATTTTCATTATAATTTTATGAAAAAGACAAAGCAAAGGATATTATTGTTTCTCGGCATTAACAAGATGGTTCCATTTTGACAGTTCAACAATGTTCATTGCGTTATTTACGTTGTGGAGCCGAATTTTTTTTCTAAGATATGAAGCAATGGATTAGTAATATCCTTCAAAATGATTCAGATTGTGATTGATCGTGTGTTACGCAATTAGGGTGCAGGACCTTTGAATATTTTTTATTTTTTATTTTTTTATAGCTAATTGTGTGTCCCACTGCTGGGCAAAGGCCTCCCCTTTTTCCTTCCAAAGCTCTCTATTTTGTGCGATTTCTGGCCATGTTGGCCCCGCAAACATTATTAGATCGTCACACCACCTTCGCCGCGGTCTACCTCGACGGCGATGTCCTCCTTCAGGCGTCCAGTGAGTGACGATCTTTGCCCATCTCTCCGGGTGCATTCGTGCGACGTGGCCGGCCCACTCCCACTTCAGCCTGGCTGTTTTTTCTCCAACATCCGCTACTTGAGTTATGGAGCGCAGGGTGGTGTTCCTAACGCGCTCTGTTCGCTTGACACCTAATATGCTGCGCTCCATTGCCCGCTGGCAAATCTTGAGTTTGGACTTCTGTTGTTCAGTAAATGACCAACTTTGTGCACCATAGGTTAGGACGGGCAGGATGCACATATCGATGAGTTTTCTTTTCAAGGATATGGGGAGATTTCCTTTCATATGTTCTTTAATTTTTTTTTATTTGAATAATTAAGTAGATTATATCATTATTTTCTTTTTTTCTAAAACCTCATGGGCATGTAGTCACTTGAAGGAAAGTAGGCTGCTGAGAGAGTAATACGGCACGTAGTTGCTGACAAAACAGAAAACAACGCGCCCTAGTTCTTTAAATGAGTTTCTAAGTTTTATTCGCAGCATGTTTTTTTTACTAGCTGCGCCCCGAGGTGTCACCCGCATAAGTCTCGATCCCGGTTGGAAAATCGGAATAAAAAGTATCCTAATCCAGGTCATGGGCTACCCATGTGCCAAATTTCATCCAAATCCGTTCAGCAGTTGTAGCGTGAAAGCGTAACAAACAAACAAACTCACTTCCGCATTTATAAATATTAGTTAGGATTGTTCATTGCGTCGTCCTGAGATTGTGATTGTTAATTACATGCAACTATATTTATGCATGAAATGCAAAACAGTTCGTTTTAAAATTCATTACTTCAACTCTATCCTAGAACGGTGTATGTACGATTTAAAAAACTGTTTTTTCTCAGGACTAATTTTATTGTACACACAAATCGTATCTAAATCGCATTTTTTTAACAAACTGTTTATGTTTTTACACACGTTTAAACAGACAAGAAGAAAGGAAAAAAAAAAAGAAATACCTACGTACAAAGGTGAAGTTTAGTTCTTAAGAAATCTCCTCCAGCATACCTGCGAAAGGAGAATATTAAAAAAGATGTAGACAACGTGTGTGAGAGTACCTGGAAGAAGTACAAAAAATCTATTCACTTATTTTAATTAAGTTTTAACAGACTGACCAACACGCAACAAACGAGGCAATATGGCAGATACAGACAAGATAGGGTGCCTGAACTTTGACATGGTATTTAAATTAGAAGGGACATCAATCTGGTCACAATAATTAACTATTTGTTTGTGATATCGCAACGGGTGGCAGATCGTTGTGCGCCAGTGATTCATCTACATTACAAAAGGAAACTTCCAGACGGACGCCAAACAAAGCCAACTCTGTAATACACAAACACCAACTTTCCCTTCTACTACACAATATATATATATATTATTATACTGTACAGATGTGTGTCGTAAATCCTTATTGGCGTAATTTGCAACAATAACTCGCTCGCGAACTTTTATTAGTTACGTATAAAGAAGTATGGAGTTTTGTACGTGTTGTAATTGTTTGAACAGGTAGTTTTATGAAAGTCATTTATACTGAAACTATGAAAATACTGATAGTAGATACTAGCAAGCAAGCAATTTGACTATAGAAACAAGTACATTTTCGGGTTTAAAAAGGTAAACGAACAAGTGCAATAATTTAGTATTATCTCAGATGAATAATTTAACTACCACGTAATCATTGTCGCTTCAAAACTTCTGTTACAAAGTTGGTTAATTAAGGTATGCGCCAGGTTTTATAAAATGTAAGTATAAGTACAATTAAGTATATGCCATAAAATAAGTTGTAACATTATAAAGACCGATGTAAGTTGAACGGGTACAACAGCGTCGAAAGTGAAACGTAACATAAATCACCCGAGTTGAACCCTTGTCAGGCTGCGTGGCCAGCGCCAGTAAATAACTGGATCGCCGCATGCCGCTGACGAGGCATTATGTAGCCCTGCGTAGCCGGTCGTAGCGTCCCCTACGACGCTACGAACCCCTTCGTAGCGCGAAGCCCGTAGCCCGTAACCCGTAGCGCCACCCCACACCTCACGTTCGCGCACCCGACACCATTTTGTTAATTAAAACACAAACATGATTATGAAAGTATCTTAATACAACATTTCTGTAATTATGATTTATTACTGGACACTTCTCGTATTTTTGTGAGGGACTTTTTAGAATTAATGGGTCTACGCCCAGTGGCACATTTTTTGGAATCACTGTGTCTCTCAGCTTTTTTAATCCTACAGTTACATTATCTGAACACAAAGGAATTATAGTGAAAATATTATGCCCATACTAATTACATTAGACGAACAAGAGCAGAAAGTATGAATTTGCTAGTTTTGAGTGCGCTACGCAGGGACTACCTTTTAAAGATATTGTCGTGATTCTGGTTTTATTTTCGCACTAACATTTACCCGCGGTTTCGCCCTCATGGACGTCGGAAAATAGCCCACGGGAACCTACTACCGGGATTAAAAGTATCCTATTAATAAACTATTTGTGTGCCAAGTTCCATCCAAATCCCGTTTAATCGTTTTAGCGAGATTGAGTAACTAACATACCAACTTTCACATTTATAATTTTACTAGCTTCCGCCCGCGGCTTTGCCCGCATGGTATGTGGATAAAAAGTACCCTGATATCCTTCCCCAGGATGCCATCTATCTCCTTGCCTTTAGTCGAAATCTGTTCCGTGGTATATTATAAATTCGAAAGTAATCCTGTCTGTCTGTCTGAATGTTACCTTACTTACTTTTTGTTTAAAAAATAATGCTATAAGGGGTGTTATAGGAGATGAAAGTTTGTATAGCAAACCCAGCATTTCTTAAGTATCCCCGGTAGTATATTCCCGAGCAACGATATGCGACATCCACGCTTTTCGCCAATGGGCGATATCGCAATAAAACTTCAAACGTTTTGATTAGAGTCCACCATGTGCTTATGTGATTAAAATCGCCATCTTGCTCAATAATAGGTACGGAATAATATGTTGAGTAATAGTTCAAAATAATAACGTTGTGTGTAGAGTTACTACAAACAATATTGGCGATAGCTTTGTCTCGTTAGACTGGAAGCCTGCAAGCTAAGATAATGATTTAGTAAGTAGGTACATACCTAGTCTATGAACATATCTTAGGCACTAGTATTATATATTACTACCAAATGAAGTTGTTCCCCAACTAAAGACAAGTTTCGTTACGAGAGCATTGTTTCTCTTCAAATTTTCACAGTCAATGTTACTAAAATATGGTGTAAAATATTACACCAATTATTCAATATCAACAACAAAACTGAACAGCCCCTAACTTTTGATTAATTGCTTGAAAACACCTAGCAAAGTAAAAGAATTTAATTAAGTTTGTAGGTAATTTACCTGACCGACTAATATTAAGTATGAACGAACCTTTTCTAATTATTTATAAGTCTAAGTCACGTTATACACATTACAGTAAGTTTACTGAAATATAGGGTAACTGTATTTACTCGTTGGCCACTTGAAAACCAGTATTAATGGATTACAAAAAATAATTTTGATGGACCACTTGTGAATTGAAGTGATGGATATTAAACAGTATCTCAACCCAATCTGTTTAGAGGATATCCTTGATTATAATACAGGACAGACCTGTTTTGCGAGGTCTATTTTAGAAACTAGCACTACTACGGTGAGTAAGATTCTATTATCGGATTTGGTAAAACAACAAAGTTCCTTAGGATACATTTATTTATGAATCGAATCGTTCCATTTGTTAGTTATTCGAGTTTGTTTAGTAATATACAACATACACATTGCTCGCAGAACAGATGGCCGATGGGGCCGAAAGGTTCTGGAGTGGCCACCGCGTACCGGAAGACGTAACGTTGGAAGGCCCCCCACAAAGTGGACCGATGACCTGGTGAAGGCCGCGGGAATCCGCTGGATGCGAGAAGCACAGAACAGGTCGAAGTGACGGTTCTTGGGGGAGGCCTATGCCCAGCAGTGGACGCCTTTCGGCTGAAATGATGATGACGATACACGATACTCTACAAGAAACGTAGGGCTTTCTCAGTAAAAATATGAAAACTGCAACATAAATTGTGCAAACTTTCATTTGGTTCTGGTGCATAAACGTTTCACATCTGTGCTCCAAAATATTGCTGCTCTTATATAATAAGTGAAGGTATGACATAGGTATTTACTTTCATAAAATTACGCTTTCTTTATAAGGGTAGACAGCACAGCAGTGCGCAGCCCCTTCATTTACAACTTTATCAACCTTAAATTTAAAAATTTTATGTTCTTTCTCCAGCATTAACTTACCCACTGACAGGTTATATGAGTTCATATAAGTATTTTTTTTATTTGACTGTATAATCAATTTATTTTTAATGTTTTTTAATTTAATGTATTACTGACATAATCTACTCATTACAATGTTTACTATATGAGTTGTATTGCAATATCCAAAATTGAGAATGTCCAAAAGCGGTTCCTTTACCACCTGAGCTATAGTGATCACTTGGCTAAGCAACTTACGAGCTACTCCGATAGGCTAGGACACTATAACATAGACACTAGTCAGTCGTAGGAAGAAGTTGGACTTCATTATCCTACATAAGATATTGAACGGAACAATGGATTGCAGTGAACTTCTGAGCTCATTACCCATCCAAATTCCAACTCGGATTCCCAGGCATAACACATTTCAGTTATTTAACATCCCCGGCTCAAAAACAAACCTGGGTCATTACGCCGCTGTGCCAAGAATCTGTAGGCAATAATAACATGTTGGCTAAAACGACTGATTTAGATATCTCGCAAGGTATGTCTAAATACAACAAATGTTTAAAAAGTTTATTAGTATGTAAGCCATAATTTTATGAAAATGTTATTTTGAATTTTTTTTATTTCACTTTTTTTTTATTTTTCACTAATTTAATTTAATTTTTAACTTTTTAATTTTTATTTTTACCATAATTGTTTATCTTTTAATATTTTATATGTAAATATTAACCTTGTTAGCTTAGTTGTACTTTATTTCTTTGCATGCTGTGGTCTCCTGTAAGTGAGGGAGTACACTTACGTAATACCTATGGTACATAACATAATATTTGTCATGTCCTGTGTACATCTTTTGTTGGAGATCCTAATAAGAAATAAATAAATATGTGGTTAGCTAGCGACCTCGAAAATTGATAAATATTATTTATTTTACTTCAATGGTCCTAATAGTTTATCATTTCATGTAGGCGGGTACGCCCTTTGTGCCTGGAGGCTTTTATTTAGTTAATTTATGTTTACATTTACTTTTTATCTCTGCTTGAGTACTTATAGTTCTCGTTTTTTTTTGGTTGGTATATTAGCGTGTGCTAGCTGACATATGGCTAATAATTAGATTTATGTTTTGTGTTGCATAATGTAAATGATTTTGCATACTTTTGTATAGAATCAATTTTTTCTAACTGAAAAGACAGCTGTGCTGCTGGGGAGTTTGTTGCGCCACTTCTTCTTCCCAGCTAAAGCAGGAAGTGGTGAAGGGTGGGCGTTTTTGGGGGACTGTCTTATGTGATTTTGACGTTCGAAAAGTGCTGATTCTCAGCCTAGTTTGAATAAATGACTTTTGATTTTGATTTTGAAAAAAAAAAACAAGCTGGTCGTTTCATGGTGAGTGAGAAGCAGATATTCAGAATCCCACGTGCTGGCACTCACACACCCCACGGTTTAAAAACAAAAGAATAGGTACCTACAGGGCTCGTATAACGTGGTAACAGAATAGCAAAACTTTAAACGTAACCGTCCATGTCGTGTGCGGTGTGCCATGTGTAGCGCAAGCGGTTCTTTTTCTCCCCAGTTTTAAAGTTTTCCGAGTTTTCTAATATCCTCGTCTTTTGTTCCAGTTCCGTTTCATGATGAAACTCGTGGCCATTGCATCAGCTTGCGGGCCACGCTGTGTGAACGGGAACACCTCGCTGCCAACGTTCAAACATTTCGTCTACTTCATGTTCGCGCCAACACTTCTCTACAGAGATCAATATCCCAGGTAAATTAACTGCACGTTACTTGCAGAAACGCTCCCCGTCTCCGTAATATCCTGAGTTAGGCAAAGGCAGCGTAGGTATTTACCTGAATTAAATGATGTAGCTAAACTGACTGAAGAAATTGAGCGATTGAGCTGTTTGAGTCAACTTAATTGAGGAGTAACTTGCCTAGCCTATATCATGTTTAAACCTAGTTTATCTTAGTATTTTTTTTCTACTAAAGCAATAAACTCGCTACGGAAACGTACGAAATTGTTAATTTAGTAACGTATCCGTAGTAGATCGTTTAACTTACAGCGACAAATTAACTCAAGTCGTGACGTAACAGTATTACATTCTCAAATCCGTGATTGTACCTAATTAAAGCCACAATATTCGTCACAAATGTGCGCTAATATCGCAGCCGGCTGCGGAGCCGTCACGATACCCGTCGTAAACAGCCATGAGATGGTAATTCCACATAGTTCAGCCGGTGGTATTTGATTCGGTATTTGCGGTGGCAAATTGCTTGATCGACGCTTTCCTGCTTTTGGGTTGGCTTTATACGTAATTGTCATAAAGCTTGTTCGATCAAAGCTAAAATATTTTCCATGTTTCGTTGCAAGTGTGCTAAAAGTATAAAGCACTACGTGTCGTACAACAATGATGCAGATTTTTTAATTATATTTTACATTGCTAAAAATATATACTTCCTTTTTTGCAATGTAAAACAGATTTTAAAACATTGCATTTTGTACTTTACTGTATTTAGGTATAATGTTTACATTTGCAAACGCTGTGTTTTATAAAAAAGAGAACATAGACATGCTCACTGCTGCAGTAGTGCAGCGTGTTGTCATAATATCGTTGACTTATATCTCACTTATCTAGTGCATGATTATCAATTATTTTCTACTGAACAGAACAAAGAACATCCGATGGAGCTTGGTGGTGTTCAACTTGCTGGAGGTGGGGGCAATTATATTCTACAACTGTTTTCTTTGGGAGAGATTCATTATGCCCTACTGGTCTGATTACGGGAAGGAAAAAACGGTGAGATAATCCTTGTTTTAATATTAGGTACAGTGCGCGTTTTATTGGATGGTATAGGTACCCTCTTTTCATTTATATTTTATTTTCCCGTATTGGTATGTACTTACCTTCCTACTGGCCGAAAATAAGACATTCTTTTCCCACTGAATATTAAGTACCTATTTAAAAAATAATTAGATGTTAATTGCTGTCTAACATCAAACAATTATTTTCCTCGATATTACAGCTTCTCTTTCGTAGGTACCTTATCAGATATATCTTCTTGATAAGGTCTTCATGGTTCTTTAATACAGTACCTACTACATACAAAAGTTATTCGTAACTGCTTACCATAAATTGCATAATAAAATAGTTATAATTCTTTCATAGGTGGAGGCAGGCACTGTTGTCCGCGGTATGTTCGCGTGCGTGCTCCCCGGGATGATCTCCTTCCTGTGCGGCTTCTACTGCGTGCTGCACGCCTGGCTCAACGCCTGGTCAGAGATGCTCAAGTTCGGGGACAGGCTGTTCTATGAGGTACTTTCCTTTTCCACATAATTATCGGCCTAGCCATTTGTAAGTCTTTGACGGTCGTTACGGGTAGTCAGAAGTTCGGAAATGTGATAAGCAGTCTTACGACGGGGTATCGTATTACCCAGTAACCGAGTTTTGGCGGTCAGATGGGCAGTCGCTCCATGTTAAATGGTACCTACCCACCAAAAACCAGTACGTTGCCAAGACTTCCATAACGCTTTCACTGTTAAAGTTACCAGATCTAATGTAGAGCCAAACCCCAACTCTACATGGCCTAACGCTACAAACCTTACATCTTCTACATTAATACCGTGCCCCTCAGATTCAGCAGCATCCGGTTAGACAGAAAACAGGCGACAATATAGTTGGGAAATGGCTCAGCAGCTGATATCGACTTAGCCATTTACCTACCAAAGAAGTATGTAACTGCGACCATCTTGGCGACCTATTTGCAGGGTTATACCAATCCAGGGTTGCGGGTTAGTCCGAAAGGGATACCGGGACCTTGGCAACAGGCAACTGAAGGAACACGGGTGGGTTTTAGTCAGTAAAAGTCTGACACGCCCTTCCGCTCCGCCCAGAGCGGGAGAAGTCATTGGATGATTTCCCACCCTCAAAAAAAAAAGGGTTATCACCAATAAGCTAAGACCATTCTGTTTTACGGATTTTTTATTAAAATTGCAGTCACAACAACTTTTAACCTATGACTCTTGGATCAGATGATCCAATGACGAATTGACGATGATTAGGCAACCACACGGCTTACCTCTGTGCGTTCTATTTTTGATGTGTAACATCTTTTCTCTCACTTTCCTGCAATCTATGGGAGTGATTTCGTGAAAAGGGACGGAAATGTGTAACAGGAAGCGGGGGAAGTGCGCGCTATTTAATTTTACCAATGAGCGCGCGTTATATAGATGGTACCAACCCATTTTCCGAGAGGTTGTAAACAGGAACATGATGATGATGATAATGACGATGACGATGATGGTGATGATGATGACGAATATTGTTTATACAGGCTGTAAGAGTAAACAGTCTTGTCATTCAAAAAAAACGTCATTTTCATTAAAAGATTTTAAAAAGTTTCTATGCGACACCGTGCTCTCTAGTGGAACAGCTGACTGACTGAGGGAGGGGTCGCGCTCGCGGCCGGTCAATTCACATCCTGTACCCCCCGCCCGTGTTGAGACGCAAGTTCGTTGCCCTAGCGCATAGGACAACGAACTTGCGTCTCTTGTGGTAAAATGTAGAATTAAAAAAAAAAAAACAAAGTGGTAATTTTCCATTGATTTTACGTTCTATAAATGAAACCAAACCACTGGTTGCAAGGATAACGGTGTTTACCCTAACACCCTGTATACTTACTTATAATAGGTATACGTCAGCAAAGATGTCAGATGTTAAATCATATGCGACTACCTACTGTAAGCCTCACTCGTTTTTTTTTTAAATACCATTCACCCCACACTTCTTGATCGCCGCAAAGAGGCTGCTGCTATTTCTATTTTGACACAAACTACAGCTCTATTATTCCCGAACCTACACTATCAGTTGTAAGAAAGCACTATGTGAAATCACCTGAGTGCCCGCTAAAAGTACCTACCTACCTCCTGAGTACCTTCCAGAACGCTGTTGGCACTCAAGTTTGTTGGGTAATGTGTCTAATGTACCTGACTACATAGCTACATTAAGTAATAAACAGTGTATGTATAGCAATGCGTACAATTTTCCTGTATCTTCATTTGTTTTCCTTCGTTTAACATATCCATTAGATAAGCAGTATGCTTACGAAATAATAGGAAGTGGAATAATCAGGTATCTACTTAGAATAACATGTTAGATTAATGTTATGTTGCACTTGAAAATTTCTGCTGTAGCCGGAATATGTTACCATGCAACGCGATACCTAGTTTAAATGTGTTGCAACTTATAGTAAACTTATAGTAAAAAAACACATCTCATAGAAAAATAAGTATCTCCAGAAACAGTGAATCGAACCAGTGAATTCCCAGGCATGGTCTAGTAAAAAAGTAAAGTTAAGAAAGTCAGGTAGGTCCAACCACTCAGTTTCCAGGGGGCCAAGTCTATTAATTTACAAACGTGTCAGTGGTCGGACAATGATGTTTTTGACAAATTTTGTATGGCATACTTATCTGTCAAAAACTCATCATTGTGAGACCACTGACACGTTTGTAAATTAGTAGACTTGGCCCCCAGGTAGGTATTAAAAATCTGAAGTGTTAAAAACATTAGCTGCTGACCGTACCTGACTGCATGTCGTGTACTTAGTTAATGTTAATGATGGCTGATCAATGTACTACATTGCTATTTATTACAGGAATGGTGGACGACATCGCGTTTCTCGCTGTACTACCGCCGCTGGAACCGTGTGGTTCACTCCTGGCTGCGCGACCACATCTACCTGCCTCTGGCACCGTATGCAGGACGACCTCTGGCTACGTTCACCGTATTCTTTGTAAGGAAAAAGATTATATTAAAAAAGATCTCAAAGTCCCTCTTGGTACCTACTGTAGGTACAGAGTCGAAAAACCGTTGAATTGCGACGCGCGGTTTTGGAAACAAAGTGTATAAACACGCTGTGATTGTGTGCTTAAACATGAGTAGTGTCCGTCAGCACATAACACACACACATGCACACACTTATACACATTTCAGAGTTCGCCATTGTCGACGGTACCGAGAGCTCCTGCGCTTACACACAAATTCAGTGTGTTTGTACACTTGGTAACCACAACAAAGCAAGCGGCGCTTCATGAGATAAAAAATACTATACCTACACTTCGGTACGCCTACCAATACCAGGAAGGTATACCTACTTACCTCATGGTACCTACATATGTCTCATCTTGGGCGTTGCGACATAAGAAGCATTGATTTCTCTGGACCCTTGGATGTAGGTACTTAACTATGTACTTATGTATCTCTACCTACTACTTATGTAGGTATGAGCGAGCGTGTATCTCAAAATAACAGAGATCATTTATCAAACTAATTGATATAAGATCTTGATCCGGTGTTAGTAATTCATCTCTAATTGAACGTCGACCTACATGAACTACT
The DNA here is from genome assembly GCA_947522985.1 of Lithophane socia. Lineage (NCBI taxonomy): Eukaryota > Metazoa > Arthropoda > Insecta > Lepidoptera > Noctuidae > Lithophane > Lithophane socia. The sequence goes on along the minus strand of OX383258.1, from coordinate 9,940,085 downwards.
AATTAGATATTAACGAGGTCAACAGCCGGGCTCGCTTTGTACCTACTCTAATAGACAATTGACAATAGCTATTGTTGACTGCACTGGGATAATAAGGGGCCAACAATGAACCTGAATCATTCTTTAATTAATATCATAGCAATATTTTGCGAATTTCAAAACAAACTGAAATTCAAAAAGAATTAATCAGTTCTTTTAACAAAAGATGAGGTGAAATGCTTTTTCCTCGCCGGTCAAAAGATAAACAAAGATCCCTGATTCACGACGCTGTCGGACGCAAACGGGCGGCGGCCGTGCATATGACAAGATAAGAGGCTCCCTGCTGAAAGACCAGCTGAGCCTTCTTCGCATTATATCTGAAGTTTGCGAACAATGAACGTACCTACCTACGAAACGACGTAAACAGTTTTGTTAGGTATCTCGCAAATTACAGAGGCACTTGCGATACGTGACGTGAAAAATAGTTGCCATCAAAATTGGGCTATTTTTTTTTTCGACGACACACTTACCTAATACTTATTTCTCTCTTTTATAGGTTTCATCAGTAGCCCACGAGATCATCCTGGCGTTGTCATTCGGCTTCTTCTACCCAGTGCTGTTGGTCGAATTTGGCGTGCTTGGAGTCATAATGGTGCCACTCACGGCGACGGCTGGACGGCGCTTCCCAAATGCCTTCAACTTACTCATGTGGCTGAGTTTCTTTATTGGAAACGGTAATGATAAATTTAACAAATACTTAATACAATGTGTAGGTAACTGAATTAACGCACATTATAAAAGTACTTTGTTCAGAAGCGTTTACTGAATCGATTTCTGTAATTATCATTAATTCAGTGGTACATGGTTTAGAAATATTATCGGTGTGACCACGAGTCCGCACCCCAGGAAAATCATTCCTGTTAGTCACACTGTGACCACGAGTCCGCACCCAAATAAATCACTGTGGAAGCAATAATAATTAACGTAATAACTTTAACTAAGCAACAAAACTACATTTTACATGGAAGGAAGGATTGGTGGGTTTAAACCACAACGCAATATTTCGGGTTTTTCATTTTTTTTTTGTTTTTCCTCGGGCGTTCGCTTAACGTCAGACAGCAGGTCTCAAAATGCACGTAGGTAAGATTACCTAGTTAATTTAAGGTAGATACGTAGGTACTGTTGGTAGGTATACGCTACCTACCTATTTATTAACAACACTAGCTGTTGCCCGCAACTTCGTCTGCGATCCAGGATGAATAGTAGCCTATGTCCTCCAGATCGCAAGGTCCATACCTGTGCGCAATTTCAACCAAATCCGTTCAGACGTTTTAGCGTGAAAGTGTAACAAACAAACTACCTCACTTTCACATTTATAATATTAGGTATATAGGTAGTTAGGATTCTGCGTGATTATCAGACATGGCGAGGTACAGTCTGCAATGAGAATCGGTTAACTTTAACATAGGTTGGAATTATTGTTTGTTTTTTTTGTTATACAACATTATTTTTTGTTTATGCTAAACCCGAAAAGGGGTTATTTTGAAAGACAGGTTCTTTGAGACTAAAGCCCGTTTTCACTAACACAAGGCGACACCTAAATGAATGCCTAAATAAAAGCGCGCTGTTGGATTTTTAACTTTCAGCGCTGAGCACCGTGGCTTAAAATGTCCCATTCTTACAGCAGAGTTATAAGTGCTGCTAACATACAAAACAATTTTTTCAGGAATCCTGTGGAGTCTATACCCAATGGAATTCTTCGCTCGCCGGAACTGCCCGCCTTCGGAAAACGATAGTTTCTTCATACCAAAGTCTTGGACATGCCCTGAGGTCATATTGAAACCCAACTGGACATTCCAGAATCCTCTACGCATTTTTTACGCGTAAAATACTATATTTAATTAGGCTATGTTCGAGTTAATAGAATGTTATTTTTATACTTTCATAAGTAAAATATTTTTAAATAAGTACTTATCTATTTATGTAAATACCCCGAATGAGAAAAAGCAATTGAAAGGAACCGGATACGAATTTTACTAGGCTGCACACTGGTCTGACTTCACCTCATTTCAGGAATGATATAGGTTCGGATTACTTCTTATCATCTTCAGTTTGAAGCCGCTGCATTGGCTTACAAAGGTTCAACATCCTCGACTTAGCCACGAATACGCTAGGAAACAAAATGTCCCCCAACGACGCGCAACTCTCAATCTACGTGACGCTGCAACGTTGCATAGTGTCCCGCTACATGCCCCGCAACATTGTACGTGACGCGGAGCATAGGCGTACCTAGGGGGGGGCAGGCGGGGCGGCTGCCCCCCCCCCCCTCCCCCCCCCTGGAAATCTCGCAGAACATGAATGCACTCGCGTAATTACTAATCAAAGCGTAAACGGGGCCTAATAGGCGGCCTAATGCTCTAACTTTGAAAGAAACCGCGCAGTAGACACTGGCAAAATGCACGCAAAAAACCGCGCGCGACGATGGGACACTACACTTCATATACCTTATGTTTTATGTACTTAGGTGTGTTTGACAAAACAGCCGCGGACGATCTGTCCTAAAAAATCTGACTTGCCCCCCCCCCCGAGGCCAGAAGCTGGGTACGCCCATGACGCGGGGCCTGTTGCTTGCTCCTGGGCGCCTCGAGAGCGAGCGCACGTATCCCGCGTCAGCAAGGAACATATACTCACCTACGGGCGTCAGTGTCGCGCCACAACGTGCCTACCTATGCCTATAATGTCTGTAGTGTGGGGAAATAATGGTACCGTGCTGTCACTTCTGGAGCTTTCGAGGACTGACTAGTGTGGCCGGAAAAATGTTCCGCGACAATAATTGTCTCGGGACACTTCACGTAATTGTTTCGGGATATGTTCCGCAACATGTTTCTTCATTTACCCCCTAGTGTATCCCAGGCTTTAAGGATTCGAAAATCAAGACCTTAATATTGTTGGCCTCTTTGACGTGACCATTTCCTGTTTATTGCCGGACGTCACGCATAGTAAAAAGCCAAGCTGAAGCACGTTTTTACGTTTTAAATATAAGATTTATACATTTTATATGATTTAAATGGGCAACTACCTATTATACAAGAGGCTGTCATTTCATTTAAAAATACATTTATTTTTGAAATCATTTATTGAATATAAAAAATATTGAAATATAATAAAATTCGACGTCATAGTAATCATGTACTTAAATAATTATCGAGTTTACTTCAAAATATTATTAAATTCGGAACCATTTGTTAAATTTGGCATTTATTTGAATAATCTATTAATGTACCTACAGAAACAAAATTAACCTATGCATAATAAAATAAATTCCATGGCCGCTTATAACTTAAATAATAATATAAACCAAAATCTCGTTGAATTTAATTCTTTACTTGCTAACATCGAGTATTTTTATAACTAATAAATATAATACTTTACTAGGACTATGGAAATGAGTGTAGTTGGGCAAAACAGGAATGTAGCCAGTTATCCTATTGAAGCTATATCATAAATAAATATCATCACAATAAGGAGGGAATCTAAAACATACAGTATTCAATTGACCTAAAAAGTTTGTTGTTTATGTAAATATAAGTAGTAAAAATATTACGAACAATTACCTTCAGCTTACCATCTCAGCCATATCATTCACATTTCCATAGATATTTAGATAAGCACCGTGTTAGCAGGAAACACACGGCACACCTTTCTGTTAGTTGCACTTCAATCAAACCGCATTGGCATCTCTTCACAGCCCTTACTGACTATTACAAGCACTACAAATATAACGATAGTACACTTAACATAAAATAAATCTAATCATTTTATATGGAACACCTACATTTTAAGAAATAATATGAAAATATTTAATTGCAACTACACTCCAGTAAAAATAAGATTAGAAATCTAAACAAACCTTTTTACAGTCCATTCAACCAATTTTGACTTCTATATCGTAGGCATAAGGATTAAAAGTAAAAAACGTTACACAGTACCAACTGTCTACTGCAGCTGCCATTTGTCAGGTGACCAACGCAATAGAAGTCGCTTGAACGGACTGTAAAAAAGGCTTATTTAAATGTCTAATCTTATTTCAAATGGAGTATACATAGATTCAAAACGGTGCCAATTTGTGTGTACTTTAGGTGTGTAAGATTTGTGACACATGAAGCATTAAAATATTTTATGCCGTCTCCACACTATCTTCCAACAGTCCAACTGTTCGTCCAACCTTCCACATGTAGAGAGATAGTTCGTGCATGTTTGACGATGTTGGATCGTCTTGACGCCCGATGGCGGTAAATCGTACCCAGATCAAAGGAGTAGGCAATGTCACATAAACAGACTCCTCCACACATCAGTGTGGTAATAATTATATGCACTCAAAAGGTATAGCACAGAAGCACCTATCACTTGAACATCCTCGATAATGAATGAGGTCGGACCGTACATAATATTGATATGTGTGGACGGTCTGTTTTGATCGATCGTGTGTTGGGACAGACTGCAGTCATGTTGAAGTGTTGTACTGTTGGACTATAGTGTAGTGGCGACATTAGATCCAAAGGTAACATTTTGAGCAAAGTCCATGTTGTGTGCAATAATATATCAGACTTTTTGTAACAGTATATAAATGTATGTATAAATTTTCAATGTTTTACTACATGCACGGCAGTTGTGTGGGACTTTGCTTATAACAACATATAAATCTTTGTTTAAACAGCAGGAGTGCGGTCCAATTCCTTGAATAATGTCGACGACATTCTGTAAGAGATAGTATAAACAAATTAATAGTGCATACAGAATCACTTTGAGAGTTATCAGCAAATGTGCATGTGACAGACATTTATTGTAGATAAGCTGTTTCCCATTAGTAATATTATAACAACCGGGCTTTGTTAATTTCGAAAATTTAAACTGAAAAATGGGTTTTAAACCACAATTACATGACAGGTTGTTAAAAAACACATGTGGCATTATTCAAAATATAGATATATAATAATGGTATTATTTACAAGCATAAAATATTGCTACACAACAACATATTTACTCACTTGCTTATCATATGCTGATATATGTAGCTCGGAATTATTGTGATGTTTACAACAGATGGGCTGGCTTCAATAACCCTAGATATTTCCTTATCTTTCATGCCCACAACGTTTATAGTGTTTATTTCTAATATCTGGTGATCGGTCAATAAGCCATTACGAGCTGCCGAAGAGTCCTTTACCAAGCCAACAATCCTGCCATCCTTGAACTGGAATCCAACGTGGCCAAGAGAATCTTTATGGAGGGTTATTGTCCTCTCAAATGGTCTGAAAGCAGAAAGAAAATAGTAGTTTTTTTATGTTCAAGTAGTCTACAGTGGAAAGACAAAGGATTTTTACAAAAATATGAATATTTAAGGATGAAATTAATGGAATACATAAACGTCACAAAAGATGTTTTTTATTATTTTAGGACAAATTAAAATTTTACAACATTCGTACCTATCACGGACAGCCATAGAAATTCCATTGGCAGGAGACTTTCTCAATAATCCATGGCATTGGTCCATTGTCATACCAGCTAGAGCGACATTGTTAATCTCCAGAATTTGATCTCCAAATCTCAAGCCAGCAAGTGCAGCGGGGCTGTTAGCGGCCACATAGCACACAAACACTCCATTATTTACTGAATGCAGCCTCACACCACACTTCCCATCTTTGTCCTTGCACAGTATAACTGGTCTTATGGCCCCAGTTACCGTAGCTTTTGCCAAAGTTGTTGATTGAGATGACAGAGGTGCTATCAGATTACTTACGGTTCCACGTGGCTGAACCTGTTGGTATTAAAAAAAACGACATTCTAGACATAATAATAACAGTTTATTGCTCATATAGGGCATTGCATGTGTATGCATATATTTATATACTTTCTCAACAATTGCACAACAAAATGGTAATATAGTAAATAATCCTTCCAGAAAAATTATGGCTCATCATGCCCTTTGAGGATTGCAATGCGCATGGGATGTATCACAGTCTTTAGATCGTCGTAATATGAGCGGACTTTGCTATTTCTACTTTACATCATGGTGGCTAGACAAAACTTACCGTTTGGAGTTGGTATTCTGGCATATTCAATGCAATTACATCACTAGACAGTTCAAGGCCCATGTAATCTCCCAGCGCAGGATATACATGAGCTGAAGGGGCGCTGGCTACCATGGGAGTAGCTTGTGGATGGCTGTACGAGGGTGCCGCCTGGTGATGAGCCATCTGAGCCCTCGCCATCGTGTCCACCTTCATGTCCTCTAAGGATGGGTACAAAGACATCTTGGCTATCGAAAATTACACTTTTTAATCCACAAACAAGAGCCGTCAATCGTTATACAGACGTCCGCGTTAACACTATTCCTGTGACTGCCTGTGACTAATTGGAAACAATCAAACAATGAATCATAACAAAAAACCCCATTGATAAAGTAGTCTATGGATAAAATTGAAACTATTAGTGACGTGACGTGCTCAATCACTCAGTGCCAGAAAATACATTGACACACATCATTAATTTATTTTGATTTTGATTCATTTTTGTAGTATTAATTGGAAACGTTCAATAATTTGATTAACCAAATTTTAGTTTTCCTTCTAGCTCACATTTCAGGCCATTAATGATCAAGAAAAATTAGATTAGATAGATATTCTATAGTTTATACCTAAAATATTAGTCGAGTTAAGTCGAGTTTCAACCACGTCACTATTGACAACGGAATGTCAAAGCTGACTGCTGATAGCACAATCTCATGTCAACAGTGTCAACTGTCAATACTAATAAATAATTGTGATTAAATGCATTGAGTTGAATTTTTAGCTTTTTATCTAAATAATATTGTTAATTAAGGAATAAATGAAGTAATTTTAATAGGAACTAGTTGTCAGAATTGTTTTTGAACTATGGAAGCAATAAACAGTAAGCGTACTCCAAGGTAAAGTTGTATTTCTGCCCTACCAATATTAGAAACATTGTTTACTTTTACAAAATAATTTGATTGATTATCAATAAGTTATTTCTTTTCAGCCGTTGTCGGGAATGGGAACGCGTTAGACGTAATAAATTCAACGAAGCCATAAGTAAACTTGGTGAAATTGTCAAAGCTATACATAAGAGTAACTGTCCAGCAGAAGACAGTGACGATGTGCAATATTCGAAGATTGAAATCATTCAAAAAGCTATAATATACCTTAATAACTATGTTCAAGAGAAAACACTATTGAGTAAGTTGATGAAGAGATAAAAATGCTTCATACATTTCTTAGTATTTTTCACATCTGTCTTTAGTGTGTAACTAGTCTATAAAAGCATGCATGTTTTGCTGTACATAACAAAGGTTGGTGGGTTGGTGGGGTCTTACGGGCGGAGTTATTAGTAAATTGTTTCATCATCTGCCTAGCCTTTTCCCAACTATCTTGGGGTCGGCTTCCAGTCTAACCGGATGCAGCTGAATACCAGTAAACTGTTAAATATTAGTAAATTGTTTATTAGTAGGATAAAAATGAATAGCCCACTCCCTCTACTCTAAAATGTTCATAATAGTCCGAATTAGGTTCTTACAGAAAGAAAAATTGGAAGTTTCAAATCAGAACTGAACTGACATCCTTTTTTCTGTAGGATTTTTGTCAAATTTATTGAAATTTGGACAGGGAATGGTCTGTCGGGTTAGCTAGTTTAAGATAACACTAAGTCTGTCAAAACTTTATTTACTGCAAATGGAAGCAATTTTATAATATTCTTCACCCTTCAATTACAGAAGCTGAAATATTAGCCTTACAAGTGGAACTAGACACAGAGAAGAACAAGAAAAGCAAGGGTAAAGATGTATCAACACAAGTTTACATGAGCTTGACTAAGAAACGTAAAGGTGAGGAAAGAAGGTGGAATCTTTAGAAGTAAAAATAGTAGCGATTTTAAACTGATAATAAAACTGCCAAAAATTACTTTATATAGTACATATTATTAACATCAGTAGGTATTTTGATATACTTAATGTCACCATGCATGTTACACAAACACTATCAAAATACGGAAAATACTGTAATTTCCCATGTTTCGTCTTGTTCAATGACAATCAACATATACATAGATAGGAGGGATGGGCCGAATGTGGTTTAAACTGAATACGAACATTCGTTAAATGAATTTCGGCCCATCCATGCCTAGTAGTCATTATCATTGGTTGTGAAATATTTATTTTCATGTATTGCACAATACCTGGTCAGCTTCCTACCTAAATACTTGTACAGTACATAATTTATTTTTCAGATGGGAAATATGCAAAACTTTTAATGTTGAAAAAAGGCAAAAATCAACAAGACAAGACTGAAACGAAAAAGTCTCCACAGACTGCAACCAGAAAGAAATTACCCTTACTCCTTCCAAGATCACATTTCATAAATAAAAAAGGTAAGATCATAATCCTAACTAATAAAATGCGAAAGTGAGTCTGTTTGTTACTTTGGTTGAAATTTGGCACAGGGGTAGACCATGACCTGGAATAGGACATAGGATACTTTTTATTCCGATATTCCCGCGGGATCGAGACTTACGCGGGTGAAACCGCGGGGCGCAGCTAGTAATTCATAAAACAGTAGAGCATTGTCAATCGAATTCCTTTAGGGTTCCTATACATGACCTGGCGTCATGTATAGCCGGAGCCGCACTGCCGTTGCAAGGTGAAAAAAATTCAGAATATCTCAGATTGAAAATTTAAAACTGACGCGGTGGCGGTTTTCGTATATACAAACAAGTGGCTCCGGCGTCATGTATGTACAGGATTAGAGTTTGAATTTTTAGATACATCAATGTATTTGGATTATGTTAACAAATAATGATGTAATAGCAAATAATGATGTATTGAATATACAGATTTTAATTATTATTCTGTGTAAAAAATAAAAACTATAACGAGTTAGAGAGAGTAATTCAGCAAGGTTAGTAACATACCGCATAAGCTGTGACAGCCGCGTCCGTCAGGCAAAACAAAACGGCTTGGTGCGGCCCACTTGTCCTCTACAAGTGGGTTGAACCACACAAAATATTCGAAAGTGTGTAGGAAGACTTTTTAATATGTTGCATAGCGGCGCGACGCGAAAAGATAATTGTGTTCATAATTTCTTATTTTAAAACTCTTTATCTAATTGAAAAGAGTTAATAAAATAAATATACTACTTTTGCATATTGTTTCAGGTTCAGAAAATACAATAGTGGTACTGCCTGCAGCACCATACATTTTCCCTCAGAGACCACTATTGTTCCCGTCTGTACCGCCTGCTATAGTTTTAATAGACCAAAATTTACAACCACTAAATAAATCACCTGTACCTGTAATCAATAGAAATAATGGAGATATCACCAAAACTACTATGGTTAATATTCTTCCAATATCTGCCTACTCCCGTCCATTATCAGCTACCAAAAGTAAAAAGAATAATGTTAAGTTAAAGAATGATGTTAATAAAAAATCAACAAAAAAACTGAAAGCAGTTGTTAGCAATGTTAAAGACACTGCAAAAAGTATAGAGATAAAAGACAAGCCAGTGGTGGTGGAGGTTACTAAGGAAAGTAAAAGCACTGAAAGTCCTCATAGCAAAAATAATAAAAACGATAAAGAAGTCTTAAGCAGTGATAAGAAGACCGAGAGCGATAAAATTGTAACTAAAGACCAACCAGCTAAAATAGACCACGTGCTAAAAGAGGATACCACAAAAAATAAGAAACCTGATAATATTGCAAGTGCTACTGATACAATAACTAACAAAAATAAAGCCAACGAAGTTCCTTTAGTCGTTGATAAACCTAGATGTACGGAATCAATCGTCAAAGACATGCCAGCTCCTGTGGTTACTTCAACTATTACAAATACAACAAACATAACAAATACACAAAATATCAAAACAACTAATGAAATCACTAAAGCTAGTAAAATGATGAATGGCAAAGAAACAATAGCAGAAAATAGAGATAATAAATTGCCCACCATTTTACCTTTAGATACTACATTATGTGATAATGTCGCTGACGGAGGTAACGCACGTCTTGAACTGGCGGAAGAGTTTCTAGCTACTTCACCAACTGCCGCGTTTCTTATGTCTTTTCCACTGGTTAGCGGAAATAGAGCAGATAGCCCCGCTGAAGAGCATAGCCATAGCGCAGCCCAAGCCATCCAGAAGGATAATCAAAAGAGACCCGAACTAGTGCCTCCGCCTATACCATACTTTGAAAAACCAAATAATAACGATATTAAAATAAAACCAATACCAAACAAACTTCCCGAATCATGCAATCCTTCAAATAAACCAAATGAGCAACAGAAATGTGCTGTTAACGTCGTAACTAAAGAATCCAGTATTATTACTGCAGTTACTAAAAGTTCTAACTCAGTGACGTTGCCGAACGTTTCCAGTGAAAATCCTTTCTTGAACTTATCAGTACCTTCAATAATAACAACCAGCTGTTCATTAGGAGACACCACATTCGGATTAGATTTCGATTGCAATATAAGTAAATCCGTGCCGAGTCAGTCCACTGGTTATGCTAGTAGTAACAACTTCTTCTACAAAGGTGATCCATTTGCTAAGAGTGCTATTTACAGTACTAGCAGTATTACATCTAGCCATGAATTTAACGGACTTGGCCTATACCCCTGTGCAATGGAAAAATATACTTCGAAAAATAAGTCAGATTATTCAAGTGTGGATGATAATCTTATGAAAATTGGATCTTCAAGATTAACTTACGATATTGACTTGGGCTGGTCGCACAAGGGCTTGGATTTTGTTAATTGCACAACAACCACAAACACTTTCAACAAGGATACAATATTAACGACTACTTCCGCGCCATACACGACATCTTATAATCCTTTCAACCCAGATTTTCATGTCCCGTTAGTTGCAAATTCTAACAAAAAAGATAACTCGACCAAACCGACCTCTTCGTTTGCTGAAACCATTACTAGTTTTTACTCCCAACCTGCTAATTTATGGACTGAAGACGTACCGTTCTATAGCAATAATAACATGCCAAAAACTGTAACAACCAAAAACCAAAATTATACAACATTTGATCCAGTGTATACTAACGTCAATTTAAAAGTAAATACTAACAAACATTACGATGCGAAAGTGGCAGAAGTAAGCGTCGAAAGTGGAATAAAAGCTGGCAATAATATCGTGACTCAACATATTCCCGAGAAGTATACCAAAAAATCTCCGAGTAAAATGCACATCAACTGGATGACATCCGAAACAAGATCTGTTCAAAATAACTGCAATCCGATACATCCGCAGATAAAAGACGCTCACAAAGCGACCTACAATCAAGCGGATCATTCCGTTAAGAAACAAGACCACAATGAAAGTAATTATTTTCCTATATCGATGCATAATTTTCCCACACAAGCACATCAAGACGAGTTTCAAGTGTGGCCTTCTACTAGACCTTTGGGAACCACAGAAATAAGTATAGATCCACCGCCTATCAACTTGCCGACCTTGGTTGGTGATCTAGCACTAGGTCCACATGATAAGAATAGGAAAATAGATGTATCGAATCGTGGGGTACCACACGCTGATATACAAAATTGCGGTAATTTTCTGTCAGTCACGCAGCTTATGAACCGTTCAACCGATAATATGGCTTCACGATATCAGGTTCCAAATATCGACACATCGAAGACAGTTCCTGGTAAGCAAAATATTAACCACTTTAACGAAAGTAACCGCAAATCTATGTCGCATTTGGATAATCACATGTCACAACCGTGTTATGTTTTCAACGACCCTAAATTAGTAAACTCATATGAAAGTATGGCACATAGTCAGTTTCCACCGACTAAAACGAAATCCAATAGTAAAACGGAAAAATCTTCTAAAACTCAAAAGAACAACAACTATTCAACTGAAGCATTGTTAAGAGGTGCAAATGGCACGCAGAAAATTCAAGACAGCAACAGTGCGAAGTTTATGATGCCACCCCAGAAGTACACAGATTTCAGTGCTCCCCAGGATAGTGCTGTAGCGCAGGTCTCACATTTTCCACCTATTTTGGATTACTCTGATAACAGCTACGCTACCCAACAGTTTTCGGGAACAACTTTATATAACACGACCACTAATACCATGTCAAATTCTTTTTATTCCAACTTTATGCCTGGCAGTAGTAATCTAATGTCCAGTAATTATGCCAGTGGACCATTTACTGGCGACTTCATTGATTACAATCAAACAGCTGAATGCAATTACGGGAACCACAAATATGAAGAGTTGAAAATGAGAAATAACTCAACTGTGTTTCAATCTGAGAAGGTGCCGCCTACCTACAAAAGCTCAAGAAGAGAGTCGGCAACTAAACATAAACTGGAATGTTCTAAAAAGGAATCTAGTAAAAAGTATCAAAGCAAAAAAGCTAAGATCAATAACGACGTTGAGGAATGGAACGATCCTCATTTGTTTTGGCAGAACAAGGCGTTAAATAAGAAGCATCCGAATTTGATGTCTGAAGAGTTGCCATTTCCGAACTATGTGGGGAATCAAATGCCGTCACAGTACCAGGCCGATTTCTTCAACAGTCACCTAATGCCTGCCAACGTACAGGGTATGGGACACAACGTGGATAGATCTTTGGCCAGTTTTCCTGTCACATCCCGAGCCAACTTCAACTTAAGCACTATATTTCCAGAAATTACTATGGTGAGTGTTTAGTATTATCCTCATAGTCTTTATTTAATACTTATTTACTGTTCTTACAATCTACTCGACAACCCTCTAGTCACGAGGTATTTTTTTTTTTTTTGTGAACTTAAGGAAAGTCTAGGATGATAGATTTTTTAACACTTTGTAGAACAGTAGAACTATGCTGAATAAAGAGGTGTCTGACAACTCCCGTAATCCCTGGGTTGGACACTGGAATTGGAAACAGCACTAAACTTATTATATTTGCTTCTTGCTTGCACCCTAATTGAGTAACACACGATCAATCACAATCTGATTAATTTTAAAGGATATTGCTAATCCATTACTGCATATGCTTGAAAAATTTGTCACCTCAACAACGTAAATAACGCAATGACTGTTGTTGAACTATCAAAATGAAGCAGAGTGAAACAACAGGGAATCGAACTTACGATCTCATTACTAGCTAGTTCGTGCTTTAACCGTTGGGCCAAGGCCGCTTTAAAGCTCCGGCAAACAGGCGCGACGCGACTTTAACAAAACAATTTCTGAGGAAACTTCACGGTAGAACAATTACCGGTGTCGCGTCGCGCGACATGACGCGCTATTCTGCATGAGGCTAATGCAATGATTTTGGCGTTTACCAACTAATACCTAATTCGAGTCTAGTTTGCACCTTGTAAGTTATTAGCTCTTCATTCTGTACTAAGCGACACATTAGATAATTGTTGTAAAATATTTGTTTCAGAAAGTGCAATGATAGTTAAGGTGACCACAGCAACGCGCCGGGTGTACTGATGTTGCGACGTTTTTATACTAAGTAGAACAATACTTTATAAGTTATTACATTTTATGTGTAAACCTGTTATAACGTTATACTTATTATACGAATTTATTATAATGAAAACCCGTTTTCTTACTTGCCAGATTACAGATTACCTACGGAAGATTTACCAGATGTACAAAAACACTAGGTACCTAAGTAATAAATATCATAAAACAGAAATCAGTTACCTATTGATTTGATTTTTTGACATGTTTAACCATGATGTTGTTTTCACTGGAAATCTAGCATTTATAAATATTATAAATTAAAGTCGCTTTTCGTGTTTGTCTGATCTGAGGTTTTCACCATCGTTTAGAGATTTTTTTCCGGAAGGTTAATTATGTATAATAGGTACGTTAATATCAAAGTTACATATAACTAAGAAATCTCGATGTTTTGTCGTTAAAATCGTGCGAAGCAGAAGCGGTCGCTAGTGGTTCATAAAACTAAAAGTACTGTCGCTTTTAATATAAAGCAGTTAATATTGGGATATACGATATACAAATAAATATAAGCATACTTAATCTAATTATGGTTCCAAACGAATCAAATGGGATTATGGTTGTCTTAAAATGAAATCATCATCAGAACTCGTGTAGATAAAGTGTTCTCAGTTATAGCCGCAGGTTTTTATCGTCTACAGATGAAACGCTTGCGGGCTGAAGTTCGAACATCTGTGATACTGGTACCGATTTGTATCAATGAATTTTATTATGATTAAAATTATAATATCATAGGTACTATAATAACAGCCTCGTGGCTAAATAATAACAGCCGCAAGGATCGATCGAAGGCTAAGCTACGCTAGCCGAGTTCGTGTCCGTGGATGGGGGACCGTTCATTAGGTGCATATTGAAACCCCTCAGTTTCTCGGAAAGCACGTTACGCCGTTGATACTGGCCGTCATTTGTAGATCTTTGACAGTCGTTACGCATAGTCAGAAGCCCGAAAGCAGGGGTATCGTATTACCCAGTAACTGACCTCCACAGTCAGATAAGCAGTCGCTCCATGTGAAATACTGGTATTCAGCTGCATCGCGGTCAGGTTAGACTGGAAGGCGACCCCAACATAGTTTGGACAAGGCTAGGCAGGATGATGAGGTACCTACTAAGTATAGTAATTACATAAAACATTGGCCGCCTTACTAATAAACGTTGTATAGCGCTTCTATACAGGCGCTATACAACGTTTATTAGTAAGGCGGTGGGAGTCTAGGGACGTAATTATTGATGACCAAAATACAACCCTGAGTGGCTCATAAAATGCCATAAATGTCAGCATTTTTAAATACCTAGACACAAATTTGTTTCATTTGCCCTTTTTATAACCGTGGTTTAAAAGCTAACTAGAGTCGTGAGTAAGATCAGAGACATTGATACCATTATAATGAGATCGTCTGTCGTCTTTGCAGACAAAATACTAGCATGTTTTGTTTTTGCGAACTCATTGCAAACTGAAATATTTGCCTTTTTCATCGCATTGGGTAGGTAGGTACCTATCTACTTGAATTCAATACTTTTTAATAGATTTTTCTCGTTTTTCTATATGTACTGTGATTTGAAGTTCTTCCTACTAATGTCTCAAACTTCCAATGGTACTTAGAATGTAATCCACAACAGTTTATCGCCTGAACTACACAAGCTACTTTGAAAGCATTTTAGACTGAACTATGTGGGAGTGTGTTGTACAGATGCAAGACAGCTGCTAGAGTTCCATTTATCACATGTCGGTAAACTACAAACAAGATATATTCACTCAAGACTAGACTCAAACTAAACTAAAAAAAATAACACTCTTTTTCTTACTCAGGAGAGTAACAGTGAGTATTATAAATCACAAGTGCGCCAAACGCTAAATTGTTTTCAACGCTCAATAATTTTTTAAGTAAGTAGTTGTACAGTATGTACCTACACGGAATGCCACTTCGCCTGTTGAAAGCTAGTGCTATCACCATCGAGTCACGCTGCGCTGACACGCCGCTCCACAAAGCACACAAACTCTTAGATCGAATGAATTAAAACTTCCTCCTCTCAGCACATTTGTTAGGACACAGTGCTTGTGACCTATCTGGCTAGAGATACACTGATATCTTGAACTATGTTAGGAAGTTTTGAATTCGAACTTTTGGTGTTCCCTAATCAAATGCACTGTTTTGCTGGTTATGGGCCTGATAAAGCTATTCCAAGTTGCGCCACAAGGCCACACCACTATTTCCTGCCTAAATGGGGTTATCATAGAGTTTTATAGAGTCATTGATTGCAAGGGGATACTTATTATTAGGTCAAAGCCGGACTTGAAAACTATATCAACGCGCTCAATCATTCTCTGAATTTTAATAAACCTCGCTCTTTAAAACTACGTTAATGGTGAAAATAAAAACTCGACAGTCTCGTTACTGCTTATAAATGGATTTAGGACACCATCTGAAAGCAATCGAGATAAAGACATGATTAATAGCTATAAGATCTTCCCCTTGTCTTAAGTTTTTGGAATGAACCCAGCTGATAACGATTTTTTCATTAACTCTTCGCCCCGTATCCGCCCAACAGTGAATGTGTATCATTTGGCAGTTTGGCAGCCGAACAAAATCGACTCTGAATCATTCTGTTATCAGTTAGTGCTCAATTCCTGCTACCTGCTTCCGGCAACGAGTGTGAAGAAATGCTTTATATCTTTGGTATATTATATGCAGACATTGTAAGTACCTCTTTCGTTCGACGTATGTCGAATTCTTAAAACATGAAGAGTGGTACGTGTCTAGCATCACAACCATAGAGGTACCTAACTACCTACTACTACTTAAGTAGCCTAATAGAAGCGATGTGGGCAATGCGGTATAACTTTACACTTGGATTTTACATCCGTGTATGAATTAGAGTTAATCCCCAAATGTCACAGGGTATTCATAACATACCTGTGAGGGAATAAACACGAGTTGATCGGCGCCCACATGATCTTTTAAAAGAAGAAAATAATAGAAGCATTATACTTAACTTCTTCAGTTGACAGACTTCCGGTGACTAGTCATCATTCTCCTGTCCTGCCAACTGATGGAAATTAGACAACTAGATAGACAGTAGTCACCAGTGCAAGAGGGAAGGTTTGCAGTTACCAAAATATTTTCTCAGGTTTGTGACTAATTAGATACAAACAAGTTTAGAACGAGCTTGGTTATTGTTTGAAATGTGTATATTAACCGATTTTCAAAATTAACATCGAAGAATAAACATGGCGGTTTGACAGCTTCTGTTCTACCTATCTATAAATACAAAATATGTCAGTTTTAAAGCCAAATAAAAAAATAACCAAAATGACCAGTGGCTATGACAGGCTACTGATTAATGGTTTGTGTGACCTCAGTAACCCAACTATTGGCTGCTTACATTCCGGTAACTATCCGAAGGTGAGACTGAGACCTGCCTACTTAGATTCCGATCAACATGCAGATTCTGAATCTGCAGATTAACACGCAGCAAAAAATTTTAGTGGTTGCGGAAAATGTAGGTACCTACGTGTCTACCTACTTAAGTATACCCTACATCACATCAACCTATAAGGTAACTTAATTTACAGTTAATGACGCGTTCATATAGGTACCTATAACTATTTACACATACGTACGTAACATATGTTACAGGTACTTAATATACTTATACATGTAGTGCAACAAGCATGCTCGCCTTGACCGCACTCCGGGTATGTATATTATGTTCCATTCATAATGCCATACTGATGCTGATGATAAAGTATTCGTAATCTTTGGACGATTTCACAAATTCGCAGTGAAAACGGAAGTCCAATGAATTTGTAGATAGACACGACTTCGTTCAAAGTCAGTAAACAATTTTGGTTTTGACTGTACCTTGTGTAGGTTGTTAATTTTGTACAGTAATTGCGTGTATTTACGATACCTTATTAGTTTTGAATGAAAATTAAGTTAAAAAATCTATTAATTTTAATCATATTGTAATGTACCTAAGTACTTACATAATTTGTGATAACTTAGAAACAAAAGCTATTTGCGCATCTAAGAAGTTCCAGAGGGTAAAGGATCAGTGTTTCGCGAAATGAGTCAGAGCAGAGCAGTTCTGCTTCTGACGACCACATATCAACGTCATCACAATTTCACCTTACCAGTCAGTCAACTCGAAAACTCGATGTATTCTGTAGCCCGCCAGTCTATTACTGTCATCCGTGGACGACAGACGCGCGCCCATTTCTACGACTCGCGAATCGCGTGTCAAACTTTACGTAATGGCGGGAAAATAATTCTATACTGGATAGAAGTCTAAAATATGAATCTATGTGATTGTACCTTGTGAGTAATGGTTAAATAAATTCTAAACTATTCAGTGAAAAAGTTACGAACTTGGACATTATGAAGTTTTTAACATGGATCATGGTGAGCAAGGATTTTCTTTTTTCATTATATGGCTTTTTAATATGTAAGTAGTTATAATTAATAATAAAGAAAAGTTCAATAAAGAATAAAATAGAATATAGATACAGTAATTTAATTTCAATCTTCAAACATATTTTTCAAAACTACTCATTTTACTACAAAAACTTAAAAAAAAACCTAATAAATCCAACGCGTCGCTTAGTTTAGTAACTAAGTAGGTAATTTAGACTCAAATAAAATAAATGCATAATTTATGCGCTCTTTCACTTAGGTAGGTACAGCTACGTATCAAACTCAAGTATCGTTATTGAAACTATTTTGTACCATGGTAGCAAATAAGTAATACCTAAAATGAGTAGGTACCTAAGAACTAAAATATTAGGTAGATACTGTAGAGGTTTTAGCCACGGTGGCATTCCCGTGCAACCACCACGAATATTTTTTTAAGTTGATGGCATATAATAATGATATAACTATTTTATAGAAAAAAAAGATGAGAGTCAGTTCGGACTCAAGGCAGTTAAATGCTGTAAGTACTTCTTGAAAAATAATTGCTTATTTCCCAGAGAAATAGAAAACTTGGAAGAAAACCTCCCACAAAGGAGAAGCAAGCTATTGAAAGCTAGAGCGCCTATTAAGTGTTATCGAATATCATGATGGCGCTAGCAGATTTCCATAAATTTTATTTATGAAATCTTTTAAATTCATATTTAAGAGGAAACGGGTCGGTCCCCTCTCCATACAAACGCTCTCGCCTGTTTTCTCTCTGTTTTATGACCAATGTTTAGAGCAATGACTTTTTGAATTAAAAAAATATCAACTAGTTCTACGAGTATGTCCCTATGTTTTCCATTTTGATGATAAATTTATCTGTAAAAGCACTAGAACCCTCAGAAAATGCCCAAAAATTGCCGGTTTAGACCGCTGTTATCAGAGGCCTATTGTACAAATTTGACAACTATTAATGAAAAAAGAAAAACATAGGGGCACAGTAAATATCCTTCTTATTCAATTTATAAAATATCTTTCAAATTGGTCCAATATTGAAATAGACGAGAGCCGAACCTCGAATTATGACTTTTTGTATAGAGAAAAGACCAACCCCATTTCCTCTTAAACATCCCGAAAACATTTACTTATACTTATTTTATTTTCGTATTAATCTAAAGCTCTGAAGTCTAATTAATGTGCCATCAGCAGCAAAACTTCGGGAATCGATAAAGCAGTGAAAAACTGCCCTAGGGGAGGGTGCTGCTCACTATAATTTTCTACGGTCGATCGTTAATATTTACTAGGTAGCCATCTAACACATTTCGGCAAAGCTGATTATGATAATTATTGGAGAAAATGAATATACCTCTGAAACAAAAGTTGAAAGTTTCTTGCCGGCTCTTGTCCATATGAAACGATCAATTGAAACCGTGCACCTAGCTTCTGACGTTTCATAAGTGCCCATGTAGTTTTATGTGAAATAAAATATTTTGATTTAATTTTGATATTTAAACAATTTATAGCCGTCAAAATGGATGCAAAAATGATATTTTCTTACTAGGCGCCTTGCAAATGCTCGGAAACCTGATTATGACAGTAATTGGTGTGACTACAGTAACTTAAAATAAATGTAAAAAAAATCTTATAGCCGCCAGAATGGATGACTAAATCAATATCTATTTCATTGAGCGAAACCATTTACTATTTCTTCGTCTGACTTTAAAACAACTTTAAAAAAAAAACCTGAAAATCACCCTCGGCAAATGGATTCAGAATTCAATTTAGGTACTATTCTCCGGGAACCATTGGAATGAATGTTATTCTGTCTAACTAGAATCCTCCATTTCCTGTGATAACAATCGCAGAACTTAATATTATTGTTCCTGGAAATATGGACGATCTGTGGCTTCCGAGGGAAACCCATCAAGCTTTTCAGCTGAAAACGGTGAAAGCCTTTTTAATGTCGCTCGCGTATATATACGTAGAGTTGTTTTAAGATATTTAATAAAATGCTTCGTTAATAAATTTTGTTTATTATTATAGTTTCCGACTAAAAACTATACAAGAATTTTTCTATTTAGATACGACTGTACAAGAATTTATCTATTTAGATAAATTCTTGTATAGTTTTTAGCGACTATTTAGTCGCCTGTCCCTTACGTATAGGCATGCATTAATCCAATTCAGATGAGTTCGAATAGTTTGAATAGTCTATCTCTATCTACTTTATGAAGAATCCAGCATTATACATATCCGTAATTTATTTTGTGGAATTTTGAAAATTGTACACTAGCTGATGCCCGCGGCTTCGCCCGCGTGGATGTCGGTTATTATATACTGAAACCTTCTTAGAGAACCACTCTATCCATTGGTGAAAACAGCATGAAAATCGGTGCAGTAGTTTTTGAGTTTATAGCGAACAGGACGACAGACAAACGCGGCAGAGGACTTTGTTTTAGAATATATAAGGATATTGGAAGGATATTTTATTTTAATAATTTTATTTGAGTGATCTAATGAATTGTAATGTAGTACTTATTTTATTTTAATGTTTTAATGATGTAATGAAATGAATTAATTGTGTATATTTAGTTTGTGAATAGTTTATTGGGACTTGGTATCTTAATAACTAGATATATAACCAACCCGTATTAAACAAAAACACTGATACTGAGGTAGGGACATGAAAACAACGTCGCCGTCGCCTGAAATTAGTAATCTGCCTCAAATACCTACCTATTTAAGATTTATAAATTACTAACCAAGTTAATTTTAAAAGGAGTTCGTTAGGTTTGTTACTTCTTAAAGGTGACAAATACAATAATAAAATGCGTATAGCCAAATATAGTAGATAAATTTACGTCGTCTTTTCAGAGAGACAAGATTATATACAAAATTACTTTCACATTCAACTTTAAAGTTATAGGTCGTAAAATCAAAAATGGTAATCGTAATAACGATTTGGCTCTTTAATTGTTATTTGTTTAAAAAATGCTTTTATAACATACCTACGTGTAGGTAGGTACCTACTCAAATACCCTATGTCCACAATTATTTGATAAATAATTAGATTTCTGCTAAGTAGTAGGTACGTCCTACGTCTTTCTTCGGGTAGGTTCGGTCGGATAGGTTTGTCTCAAAAACAGGAGTAGATGAACACACAATAAAAAAACACTACCTATTAGTTATTACTGTAACAAATCTATTTAATAGATCGTTTCAACACCACCTGAACACAACCCCTTTCTTACCGTGACGCGATTTTCCTACAGAGCACCCGAGAACAGGTAACTCGTTTTCCGACCGGGAAATGAAGTAACGATCCCACCACTAATGAGGCAGGGAAAAAGTAGGAATAGACACGGATTACTGAACAGATTCTGTTGCAAGCACTTGGGATAAATGCAAATTGTAAAACATAGGCTAGCACTCGACTCTACATAGCGCATTTTGGTTTTCGTTCAGAATTCCAAAGGTAACAAGAATACCGGGAAACTACGACCTTTTAAGAGCATTTAGTGTGAATTTTCCTCTTATAATACGCAAAACGTTTACAAATACTTGAATGATGTAATGTAAGAGCATGACTAAGTAACCCTTTGTTCTCATGGATGTCTTTATCACAAAACTTTCAAATTGGGTGTATTTTTCCGTTGTTGTGTATCGATGTAGGGTAACGATTACATTAATCTAATTTGTCTAAACATGCGGGCAAGAAATACGTAGATACCTACTCTTTAAACATACGTATAACGTTGTCCTATTTTCGAAACCGGCATTATCGTAAATCGAAGACCGCATAAATTTATAGTAATTAACGGTTATCATAACGTTCCCGCGCTTCATAATATTTATTAAGTTTAACATTCGTGCATGACCTCACCCAATTTGTAGAACAAAATTAGAAATTCCTAAAAGTATGACAAACTGGTTGGTATACAGGATAATAACCACATGAATGGCATGACATGATACAACAATGTAAAACATGGCATTAATATGTATCAGGTGAAGTGACGAGAAGGCTGCGCCGGCGCGCCCGGGATCAGACATTGTTTTTCGATGATGCGGGTACTATCGATGGTTCCGCAATGTACGGGCCCACCTCGACATGCATACAAATGTTTACTTTTCACTAACACCAAATGTATTGATTCTCGTAGTATCGATGGGGATTTCAAATCATACTGAGCCGAAAATCATTTGATAAACATACTTATTTGAAACCACTTTTTTTTTTTTGAGGGTGGGAAATCATCCAATGACTTCTCCCGCTCTGGGTGGAGCGGAAGGGCGTGTCAGACTTTTACTGACTAAAACCCACCCGTGTTCCTTCAGTTGCCTGTTGCCAAGGTCCCGGTATCCCTTTCGGACTAACCCGCAACCCTGGCAGGCATCGGTCCTAGCGGACCCCGCCAATTGTGCTGACATCTCTTTGAGGCGCGCGTGGAACACGACGCGCCATCGACCCGGGCCTGGTCCTGATCAGACGGCGAGCTACCCATTGCTCGCCGTCCGCAAGCCCACGCCTATGGTGGCCGGGAATCCGCCTGGGATTCCCGACGCCCAGGGCGTCTCCAGCGGCGGCGGCGGTTAGGGGCGTGAGGGCGCAAACTTTGCCTCTCCCTCACGCGTTCCGCCTCCTCCTTCGCGAGCATTACTGCTTCGCAGAAGGAGGTGACTGCTTCCCATGCCCTCTCGCTCCGTACCATGGCCTGGACCAGAGCCGGACGCGAGAGGTCACCGCCGCCAATCGCCTCCAAGAGGACACGGCGGGGCTCCGCCCAAGCGGGGCAGACCTCCAACTTATTTGAAACCACTGCCACATCGCTCCTTGAATGAAGTTATTTTTAAATAGTTCACGTAACCTGACAAAAAAGTTTACCACATTTTATGTCAGCATGTTGACAGCAAGAAATAAACTATATAATAAATAGTTACTCGTATTTGTTAAGAATTTTAAAAGGAACTTATCTACGTAAGTTATTGGCGTTCACGTTACACTGGAATTTAATTAAACTAAATAGGAGCTTTCCTTTAGCCATTCACGGAGTTCGGTGTCCGATACTGATGTAATTAAATAGCTATCAGTTGGTATTGATTTCCTTTTGTTATCACAGTAGTAAAAGCAGTAAAGCTCGTCTAGAGAAATTGTACCAGCAACAGCATACATATTTTGTGTACCGCCAATCAGCGTTCCAGTGTGTTCAGGTTTGAGTGCCGGCGGAGTTGGTACTACAGGCCATAGTTATAAGCTTTATATTTCTATGGTACAGGCTCATGAGATATTTCAGCTTTGTCTCTAGGATGGCAACGTATCTGCGATCCCTCTGGTATGGGTAGCTGCTGCCTATAGCAGATTTCCTTAAGATGAAGGACAAGCCAATGTTAGAGGTAACATTGGCTTGCCGTCGGCTGTATAGCCTTATTTGCTAACCACTGCTAAAGACAGGTTTGTCTGTTCCATTCTATACCCAAAAAAAAATAATTTCTCTATCGAGATGCTTTGAAAATTATTGGCAAACTCGCGTGCGCCTGATTCGCGTTCCGCGGGCCGTTGACGCCATGACGCGATGACGTGGTGACGCGGCAACTATGTCAATGCCGCGCCTGCGTGTCGGCTGCACTATCGCATAATTCTTATCGACCTCTTCGATACATTGGAAAACAACATTGCTACTAAACACAGATCCGCTCGTTTTAGTCATTAGAGGGTCAAAAATGATTCCGCGTAATTTGGGTCCAATACGAAGATCGATATCAAAAGAACAAGGAAAAATTGCAAAAAAATGGTTTTGGAGCGAACTCACATGATTAATTTAATTAACTAGACAAAAAACGGGTTCGCAACTACTTTAGCAGCCGTAACAATTAACACCTCTCCATTTCGTGTAGGTAGGTGCAAGTATTATAGTAAAAAAATACTCTGTTAATTCTAATTCCCGAAAAGAAATGGCGATTCAATACATTCTTACAAACATTCTGAAAGGCTCATATTAAGGCCATTTGGCTAAAGTGGAAAATTCGGAGATGGCGTTAATTGAACGTAACCATCCATTCTGCCATATCCTGATAGCCGACCACTAAAGCGAGGGAGGACTCTACCAATAAATCTCCGATATTTATTGCATTTTCCTTTTATTCTGATAGAAAAGAGTTAGATCCTTGTCTGCATCTACTCAATGTGTCTTACCGCAATTTGTCTAATGTTTTCCTTTGTCTAACTAACGTCGTCTCGTAACGTAATCTACGTCTGATGTTCTAGCAAAAATAGCAACTAAAAAAGTAACGAGCTTCTTTGAATAGAAGAGCATAGATCCTCGCAATATACTTTAACAAAAGATACTTAAGTATTTTTTACTACAGGTTACGTTATAACCATTCATCGCAAATTGTCACCATACACCTTTAAGTAGATCCGGGACACCTCTATTCTAACCAGTCCTCTTATGGCCAAAACATGCGTACCTACATAGACTCTAAAGTCCAAAGCTTATTACACCAGTGATTGTGCCCATAAGGCTTTTATTTAACATTGTACGCATGAATAAGTAACCGATTAATCTACGGGGCTTTGAAACAAGTTTCAAAATACACTGATTAATTGTGGGTATAGAGTGTACCTCGATACGTAGAGACAGCAACACGTAATCAACCTGTTTCTAAGACAACATTAATTTAGACGTGTAGGTAAACATGGTCATTTATTTAAAGTTACTGTGACAGGATTTCGATTTTAAACTAATATGGATATCGCAATTTACATAATAATTTTCAATACATAATACATAATAGATTTCAATGCACATGTTGATACTTCAGTTACAGGTATATGCAATTAAAGTGTGCGCTCTTTAAGATCTTTTTAGAATTTTAGAACACTATTCCTAAGATGTTCGCATTGTTGCTGCATCTGGTTAGACTCCAAGCTGACCCCAACCTAGTCTGGAAAAGGCTAGGCAGATGATCTTGTTAATTCAAGTGGTATAAATTCAGTAGGTATCAACTTCGACCACAACCAACAAAGCAACAAAAAAGTGAAAGCCAACTTTGGACACTAAATTGACAAGGAGCAACCTACATAATGTTTTAGTTTCAGCAGTTACAGTATTGTGAAAAGAGAGCTACTCAAGTCCATAACCTTCACTTATTAACAAACCACCTTTACAATACTTTTAAGGAAGTAAAATCTTAATACCGATAAAAGTTTATCACCGATTGGAGAATAACCGATCTGCAGCTTCACCTACTTACTTTATGGTGATCGGATCGCGAATGATACCAATAAAACTTTTTGGTCAAATCTTCTTTTATGGTAGGTAGGGTAGAGTCAATACTTCGTGGGTCAAACTTATTTTCTTACAAAACATCTGAGCAAACAACGTAGGTATACATTTCAATATTCCACCGAAATCGATGTGTAAAAGGTTTACTTGTATGGCTGTGGGCCTATAAAATAACCATAAAATGAAATCAACTCCAGGCTTGTGCGAAATTTTCAATCATCCTTCTTCGTACTTTGAAGCAGCATAAACAGCCGTTAAATAAATGTTAGAAGATGGATCCGAAAGTTCGACGCCTTCATGAGTAATTAGTTTAGCCGCCTGTTACCAACTTGTTATTTTGTTCTGAACCCATTATAGCTTTTGAACTATCCCATAAAATATCGCAACATAGCGTACCTACATAGGCATTTTCCTATTATCCATTGGCAAGCGACAGCCGTCTAAGTATCTGGAGTTTTTCTAATGATAAAATAAGTAGGTAGGTATGTGTCGGACTTACAGAAAATAACAGTATCCTCAATAATGAAGCACTATCTGAGTTTCGAAGGTTTCTCGTCGCAGAAATAAGTAATAGGCAATAAACACAGCAGGAAAATAATTGAACATAAAACTATTAAGTGAGATATTGCGCATAAAAAAACGATAATTGACACATTCAGGACAAGATCATTGACGATCGAGACGATTTTAATTAAAGAAACACTTTTAAGACAATACGAAAGGAAATTCGGTCTAATGCAAGTGCAACGAAGCAGGCAAGGGACTGTTTCATGACACTCGCTCACTTAACCCGGTCATAGTTACATAAATAGATATCTCCCACGGGAGCTATTTTTAACAACATTGTACACAAAACGAGAGCCCGTCTAGTGTCGGCCGAATGTGTGTTCAACTGCCGACAACACTGTCATGTGGAACGTCCACATCACTTTTTAATACTTCCAATAGCTATTAGTCTACTTTCTGAACGCTATCAGCTAATAGAGATGTTTCTTCAAAAGAATTCAAAACAAGTGCTGCGAAATTTTTACACTCGAATAACATAAATTCGCAACAACCCGACTTTGAGGCCTGGATAGTTTATTTTGACATTTGTTTATAATATATGAACCGGGGAGTCTATAATTAGATTATATTCTCATTCCAGAATCCAGCACCAGTTTCTCTGTCTAAAGGAATTCATAAATTAAATCGAAAACAACTAGGGATTACCTTGTTATACAAAAACATTTCACTTACAGATCAGATGCCACATGTGGGTACCTAAAGGCAATTTGCGGATGGTAACTTTCACAATGTGAGGCAAATTGTATGCTTCACATACGATCGTGTTGCCTTTCGGATGGACCTGTCGCCTGGCCAGACAAGTTTCGTGTACCACACTACATTCGAGTCGTTACGTAAACACTTCAAGGAATACTTAATTAATATGCGGCCGAATGGTCATTCGAACAATAATAGAGGAAACCTACGCCGAATATTAAACAGAGAACATCTTGTTAAACTGTCACTTGTGGAGTACTCAGTAAATTCACGAGCCATTAAATGTTATGGCTATAGTAAACTTATTTTACCGAAATAAAACATTGTATCTTAAATGTTTTTGTATCCTAATTATAGGTAAGGCAAGGGACTGAATTTAAATATGAACGAAACTGACTGTGACTACTAAGCATAAGTAATTCTATAGCCTACCTTTAACAGTTTAAAAAAGAAAGTTCTGAACTCAACGTTATGGGTTTGGGGTTTGATGACAATAAAGCTCTGCAGTAGTAGCTGTTGGTTCTACCTAAGTACTAGTTGTCTCACTCATATCGGCTAAATCGAAACCAAAATCGAGAATATCTGATATTCTGAAGTGTGTAGGTAGTGTAAGTAAGTTTATTTATTTGTATAAACATGGTGTAGGTACATACATTGCATGCAAGATATTCAATACAGAAATGTTCTATCATTTTCAGCCGCGTATCGTGGCGTACAAATTGGTAGGAAGAGATGGTGCACAAACCGCGAATATATTTATCAAAATTACTTATTATACGTTATTATTACAATTCAATGTCCATACATATTATTGCAAATTGTAATTCCATCAAAAAGCTATACATAATAATTAATAATAAGATCACTCCATATTACAACACGGAGTAATCTTAGTACACAGTGGAAAATAACATTTAATAAAAGACAACATTGCCCTCGTTCATAAACTTTGAAATACTATAATAAATGTTATTTCAATTAATAAAGTCCTTAATTTGCATTTAAGAGCAGATATACCCAATGTTCTCCATGATTTGGACAATTTATTAAATATGGTCGGAGTCATGTAAAAGATTTTTATACATTGTACATAGGTATCGATTACAATAAAACAAAACGTTCATGTAAGCTATCGAAAGTTAATCAAAGTTTCAGAAACAATTTCCATATGAAAACGATAAGCAACAGTGTCACCTAGGCACCTTATTGTTCAGAATGCGTCAGTACAATAAACTTTCCCTAATTCCCCTATTATATGGAAATTCGGCACTTGGCATTTCAAGGATATCACATTGACATCCCCATTAAGCTCAGTCAGAACGTTGTTATTAAATCTGGCGCTGTTATGTCGCAAATGTCTATAATTTGGGACAATGAACATTAGTAAGCTTTAAAGGCTGGAGCGTGTGTTTAAAGTCCGTGCCATCCACGACCCCGCCATTTTACGAGCTGGCAATATTGGAAAAATGTTGGCGGCACGTGCACTCCAAACGATTTGCTGCCATGACGTTTTTTTTTAATTGTTGCTTAGCTCCACTTCACTTCCGCGTCCAATTTTCCGGGATGAAATATTATTCTTTCCGTAATGGGCTTTAGGAAACTTTAGGTTTTATCATAATCTTCTGCTCCATACATGTTTTTCTTTTTAGAAGACAATGATCAAAACTAGCCCTTATAAAATAAAAGGGCACTGAAAACTTCTAAACGTATGTACCGTGAGGTAATGAGCAACGGCAGACAAAATAAAATGCACCTTACAAGTTTACATCATGTATAGGTATGCCAATTATCATGCATAACGTTTATAACTTTGAACCTACCTAATCAATCGCCTACACTATGGTCGACCCTAAAACAACACCTTGCAAGCATTTGATTTAAATGACAAAAAAACAGAAACTTTGATATTCATCGAATCATTTCATTTTGTTCGCAGTGGCATTGGTGCTGGGGCTTACTGGTATCATTGAAATATTCATACGGAGAGAAATTCACACTTGGCTATCTAACTGGCTCCGAACGACGGCCGGGAGACTACAGCTACCAGAGACCCGGGAGAGTCATTTCAGGTATCATCATAAGCTAATTTATATGAAGGCAGACGAGACAAATGACGAGCAATGAGACTTTATAATAAGTACGCACTTAAAACTTCATCACGTAAGTTTGCATGCGAACTAGGTACTTAATTCCATCAAGTTCTAAAGTAAACTATCCCTCCAAAACGTCTCGCCCGTTCTCTGCAACTTTAAGAGCTTTACCATGTCGATAAATTTTCCATTAACGTCAACACTATCTCTAGTGACTCAAGTTTTTAGTAAAATAGTTCTTTAGAGAGTGATGAAGCACATAGTAGCTACCTCTTATTATGCTAGTTACACAAACAAAATCGTATTTATATTATACCTAAGCCATCAAACGTGCATTTGTATATTCTGACTGACAAATCGAATTGCCTCAACAAGATTAATGGCGGCAACACTTGGCGCTGAATCCACTTTATGAAATAATTTGCTATTGCAAATAAACAATTGTGTAACACAAATATTAACGTTACAATTTCGTAAAGGTTATGTTATATTTTTTTTTTTTGTTTAAAACAGGTGCTATTTCGATGGCGATTGATGAGGTGAACGAAAAGCTGCTTGGCCCAATGGGTCACTCCCTAGATTTCGTCATTGCAGAAACATTCGGACAAGAAGAGGTCTCCATTCGGCAGGTGTGTTCCCTTTCAATAAATAACTTTTTAATGCCTTAACTTTTCATTGACGTTAACTTGAAATCTGGAGAAGAAAATCTTGTGAAAGTATTCCAATTTAGTCCGTAGATGCTTTTTTCCAATCGGTTGCAAAATTACTTGGGAGTTCATTGGGAGTGCCCACTCACTCGACGACCATTATTCTTTCACAGGTTGTGAACACAGATTACTCTCGGGAAATGTTATATTATTGGTGATATCTTAGGGAGCTACTTTATTCTCTTAAGCTCTCTAGACACGAACTTATTTTATCATCGAAAAGGCTACAAAGTTGCCTACAATTTTCGATAGCTAGCAAAAACTGTTCTAAATCATATTTATTTGTAGCTGTTAATTTTTTTCCCCGAATATTCAGAGCTCGTATTTTATTCTTCGTAAAAACTTCGCGTCGTGTACAAAAACCTGTCACCATAATTCACACCAAACTTTATTACATATTGAATTATGGGTAATTCGATACGACAAGAGGATACAATCGATATTCGATAACATTTACGATATGACATGCAAGCTAGATAGGTCATCAGTATAAAAATAAAATGGTCAGTGCTAAAACTTGTAGGAATAGATCATTATGCGTGATTTTATGACAATCCGTGATAAGTATAAAACTAAAAAATTGGAACATTGAAGCGATTCATTGCAACTAACCAATGAGTAGAGCCAGATAAGACAGCCACACAACGCGCAGTAACAATGAGTTTTATGGGCAATAGAGCGAAGTTTAACAATCACCATAACTCCATGACACTGAACGTTCGCTTGATCCGATGTCATTCGAATTAAATCTGCAGTTTCTCGTAGAAACAAATCCCATTGACTTACTTAAGTTTAGCTTTAGAGCTTCGCATTGCTACTGCCTCATGATCCTTACGAATGAGGTAATTGTTCATCTATCGTATTTTCTTATCTAGTAAAAGGGCTACTTAGCTGTTATTGTATGTTTATTATCTAATCCACTTAAGCATTCAATCTCATTAAACTAAGCAGCAATATAAAATAAACCTTGATTCACTGTACTTTGTTGCAAAGGCCACTGATACACGCGGTTTATCTATCTGTGAAGCTTCAAGCACATGTTTTATAACGGATGCAGCAACCAGAAATAATTCCATGGTTATTGCTGCAAAAAGCAATGACCCAGTAATGGTGGCCATCGAAATGCAAAACACGTGCACGTCATTGAAGCATCTTATTAGTTTAATTCAAGCCAGTGTTTGTATCAAACCACTTTGGCCGTCGTGTGTACGTAAATTACCCACTTACCTGCAAATAGACATTACCAGTAAGAAATAACAATGAAGGATAGGTACCGAGTGTGTATAGTATGCAGGTAACCAATGTTAGATACGAACAAGTCAAGAGTTAACAAGTAGGTAATTTGCTTTTTTGAACAAGGAACCGCATCGGCGGAACCTTGGTCTATGGCGAAAAAAGATCTGGATTCCAGTCCAATATGGATCATAAAAGATAATGTGGCCACAAAATCTTTTTACTGTGTATTGTAAAAGAGAGCAAGTAAAGAAGATTGGGTCACCATTAATGCCACCCTCAGTTCGAAGCCTGACGTATCAGCCCAGCTAACGCATAAAATGGTAATCGCGGATTTCTTTCCGACTCACTGAGATTCTTGTAAACGTATTTTCTTCGGGAAACTTTTATAAGTGCTACATGTTTTCCAATACTTTTTCCAAACCGATAAACGAAAAGTTCTGGGAAGACTGTTATAAAAGTATGTCTAATACATCAACTGACAAGATATTTTAATAATTGTAAGAGCAAAAAGTAGCGTTCTTATAAGTAAAGATAGAGATGAAAGAAATCGCTCAATCTTTCTTTTGATGTCGGTTTGTTTTACAAATGTATATCGTCCCAGCTCTGTATAAGTAGCTGCATGTAGAACAGGAAACATCGAACATAAATTTCGCTGTTACAGGAAACACTATCTTTACAAACTTTTATCTATTAGGGGTATTTGTCTGCGAAATTGATGTTGTCGCGTAGATAAAGTTGACATCAGTCGCAGGACTCGCGGGCTCGTCGAGGGTTCCGTAAAAAACGAGTTTTATTGTGTTTTAAGTGTGCATCACTCGCTGTTCTCGCATGCTTTGCCATGACATTAGACTGTACCCAGAAAACCTTATAGGATGCCAACAGAGAAAGTCGCAGTAACCATGACCATTCATGCTGTAACGACATGTTATTGGCGTGCGTGCCTATGTAACACCATAACACTAGATTGGAAAGTGGCTTTGTTTGCACTTCAATACACCACGCAGGAATTAGAGTACCTCTACCAACCTACTCAATGTCATTACGTTACAGATAATACTATAATAGCTGTTTACGTCTAGGTACAAGTAGAACAGTACGACGACTAATTGCTGCAAGTCATTATCGCTGTCCGTGGGCCCTCAATTATTGTAAATAATAAAATATTCTGTTACTCTAACCGTCAACTTATTTCTTGACGAATAATAATAACGTAATAATAATAACGTTTATTGTGTCCAAAAAATTATACATAAACAATTTTGGGTTTGGAGTATTCATTTAAGCAATGCCTGTATTAGCCGTTATGTGTATGGAGAGTATATCATTAGGAAAACTCTTGACGGCTGGGAAAAGGGATTTGCTGTTGGTGGAAAGCGCATTTCCAATCTGAGGTACGCTGACGACACCGTTCTCCTTGCTACAACATTTGGCGACATGAAGGAGTTATTACACAGATTGGAGGTGGAAAGTGGCAAATTAGGGCTTGCAATAAATAGGCAGAAAACCAAGCTTATGGTGATAGATCGTGCGGGAAAGCTATCGGGCGCCCATAACATCCAAGGCATCGATGCTGTGGACAGTTTCGTTTATCTGGGCTCTAACATTAATAATGAAGGCAGTTGCGTCCCAGAAATAAAACGGCGGATAGCCATGGCTAAAGATGCTGCGACACGCCTCCAAAACATCTGGAAAAATCGTGGTATAAGCTATAAAACGAAAACCCGATTGGTCAGAGCACTAGTCTTCCCGATTTTCCTCTTTGGAGTTGAGACGTGGACAATCCGAGCAAGAGAAAGACAGAGGATAGACGCATTCGAAATGTGGTGCTGGAGGCGGATGCTTCGAATTCCATGGACAGCCAAACGCACAAATGTGTCTATTCTTTCCCAGCTCGATATCAAGACCCGATTGTCCACAGTTTGCCTACAGCGTATTTTGACCTACTTCGGCCACATAATGCGAAGGGGAGATAGCAGCCTAGAAAAGCTGGTCATTGTCGGCAATACCGAAGGAAAGAGAGCGCGAGGCCGGTCGCCAACACGATGGTCCGACCAAGTAAAAGAAGCTACATCCTCGCGCACATTTCAGCAGGTGGTGATGGCAACTTTGGACCGGGGTCGATGGAGGCAGATTGTCCGTTTAAAGGGGTCCAGTGACCACGATCCTCAGTAATGAGGGACCGATTGAAGAAGAAGTATTAGGGGACTCCGCTCCTTCACAACAGTAAGTACTTACTTAAAACACAATAAAAAACAGTACAAAAAAACAAAAAATACAGTAAAAAGACAAATTATAATTATGTGAACTTGTGTGAGCGTGTGCATGAGTGTGTATGTGCTGTTGAGTGTGCATGAGTGTTTTGGATGTGTGATTGTATGAGTATGTGTGTGTGAATGTATGTGTTGGGATGAGCGGGTCGTATACTTGTTAAGTTACGTTTTGTAGGAGAGCTTCCGTATTATCATATGTCAGTGGTTTTATCCAGTCAATCAACATTTCTTTACTTAAATGATAAGATTTTTCATATACCTATGAAAATTTCTTTGTTTATTTTGAGCACGAAATGATACGAATGGGCACTATGAGCCGTTAGTGGGCTGTTTCCCTCTACAATAAATATTCTGTTTCGTTTGTTACAAACTTTTATAACGGATAAATAATCTTCTGTCTCCTTCGGACAGCTTGGCGTTCAGAAATGCGTAATGAATTACTTACTGAAGTTACTTGAGCCCACTGAACTTGACTGTGAGATGTTTATTGATAAATGATAACTGCCAGTAAACGGATAACAGAAAACTGGCACTAGGCAAATGTGGCCATAAAACTTTTGATAGATAAAATAAACATGTTCGAACAAGGCTATTCGGCCATCTGTTGTACGGAACTCATGACAGCCTCTCCTGATAATTTGTTTGGAATTATCCTAGCCCCTGTGCTATTTTGTAGAGAGGGTAAAACCACCTCGAAATGAAATTACCATGTTGCAATCTTTTTTAATGGCTGTACACATAGGGTAATTCTTAACTGCATGCAGGGAGGTAATGCAACTAAATCCATATCTGTACATAAACGAGTGGGAATAAGTTAGTATAGAAACAAACTTTTTACGTATAGAAATAAAGCCTATGTCGAATGGTAATTGTAGTCTCTAATTGTAGTCTCTCTAGGTTCTCTGCTGATCCAAGAGAGCAAATAACCAAATGAATTCGTATTGTTTAAGGTGCGCTGTTCCAATCTGGCACAATACTTGTTTACTTACTAAAGCACTACCAAGGAGTTTCCAAGCGCACCTAAAATGCACAATCTGTTTTCATTGTTTAGCTGTTAGCGAGTTGGGACAGGGTTAAAACAACATTGGGCTTTTAGTCATACACAACTTATGACACTATAACAGATTGGTAGGTAGGTACTGATAAAAATAAGTTGAAAAGTGAATAACCTCCTCGTTTTAAAGTCGGTTAATTATCACAGCCTTTAAAATGAAATTGAGTCGACGATGTTGGACATTTTAAAGTTTCATCGTTAAGTTTTTACAACTGCCACAGACGGCTTATTATAAAACTTATTTTTATGAGTCACAAGAAATTTCGGACTTCTTGCGGCTCGTACCTATAACAAACCAAAAACAAAAACTTATTTTAAACAAACTGGGTGCCCAATGGGTTTTCCCATCGGCTAAAATGAGAAACTTCCCCACAAACTTTCATCTCCTATTAAGCCCTTAAGGGACGAGTTTTCAAAAATGCTAAACAGCTTTGTCTGTCAGTTAGTGAATGTAAAATTCTTATTAAGTTGATACACGGGAGTATTCCTGTTCCTCCTTATGTCTACAGCCTATTACACATTCTGTGGTAAAACCAAGTGATTGCGACCTACAGGTGGCGGCTTTGTGGGCAGCCAATGTGTCGGCGTTCATCGGACCGCAAGAGACGTGTGTCCACGAAGGGCGCATGGCCGCAGCTTTCAATCTGCCCATGGTTAGCTACGTAAGTACCCTTTGCTTCAATTAACTAAAGCTTAGTTGACACGTTGCCCCTTTAAACGTGGAGAAGGTGTAATGTATTTTTTTAGCAAAACCATCGTGTGAACTGGTCCTAACTCCTAACATTCTGTGAAGTTCAGATTTCTGAATTCCTGTGGCAGATATTGACATGACATGAAAGGAGTTCTATTTTCAAACGCTAATGTTATTAAACATCCATTAAATACGATGTCTCATGCTCCCAGCTCCATCAGTGTTAGCCCAATGATCGATCAACTGTCAAAATGCAATTTAACTTTTATCGATTCATGTACTTATTCACACACTTTACCTGAATCACGACAAGGTTATCGTGTTTAAAAGGTTTGACATTAAGTGGTTGTAGAGGTATGAATGAATGCTCTCAAAACCTACTTCAACAAACAAACTGCTGATAACAGAAACAGCTGAAATGTCTTAAAACAGATAGTGCAGTAATCACTTAATACAAATCTTAACTGTGAAAGTGTCACTTTGAATGTACGAAACATAAAGGAGACATTATAGTATAGGAACAATACTCAGCTGCGGTTAACAATGAAACTTGACATCTTCAATAGGCAGACTGCCAAGAGTTTGTGAGTTAATTGGAAAATACAACAATATACGTTATTGATGTCGAGTTGAAGGCAACGAAACTGCAAATGCAGTCAATGTCTTATGTTAATGTAATCACATTAACAATCGAGGGACTCACAAACTTCACGAAGTAGAAAGATTGTGTACGGTAGACTGCATTTAGTATTTGGCGAGAGCAATAAAGCTGAGTTGTCACATGACGATTAGCGTTCGTTGTAATCGCTGTAAACAAACTTACTGTGTATTATTTGGGTACTTACTCGTAGTCCATGTAAGCATTTCCGAATTGTCTTTATTACTGTGATTCTTTTTTTATACTTGCTGACTTATGTCATTTATCATAAGACCGACAAGTTTGCTGAAGGGTTTTTTCCGCAGCTTTTAATTCTTTCAGCAAAAATCTGTTTAGGGCAGCCATTTTTAGGGTTGTCTTTTATAATCCTGACGAATTGTAGTTAATCCTTTTGGGTCTTTTACCTGTGGCGCGGGTTTTCGCCCGCGTGTGTGGCTCTCCCGCATGCGTGGGTTACCCACAAACTCCCCGCGTCCCGAGTGCGTGTGGCATGCATGCAGTGGCGTATTAACCCTAAGGCAAACTAGGCACGTGCCTAGGTGCGCCAGGATTAAAGGCGCGCGGGCGGAAGACATTTAAGAAAAAAAAAAAAAAAATAGTTTATGTAAGGATGCACCTACTTACACAATGTAAAAGATTATGATTGTGTTTTTTTTAATATATGTCCGCTAGAGGGCGTCGATGATTGCTTGCCTAGGGCACTCTCGACATTTAATCCGCCACTGCATGACAGGACAAATAGGCATGTACGAAACGGTAGGCATGCGCACGCGGACAAAAGACCTCATGACAGGAAAAAGGCCCTTATTTCAATCACTTTTTCTCTGTTATATGTCCCACAGTACTGCCGCGATGTTGCCAGCTCCAACAAGCGCGTATACTCCACGTTCGCGCGCACCAGGCCTTCGGACATCGACATCTCCCGCTCCGTGGTCGCCGTGCTCACGCATTTCAATTTCATGCATGTAAACATTATAACAATGCATTTTCACTTAGCTCATTTACGTAAATCAATACCTAATATTCTTTAAATGTAAATTCCGTTCAGAATATTTTTATTTCGACATTTATCTTCGGTCTTATTTGCCTACTAACTGTCCCTTTCGTTAATATTCTTCAGCTCCATGTATTTAATCCTGTTCCCCCAAATCTCTAAACTGATCTTCTTTGATAAACGATCCATTAAGATTTGCCTAACCGTAAAATTGAATCGTTCCTTTATGTCATTTTGTATTCGCACTCCGTAAAAGGCAGGATAAATCCACCGTAGAACACTCTACAAACTCGAAAGTAATCTATCTTTCATTCCGCAGGTAGCTTTCGTGTACCTAAAGGCTCCAAACCACGACTTTTCACGTTTAGCGCTTGCAATAATAGCGGCAGCGAGGGAAAAACAAATATCAGTCCGTACTGTACAAGTGTACAGACAGCCTTATTACTACGAAAACAGACGGGAGAACTTCACTCGTAACCCGTTCCTGGACATTGTTCGCGAAACGTACAAAGATACCAGAAGTACGTGTCAACTTAATATTATTTACATTGAAAATGAGCTCGCTGAAACATTTTCCAACTAAAATATTGTGTTTTGTTGCAGTATACGTCTCCGTGGGATATTATCACGATCACATCGGATTAATGTTGGCTCTGGATGCTATGCAGCTGCTGGATTCGGGTAAGTGAAATTTATACACGGTGCTCTTTCAGCTAGCTTGGTACATTTTTCAGTGATGAATGGGTAATTATTACCTTTTAAAAAGAGCAAACCAACCTTTTAGGGTATATGGTAAATAACTATGGCCACATAAGGTAACATTACGATGCTCTGTTGCAGCTCTATGATGAATATTCACGTTAGTGCTATCATAGAAACGTTTTTAACTTAGGAATAAGTATACCTACACATTTCTAAAGCTTCTAGTTCCCATGTTTTCTTTCTCTCATCCTACATATATTTTTTCTATTAGCATCAATCCTGCTCTCCCTTTCCCGACGTGAATAAAACATTATCATCACAAAGAACACGGGATTCATATCATTCTATTTATCGGCATCGGCATCAAAAGAAAAGTTCCCCGATTACTGAAATAATATGAAAGTATTTACCGAAGCTAGGGCAATATCAATACGGCATAACCTTATCCTACACTGAAACTGAGGGAAACTTTAAATATTAGGTCTTTTTGTCATAAAATCAAATTCTAATTTATTATCACATCAACTCTGCTAGACAACTTAGGTGACAAACTCAAAGTATTTATTACAATGAATGAATATTTATTGAAAAGAATGCATTTAAAAGCACTTTTGAATTGTCAAGTCAGTTTGAAGGTAGATTATGTGAATCTCTATAATGTGCACATATCGAAATGAGGGAATCTATGCTTAACTTTATCAACGGATAAAATATTAAAAATGATTTAGATGTTTTTTATTTGCAATAATTTATACTAGAAGTCTTATTATGAAATTTTGCGATTATTGTAAAAATTTATGAAAAAAATCAGATTCTTGTTTAAAAAAAAGATATTTTTCGATAAAATTCCGAATTAGATCCGTCATTTCGGTATGCACATTTTAAAGACTCACACTGTACGACCCACTAAGTAGAACCCATTTGCTTCCCCGGCCATTGGTCTTAAACACACGATGAAGTTAAGAAATAAGAATAGAATATTTTTCTTCCATAAGACCTGTAGTTCTGTAAATCTGTTTCTATATTATACAAAGCACCCTATTAGCGTTGTACAGCGATATATCAAAGGGTGAGTGTGCAAGTGAAAAGCTTAACTACGTGCGTGATTTCCATAAGCTCGCGTGTGATATATTTGTCTAGATCTTCTCTTTGTTACACGGACACCATCCCCCATTATTCGACGAGGGAAGCCTTTACCCGCGTTATACATCCTCACTTTTCATGGTACATTAGGAATGAATATGAATACATCCTTTAAGTAGGTAATAATAATCTAACAATAGCTTTTATGTAGATTAGCGTTTATGAAACAAAGTGCGCAATCTCGTATATCTCGTCTATCTATCTGTTTCTCCGAATGTTGAAATTAAAGCTCGTAGAAAACTTTAAAAGCTTAATCTGCTTTAAAAGCTTAATCTACCTGGTCCTTTAGCATGAGAATCTCAACTGAAGTAAAATATTTTCCACCACTTACTAGGTATCCTGGAATCTGTTACAAATAAACAAGGCCGGAACCTTTACAAATGTAAAAATGTTCACTCAAACGAAAATATCAACACATGCCTAAAAAAATATTCCCGGCACTGTATCAGAGCTATTTTAAGGTTTCCTCAAACATAAAACACGAAAATAGAAAAGAGGAGCAGTCATGTTTGTGACAGATAACTAATAAACAGAATCTATTTATTCATTTTAATGACATGTTTTTCTATGCACCTGAATGATTGACTGATGTTGATCGATTGTGCGAAAAGAGACACAATGATAAATGACGATGGAAAAGAAATTTTCTAAAGGCTTAGATCAGATTATAGGAATGTAATAAGCTTAAAGATCTTAGTGAAGTATTGAATAGGTTATTCGAGGAAGCATTGCGAGTCGTCGAAGCGAGCACTAAGTATTTGCCTCGAGAGAGCACATCCATCACGTGACGAGCAAATATTGTAGCTCCACAGAAGCGCTACTATTCAATTTACACCCGCTTTTCACTAGTATGTGAGGATAAATATTATGGATGTATCAGCAGTAACAAATCTAATAAGGCTATATTTCTTAAACTCATCTTGTTCCACTATTTTATGGATCATGGCGTCCTAA
This sequence comes from Lithophane socia, assembly GCA_947522985.1. Lineage (NCBI taxonomy): Eukaryota > Metazoa > Arthropoda > Insecta > Lepidoptera > Noctuidae > Lithophane > Lithophane socia. The sequence goes on along the minus strand of OX383258.1, from coordinate 9,901,129 downwards.
TCATTATTCAGTGACACGTTTAATAAGCCTTGGGAAGATAAACAATGGTTACAGCTCTTATCATGGACCGCCAGATAAGTATTTAATCCATAGAACGTATGAATTATTGACAACTGGATATTTAACAATCTCAGCTAAATAAAGGCTCATTTTCAGTTAGCCAAATACAAAACTCGGAAATGTAAAAGTTTTATAGCGTCATATTTTGTTCCGCGCGCAGTTTGCACCACACCACAGACATTAGTGTTAATACCCAAATAAGTCGGATTTTCATGTGAAAGCACAAACTCTGGCAAATAATATTTGCACAAACAGTTTTCGTGCGCATAGCGGCCATTACAAGAATGAATACCTACTAAATGGGTGATTAAATTTTAAATAGAAGCATGTCGGATTTTATGAAACCTCGGTGAAAACTCGAAATATAAAGGAATACGTCTTTTGTCTTTAACTTTTACATAAATCCAGATGAAGTTACAACAACAATAGCAGCACGAGATGGATGATTAAATTAGATATTAAACGTGTCTGGACTGTTAAATCCCAACGTTGATTCTAAATAAACAAAAAAATATGATTTTCGACTTAAAGGCTGGCGCGATATTGCAGGCGCGACAGGCAGCGCTACCCTTGTCGCTCCCGCGATATCGCGTCTTTTTGGAGCCTTAATATAAAGTTATCAGGCGGCATTGGTTTACAAAACTGAAATTGGGGATTACTTTTTTTTGTTTCATACAGTTCAGGCCCCTCTTTATCTTGCCCTAAATATGAATGCCTTGTCTCACATTCGCCGCCCGTATTAGTCCAAGAATTAGACAGAGGGACGTTATTACCTTTTAATTTATGTTTGCTATACCTGGGAAACTAACCCAGTTAAGACAATGCTGGGCGGACAAGATTGCTCCATACTCTACCAAAGGTTTCCTTTATCTTCTTTCACCAAAAAAAAACATATTTTCGCAGGTGAATACGCAGCCATCGGCGTAGACGTAGACAAATACGAATCAGAAGAGGCAATCCGGTACCTCTCCGGTCCTCTACGTAAGGAGCCAGGTCACCGGACTCCACAAGCATTTCGCTCGTATATGGCAGTGGCCCCGTCACCCTCTCCATCGTACCCAGTCTTCGCCAGAGAAGTGAACATGAGGCTGCAAATGCCGCCGTTCAATTTCACCAACCCATTACTTGCTTTTGGTGGAGGCAAAGTGGTGAGTACTTAGTTTGTACAAAAACTAGGCTTCATAAAGAAGATATTTCAAAGTTTCCATCATTAAAAAAAATAGCATAATGAACTTGTGATACCTATATTTATAAATCAAATTGTAGAATCTGTTTTTCCACGTCTGTAATAAGGTGCTGTAAAAACCAAACCAGTATTTTTTTGTTAAACCGTATCCAGAATTCACGGCTCATAAAAACATAATGTAACAAAAGATATGAGGAAGAAAAGTCGTAATGTCGTACGTCATTGTTTAATTTGAAGATTTAATTTACTGTTTCTTGGCAAGGGAAACTACTGCTGTTCCTGGCGTCGTTAACACAACCATAGAATTAACATAATACATTGTCCACCTAATTATTCAGGATGCGTTAATTAAACCTGCATCTGACACATTGGCACACATAACAGGGTGCTACATACTCACACGAACATGGAAATGACTACATTTAGAGCAAATTATGCAACGCGTCCATTTTGCCCTTTCGTAATTAAATCTGCATCCTCAAAGTATAATTAATTCAAAGGCAAAGAATGAGCTCGTCCCCGCAGAAGGAACGTTTTAATCTAATGAATCCGCGTAAAGTCCGACCTATACACTGTTGCGTGAAGTTCTTTCATTCAGATTTTTGCGCTGTGTTTTTAGTTTTGTAAAGTTAAAAGGACAAATAACAACGGCGAACGGCATCCCCTTTACCAGAAGTGATAGCTATAAATCTTCCTCCGGATCTACAACTCATCTGAAGTCTTAGTTCATGAAAATTATGGGCTAGGGGCTCGGATTACATTTTTGTTAATAAAAGATAGGCAGATATGAAGTTAGAAACAACATAGTTTATAATATAAATAATGGACGTAAATTAGTAGTTTAACACCTCTAGCTTAATTTGTGTTTGGATAAAGCGACCTGGAAATTTTACAATCCTACACATAAAATAGTAGAAGGCAGGCACTTTACCTGAACACCGGACCCCGCCCGGTTATCTGACCCTCTAAATGAGTTTTCGTTATTTCACTGCCTTTTTGACCGGCTATTCGACCCCTAAATGAATTCTCCTAAAGTTGACACCAAGCTTAATAGCTTTCCGGGTTTTCCGCATGTGAAAAAAAGGTCGCTTTCGGTTCATTAATTTTGATTTTAAAATAAAGAAGTTTAACTTAATTACAAGGCTTAGGTAATTATAATACCTGCAACTTGTAAGATACCCATTTTTGTGGTAGGTATTGTTAGAAACTTTAAGTACCTATTAAAGGAAATTAAAACACAAACATACATCATCATCATTACAATAGATCCCAGTGGAAGCAGCATGGCTACACGACTCCGTGTGGGTGTATGCGCGTGCACTTGCAGAAGCGCTAACCAGCGGCGACGGACCGCGGGATGGCAGGGCCATAGCAGCAAGGATGAGGAACACCACCTACCACAGCGTTATGGGGTAAGCAGATAATGAATTTATACATTGAAATCTGATCTAAGTAGCATTAAATAGTATCAAATACAAAACATGACATGTTTGGAATTTTCTGAAAACTTTTTTCAGGCATTCAATTTCTTTTCAGTAATGAAAATGTTTTATCAGACCAAGATCAAATTACTTGAATTTTCGCGCATGATTGCTGAACATTTATGTAATTTTCAGCTCCAATCAGAGATAAAAGCGGTCGCCTGAAAATCCGTCTAATTTCTTCTACCACGAAGTCGGATAACAAACTGGCTTACCCTCTGGTTAGGTAACTGCGACGTGCTTCTTTTGTGAGACACATCTTTCCGTTTGTGGCTTAGGTAACAGAATTAGGAGCGACCGAGCGCTATTGCCGATCGCTTAGATTGGCGAAGGATCGGAAAAGCGGATTCTGTTCCTAATGGTAGAGAATTCGGAACTAATTTACTTTAGGGACACATTTAAATACCTTGCCTTCTTCCCATGGGGATAGGCAGAAACTGCAGAACGTCATCTGCTACGATCCTTACCTACATGCTCTTTTACTTTATAGACACATTTATATTGAGAGCAATTGAAAATTACAATAACTGTTGCATGTAGGTCGTGCCCGTCGTGCTCTATTTTACTGTGGAACTTCAAAACTTCATGCCACACCACATTTCACTGCGTGTTTTCGTGCAGCGATAAATGAGTTTTACACCATTTCCTCTTACAATACGTTGACATTAAACGGTCAAAGCTCGGCCTATGTTTTGTTTGTGATCTTTGTTTTAATTAGCTGACCTATTCGTGTTTCTAATCGTTAAAAGACAGGTTTATTGTTGCCGCAATAAAAGTTATGAATGTTTTTTTTATTACTTTTTTGGTCGACCATTTTTCTGTTTGCTATATGTTTTTAATTATTATTTTTCTATGTAGACCACTTTTCTGTTTCCATCTATCGTAAAGTAAACAGGGTCAAATTAAATTAGCCGCTGTTTTTACTAAAAACCAAACTGGAAAAGTGTTTCGAATAGTAGGTATTATTCGAAAAATTTGCTTGCCGTAAGGTAAAATGTATCGGGACCATTTATAAAAATTACAGCTTATCTGAATGCCTATACATTATTAGCAATTTTTTTTTTCTATTTCTAGCTGACGTTTCACAGACGTGATGGGTATTGTCATAAAAAAAAATTAAACAAGCCAGGCTCATAATTTCAAGTTACTACACTACCGGTGGCCGTTGATTCTGTACAGCTGAAGCTACTCGAAATTAAGAGTTTAGAAAATCTTTTAATTTTTTATTTTGTCGTCATCAGAGAGACCAGAGACTTCACAAACGTCCATCACGTTTGTGAAGTTTCGCCAGCTAATTTAATTCGACCCTGTATAAAGCTATAGGTAGCTATTAACTTTATACGATCGAAGGAAGGACTGCCATGACCTACGTGAATTATATGATTGGAGATTAATGACAAAACATTGTTCAGACATCTTTCAAATACCTACCTATTTTATGGAGTTATTAAAGTGAGGAGTTTTTCCTAATGTTCAGGTACTGGGTGCACATGGATGAGCATGGCGACGCTGAGGGCAACTACACTCTGCTGTCCATCGACCCAGCAAGACCGCCTGGCCTCTATCCTCTGGCAGTCTTACACAAGTCCGCACCGGTAATGTGAAATCCAAAAGTTTATGACGAGTTTCATGTCTTTTGATTTTCCATATGTCACTCCTAGATATGTGTCACGATCTACTTATCATTGTACCTAAATTACCCAGAAAACAGTTAGGGTCTAGTCACCACAAGTGTCCGAGGCGCCTGCTCAGTACGTTGCGTTATAGGCGCGCGCCGAACGCGCGTACATACAGTACTGACCTGTCAGTACGCTACGTTTTGACGTTCTACGTTACCGACGCGCGTTCGACACGCACATGACACCCCCCACACACCAACGGCAGCGCTTGTTAAGATTCGTTACATAGAAATTCATACAATTTTATTGAGCGTCCAAAACGCAGCGTACTTTACGCGCGCCTCGGGCGCTTGTTATGACTAGTGCCTTAGGTATTATAAAAAAGGAAGGATGACCGGTGAGGAATCAGTAGTTCAGTATTATTTCACAGAACATTTCAACGTTGTCAGAAAATGTTAAACGGTGTATCTAACCCACTTTGGATACGGCGCACCTATTCATTACAGCCCTTACAGTTACAGACAGGTGACAAGTTGCAACTATTCATCACGGTACGAATTAATTAAATAACTTAGTTCTTCCTGCCATGCCCATTGCCGTTATTGAAATTCCGATCAATTTCAAAGATGTATCTAGGCAATCCAATACATCTGGTGGGTACCTATTTCCGTTAACGCAAAAGTTTGTAACAAATTGCTGTGCAATAAGGCCAATTTTATAAATATTCGCATAAAAACACTTACATCTAGATGTAAATAGATTCGTTATCAAATATCCGAAACACGTACGCACAACGATACTCGACGTGCCCCGAATAAACGGCATCTTTTAACCGTTTACGTCACATTTTGGCTTGGGAGATGCACTTTGGTGCCAACCGACGTATGGATTCAAATCTGAAGACGCTAAGGTCCTTTAAACTGGAACAATCTGTAATCCTATAAGCGTTCCAAATATTTACGCACATGTCGGTCATTTATATTCGCAACCTATTTCTACAGCAATCCGTTTGATCTACGAGGAATTTCACGGCAATTTGTTCATCACAGAGAAAAAATTTTAGTTCGAGGAAATCTTACAAATATTTATTTCACGCAGGAACTGCGATTTTTACGGGAGATGGAGTGGCCAGGCGGTCAAGTGCCCCTCTCCGAGCCGCCTTGTGGATTCAGAGGAGAAAAATGCGTCAGTAAGTAACTCTAGTAAAAGCTTTTTTAACAAAGAATACCTCCACAGGACACCCGCTGTCGTGAAGATTGTATTCACTTTCCCCTTAATGCGCAACGTATGTTGGAAGCTAATAGAATCAGCAAGTGGGCTGCAGCACTCCATTACCAACGGCAGGCGGACCAGACTTCAATGGACGCGACCATTTTGTTTACTGGCAATCTAAAAAACTAATACTAGACGTACTGTTAGAGCTCGGGTCGGCATTAAGCGCAAGGTTTGTAAGCGACAGTAAGTGGGGTGGGTCGTAAAAGCGTCGTTACGAGTCGTAGTGACAAGCAATGCGGAGCAGCGACCATCGGGCGCACGCGACGCCCGCTGCGCCGACATGGCTGCCTAATGCTTACTACATAAGTACATTAGTACATAGCTTCACACTACTTACATTTTGCTAGACCTACATAGTTGCTACACTAAGATACTTTAAGACACTATATATAGAGCTTTCTAAGTAGGTCTTAAACAAGGCTTTCAGGTCAAGTCGGAAGTCCTTTAAGTTTGGGGCAACCAAGTAAATTAAAGTGACAACATGGTACTCCTAATTTTGTACTTTTACAATTCGTATTTGTGTTACCTCTTTATTAAATAGGCTACGCATGTTGAACGTACATACCATTACTAATATACAATCTAATTGAATTTTGCTACGCTGTAGGTACAAATACTCTACGTATTTCAGGAACTTTGTTAGAAAGCTCTCTATATGATAGTTTAGTGGTGATTAAGCCACCCTATACCAAACGTTACATTCTTGTTATTCAATGTAAAGGTACTCGTCATATTCCTGTGAGATCATTCGTTGAATAGAATTTCCATCCATAAATCGAGAATAATAATTTTATTTTTCTGCACAGAACTTTGTGTCCATTTATATTTGCAGAGCTTTATTGACACAGAGCCTTTTCTTGAAAAGAAATTGTACGAAGGAAACGAGCCTTCATTCTATTACGCGATAGTGGCTAGCCAGTAGCCTGGGGCGTGGGTAATAGTGGGCAGTGCCTTAATTTCTTTGTGCCTTTATGTCCCTTGAGAATGCAAACCGAAGGCTTTCAAACGATATGAAGGAAATAAGTGGTTGCTTTTATTTAATTAAAATCCAAACTAGGTTTTGATATCTCGGGAATTTCATTTAGTTTTGCTGTGGAGTAGGTAGGTACCTACAAAAGAATATATGTATTTCTAGATAGGTAGTATAGTAATTGCTACGGGACTACTACTACGTTTGGAAGGTCGTTTGAAGCAAAGAAGAAATACTTCCTTTGCTCGGAGTCTTTCAAACGTACTTTTTATAATGGTCCTGTGCGCTGCAAGGAAGGAATCCAGCTCCGTTCCTTGAAACTAGCGATAAATAGAATACAAACTTTTATTAAAAGCAATTAAAATTCTACAAAGCAAATGTTTCCATCGTTAAATTGAATTCTGAACTTCATTATGACGTTAAATTCCGTTTTCGTTTCGCTAATTCACTAAACAAATAATGAAGTCGAGTTAGGATTAAATGTTTGTAGCAAAGATTAAGTCATGTCATTCACCCGGCGTTGTTTTGAAGTGTACTGTATCTTTTAGTCAATCTGGTGATCTACGGACTACTTACGAGTAGTTTGGTAGGACCTGACTGTCTTTAACGACATCATAAACTGAACCTAAACTCCTGCCATCAAGTACAACTTGTCTCACAATGTCATCGAAATGCAAGAGCTTCAACTTCCAATAAAATTAACCTTGTTGCTACAATTCTTGTTTTTGTTGTTGTTGTAGGTTTCTAAATAATTTTAAAATAGATTTTTAGTTTGTAAAATTGTAACGAAGGCTGAAAACTGCTCAGCACGCTAATTGCGTAACACATTTTCAATCACAATCTGAAAGATTATGAAGGATATTGCCAATCCATTGTTATTGTGCTATGTTCGAAAAATTTGTATGTTCAATAACGTAAATAACGCAATGAATGTTGTTGAACTGTCAAAATGAAAGCCATTGCTAATGTAAGTGTGTTATGGAGTTACCACGCAGGGGCGGCGCGAAAATCGAAATAGAACTATAAGTAGAACCTATGTGTTATTTAGTCCAGAGTTAGTACCTACCTAGCTAACCTTTTAGAACGAAGTTCCATACCGCACGTTATACTCTGCACACTTGGCGAATGAATGCTAGACCGAAAAAAGTGTAATTTTTGACCGTCACGGCAGTTTTGCGTATGCGTAGTATTTTTTTTTAATTTTGTTTATTTTAGTTACTCTCAAACATTGTTAATTTATTTCATTCTTCATGGTATTTAATACATAATATAGGTACAGCGAAAGGAAATTCGTTCCAACGGGGTGTCCCACGCGACGCCTCTCGATTTTTTATATTTGCACTTGGGTAGGTACTGTGATAACGATATTGACTTGAGGTACCTAATCGTAAATTATATTGAGGACTACACTTCTTGTTATATCGTCTCGTTCATCTCGTCGGAGTGTCCAAAATCAGACCCCAGGTATATTAAATTAAATTATTATATTTATTATAACACGCCGTTCCGCTCCGCCCAGAGCGGGAGAAGTCATTGGATGCTTCCCAAGCTCAAAAAATAAATAAATATAATAATATTACCATTACAAAATCCAAGGCATAACCTTTAAGTGACTTTTTCCCACTCAGGTCACTTCGGAGCATGGGCACTAGGAGCATCAGGGGGTACCCTAGCACTCCTGGCCCTGGCTGCCCTCGCCCTGTACCGAGGCTGGCGCTACGAACAAGAGCTGGACTCACTGCTCTGGAAGATTGACTTTCGCGAACTACACCTGCCTGACGATGAACAGCGAGCGAACAAACTGAGTAGGTAAACCGAACTTGTACATGTTGTTTGCATGCGCTAACGCTCATATTTGTTTAGAGTACTCTCGGCAAAGGAGATTAGTGTGTAGGGATATTGAAAAATCTGATGCATGGATATGCAGTCTCTCTATGGATTGCTAATGTAAGTATGCTGCGAACTGTTGTTTTTATTGCAATGATGGGATAATAATTGTACTTGTGCAATTCCCTCGCTTTTATAATATGAAATGATGTCTTTCTTCAAGTAGCTCCATTTTTAAAAAGCAGGTGTGTTTGTCTGCCTACATACTTATCACTTTTGCCCACCGTACAAGCTAAAACCTAGGTACCTACTTCCATTTACTCCCGTCTCCGGTCTCACGCTTTGTTCAATTGTTGATATAAAATATTTCAATCCAATGCTTCAGCGAACGGTTTGATACAGAAGCCAATAGAAATAGATTTTATGAACATATTTTTAACATTTCCAAGAAGTTCAGGACTATCGGTGTAAAGAATAGAGTTCAAAATAGAAAAATGTATGTAACTTCAATTTCCTTTGAGAATATATCACATCTAGAAATTAATAAAAGAAATCAGAAGGTTTATTCCGTGTTGAGTTGACGCCTGTTACTGTAAAAACATTTTCGTCAGTTGATAGGTACGCAGAGGTACCTACTGTCCCTAGTTTTTGTATTATCGATGTTTCCGGACGGAATCATTACTGTTACGTGTTCTACTGGAAACAAAATATGGTGGAGAAAAGAAAAATATTGGGTGGAGATCGAAAACTTGACAAAAGTATAATGGAGCATGAGGCGGAAAATTTCACCGGAAGACCGCTGTCGAGTTGATTTTTGGATTCATTCTAGTTCGTTTTATCAACGCTATTCGTGTCACAGGAAAAAATAGGGCTCTGATTCGCCAGCTCCAAAATCTGCTACTTATTTTAGTCATAAACATAAAATTCATTACGAGTTGATCAGAGCTGAATTCTTCCAGCAAGATAGCAATGCGGGCGGGAACGTCACCTCATCTACCAATGCTGTGGGGGGCGAGAAGAACGGTGGGGGCAGCACGGGCGGGGTCCGCTCCAGTCAGGTGTCCCTTAGTTCCAATCCGGACCTGGACTTCCGCTACTCCGCCATCTTCACCGAGGTAGCGTTCTACCGCGGACGCCTGCTCTCCGTAAAGCGAGTGCGGAGACACCACATCGATATCAACAGGGAAATCAAGAAGGAGCTTAAGATTGTAAGTTAATTTTAATGAGATAGGTATACTAAAAATAAACTGTAATTTATTACTTACTAACTGTGCCCCGCGGTTTCACCCGCATAAGTCTGGATCCCTTGGGAAGATCGAGATAAAAGGTATCCTATGTCCTCTTCCAGGTCATTGTCTAACCATGTGCCAAATTTCATCCAAATCTGTCCAGCTGTTTTAACGTGAAAGTGTAACAAACAAACTTACTTTCGCATTTATAATATTAAGTTAGGATAGTTAGGATTCTTGAAGTTTCGTTACTGCTTAGTTTTTCGCAGACTGCTTCACTCGGTCCAACTCAAAGAAAAAGATTTACCTAAGTTATAAATAGAGTCTTTGTAATTTACTTTGATATATCCTTACGGCATTACATGAGGATAGCTCAAAGCCTTCCCTCGGGCCGCAAAACAAACAACGCATTTCTCTTCCAAGTCTTGTATGATGGAGGCACCGACTGAGACAAATCGCTTTAATACATTCGGATTTACTGAACTGACGCCGCAGGTACTTACGTTATACCTAGTAGAATAGAAATAAATAGGTGGGTTTATCCAGCGATGTATGTTTCGCAATAATCATATATATATGAACATTGTAACTTTCATCATAGAGCATTTAGTTTAATAACATTGCTCTTATTAGGGTACTAGCTGTGCCCGCGACTTCGTTCGCATGGATGTCGGAAAACAATAATATGTCGCTTAGAAAAGTTGTACCTTCATTTAAAAAGGGGGAATCTTTCGACCAGGCCTGGTGATTTTTCCTAGTAAGAAACTGCCAAAAAAAAAAAAAAATATTAGCGGTGGAACCACCTGGAGCGTACACAAAAAAGTTGCTAGGGTTGCTCACACGCGAAAGAGCTACATAAAGTTGGCCGTGGGAAAAGCAACCAATACTAAGATCCACCCCCGCAACGGAATTGGAAAATGCACACGCTTAAAACTAAACGGGAAATTATTGGGAATGAGAGGAATTCTTGGAATAAAAACAACATCACCGGCGCCGCAACCTGTTGATGATTGGTGACTATGAGCCGAGTGCCGTTGCAAAGTTTGGGAGGACTTAAATTTCTGAGAAGAATTATTGGCACTCCGACTTTTAAACAAATTTTGTGTGCTGAAGGGATTCTAAGAACTCTACTGGATAGTGTGTGGCATCTTCTTCTTCGGGAACCGTATTTATCGATGTATATTGTTGACTTTCCCCAGAAACATGCCAATATTTGTGTATTTATTGCTGTCCGATAGTCGAACAAATCAAATCAACCATAAGGCCTCTGCCTCGAATCTTGCGGGCAGCGGGGCGGCGGCGGCGGCGGCGGCGGCGGCGGCGCGGGCGCGGCAGGATCTTATGCGTAAAATCAAATGGACCGGTTCTCGAAAACAGCGGCGCGGCAGCGGCGAGGCGGCGGGCAGCGAGCGGTGCACTCCATTCAAGCGGTGACCGCCCGCGCATCTGTTGCCCACAATAAATTGAGCGTTAGGAATAAATTTGAATCAAAAAGATGTTGCCGCCATTGTTCAGACATTTCTTTCGCGAATAAAAACAAATATCTCGACGACACAATCGTGAACACAACACTACGCGGCTATAGTGACGCGCGATCTGCCCGCTAGTTTCGAGAACGGGTCTTCGATGCCCGCCCCGCTCCCGCGCCGCCGCCGCCGCTGCCCCGCTGCCCGCAAGATTCGAGGCAGAGGCCTTACACACGCCAACAACGATCGAATCGAATGAGCGGCGGTCACGAATCATACGAACAAATTACGAAGTATAATACAGTTCGATTCAAACTTAATGGCGGCTCGGAACATGAGGCGAGTCGCTGCGCAGTAACAATTTCATGTGACAGCGGGGGTGAGGGGTGGGGTACTGCGCAGCTAAAAGCTAACTTCCGAGCCGCCATTAAGTTTGAATCGATCTGTACCGACTCGTTTCTTGACTTCTTAATTTGAACCTAATGAACGAAACCAACCAAAATAACAAATCAAAACCAATCAGATCATAGGAGTGAGGCGTATTTATCGTCACAGATAGAAATCACAGATATTATAAAATAGCAGATAGCAATTGCTCCTAACGATAAAAAATATCTGTTACTTAAAATCACAGATCCTCAAGACTGTTACTGTTAAAACTTCGGATACGATTTTCGACTTTAACGAAAAGAAATAAAGAAGATATTCAATTGAGTCAATACGTATTTATCGTCTGTACAAAAATCACAGGCTGTGATTTTATAACAGATAGATACGATTTTCGACTTTAAATCAAAAGAAATAAAGATGATATTCGATTGAGATACGTATTTATCAAAAATCACAGGCTGTGATTTAATAACAGATATTGGATCTGTTATTTTTTTGTCACAGTCACAGTGATCAGATCACAGATATCGTGTTTCACCTGTTACAACCCATCTCTAAGATCAAATTACTTTCAACGAATGACAACCCAACCAACAATTTATTATTTATAATATTTATTTATTAATTTATTATTTTATTATCGACACTTATTAGGAATATCTGGGCGAAAGTCATTCTTCGACGGAGACTCTTAACACCGCGATTCAGAAAATGACATTAAACGAACAACGCCATCTATCGAGCACGAAATGATACTGTCAAAATATATGGGAAAACGTTCGAACACTCTGTAAGCTAAATAAACTGTGTAGAAAAGTGAAAAATTAAAGAATAAATACCTATATTTTTTAAGAAATTAACATTTTCACTATTCTTTCATGATTATCAAGATTTGAAAGATAGGTAGCGCCACCTATCGCACTAATACTAAACTAATAAATAAACAACGCATCTGGAAAATTTTAATTAATCTAACTTTAGAGTTATATTCTATACACAATGTATCGCGTTAAGTTTCCGCGCAAAGAAAATGACAGTCATATAACAACACACGATCTCACAAACCTAGTAATTAAGAAGTAAGTTTCATTTCGCGTCAATAGATGTCGTTACGTGTATGTACATTACGTAATGAAAATTCCTTCTTGAACACTTTAAATTCATATATCTTTTGATATTTTGAAGCGATTGCGATGAAACAAAAACTAATTGAAGCATCGAGTTACACACGATATTTGAGTATAAAAGTTAACCATATTGATTTCGTACTTTTTACGTGAAAGTGGAACAATCAAACTAAAGAACATACAAACAGACAGACAGACAAACAGACAAAAATTCCAAAAATGGTAGAAATGGAATCTGTTGGTTATTCTTGGACAACCCACCAACTTTTTTTTTTTTTTTTTTCATTGTACAGAAACGCCTCGTCTACAGATTTATTATATGTATAGATATAGAATAGATATAGATTAGTATTTTGTTTACTGCTGGTTTTATCTGGTACACCGCATAAATATACTTTTTCAATATTTTTTTCATTATACTTTCTTATTAAATTCGTCGGCCAAATTATAAAAGTAAATCATTGTAAAAATAACACTCGAAAACACTATAATCTCAGAAGAACTAAAATAAAGCTTTCATTGGTGCCGATTCTCTTGTCACAAATTCTCTAAACTAAACTAAAAATCACTAAAATTTAGTTTATTCCTGTCAAACGACGATTTCCTATTCTGAAAATAGACTAAAGTGACACAACTTAACTATAATTTAGTTTGACAGCACTAAGATGGCACTGAGTTTTAATTTAGTGAAAATGCTATTCTGAATTTGACGTTTTAACCAAAATTTTTGTTCTATATCTAAAATCCTCGAACTAACTCTGACTATTTTTAATCACGATTAAAAATGTGTGGAATAAAATTAGATGTCATGAACTAAAATTCAAACCAACACCTCGAATTCAGTTGCAAAACGGTACTGTATCTTTTTTTTATTTTCTTTTGCTTATATCTCGAAAACGGTGTGTCCTATCGCAAAAATAATGAAAATTTTGACCCCCTTTGCAACCCGTAAACCCGTAATACTTAACATGTTGGTAATTTAATTTTTTTGTTTTCTTCCAAAAAACGAAAAAATCCATATAAAAATACGTCGAGACGGCCACATTGCGCGCATCTCCGGCTCAAAAAAAATCACGTGGTAGGCAAACAAGTAGGTACCAAGTGGAGTCGCGATTGTCAAATTCGATTTTAGTTCTGTCAAAATAATTTTTAAATTTAGAGATTTTTGTTGGCAGAATAGCTCTAAGATTCTCATAGTAAAAAGTAAGGAATTTTAGTGATAGTTTAGTTAGTTTAGTTCGGTGTACAAGAGAATCGGCACCATTGTAAATAACGTGAAGCACCAATAAAGGGCGTTTGTTCAGGTGTGGATAAATACCTTCGTAGTTCGCACTAACTTACACCTGTTTGTTCAGTTTCAGTTAAGAACCGAGTTTATATGAACGTCCAATTGCAAAAACTGTAATAAAAATATTGGAACTGCTGAACTTTCCTTGTAACAAGTTCGCACGACGACTTTAACCTTTAGCCAAGTTTTAGTTCAATATGTGACGAAATATGTTATTCTCTGAATTTTGGAACGCGTGGGCCCCGCGGCTCAGAGCAACTGTATTAGCATTCCTAACAACATGAGAACTAGATCTAATACATATATTTCTTTCTACAATGTGTATCCAAATAACCTTTTATTTTTGTACTTACTTACTAGTTTTTTGTTGTGGGATGGGAGGAGTAGCGGAACTCTTAACTGATAACGTCAATTTATTACTTGGACCACACCCCAAAGTCACGCAAATTTTTACAGTGGTTTATTGGTGGGCAACAATGCGTGTTAAGGTGTATAACTGAGGATATTAAGATCTAAGTACCTTCTACCTTAGTAACTTCTGGGAGTCTTGCATCAAATTGACAACCCTACGTGGGCTGGACACTATTTTGGAATCGTGCCCGCTCATTTCATTAATGTTGATTATCTGATTATAAAATTTATAATCAGATAATCAACATTAATGAAAGTTTTCGTAATTTAGTAGACGTATATCATTTAATGATATACGTCTACTAAATTACGAAAACTTTTAAAATCAGTTTACCAAGTGACCTCACAGGTGATTTATAATACCTACCTACTTACATAATCAGCCTATAATGTTCCCACTGCTGGGACACAGGCCTCCTCTCTGTGAGAGGGAATGGACCGTAATCCACCACGCGGGCCCAGTGCGGGTTGGTAGATGTCTACCTACTTATGCACCTTTAAATATGTTGCATTAACTTCCAATCTCAATAATTGAATCTGTCTTTTGTGTCACACAAATCCCACCTATAAAGTATTTCGTAGTAGCCTAGAGCAGTACGTATCCAATAGCGGCACCCATCCCTACAAATAAATAAAACAGCAGGAGTCTCCGCTTCATTTATATTCTGTATCTTCGCAATACTCGTAACATGCAGCGGAATCTACGAGCTATTGTTTCTGCAGCGTGTAATAAAATGTGTGTCGGCAGATGCGGGATTTGCAACACGATAACGTGAACGGGTTCGTTGGCGCGTGTATCGAGCCGCCGAACGTTTGCGCCTTATCCGAATACTGCACTAGAGGCAGCCTCAAGGTAAAATACTGCAATAAATAATAATGCAAAGATTTAAATCTTTGGCAACAAACCGTGCTTACTATTGAATGCTTTGCGTTCCACAGGATATTCTCGAAAATGAAGACATCAAGCTGGATAACATGTTCATCGCGTCTCTAGTTGGAGATATAATTAGAGTGAGTTACACATCCATTTTACCTTCGCGTCCATTTTGCGCTCCAAACAAGCAAGGTCGAAATCTAAGATAGTTCAAAACGCTACAGCCATTTATGTGTTTTTCATTCGATTTTGTCCCGTCCTAAATAACTTCCCGTCAAATCCAATCAAATGATTGGTGAGTGAGAGCTGCCAATCCTATTGGCCGCAGATGGTCTTTGGTAGGTACCGGATAAACGGACAGTGCCGGATAGCATACAAGTTGCTGCTACTAAGTAGTTACCTAGTGATAATAAGAAAATCTTAGAACTGAGGTACCCCCGATCCAGTTTAGCTCTTCACCCGTCGGTTGTAACGTTCTTCCCTCTTACTTTGTAACCCTAGTTTCTTTTTCCTTCCTAGGGCATGATATTCATCCACGAGTCACCGCTGCAGTATCATGGCGCACTTCGACCGTCCAACTGCCTAGTAGACGCTCGCTGGGTGGTCAAACTGGCAGACTTCGGACTGAAGGAGTTCCGGAAGGGTGAAATGCCTCCATCGGAATCAAATGCTTTGAGATCTCATATTGAAAGTAAGCAAGGCCTTTTTTCTACCACGACTTTAAAAGTAATTAAGCTCATTATTATATGGACCTAGTATAAGTTAAGTTCAAGTCGAACCATGATCCACCTGTGGAACTAGAGCTTACCCAAGATGGGTCATAAACAACTGCGGTTCTCCAAAATTCCTTTCGCGGATCTTAATCTCATAATCCTCTCAGCTTTTGCCCTCTATTAGTTGAAAGCCTCCATAAAACTCATGAATTTCAGCCAACTATCGATAACATCCTTAATTTTTTCACAGGTCTAGCATATTTATCACCGGAGTTGCTTCGCTCAGCGGGCTGGGGCAAGGAGACCACCAACATGACAGTCGAGTTACATGATGGCTCTCCACATTCTGACGTGTACGCGTTCTCACTAGTGCTGTATGAGTTACACACGAGACGAGGTCCCTTCGGAGGTGACGCGTTACCGGTGCCCTCTCTGCTGCACAGGATAGCATCACCCGATCCTGCGCCATACAGGTAGGTATGTGTCTGAGCAGGCAATGTCACTTTACTAACCAAGACAAATAACGCCTGCTCAACTGGACCCATAAGATGCTCGCTAGACACATAACAAAAAGTACCTAAAACGTTCGATATTTATAGATATCTATCCAATTGTTTTTTATGTACCTACTTACTGACGGCCCAGTTTCTCCATCAAAATTAATTATAGTCAAATGTTATTTTGCACTGTTCTATTTTCAATCCTCGTCGCTGAGGCGAGGGTTATAAATCCAACAGCGCGAAAGAACAGTTGACTGTTACTTTGGCTGTTTACTTTTGATGAAGAAACTGGCCGTTAGTCCAGACCAGCCTAATTTTAAAGACATTGTTAAAATATTTATTATTTTTAGGCCCCCTTTGGACGCACTGACTGGTAGTTTTGATTGTGTACGAGAATGTTGCACCGAGTGTTGGACAGAAGAACCAACAGCTCGACCAGACTTCAAAGCCATCCGCACTCGGTTACGACCTCTACGGAAAGGCATGTGAGTATCTTCATACCAAATGTTGCGGTAAAATTATTGTCCTCACAAGCATTTCTAACTTTCACGTATTTCATTCTAGGAAACCAAACATTTTCGACAACATGATAGCAATGATGGAGAAATACGCGAACAATCTCGAAGCTTTGGTGGATGAGCGGACAGATCAATTACAGGAGGAGAAAAAAAAGACTGGTAAGATCTTTAAAGACCAGGGGGCCTACCACCACCGCTTACAGCAGTATTATTTTAATATTACTTCAGTGTAGGAAAGAGATGAAGCTCTACAGAACGTATAGCACCATCTCTTTCCCCCACGAAGTAAGATTAAAATAATACTGCTGTAAGCGGTGGTGGTAGGCCTCCTGACAATTTCTTCCAAACACAAATACGGATTACTCTGATGTCCCTATAATTATTTTTCAGAGGCTTTATTGGAAGAAATGCTACCAGCACCTGTGGCCGAGCAATTGAAGCGAGGTCGACGGGTTATGCCAGAGAGCTATGATTCCGTGACCATTTACTTTAGTGATATTGTTGGCTTCACAGCCATGTCAGCAGAGAGCACACCATTACAGGTATGTATCCTTCAGTCAATAGTTCCATGCTATGTTTAATTTTTATCTCAGAACAATTTCAGTGGAATAAAGCCCTTTTTTTTAAGTTAAACGATATCAGACGATAATCAGCCTAGCCTTTTCCCAACGCTGTTGGGGTCGGCTTCCAGCCGACCCCAACAGGATGCAACTGAATACCAGTATTTTATAAAGAGCGACTGCCTATCTGACCTCCACAACCCAGTAACTGGGTAATACGATACCCCTTGGTAAGACTGGTTGTCAGACATTCGGGCTTTTGACGACGTAACGAGAGTCTCCGGGATGAAAAGATAGTCACCCATCCACGGTTCAACCCTGGCAAGCGTAGCTTTACCTACTTACACGATATCAGACAATATTTTTTTTTTACAGGTGGTAGATTTTTTGAACGATCTTTACACATGCTTCGATTCAATATTAGAAAATTTCGACGTGTATAAAGTGGAAACTATAGGAGATGCCTACATGGTGGTGAGTACTAGCACAACTTTCTTTATCTATGGATTCTAAGCAAAATTATAATGAATGCTTATCTCAGGTATCGGGCTTGCCGATTCGCAACGGTATACTTCACGCAGGGGAAGTGGCATCAATGGCTCTGGCGCTATTGTCTGCTACACGAGCCTTCCGCTTGCGACACCGGCCTGACCATCGCCTTATGCTACGTGTCGGTCTACATTCAGGTACATAACAATTTCTTTTTCCATCGATATCAGGAAACTAGTTTCAACATATTGATGTGTCTCGTAGCCTCCATCTTGGAAAAAGAAACTAGAAACCCCTTTACGTTTCCAGGTCCAGTTTGTGCAGGAGTAGTAGGACTAAAGATGCCTAGGTATTGCCTGTTCGGAGACACGGTCAACACAGCCAGCCGCTTCGAATCGACTGGGGCGCGTAAGTAAACATTATTTCGTTTTAATTTGGTTCAAATACTCAAAAGTATTTTTTTTCTCTGCCTTCATCTAGTTTCATACTGCCTACGGGGCCAAACGGTACCTACATCAATGTAACTACTGTTGTATTATTTCAGCTCTAAAAATCCACTGTAGTCAAGCGTGCAAGACGCTACTGGACCAGCTAGGGGGTTACATTCTTGAAGAGCGGGGCATAGTCTCAATGAAGGGCAAGCGTGACCAGGTGACATATTGGTTGCGGGGAGAGGAACCAACTGCTGCCGCAGCCAGAGCTCGGCGACGCGCTGCCAGAGACAATGCGCAGCCGCCCGGCAGCACAGACAAGCGAGGACAACGCAGCTCGCTTAAGACTAGGAGCTGGAAGAACCAAGTCGGTGGACTACATAGGTAATGTTGGACTTTATATTTTTTGGCGTACTATCGCTCGACAAAATTCAAAAAAGTTTTGTGATTGAGTGCATTAGTGGTAATTCGACTAAACTTTTAACCAGACCGTCATTTATCCCCCAGATGTTGCAGTTTAGAATCTCCTAAAAAGTTGCGTTTCGCTTCCGGAAATCATTTGGAATCGCATACAGACGGTGTTCTACATCACCGCAGCGATGAATATCTCATGGAAGTAAGTAGATATCGTCGCACCTTGAAATTCTTGATGATCGATTATGTAGCACAAATAATAATCATGTATTTTAATGTTTTCAGGTGGTTGGTGAAGGACGACTAGCTCCAACGCAACGGTGTGACCTATTAGAAGCACCAAGCCTCCGGCAAGAGTACACGAGCGTGTCGTGTCCTATCATAGAGCACACGGAATGTATCCAAACCCCACCAGCCCCCACCCCCGACACGCCTCTACTGGTGCAGGGCACCGCGCCGACTGACACCAAGCAGTGCGACATCAAACTGGTGATCAACGGCTGCTCGTACAACGAGCGCGACGGCGCCGGCATTCCACTGCTCGCGGACGCGTAATGCGTGCATTTGTACTTACGATGTAATACTAGTCAATGGCAGCGACACGCATCTCTAGCTACTGCGACATAGAGCATAGCTCGATCTGAGTCGCAGTAGTTACTATACGTGCGAGAAAGGTGGTCTCGTGAGCAACAGCAGTTCTACCTAAAGGTTGGAGGTGAACACTCATATTGAAACCGCCAGGACCTCACGTTACCAGAACCGCATTTCTCGCATTAATGACACTTAATGTAATTGTGATCTACGTCAGTATTATTAAGAGACCTTGTTCAATAGAAATTATTTAATAACATTAAACTTATTTCACAATTGACGGTAACATCGTTTTACTTACACATATTATTTACAACATCTCATATAATATACATATAACGTAACACAGTGCAGCTGCTCAGACGGCGGACTCGGTGTCGAGTAGCGGCGGCGCGCGCAGCTCGGGCTCGCGCGCGCTGAAGAAGCCGAGCAGCCACGACGGGATGGCGAAGCGCGGCGTCTTGCGCGCGCCCGCCTTGCCCTCGGCCACGTTCTCCAGCGAGCGCCAGCGCTTGTAGAACTCGATGTAGCTGGCCTCGGGCGCCTTCCGCCGCGCGCGCTCCTGCTTGGACGACAGGCTGGTCTTGCGCAGCAGCGGGCTGTCCTCGTCGCGCGGCGCCTCGTCCGTCACGATGCCGATGATGGTGCCGTTGAACACGGGGTCGCCGCACACCGTGGCCACGCCCACCTCGTGCTCGAGCGAGCGCGCCGTGTGCTGGCGGCGCATGCGCACGTCGCGCGCGGGCAGCAGGTCCAGCGACTGCGCGCGCAGGCCCCAGCGCGCCGCCGGCTCGTCGGGCGAGCCCGAGCACGCCGTGGACGACGCGATCGAGCTGAGCGCGTGCCTGCCCACAAGATCGCACATTACTGACTGCTGCGCCGCAGCTCCGCGCTGGCCAGCAGCATGCAGCGCGGGTAGGGCGGGTAGCACGGGTAGGGCGCGTACCTGGGGCGGGGCGCGGCCGGCTCGGGGCGCGCGCGGCGCAGCTCGCCGGGCGACGAGCACAGCGGCGCGGGCAGCGAGCAGCGCGAGCCGCGCATGACGTCAGCGTCGCGCGCGCCGCTCGACATGCGCTGCCGGATAGTGCTGCCGCCACCGCCGCCTGCGCATACGGAATCTATATTATTGATGAAAATGAAATTAGTTCAGAAACTACATCCAATTTTACATTTTTGCAATGTGGTTGGCGAGAAAAGTGTGATTCTGTCAATATTAGATATTTAGATATTTAAAGTTATCAGATGAGGCAACCACACCACAAAAATGTGGATTTGCATCATAAACAACCAAAAAAATACCTGAAAGTGAGGGATGTCTGGAATCCGCCAATCTGGGGCTTCGTCTGGGTCGACGGAACAGGGGGCGCTCCTCGCCTTCGACGGTCCTCTTCTGTATGGCCTTCTCTGTGGCACTGACCAACCAGTACGTCTGGAGCTGTAACACAGAAACAAGAGTTAGTATCTTGTTATAACTTTGTACAACTCCGCCAAAAAAAACTACAAACTACAAATAATGAAATAAGGATATTAAGGCAATTTCGCCTTTATATACTTGACACAGTATTCATGACATTTGCACCAATTCTAACGGGTTGTATTGACGATTATAACTTTACAATTCTGTAAATACATATTTTTTAATTCAGGCAATTCTAAAGAAAATTGTAATTTCGAGGGCTTCCTTGACTAATTAAGATTTTGACGTCTTTTTTTGTTTGCTAATTAAATTCGCCATATCACAAACCTGCCCTTTTCCCTTGATAGGAATAGTGCCTCTTGGCTCGACGATGTATCCGCCAATCTTGTCGAGTGCTTGCTTGCAGCTCGGCGATATGTGAATCTTGAGCGGCTCGCCGTTGGATTCCATGCGGGAGGCCGTGTTCACTGTGTCGCCGAACAGGCAGTACCGCGGCATTGTGAGACCGACCACACCTGCTACTACTGCGCCTGAAATACGAAAATACGCATAAATTAGACCGATCTTTAGGGTTCCATACCCCAAAGGGTAAAACGGGACCCTATTACTAAGGCTCCGCTGTCCGTCCTTTCGTCTGTCACCAGGCTATATCTCATGAACCGTGATAGTTAGACAGTTGAAATTTTCACAGATGATGTATTTCTTTTGCCGCTATAACAAAAAATACTAAAAAAACAGAATAAAATAAATATTTAAGGGGACTCCCACACAACAAACGTGATTTTTTTTTTGCTGTTTTTATAGATAATGATACGGAACCCTTCGTGTGTGAGTCTGACTCGCACTTGGCCGGTTTTTCTAAAATAATTATTAAGGTTCCGACCGCGAGGTTCATTTCATTTAAGGTAAAAAGAAACCTTTATAGATAAGATATAAGATAAGATAATATTTTATTTGCTAAACATGTGTCATACATACAAGAAAGAACATGCATGCAAGATGGTAAAAGAAAAACATTAAGTACAGGCATGTTTGCCACATGATGTGACGTGCAAATTTCCAGAAATGGTATTAATAAAAACATTCTAATAAAATCACATTAAAATAAATTAAGAATGAAAGTCAAGTCAAGTATTAAACACAAAAAAAATATTATAATCAAATCAAATAAGCTATTATGTCAATACAATTCTTTCATCTAGGAACTCATTAATGTTATAGTATGCTTTATTTACTAAATATGTCTTAAGTTTACTTTTCAAGTGTACATTATTAAGCTCCTTCCAACTTTTAGGCAACTTATTATAAACAGTTGTAGCCATATGAAAAACACTTTTGCGCATAAGTGCAGTCCTACAGGGAGGTACACGCAGCTGAGTTTGGTCACGCCTGTTCCTGGGGAATTGATCCGCTCTGCGCGGAAATAATTTAGGATTGTTCCTGATAAACATAACAATTTCAAGAATGTATAAGGATGGCAGTGTTAAAATTTTATGCATTATAAAGTAGGGTTTGCAGCTGTCCGTGGTTTTCAAATGAAATATTGCTCTAAGGCATCTCTTCTGTGCTTTAAATGCTACTTCTCTATCAGTCGAGTTACCCCAAAAGATAACACCATATCTAAGAACGGATTCAACGAGACCGTAGTAAGCTGTTAATAACGCCTCCCTATTGACATTTCGTGACAGTAAGTACAATGCATAGGCACTACTACTAATTCTTTTACTCAGACCATCTATGTGATCCTTCCAATTTAATTGTCGGTCAATAATTAGTCCCAGAAACTTAGTTGTATTAACCGTGTCAATTGTTATATTATTATATGTTATGTCAAGATTGGAAAATGTCAATAAACGCTGGCTAAAATGCATAATTACTGTCTTACTTAGATTTATTTTCAAATTATTATTGTCTAACCATTGTATAGTATTGATCAGTGTATTATTAATGTCATATTTATATAGGTCTTTATTATTACTATATTATTATAGTTATAGTACTGTCGTCTGCGAAAAGTGTTACAGGATAGTCAATTGACTTTGGAAAGTCATTTATGTAAAGTGTAAAAAGTGGAGGACCTAACACACTTCCTTGGGGAACTCCGTAGGTAACGGTTCGTTCCTCCGATAGAATGTTTTCTTCATGTTTGGTTTTAGTGTTTAGCCTACTTACTTCAGTTATAAAATCCTTTTTTTTTAATAATTCTACTTGAGAACACAATCTGTAGGATAACTTAACTTAATAAATTATCTGGAGGTACTAAAACCAGCATAAAACGTACCAGTATGAATTCCTATCCTAAGCTTGAGTGTTTCATTTGGTCTATGAGATATTTTGTGACTTTTGACTGCATTCAACAATTCCAGCGCCATGGATGCGATCTCACCAACGTGTCTGTCGCTGTTCCTTATAGGGAGACCCGATACCTGGAAGGCACGATATATTAATTTGAATTCCTATTTTGTTATGTATTGAAGCTTTAAAATTTATAAACAACGACAAAGCGTCTTATGCTCCAAATAATATAACTTACCACCATGTACGCGTCCCCAATAGTCTCCACTTTATAAACATCGTAGCCTCTAATTATTCTATCAAACACAGTGTACAGATCGTTGAGGAAATTCACGACCTGGAGCGGAGTACTCTCGGCTGACATAGCGGTGAACCCGACGATGTCACTGAAGTAGATGGTGACCGAGTCGAAGGACTCCGGCTCGACGCCCTCGCCCGTCGTCAGGCGCCGCGCCACCGACCTGCAACAATCAACCCCATGTACACCGCCCTTAACACATACGCCTGACCATCCACACTTATACAAAATTCCGACGAAACACAGTATCACTCCAACTTACCAACTACTTCAAATCATGCTGCTACTTTTTACTGCAAGCTACGGATACAAATATAAACTAAAACCTTATAGATATGTACAGTTCAATCACAAGCGATAAAGACATAAAATCTTAATTTAAAAATAATTATCAAAAAAAACTACAGTATAAAAGTATGTAACGTACTTAAATTATACATATTTAAAAAGTGAGAAACACTTAAAATGCTAGAAGTAGGTACTACTAATGTTAAGCATGCTGATCTATAAATAAAAAATTATCAAAAGTGCAGTGTAATTTGAAAAAGAGTCCACTCGTGCCCTATTACTGAAGTTCACCATAGAAACGCTACAAAATCACTTGCAAAAAGCTATAAAACCAGTTAACTACTTGAAGAAAACTGCCATCACCGACAACGACGTCACGCTAAACCGCCACAGAACCCCAAGCAAGCTCTATAACTACTCAAACTCTGTTAATGAAAGGTGAGCCACGTGTATCACAATGTCGGAACATTTCAATGAAGATTGTGACGTGAGCCTGCCACCTGTGTGAGGCAAACCATATTAAACTACAATCACCAATAGGGAGTTAATTACCTCAAGACATTTTCACGACATTTCTATAATGGATTCAACCTCCACATCTGGAAAAGAACACAAGTACAACAAAGTGAATACATTAAATTTTTAGACGACGTACCACTGTTTTACATCAAGTCCATGTCGATGTTTCATGTTTTGATGAATGAACTATATTATGTGTATTAGTTTATTTATAGTACCATTATCAATCTGAGCTAAAAGCGTCAATAATGCCCATGATTCAATATACACTAAATAACCTACAGTACATTACATATAAATCACGCCAATGTTTGTAAGATAATACACTCCCATTTTATTTATTTTACAACCACACTCTTTACTTAACAACGAAATATAGTGACGTAAAGCGAAACCATTATTCCTGTAATAAAAATAGCACATTATTACCGGCCGACTCAACTGTTAACAATTTCGTGTACCTACTTGTATGGAGATTCACAAAACGTCTAGGTTAGTTATCACATAGTAGCGATGAGACTTGGACTAAATGTAAACCAGTACGCACACTACTGCGACATCCAGGTATGTGATACAGCTTGTTGTATTTGCGTCTTCCTCAACTGTGCTCACATGTATATTATTATTAATTACACCGATTACATTACAAACCTTTAAATTAGTAATAATATAACGATTAGATGACGCTAACATATAACACCAATGTACACACAATATTAATGACATGTACATGCACATTTCACGATGGGCACCAGTCGCAACTGTGCCTTGAATTAACATAGTAAAGCTTGCTTCTTTTAATGCATTCTTAGACACAAAACTTTATACTAACGTTCAAAATGCGCGCATGGTTATTGACAGTAACTGATGTAACATCAGTTTTTATATACAAAACTCATAACTTGGACATAAATTGTATTTGGTACAACAGTATAGTAATGTCGAATAATATAAAAGGTAGCTTACTTTGGTAGCATCCTATGTAATAAGTCTTCGGTTTTCTGTTTCTCTTCGATCAATAGCCTCGTTCTCTCGTTGACTAGTTCTTCTAAATTATTAGCATATTTCTCCATCATGTCCATCATTTGGTCCATTATGTTCCTTGATCTGGAATATTCAACCGAAGTGTCACCATAACATACACAGATTTCCCAAAATAAGGTTCAAAATCGTCAGCACGATGTGATTTTTTTTTGTCAAGGAATGTTCACTCACTTTCCCGACTTCATTTTCTTGAGGCGGCTTCTAATAATGGGGAAGTCAGGTCTCAAGTTGGGGTCCTCAGTCCAGCAGTCTTTCATGCAAGCGACCACGTAGTCCTCAGGAGCAGGATCCAAAGCGTCTGTATCAGGTCGGAACACCTCCTCACCGTCCAACTTAGGCCTCTTCAGACGCTCGACTATATCTGAAAGAATAACCAAAACTTCAACTTCGGTAATCGTAGATCTCCTAAAAACTGTCTAAAAAGAAAAACAAGTTCTAGGTAAGTGCTTGAAATGGTTCTTGTAAATATAGACGGCACGTCTCAACCGAATTCTTTTTTTTTGTAACAATAACATACATTTTGTGATAGCATGTAGAATATATAACTCACCTTTAGGTTCTGTCCCCGTCAAACCAAAAGGCCCTCTTCTAGCTATTATTTCATAGAGAATGATCCCAAAAGCATAGACATCGCCTTTCTGCGTACCGCCAACCGTACCGTTAGGGTTATCCATCTCCCTTAGCAACTCCGGAGCCTTCCATAATAAGCCTAAAACAAACAAAACACGTTATTATTCAGATTATGTAAAATTATTCAGATTTTATAAAAAAATAACTCATATTTTTTTTCCATACCTCTATAATATTGGTGCTCTCCTATAAATTCGTTTTCAGCACAAGCTCTGAGTTCGTGTAGACCAAAATCAGCAACCTGAAATATAAATTAATGTTTATTTGTATGTTGTACCATCGCTTAGACATCGATAGTAGTATACTTTCTCCAATTTGAATTAAAACGTAAAATAAATAAACTGACCTGAAGCATCCACCTAGACGTAACAACACAATTCGAGGATTTGAGATTTCCGTGAAAAATTAATGGCGAAGTATGAATGAACATCATACCCTGTAACAAAATAACACCATGTTAAGCATACGATATTGCTAAAGAAAATGTGTTAAATATTAAACTACACTTACCTTTATGAGATCATGAATTAGCGAAGATATGAACATTTTGTCCAACTTTATATCTTCATTTTCGATTATATCCTGGAAACAACATCGTATTTATTTTATTCATCCATCCCGTGACATTACAAATAAAGTTTATTTTACAAATTTAATTTGGGAGACGAATTCTGATTGGTAGTAGATTGGTAGTCCACGTAATACTCACATACAAGCTCCCTTTGGCGCAGTAGTCGGTGAGTAAAAGAACGCGCAGTGGCTCCACCACAGCACCAATAAACGAGTTCAAATTGTCGTGACGCAACTCTCGCAGCAGACGCATCTCTTTCATTATCTCACGTGGAATGTCCTAGCAAACATACGCTATTTTAATATACTGCACATAATATCATACTTAGAAACTATGAGGGTAATGAACTATCGATAAAGTTATGGGAATTGTAAACGGTTCAGCAACTTTGCTTAGAAGGCATTAAAGGCATACATGATCCGTTCCGGTGTAACAGAAAATTATCGATGCACTTACTTTCTTTTTGGAGAACTTGAGCTCTTTGATCCTGACAACATTCCCCTTAAACTGCGCAGTTGTCGTGAATATCTGCGTGCAGCATTTGCTCTCGCACGATATCCCGCTCGCTAAACTCAGCTGCAACATAAACAATTTATTCGAGGAACGCCGATTTTCGACCATCTTACAACCACATAATAGCACATAAAGTCTGCACTGTTTACACAAAAGCTAGCGCTTGCCTGCGCGTCTATTTCTGGTAAGGGGTTACCTTACTAGGCGACCACACGAGCCCACTGCCCAAATATCCAGCTATTTCTTGTGGGTCTATCTTCCAGAGGAGACCCTCGATCTCTTGCTCGATCTTCCACTTGCGGTATATGCTGATGGTGACGACCAGCGCGCAGAACAGAGTGACAGCTAACGTGCCTGCGACGACCAGGGACGTTATTTGAGAATCGTCTTTGGGACACTTCTCGTTGAGAAACCCACACGAAGGTTCGTCTTCGGGTTTTACGCTGTCGGGCCAGTCGATTGGTAGACGAGGGTTTAATTTATATTCCTGAAAAAAAAATACCATGTTTTATCAGTCTATACTAAATCATGTCTTGCCTCAAAAAAGGTAATTTGCTTTTCTAATATGACTATTACTACTATTATTATTACGTTTTACTCACAGGAAACTCTCGTTTATTCTGATGCTGGAAGTGCCCAATGGGTATCATGCTGTATGTACAGTTGACGACGCCGTCGCGGTACTTGGTCGGCTTGAACGCTAGTACGGAGAAGTTGCCTTCCGAGTCCGCTCGCTCGTCCAGACGAATGGACATGCCCGATATACCTGCAGGAAGTGCCATATTCTAACAACGTGACAATTGGTGACATTAATTAATATTTCGATGATACAGGGCGTATCCAAAAAGTATATCTAGAGATTTCTTTTCAATAACATATTAAACATTTTGAATCAAAGATAGAATTTGCATTAAATAACCCGAGTCCGGCCTATTTGTCTTAAGAAAATTATGGTCAGCGACACACTTACTTTTATATGGTGAACTTTGAATCATCTTGGCGACGATACGCGTCCCGTTCGTGGCGATAGCATTCAGTTTAACCATCGTCAACATTTCACTACGAGTCTCTTCCCTTATGATTTCATCCAAAGCTTTCGCGTAAAGTTTCACCGAATCATATAAGTATGCAGCGTAGATGGAAACAAACTGTCAATAGAAAATTATGTTGAGATACACTTGATTGGTTTATTAATTTAATTTATATTTACGTAATACTCAAATAAAGGCAGCTATTTCGTGGTATAGTCGAGGAATAAAAAGGTTTAACACCTTTAGGGCCACTGCCCATTGCATGTGCCTTGATTATGAATGCAAACGACAGTTCGAATAGCTGACTCGGTGCCCGCGGGAAATGAATCGATATATTGACAATTGCTTAATTCTGCATTGCTTGCCTTTTTATTCTGTTATTGTACTTACTACAACTATTTATTGCTTTACCATAATGTGTACTTAGGTGGTAACTATATAATTTAGATAATTATGGACATGTAGGGCACAGCAAAAGGGTAGGAGAGAGGAAGCCCTGTTTTAGGAGATCATTAAGTTGTAGGAACAAGTTTTAACTTACATATAATCAAAGTGAGGAGATCGATACTATGTATTATTTTATCTGCAAAAATGTACTTAAATATTTTAGATTAGTTTTATATGCCTGTATTTCTTATTCGTCGTCATTATAATTCTGTGTATTCATTTATATAGATTGATATAGAATCTAGGGGCACACTCACACATATTTCATGCAAATTGGGTTCTGAGCTCTCGAAATTCAAACAACTACCTTATTAAATTTATTCCCGAGTATGGTGGCTTGGAAAGTGAAGGGTGGCAAAGTGTTGTACTTCCGGACTTTGTTGGTAAACTCCTCGTAACTGCTGGACGGCTCGGACGAGACCACAACCAGTAGCGATTGCGCTCGCTTCTTAAATGCCGGCGTGTTCGGACATGT
The DNA here is from genome assembly GCA_947522985.1 of Lithophane socia. Lineage (NCBI taxonomy): Eukaryota > Metazoa > Arthropoda > Insecta > Lepidoptera > Noctuidae > Lithophane > Lithophane socia. The sequence goes on along the minus strand of OX383258.1, from coordinate 9,872,182 downwards.
TAACTTTGTACGGTCCTCCGTTTCTGTGAAGTTGTTATTTAATTATATATAAGTAATCACAAGATGTTCTTAATTTTTTGTGTTCTGTAGCCGTATAGACGTGTCATATTTACTCTAATGCGAAAAATGGGTTGGCGCTAAGTCCTAATATCTCTTTTTCACACTGGAAGAATGATCCCATGGTTGATGGACTCTGGGCTGTCTATTGTCTCATGAAGAAAATAGGCAGCCTCAATTTAAATCATGTTTATATAGATCGTTTTAATATTTGTTACGTATCGATATTAAAAACGCTATAAATATAAAATTGAATTAATCACATGACGAGCGATAAATACGACACAACTGACGCAGGAATGCAACAAAAGTGAGTGAATATTACATGTAACACCCTCGTGTCTAAAACACATAATTCAGAATAAATACAGCCATATACATAATTTCTCAATTCAATTAGATTTGCAATTGTAATGTTTACGCTTGGCGAACAATGTGACGACGGTTAACTATAACAATAAGGAAAACGGAACTATTTAACATTACCGACAAATACGTAGAAATGATAGTAGTTAGTGTTATGGTACCTTTTTTTTTCTGTTAAGAGAAAATGTATAAGCATTTTATTTACTTACTTATAAGATATTTCAAGGCTTCTTTATCTGAATATGTCATCATATCTACAAATATGACCATGTATTCGCCCTTGGAGAACAGGTGGAGTGATTCCATAGCAGACATCATATCTATGAGACCAGATGTAGAGCCCAAGAACACGTATACTGAAAGTGAAATATGAAAGTAATATTGATTGGACAAGAATTCTTGGACACTAGTCCATGAGGTGCAAAAAATGTAATTACCATCAGTTTTCAGCTTGCGTTCTCAAAGAGAGGCAAATAAATAAAGAGAAAAAAATCACGAGGAATCTCGATCTCGAATCGAGTAGTTTTTATAGATAATGGTACGGAATCCTTCGTGCGCGAGTCCGACTCGCACTTGGCCGGTTTTTACACACTTTGGATATATATTATTATACTCGTCAGTCCTGCATTAAAAAGCCCATAAAATAAAGATTTAATCAACTCACTCCTGGTCTTATTCTTGGTATCCTGTATGAACTGGTACCAGAAGCCGGGTGCGCAGCACGTCATCTTCTCCTCACAGCACTTTAAGGAGTCTATCACCTGCCGCTGATGGTTCACGGTCATGTTGTTCTTCTTCGCGTGGTTCTCCAGCGTCAGCGCCACCGTCACCCACGAGTCCTCGTACAGAATGGAGAACTTGTTCCATCTGTAGTACCGTAGGAGCGATATTACGGATTTTGTTGCCTGAAATTAAGTAACAGATCATTAGTTTGTGGCGACATCTACAGCGCTACATAAAAACGTTCATAAGAACTACGCATCACAGACCTGACGTCACATAAAATCCTGCATCGCGCAATAGGGAATATGCATGTATTTTTTAAATATTTTTATTCGATAGTTTACATCGTCAAATAATAGTAAAAAAAATTCGACGGCAAAAAAGCAATTTAAAGTAGTTAAAAAAATGTTTAAAAATATCCAACCGATCCGGGCTATTTAAACGCCCTCCATTTGGCGCGCTTGGTGTGGTGACGTCACAGTTCGTGAAAACAGACAAGCAACTGTCAAGTCAACGTCAAACACTCCTTTTTCTATGAGCGTTTGACATTGACTTGACACTTGTTGATTGACTTGACATTGACATTTTGATTGTTATCCCGGATTGTTACGTCACATCCGCTCTTAGCCTTTTCAAGTATTTGAATTACCTACAGTTTTTTGGGACTTTTTAAAAATTAATTTCTCGCTCAAAAAGAAATTTTATTCAAAAATATTGATGGAGGCATCATTCTGAAGTAACATAGTTTATAGAAAAAAATATTTGACCCATATTTGAATCACATGCATATTTATTAGAGTTTACCGCGCGATGGACAGAATATACAAGATCCCGACATCAATCGTTGGGCAGTTGCCCGCCAGACACAACATCCGTCTGGTCGAAAGATCCTCCTTTTTCAATAGAGGATGAGTGAACTTTACACCCTCGTTTCTCATGCCTCTAAAAAGTTATGCTAGTAAAATCATCGTCGTCCACTGCTGGACAAAGGCCTTCCTCAAGCTTCGCCACATCGATCTTTGTAGAGGATATCAGCGCTTTAAGTATGCGTCTATTAAATAAAAAATCGAAGATTGCTATTTCAGGAATCGTAATGGACAAATAAGTTGACGAATTATAAATCAATGTCGCACCAGCTATTGTCCATTCAAAAGATAATAAACAAAATAAATAAATTATACTATACACGAGCCTGGAGCCGTACCAAATACCTTGTACCAAGGGGTGTCATAACTGGGTTGTGGAGGTCAGATAAGCAGTTGCTTCATGTAAAATACTATCTTTTCTTGAACTTGGCTTGATACGCTGCCGCGTGTCTAGATTTCGCAACGATAAAAACTACGAACTTCAATACAAACTTTCATCTTTTTACAATTTTCGAAAATCCTTTTGAGTGCCTTTCTTATAACCTTCGTTACATACGGAACTTTTTTGCAAAATGTCATTTATGTTATGCTTTTAGACCCAGCGGTTTAGACTGTGCGTTGTCTGTCAGTGAAATTAAAATTTTTACTAAGAGATTTTATCGATGAGTAATTTGAAAATTGTTACTTGCGTACATAGATTAAATTAACTTGTCGCTTACCTGAGCGCCAGGTGGCTCCAACCTCGCAAAGTTCGACAATGTCGAAGTTTGGTAATCGGAACATCTCTGAAACAAACAAACAATAACATCAATATTTTTTTTCAAAACTTCCAGTACCATATCAAGAGTTTAAGTAGTACTAACAAATACTGTTATCAGGGATTCAAGATACTGAAGGAATTTCATGCTCACTTTGCAAACACAAAACATTGATATGAAAGAATTTCAAAAAAATCTCATAAAATTAACATGGATAATCCATGGAAAACTAGATGAGGAATAACGGTCGTTACCGTTATTCCTCATCTAGTTTTCCATGGATTATTTAAAACATTTTGATAGACCTCCAATTGTCTTGCGTCACTTATGACGTTTTTAGTAGAGACAAAACGAGTATCCGGCCATATTTTTCTATCCGGCCGGATACCGGATACTAGCTCATTATTCGGCCGGATTCATATAAGCTAGGAGCTACGAGGTTGGCTCGCATACACGACATATTATATATAGAATTTGTGTATGAAATAGTAGGAACCTGGTCTACAATCTAGGCGGGAGGCGGGTCCAATCCATGTTAGTGATGAAATATGTATAGCTCGAAAAAAAAATCGTTGTTTTATGATTATGCTTACATAAGAGATCATGGGCAAGTTCCTGGACTGTGCGATGATCGCCTCAGTGTGGCAGCGGCCCTCGGGCCCGAAGAAGGCGACGACGCCCGAGCAGCTCATGTCGGTGAGCAGGCGTGTCGCCGTCACCGTGTCGAACTTGGTGTCGTGCCATTCTAGGAACAACTCCACGTCGGGCAGCAACTCTGTGTTGTTGTTCAGCTGGAAGAAAAATGAAACTTATTTAAATTAAACGTACCAAAATATTATTGATCGATGATTGATTATTAGTATTACAAAAATAACTAGGATTAATGGCCTCCAGATAAGCAAGATGATTACACCTTCCGGTTTAAACTTCTGGTACTTTCATAACCTACGCTTGTGAAAACAGGGATAAAGGCTACTGGTTGGGATAACTGTAACCACATAGTAACGGATAGATATTTATAAGACATTTATTTATGTACGTGGAATTCTAAAAGTTAACTCGACTTATTTGCCCTCGAGCTAAAAATAGCTACGGAAGTGTAGATATGATTTTGCGCTGATCAAACAAAGTTTTATCATTGTACGAGTCCAACCAAATTTATTGTGACACTTTATACTTCTAAAAGTAGTGAGAGTAATTACTCATCGCTTGGAATTTAAACATAAATGAATCATTCGAAACCGCATTGGAATCAGTTTAACATTACAAGCCGGTACATACGATTTAATGTGATACTAAAAATATTACACGGTATGCGAGATGAGGCTAATGGAAAGATCCACAGCGTCCTTGGCTAGATTTATTTTAATGGGTATATCGTATCGGGTATTATCTGAATTATGGTAATGGGTAGTTATGCGAGCAGACCTCCTCGAGGGCAATGGAGAGTGCCCCGGAGATAGTGAGGCCCTGTCGGTCGCGCAGTTCGCCGGTGAGGCAGGGCAGGTAACCGATGGTAAGGTTGAACTTCTTGTTGGCGGCCAGCGAAGGCTCGGCCAATAGGCTCAGCGCCGCGAGTACCAGCACCCGCGCGCCGCGCCACATGCCGTCGCCTTCACTACGACACGCTCACCTGGGGAGCACAAACAATTACGTTCATTAAACTATAGGTTCTAAGATTAAGTAAGAGGTAGGTCTGTGATCCCTCACAGACCAATACCTACCAATACCTGGAGGAGGGCGGCTGGAAATATGACTAGCCAATGGCAATGTAGGGAAATCTGATAATAAGTAAACGTCTGATGTGTGATGTGTCAAAAAAATGCCTAAGGAAAACTGAATAACTAGATGTCATCTTATTATTAGAATAACTACCTATATATAGGGTTACTTTATACGGTGTACTTGCTTGCAGAAAGCATTTTCCCTATGGCGACATCGTATCGAGATAAACCCTAGGGGTTTTATAAAACTTCAGAGTCATTGTCCTATTACGATAAGAGGATGATTGGTTGATAACAGACGTTCTGAAACAGTATGCGCTTTGATCTCGCACAGCAAACGTAATTATTGTGATGGCAATTAAAATTTATCATGATAAACATAGTTATGTATTTGACGTGAACTTAAAGAAATTAATAATTACAATCTAATATTAAACAGTTTTTAATTGTTCGTTTGCCGCGAATATTTTCTATAATGTAGTCGAACGCGAAAACGACATATATTCTCTACATTGCATGAAATTATATTAAATATAATATAATTAATGTATAATGAGGTTAGTGTCGCAATAAAATCACAATGTTATCTTCTAAATAACATTTAAAATCTTTGAGATTTCACTGATTGGAATCTTACTGTATTTTATACACCGCAGCCAAAGAATAATAAGTATTACTCAAAACAAATCAACTCAAATTATTTATTTGCTAGAATGTAGGTATACAAATAAGGTCGTGAACAATGATATATATCATTGGTCGTGAAGAAGTAAAGTTGGTTGAGCCATACATTCTCAAGATTCGACATGTAAAATTTAAATGAATGAATACGATCGATGACGCTATAACAAAAAATAAGAACATTAAACACAATTAATTTACACAGTTCATTACAATTTAAAGTGAATTAATTCAAATTGCAATTAATAAACATAAGTCCAAAATAAGATCAAATGTCAAAACACAATTAATTTCTAAAGACAGACACTCTTTCTGAAAAACGGGGAAACGAAATCCAAACAGTCACTTTGCACATTTATTTTTTTCTGAATATGACAAGCAGAGCATCGTATAAGAAAGCTGTAATTTTTTTTCACGTCCGTTAATCCCTATGAATAATATATCTTTATACATATCCTACTAATATTATAAATGTGAAAGTTTGTGTGTTTGGATGTTTGTTACTCAATCACGCAAAAACGGCTGAATGGATTTGGATAAAATTTGGCAAACAGATAGTTTATAACCTGGATTAACACATAGGATATTTTTTATCCCGATATTCCCACGGGATCGAGACTTACGCGGGTGAAACCGCTGGGCGCTGTGTTTGTCACCTAAGCGGCTGGACCGATTTGGATGAAATTTTGTGTGTATGTATATTTGAGCGGGTCCCTAGATGGTTAGAAATACAATTGAACCTGGTAGGTGGCGCTGTTCGAGCAGGACAACGTCTCCGCCGGGTCCGCTAGTAATATTATAAATCCGAAAGAAACTCTGTATATATGTTACTTTTTCACGCCTAAACCGCTGAACTGTTCGTTATGAAATTCGACATAATTATAGATCAAAGATAGATAACCTGGGACCTCATCATATTCCACTTTTCATTCTGGATCGCAAAGTCGCGGGCAACAGCTAGTAGGTAATAATTTTACAATTTATCGAAAGACTACATGATGGCGACAATGAGCGTGTCTATTTCTGTAACTCAATAAAGGGAAGTCTTCCTGCAGCGCGTTTTCCGCCCTCAAATGTAGGAATTGCTTCCATGCTGTCAACTAAGTAATTGGCTCGCAGCCGGCGACCGATTAGACCAATTGACGTGCCGCTGTTTTGACAACATGCACCTCGTCTTCTAAAAACTTGTCTTCAAGACGTTCCAAGTAGGTAAAACAACATTTTGAAGACTTCCTTGCCAATTACATTTTATTTATTATTTCATATAAGTAGGTAACTAGAGTGATGTCTTATGATAAGTATTTCAGGTGGTTTCAGCAGTACAAATTTAACGTCTGTCGTTTACATAAACGCAATCTACCCCCAGAGTCAATAACCGCACGTAGCCCGCGTTGCGCGATGCCGTGGAGTCAGCATGTGGCACCTAGCAGGCTAGGCTGCCTGCGCGCACACCGCACAATGTCAGGCTAGCCGCAGCTCATTGGAGGCGTGCTCACTGCCCGCACCACACGCACGACCGCCAGCGCCTATGAACCACGATCTCGCCATGAGATAACGCCCGCGATAACGTTCTCCACAGCTATTTTTAGAACTTAATAAAAAGGTAATGTGATTATGATAACATTTCACGCAATGGCATACGCTTCCCGCATAACGTTAACTTGGAAGTCAAACGGTAGCATTTTACATTTAAATACATACGACCGAAAACGCTGTTCTGAGTGAATAAGCCCCGTCTAACTGTAGTCACTCCAGTTTCATTAGCTAACTAGGTACTTGCTTTATTTCCTGGAGCTGTTATCCTTTTTATGCTAAATTCTTCCCCGTGCCAATCGTCGTTCTATAAGCAACGTAGCAAGAATCTAATTGGTTTATAAGAAGTTATTAACACCTTTCTTACTTTAAGGTTTTATATTATAAGTTACAGTTATAACCCACAGTTTTCTGTGAAGTTTAGGACAAGTACTCCTCGCATTTGCAAGTGGCCCATCTATACTTAGACGCTCTCGGATCGTGCATCGTTCAACGTTCCTTGTAGTGATTTGCACGTGCATAAAAATATTCAATAAGCTAAATATTTCGGGCCTTTTCGTTCGCAAAATATCGCTAACACGAAGGGTTGCGTGGATTAACACAGCAGAGGAGCGGAACAATAACAACGAAAAGAGCAGTAAACGAATGATACACTCTTCCTTAGGTAGATCTGTACCAAACCTAATTGAGGTCATAACACCACAGGCCACAGGTATCAATTACTATTGCTAATCGTACAATACAGTTCTAAACTCTAACCCGAAATTAAGTTTCTATTAAATTAATCTAAGAAAAATTGCTGTAGAAGATATAAAAAAGACTGCTATTGTACACGCACCAAGGCAAAACGTGGCAAGTGGACAGATACAATTTAGTTTATTCAATGAACACTTAAAATGACCGGCAGTTCCAAATATTTCATGTCTGATGCAGTAAGTCCATCTCGCTCGGCTTTTGACTTACCCGGGGCGTTTGTCCACAACGATACCTTATTTAAGTGGGTCACTCGTGTACTTAAATGTCACGATAATATTGTGTCAAGATCATAATAAGCCCTTCCAGCTGTGCCGGCCACGTTTTTTCCGAGGAATTCTATGTTGTTGACAGCAAAAAAATCTGCCTTTAGTTAGACGTTATACATTTATCTCCAATAGTTCCGAAGAAATTTATTTGTACCCAGTTTTGTGCAAAATAGTTCTTATGATAGTCTACTTCCTAAAACAGTTCAGTGTAGGAACAAACAAAATATTTACCGGAAGTGAGACACATGAATGCTGCGAATGACACATCATAGCATCGAGTTAATTTTCTTGACTACACTGGAATTAAGTGCTTCCCATTTTTGTAACCTTAAAGTTTTTTAGTGATTCAACTACTGTTGGTTAATGTTTGGTCATCATTAACCAACACTAGTTGAATCACAACAAAAATAGGAAGTAACTAGAACTACTACATGACTTGGGTTTTTCTACGTGGCACTTGTAAAAACTGTAGCTTACTGACGTTTCATGACACCGATTCTTGTTGTATGGTTGAGGTTATTGAGTAGTGCATCATAATAATGGTAAAACGCAAGATTTATTGGCCGAGAACTGAACCCTGTGGGACACCACTGAGTATGGTTTGAGACATCGACAGGATTTCTTTAGTTTATGCACTACGACAGAAATTTGAGGCCAAAATTCAAATATCTATGATAAAATACACCGACATGCTCAAGTATTTTCAATAAGATGCTGCTTAGAACTAATACGAACGAGGTCAAATGCCTTTTCATATTCTAAATACATTTCTTAGGGCCGCCCTCATCATCTCTGTCTTATCAATATGAGTGAAAAGTTTAACAATAAATTCTTAGTAATAAATATCAAATTATACCAAAGATCTTTTATTGTCTGATCACTTTTCAATATTTGTACTTTTCATTATAGCCGCAACGATAAAAAAAAATTGTAATTGTCAGTTTATGCCTTAAGTGCAAAACTCCGTTTCGTTCCGAGTTCAGTGTAAACACGTTTTTTTCTAATGCATGAACTAGCCGCTCGAGATTTCCCTTAAAAATAACTTTCATATAAAAATTCATCTTAATACCTTTAGGGGATGATTTTTCAAAAAAAAATCCTCAGTGCTCACATTCGTTGCTTATGAAATTCTTGCGCAACATTTCAAGCTTCAAGACCAATCGGTTTAGGCTGTGCGTTGTCCTTGTCTGCCAATGAATTGAAAATTTGTATTAGATTTTGAAATTTATTTCTACCTACATACAGAGAAACTTTTGGCCAATCGTGTGAAGTATTAACATATTTAAACCGCGCATATCTAGTCTAGTTGATCATCTCTGTGGATAAGTATTACTTTTATGGAGAATCCTCCATCAAATTCAGAATCAGTATTAATTAAAATATGAGTACAGAAATCATGCCAGCAGTTATCATCACAGCTATGTTATTGTATTTAAAAAAAAAACTGAGGATAACAGACAACAGCTGTCTAAATATTATTAAAACCCGTACATACAACCGTATGGTATATACCACAAAATAAATAACACCAGATCCTAACTAGAAACATAATGAATATTAACCATTTCTTTCTGACAAATGAGAAGACACGACATAAATCGTTATTATTCCTGGTAAGTACGCCATAAGGTCCATTACGTCACACATTTATTCAAGTTAATATTTGTAACCTCGACTTTGGTTACATATTTACCAAGTTATTAATAGTACGCCAAATACATAAGCTAGAGGCTGAATCAGCAGACGGATAACTCACGAACCAGCATTTACTACCAGTATGAACTTGACAAATAGACAGACATTGCACTTGTAGTTTGACAGTTGTGCGACAGTGACAGAAACAACGCTTAACCAAAGAACGAGGTAATGTTTATAGATCTCGGCCTAAGTATGTACTAAGTGTTTGTTCATTAAGAATATCAATGCAAGTAAATAGCGAAATAAGAGTATTTCTAGTAGGTACTATTTGAAGGAAAATAATCATCAGATACGATTTTATAACGCGATTAAGACAGGTAGTCATGTTCGACGGATTTTTCTACTAAGCTAACTGCATTTCTCTAACACCGTGTGTGTTGCCCCAAATTTACCTACTTGAGAACACCATATAGAGCATTAAGACACAAGAGTAACAATTATTATACTAACTAGGCTGGGTCACCTACTTTTAATCCTAAACTGTCTGTATAGGATGTAAACACGGACCTTGCGCAAAATTTAGTTATGGAAACTAATATAATTACTTGTTATTTACTAAAATAATTACCGTAGATTCGTAGCGTAGTTAGCTAAACTAATGGGAAGTTCCTTGTATTCTGCGGTATATCTTTGTGCGTAACATGGTTGGCATCCGTTAGCCATGAGTACATACATACTGTAGATTAGCAAAATAGCAACACTAAAAGATGTCAAAAACTATAGGTAGTTAGACTGGGCCAGCTACTCGTATTTCCCCGATTATGGCACCATGACTACCAATCTATCCGTTTTCATTACTAAACTTTATTTTTCGGAGATTGGAGAGACCTCTTTGGGAGATCCCTCTTGATTTAAATATTTTTTCTCATTGCCATCTAGGGTATCTCATATTAACTTTCCTACTAATTATCGTCAATCATCTTTCCGTAAAATATTCAAAAATTCAATTAAATCCCAAAACAACCAGTTATATGTCTTGGATCTAATAAAAACGTACAAAGAATGGAACGACATAGTAATTCGCAACAAACCAGACATATTTTTTAGGAAACATAAAATATTACTTAAAATCAGCAAATGCCTCAAATAGCATATGTGGTAATATTTTGACGACGTAGCTATAATAACTCTAGACGCTATTTTATTGCTCACTAAGCACTTTCGTAGCAGTCATAACACTTCACTGCTTCCGTTGAATGTAAATTTTGGGCACCCAAACGTGGCACTTCTAAGCAATACTCGGGCTCGTGAAAGATAGAAGGAGTGGAGGGAGGCCTTTGCCCAGGAGTGGGACAGAATAGGCTAGGAAAAAAAAAAAAAAAAAAAAACTGCGATTTCCAATATTTAGAAGAGGCTATATAATTATAGACATACCTTTACATATTTCAAAGAAAAATATGCATAGCCCAAAATGTCGACACAAAATACGCGAACAGTTTCTTACTTATCTACTGATAATGTTGATTCTGATGATTTTAGACAGAGAAGCAAGTTTTACAAGAATATTTTAGCGGATTTGGAATAGATAGTGGAAATTAGTCAGTGGTGCAGGTATTTGAGTATGATTTAGCATAACAGCAGAATAATTTTGGGACAATTTCACCATCCACATGATGTCGTTGTCGAATAAAACTTCCAACCTACAGTTTTCTAGCAATAGTTTCCAAGTTACCAAACCCTGCTTAGACTAGGTTGTAACTCGAAGAACAACAAAATATTAGAAACATGCGCTTGACTACAATAAAAATATGGTGCGATTTGGAATGTGTCGCAAGCGGAATAGTCCGCAACGATATTGATCTGGACAAGGCGATGTTTGGTCTGCCACTCCCGACCGCACCCACCCTAAGTTAATAAAAAAATCGACCACCCCTCGTCTCCGACGACACACTGACACTATATTGTTTTACTTATAAGGTTGCGATCTGCTTCTACATAGTTCACATTGCCGATATCTGCATCTTTAACACTATCTTACAACTCTTACAAATTGTAAAGTAGTTTTTCCTTCATAGTGCATAAGAAAATATTGAAGTTTGGACAAAACGTGGTCACAGGAAGGAGCTCTTTTCAACTTTCTAAACTTTCAACAGAAAAAAACCCGACATTTTACATCATTTAATTTTTTGTTTCATAATTTTTAATTTTTTTTTACTATTTCATCTGTTCCATTCCACTTCCATTTCTTTATAAATTAGCTCACTCAATTTATTCTTTGACATAAAACCGTTTTTTTTTTTTTTATATTTTAGTGAAGTAATGGAAATATTATTAGTGGACTATTCTATTCTTGAAACCCATATTCAGGGTTAAAAAAACTTGTCCTACCACTATAATTGAAAGTTATCAAATAGAAATCGTAAAATCTTAGACAGAGCCCAATGACTAAGTAAGAAGTTGCGACTTCGTACACCATTGAAGAGAATAGAACTTTCGAATTAATATAGTTGGCCAGCCAGACCACGGAACAGAAATGAGCCAGACTCTTATTATATCCTTATCCTTACATATTATAAAGTCCGCCGCGTCTGTCTGTTCGCGATAAACTCAAAAACTACTGCACCGATTTTCATGCTGTTTTCACCAATGGATAGAGTGGTTCTCGAGGAAGGTTTTAGTATGTAATAACCGACATCCACGCGGGCGAAGCCGCGGGCATCAGCTAGTGCTTAATAAAACAGAAGAAGAAACAAGATTGGAAAATTTGGGTGGATCCAAAGCGGGGCTAGGAATAGGTCTTGTTTAGATAAAAAAATCAAGTCAGCTTATATTCAGCTGGTATTTTGTCCGACCACAGTTCACACCATTCGATACGTCATCAATTCTTTGATCAGAAATTCAGAACGCTAGATGTTTTGTAATAAAAATCGTGGTTCTCTTCATAACTCGATCATACAAGTTACCATGGATTGTTTTTTAAAATTAAAGATAAAGATAAATTTATTTGTTCAAACATGTGTAACATGATACAAGAATATGCACATATAGGTGGAAACATAATTTTAGCGGACCAACATGTTTTGCCTATTATATCGTGGAAGAAAATTTGTAAACTAAAACTAAAAAAAGTGATCTCTTATAGGTTCCGTTCTTCCTTTTAGGATCGGTGGCTTTTAGGTGCGGCGCATGTACAAGTATCTCCCGGGCCCCCGACTCATGGTAGAATTAGGAACAGTGGGGTGTAAGTCGGTAAGAGTCCGACATAACATCCATGAGGATTTGCACACGGAAAAAGAAAAAAAAAAAGGAAACGGTATGACGATTTCTGAATTATCTTTCGACAAACCCATCATCCATAGAGAAATCTACGAAAATGTGATTGTAAAATTAAAAATGTTAGTCATCTTGAGTAAATTTTTCGAAGTATCAAGACATCGGTGAGTTGGCCACGTTGATGCGATTGTAGAAGAAAAGCACTAAGTGCATGGAGCAAATAGAGCTTTACACCTGGCTGTGACATGATCACGTGACGAATGTTTGTTAAACACGCACGGACGGACAAGGACAAACAATCCTGAAGGAGTAACAAACAAGCCCAACTGGCCGGACGTCCCCTAGATCACCCCGGCCTTTTTCGGGTCTCGGGAGTTCGAAACCAAGATGATTGACAAGAGAGAGAGAGAGAGAGACAGAGACGAAGCCTGTCCCAGGGTGTAGTGGGAACGTTACTGACTGATTACGAATATTGGAAGTTGGAAGCCAAGTTGATTTTTGGGTCAGCTGGTGGTAGGTCACTTTTGCTAGATACGGCAGTGATGAAACTACTTTACCTTACATAAGTTACCAACATATTTATTTATATTGTTGTATTTGCTACATAACCATTAAATTTACGCTTCTTTTAAGACGTGTTTATTTATAGATGCATTAAAATAGGACAATTTAACTCAGCAGCAGTTAAATATTAGTTTATTTATATACCATAATTAATTATTAATTTGTATATTATTAGGATTATTAGGTGTATCAATCCATTCGTTTGTTACAAATCCGTGTCATAATTTTCCTTGATGTGTATTATAAATAGATTATTAAAATAGAACAATACAACAATAACTCATTAAGTTATTACTTTAAAAAGTAAAATTGCTAACTTATGGTTTTCAGACCGTTAAAAATAGTACCTACATTGTGATACGAGTGTGCTCTTTTGGATATTACGGTCGAGGCGGTATTTTCGCGTGAGCCAAAGGCGAATGCGATAAGGTAGCCGAGAGTGTAATAATCAATGCACACGCGTTTCATACGACGTTTTTCAACACACTTACGAGGAAAAAAACAGACTTGTTGTAAGAACATAGGCTACAATAACGTACCTAACAATAGAGATGATAGATTTATAAAGTTAAACTGACCTTTGTTGCCAGCAGGTACTGACTATCCGGAGTTTCTTTTAAAAACTTCTAGGTCCGTTGGTGGCAATACTTTAAATGTTGTATTTTTGATAGGTAATAAAACCACAACGAAAACGATAATAAATATTCATGGAAAATGGCGCGCTGGCCGCTGGCTGGCTTTGTTTTTTCATAGGTGTAAATAAAGGCACTGGCCAAACCGTTAGACAGCCTATACAAAAAAAAAATATGATTAAGAAGAAAGAATTACAAAAAAAAATATTATCACTAAACGTACCATGGCGGAGTCAAATCTATTTATTATTATTTACGCTCTTCTCCCCTATGTGAAATCGTCATTTTTAATAAAATTACAAAAATGTTAACAAATATTTATTATGATTAATATTTGGCGGCTGGTTTTGTTTTTTCCGCTAGCGCGGTTGTAAATAAAGGCACTGGTAATACCGCTGAACAGCCTACATAAAAATATAATAATGTTAATAATACATATTACGCAAAAATGGGGTTAGGGTAGTGAACAATAGACTGAAATTGCCACAGACGATATAGAACCTTATTTAATAGTAGGTACAGATAGAGATTTTCTCCCCGCGAATGCGGTGGCACACGGGCAGGCCAGCCCGATTCGTCTAGGCGGGTCAAGTAGCCTGGGGGCCAAGACGGCCAATGCTCGCGTGCCACCCGCGGTCTTACTGGAAAAAAGCGCAAGTCTCTGCTCGGGTGTTCATACTAATTCAATGTATAGTAAGTATCCCACAGACGTTTAGTTATGGTAAAAAAAAAACCCATGGGTATGCATGGGATTTTTTTTTACCATAACTAAACGCCACTGGTTTGCTTATGGTTCTTTTTTTTTAATAAAAACTTGCTTTTGAGCGCTTGTCTTTGGTAAAAAACTTCACCAAAACCAATTTCTATGGGATACAAATTCCATGCAGCCATGATAGTACTTACTAATTCCATACTGCTATGTCCTTACTCCGACTAGTAAATAGTTATCTGTGGCGCACATTACCGCACTAGTGCAGTAATGTAAAGTAAAAAGCACGCTTCCGTAATACACTGAATTATGAACCTAAAAGCGGTTCAATAAGAGCCACTTTACGAGCAAGTGTGTTGAAAAAATCATTTACCAAACTATGCTTCAGACAGTATCGGTCTTAAACTAAGGATCTTTTTAACCGCCTAAAAAAAGGCAGAGTTATTTGCGGAGGTTATTTTTAGTCCGATTTTTTATATTAAATAGTGGTACGCTCCAAAACAAAGATAGCTGACGTGGCTCAAAAGGCTGCCCAACTTAAATGGGACTGGGCAGGACATGTCTGCAGCATGCCGGACAAACTGTGGGCCCAAATAGCGCAGAACTGGTGCCCTGAGACAGTGAGACGGGCTCGCGGCAGACCACGTAGGAGATGGCGGGACGAGCTGGATAGGTTCCATCAAAACTGGAAAGAGGACGCGCGGACTCGCGAAAGATGGAAGGAGTGGAGGGAGGCCTTTGCCAGGAGTGGGACAGCGTAGCACAGGAAAAAAAAAAAAAAAAAAAGTGTTACATTAATTTTATTCGTTTTCTTAAAAACAAATTAATGTACCAGGAGCGGTGGCCCAGTTGTAATTTTTATCGGCCCCGAATTACGATTTGTAGGTCGTGGGTTCGAACCCAGGTCTCTTTATTTTAGTTTTTTTTTTTTAATTAGCATTGAAATATTGTAATATACCTTATTAAATGCAATGGTTTTATCATGCAGGTTATGTCAGCTTATATACAACCATTATTAAAAAATGCTTATGTACAAAGTCTTCACTTATTCTATATAATGTAGTGTGCATTGCATCATAATAGCAATACAAAACATGGAATTAGCTTTTAATAAAAAAAATCTGAATTCAATCAAGGAGTGGAAGTCATTCATAGGAGATACACTGTCTAATTTGTTAATGTTTTTTGGTACAGTTCGATTCAGACTTAATGGCGGCTCGGAAGTTAGCTACTCGCTGCACAGCAGCGTCAGCAGGGCTGACGCATGAAATTGTTACTGCGCAGCGACTCGCTGCATGTTCCAAGCCACCACTAAGTTTGAATCTAACTGTAGATGAAATTAAAATGAAGTTCCTCCCAAAGTAAAAAAAACCACAGATACCAAATGCTTAATACATCTTAGCGCCTTAGTCTACACAATGTCTTATTTTTCAAGATTTCTTTCAATGTGACTTCTCCAATCACTTGTGCCACTATATATTCTGGTCATCATACAGCTTAAGATAGAAATATCTATATCAATAAGTACATTATACACTATACACCTTTGCCTAACCCTTCGAGGCTTACAGGCATGATGTAAAACAAAGTTGCTTTTCGTGCCAGTCTGCACTACCATTAGTTCTTCCTAACTACACATTGGAATTTGATGTGGTTTTCAGAATTCATTTATTGAATTTATTCCAGAAGGTTTATATGTATAATACACAAATATTTAACTTAGACACAGAAATATCGATGTTTTGAGATGTCATTTTTTTTAAGTCACCACATCAGTACATTGCGGATGAAGAGGCAGGTCGCGGGTTTATAATAAAGTAAACCGAATACAATATGTTGACCACAGCAAGCAACTTAAAAGGAAAATATTAAATGAATGTATCATACTTCTACTAGACTATCAATAATATTATAATTAAAGGTAAGTAAAAAAATAAGTAAAATAGGAGCAAGATGAATGTTTGCAAACCCAAGAAACTATTTCCCACCACTGCAACTCCTAAAATTCAGAAACAACAGTAGCAACCACCATAAAACCTTAGAGGTAATGAAGATCAACAAGTCACAAGAATTGACATTGACATTGTAAAACTTTAATCTTTTTAATTTCTCTTTTTGTTTTTGTTTTATTTGTTGAATACAAGGCTTTTAGCTAATTTGCATTAATTAGTGTATGTATTTGATGTCTATTTCAAAATGTGCATCTTATTTTAGCAGAATAAATACATTTTTTTTTTTTTTTTTTCTAGAACCCAAACAATAATAATCAGAAAATAGCAACAGAGGAGTAATAACAAAAAAGTGATGAATGTAGAGAAAACCGGACAAACTTTAGTGTCTAAGGTAAACTATTGTTTTATTGTGAATGTGAGGACTATGTGGATATTTATTTTTCGTTCTGTTTTTTTAGCGAAGGTCTGGCAATTTGAGAACTTTATGCGACCTACCCAAATGTCCTTTCTTTGGTATTGTTCGTCGAGTCGTTGAGCTCCTTAAGTTCCGAGTTGAGCTCCACTATTACTGACAAATGCTTGCACTGACTGGACAGGTCCACTCAAATCTGTGTGGTTCTTTCCTCAAAAGACCATTTCAGACTCTTATCTACATGGTCCTCATATGGCCTGACCAAGATTATGTCTGGACTTTAAAGGAGACGGTGACCTCTGAGTTTGTTTCGGCCTTTCTTCTCAGAGTAGTCAGATAGAAAACGCCGACCTCATCTAGCTTATTTTTACAACTTTTTAATATGACATGTAAAAGTGATTCCAATATCCTATTTACAGAATAAACAATTTCATTTCATTTCATTTCAAACGTCCAAGCCCTAAAGCCATAAAAATTGGCTTAATAATAATTCAGAAAATAATAAAAAATTGTTAAGTATTTGGGATTTTTATGGTGCTGACTTTTTCCATGAAAAAGAGGATAATATGTACTATAGTTGTAAGGTAGAAAACATACCAGTTTTGATCAAACTAAATTTTTAGTACACAAGGAATCATCAACGTAACTGTATTAAACCAAAGTCCAAGTAATGAATCACAGTAGAGAACAACTACTAAGTTACCACACATTACTGGATTACAAATGATTGGTTTTAAATAAAATCTGGAGATTTAGCAATGCTATGCCTTAGTTTTATCATAAAATTATTGTTTACTTGAGCAAATGCATCTTTTTAGTCCCAAAATAAAAATCATTTTAAGAAAACATTAGGGCAAACATGAAGTTATTACTCACCATGAATTTCAAATTATCCTGTTTGAGTTGTCTTGATGTATCCTTCATAGGATCATATTTTAATCACAGTCTTATAATAGTCATTCAATATGTAGAACCACTGTATATCTATATTTCATTTCACATGTACACAAACTGAATATAAATTTCAAAAATGTTTACAAAGGAATCAAGCTTGAATAGCATAGTAGGTTGGATTCTAAAAATACATCAACATGATAAAACAGTATGAATGTGTTAACATACAGCAACACAATGATGACAATATGTAATATGGATCGTGAATCCGGATTAACCGCTTCACGTGCGTGATAGGGTAGTAATAGTGATAGGCTGGAGCTAATGATAATACCAACATAGATACATAGGCACAATGGACAAAAAATAGAATTGCAAATCAAAATTTCTGTTAGTTATATTTCATTACATCAAATACTAATAATTACTAGGGCTATATTCACAGGTAATTTTAGCTACAAACGAATTAAACAAAATAATAACACTGATGTTCTATTCGAGTATAATTTAACACTGGACTTTAGAAAGTCGTAGGTACTCACGAATTGACCTGTATAATCAGTTACTATGTTATGAAATTACTCTAACGATGTATAAAAGAATCCAAAACCTTTTATTCGATAAAATCACTATATTGCAACGGGAAACGCAAAAACTTGTAGCTTAGCAAAGTATACAAATAAAATATCTTCCCATCCACCATCACATAACCACCACTACTTGACAAGCACAGCACCATACACAAAAGTATCGGTAAATAACGAGACAACACTACGTAGCCAATAACCGTAACTAAGTTGTAATCGATTTTGAAAAATACCGTTATAAAAGGGATGATAGACGTGCGAGCAAATACGCGTACTTATGGCTCGGCGAGATTTGGTCATGCTACACGTGCCGTGCAGGTTATACTTATCATCAACATTCTCTTGCCCTTATCCCAATTTATTTGAGGTCGGTGCAACACTGCAACATGTCTTTTCTTCCATACTTCTCTATTAGTCATAATCTCGGTAGTCACCCCATTTCCAGTCATATCATCTTTCCAGTGCCGGCGTAAGGGCCACTGATACCCCGGGTGAAATATTGTGGCGCCCACTTGAGGGAAGCAATATCAAGTGTTAGTTTTTTGCTGATCCCAAGTAAAATTATATTAAGAATTTCATCTTTCCTTTAGCGTTACCCAGAGCTAACGACGCGGACGTAGAAAGTTTTGTAGCTCCTCTTTTTTATATATATATATTTATCCCCACCATCTACCACGTGTCACGCGTATCGGTTTGGCGGTGGAAGTATTGCAGTTTGCACCAATCGTAAGCGTAAGCACCGTGTGGTCGAGGAGTGACTCTAACAATATCGTTAGAGTCGCTCCTCGACCACAAACCCTCAAAAAATCCATCTAAAAAAAATCTCAATAAAAAATATGCATATGCACAGAGCGTAGAGCACAGTTCTGAGGGTTTGCACCAGGAGAGGCAAGAGACTCCAACTTCAGACCTTGGTGCCCCCCAGAATTTGTCGACCTGGGCCATCGCCCCATCACGCCCCCCCCCCCTAACGCCGGCACTGCATCTTTCCCTCCGCTTATTTTGTGGTATAACTGGGACCATCCATCGCTTCTCTCCACATTTATCCTCAAATGGTGATACACACCTCGGTGAAGTTAGCCGCACGATTTCATTATTATGAACTTTTGTTAGTGCTAATCGTTAGAGAATCGTTAGAGAGGGTTAGAGAGAAAAGAAAAATCGTTAGAGAGTAATTAGTTTTTATGTAAAAACAATTTTAATTTTATACACGTGCGAGCAAGTGCGCGTACATATGGCTCGGCGAGCTTACTCGCCCGTCTGTCATCGCCGCGAGCCAATATGACATTAAGACAATGAAATTTTGAGCAAGCTTCACGTGTGTCACCGACGGCGAGCCGAGTAAGGTCGCGTAAACTTAAAGACCGCGTACTTTAAGTACGCACGTTTATCACCCACTTTAAACTACTAGACAACACAGAGTACATTTTTGTAGACAAAGACAATACACAGTTAGGTGCTTTGGTACTTTTCAGTATTTTAGCTTGCTACCTAATTACCTATTAGTAAGCTGTGGATTCTGTGTCTGTGGCCTGTGGTGTAGTTTAAAATTACATTATCTGTGGTGCAGTGTACTACTTTTGCATACCTACTTGTGTGCATACTTTTCTGAATTTGTGGTGCGTACGAGGCTTGCGAAATATATTGTGAAATATATTTATTTAATTCATAGTCTTTATAAACAAACAAAATGGGTAAAGGATTCAATAATTACATGTGTAAGAAGTTCTTCCATCCTGCTTCAAGAGACAATTTGAAAAGGGTAGGTAATTATTGGAGCTGTGACATTTTTTCATTGTGTTTACAACAGCTTGTGATCAGCTGTATTTTATTTAGCTTCAGAGTAGCTTGCTTCTACCAGACGGGCCAAGCGCATGCCAAAACTTACCTAAACTAATTAGAAAGTGCTTGACGAATTAAAATCATCATTTATGTATATCGACAGGTATGGATGGCAGAACAGAAAACAGAGGCTTACAAAAAGAAACAAGAGGAATTACGAGTGCAATACGAGAAAGAACAAGAACTTCATGAAAACAAGTAAGTAACAGTTGTGTTATTATCCTTATTCAAAGAATTTTAGCCTTGAGATAATTAAAAACATACTTCCATTTCAAGGGCATTGCTGAGCAAAGACAGTAAGGACAAATTAAGTTTGAACTTTATGTATGAGCCTCCTCCTGGTGTTAAAAAAGAAAGAGAACGTGAAGATAATGAACCTGAATATAAATTCGAGTGGCAACGCAAGTACAACGCGCCCAGAGAGAGCTACTGCAAGGGGGACAATGAAATCCGAGATCAGCCTTTTGGAATACTGGTCCGAAATGTCAGATGCATCAAATGCCACAAATGGGGTCACATAAATACAGGTGAGTTCCTTAGTTATTATTACATGCAGGTTAGCAAGGTTCAGAAAGGTAATATTAAACTTTATGTTCAAGTGGTAAGGTTTGTAATAAACTGAAGCACCTAATTGGTATTTTATCACTTTTTCTACATGTCATTATCATTGTGAAAACGGAATGACATCCCTCATGTATTTTTGTAGCTGATGCCTAATTTAACTTTTATTGATCTTAGCCTACTCAAATATTATTAAAATAGTTGCATCCTTTTTACAGACAAAGAATGTTCAATGTACTCTTTATCTATGAGTGAGGCTCGTGCCCTGCAAGCTTCCACATCAGCTCCTGAGGAAGAAGAGGAGAAACCAGATGTTCCAACATTAATGCAACAAATGAGAGATACTGGTCTTGTGATGAAAGCTGGAGCTCTACCTCTGTCTGCCACTAAGATTGAAGAAAATGACTCGTCTAATCTCACTGAAATGGATCTAATCAGCCAGTTAACTAAAAAACAGAAAAAGAAGTTGTTGAAGTAAGTATTTACAAATTAGGCACCCTAAAACCATTTAACCCCCCATTATTGAAATAAAATCCTAACATACATAAGAAATCAGTATGTACAAAAATTATATTTAGTTTTTTGTTTACAGGAAGTTGGAGAAAATGGAAAAGAAGAAGGAGAAGAAACATAGGAAATCTAAGCATTAAAGAACCCTCGCGCGTATTAGACAACGAGTTTGTGTTGGTCAGCAATTGAGCCACACTGGTATGGCCTGTGGCCAGAAATTGCTACCGGTCAAACCACTCAGATCTCAGCAGCCCGAGTGATCTAATGCGCGCGTGCTTACATGGTTGTCAATAATAATAGACAACTCAGACCAACAGAAAAGGAAAGACGGAGCGCGCCGTACATCAAAAGTGAAGCCACCTTTTTATCTATGTGTGTGTAAAAAGGGTTGTCATTTTTTAAAGTTTTTCCCTATAATTTGGGAAATAATATTGTATGGGTAGGATAATATTGTACGAGTAAGATATTGTTGAGCATGGTATTATAACTCGATTGTTAAGAAGGACTTATATATTGAAAAAAAAACAACAAAAAAAATCGCTATTTCGTATAGCTACTATCCATTTACTTTTAGATTCAGTATTACTTGGAAATCTAAAATATAAATACATAAAAAAAGAAAACAGGAATATAATTACTCGAAATAAGAAATCATAATTTAAATTGGTTTAATCAAATGGGAAAATTTGAAATCACATGGCAACCCTAACACGTTATGTCACTGCTTTCATTCGTTCATTCGTTGAGGTTTTTTGTTCAAAGTAACTTAAAATTCATAGTTCATTAAATTAAAAAACGATGTTATTTCAAGTTCAACTTTTTATGTGATTTGCTATTGTTTTTACTACACAGGAAGGCATAATTCTATTTTTTTTTATTGATGTTAACTAGACGACGACTCGTGATGTACTAGGAGCGATGAGCATGGTTTTAGTGTAGGTGTGTGCGTGAGCCTGTGTGTTTACTTGCAGAAGCATGGTTTTGTGGCTTCACTTTTGCTGTACGGCGTGATCTGTCTTCCTTTTTTTGTTGGTCTGAGAATAGACAATAACCAAGAGGCGTTGGTACTTTGTATAATTATTCTCGGATTTAATTGATAGATAAATCAAACTTTCTGTACAATGCATTATGATATCATTCAAATTTAAATTAGGGTACACTTAACCGATTCATTGCCAATGACGCCCCAGGCGCGTCATAAGCAAATATTACGAGAGACCCTTGACGCACCTGAGGCGTCACATCGAACTTACTTAAAAACATTGAGATAAAGAGAACTACCACTTTTTATCCTAAATTAAACATTGCAGTTGAGAATACCCTTGGCCATTAATTTAGAATTCATATTTTATAAGTCAGGGATAGCAAACCATTGGTAACAGTTTACAAACTTATATGGGGTGGAAGGCACACAGACGCGAAAACGGTTACCACCCCGTATATAAAGTTTGAAAAATTGTTTTTTTCAATGTATAGCCATTGTCAGTTTATATACTTTTTCTCTTAGCAGATTGACGCAAGATAACAGCGAAATACGCATAAAACATCACAGGGGGCCAATGCCGCTCTAGGTGCGTCATCCTTGATGTAGGCCCATGACGCGCCTGGCACGTCATCGTCCAATGTTCGGGGCCTGGCTAAAGTATGCATGAAAATGATGTTGGCAATGAATCGGTTTAAAATTGTTTCAATGTAAACCAAGTTTTCCTCATGTCAATTCAAATTAAAAGATTTTTTTTAAATCTGAGCCATGTTCACTATTCCTGAATCTTTATCAGGGTTAAAGTAGCGCACATTAATTAGTTTTGCTCTAGAGAATTGTAATATTGTCATGTGTTGATTTCTAATGTGAAAAAGTAACTTTTTTCAAGTATGGAACTAACAAGTACATAAAAACTTTAATTGCTTACTTTTGATCTTCAAGCATGTTGTCTTTATTATTTTATTTGAATTGAGAATGGTTGTGACACATTCTCCTTGACCTAGGGTTTTCTTTTGTAAAATAAACATACTTATATAAAAGTAACATAATTATTTTATTTTTACATACACTTTCTTGTGATAGTTAGCATTCAACAGTCATCTTCATAATTTTATCACAGTAACTTGATCAATAACTAAATAACAATAGTTTCTTATTGATAAGGTACATACATTCCAATTGGCTGATTGTAACAAAAGAGAAAAAGTTTTACAAATACATACATAGACATACAAATAAAAATATTATTTACAATCTATTTCATAGCAGATCACATTCTTTTTACAAGTAAATATTTTTTTAATTAGGTACCTAGTGATTATACACATTGCAAAACTAACTAAATTACAAAATTAAATCTTAACATAAGTCTTCTCATCAATTTCTATAATATCCTGTCTGTCATTTCTCTCCTTCCAATGCAAGTACAAGACACAGCCAGTAATAATAACTATGATAGCGGTCAACACAAACACACTCTTAAGAATAACTTTGCTGGGTGTCACAAACAACTGAGCTTTCCATTGTGAAGGGTCACTGGGCGGAGCTGGAACCACTACAATTTGAGAATTTGGTATTATTTGCGTCCAACTTTTGGAATATCCAGAGAGGCCAACATTCAAAGTATCAACAAAATTTGGTGTGCGATCCAAGCCAAATATGGAGTAAGGTAACTGTAGAGCAAAGTATGCAGACTGTGGCAGTTGAGCACAAACACCTGTCCTGTAAGTACCTTCTTGAGACCATGTGTTGTAGCCTATCTTAGGTCCAGGGAGATTGGTTCCTGCAAAAAGAAAACATATAATATTATTGGAACTAAGCAATCCAAAGAAACTAATTCAATTATAATTAACTGCTTACCAAATGTAACTTTTCTGTTATACAAAGTTCTGTTATTGACTGGCATTCTTTCATTTGTCAATCCAGTTACAACAATTACTTTGATGAAGTTTGTGTCATATTCCAATTCATTTCTGAATGAATTCATTGTGTGTTGTAGTGTTGTTACATTTTTCTTGACATATATTATATCAAGAACACCATCCATGTAGAAATCATAGAAAGTGGCCATTATAACATCATTACCAAAGGAATCAAATCTATCCCACTGCACTTCAAATGTTCTGTAGAACTTGCATCCTGGCAAGCTGCAGGGTCTGTTGTGAAGCAGAAAAGCCCTGGTTTCATTACTATTGACAGGACTTAAAGTCATCAAGATGTCTGGGTAACCATCCATGTTATAATCTCCACTTCTCATAGTGATTGTATCTAAATAAATTTCATTTCTTGGTGGCACAAATCTCCACAATGTGCCCTTACCATCATTGAAATCCACTTGAAGATCATGCCACTTCTGGTTGTCATATATCAATATAGTGCTATTAAAACATTGTATATCATAGCACACAGGTATTACTAAAAAGAATTGTCCAGAGAGAGCAACATCAAGAAACAGAGCTTGGCCATAGATAGTTGGATGGCCCACTAGTAGTTCAATACTGTTGTTGTATCTAAATCCTTCTGATTCATCATTCAACCACACTTCAACATTAGAAGTAGTTGTAACTAGAAGATCTGCAGCATCATCCTCATTAACATCTAAAAATGAGTGTGAATGTGGTAGCTTTATCATCTTAGGCATATCGTCACCCATCTGTTTTTCATCAGGAGTTGTTCTGGACTTGTCAAATACCCAAAATACCCTTTGATTTTGTGTATTCATGCCAAAAAGGTCAAGAATCATATCTCGATTATAGTCCATGACTAATGGTTGACCTAATGAGATGGCCTTTATAAACAAAGCATCAGAGCAATTCAAAGTGGACTCGCCACCCCATAATATTCTAACAGTATGCAAATTAGAAGTATCATTTAAACTTTGCGTGGTCAGCATTATGTCCATGTATGCGTCTCCATCGAAATCACCTGGTACAACACTTGTTATTATAATGTTACTGAAATTACAAGCATATACCGAAGGTCTCATAAAAGGTTCTTTGTCGTAAGCAAGATAAACTTCCACACTTGAGTAATTTTTAATGACAAACGCGTCAGTTAATTCATCCGAATTGAAATCTCCAAATGCAGCAATAACACCCTCCTTATGTTTTCCAAACGAACTCTCGGTCATATCACTTATTGCATAACTGCCAGTGGTTAATAAAACACTTAAAAATATTCTCGTCATTAGTTTGAGGGACATTTTGCTTCGATAACTAGGTTTAGAATTTACAAACAAAACATTTTCTCAACAGATGATCTGACAGCTAATGACGTCAATTGACATGACAATTCCTTTAGTGCGATCCATTTAGTCGATTTTACAAGAAAAATCCCTCAACCAATAGGAAATAGGAACTTGCCAAAGGTTTCGCTAATATAACTTGACTCATGGAAAATACAATGCCGCGTTGTATTGTAAACGCTACGAGGTTTTTTTAGCGCATGGCCAAAATTATAACTAATTAATAACGCTGATAACTTGTTTTGTGAATATAATTTCTGTGACAATTTCACAAATGTTTACCAACATTCAGGCGCGAAAAGATTTTGAGTACTCTTACTTTAAAGGGGTTATAGACGTGCGAACAAGTACGCGTACGTATAGCTCGGCGAGCTTACTCGCCCGTGTGTCATGATAAGTACGCGTACTTTAAAACCGCCGAGTAAGTTCGTTGGTTTGAAATTTTGCTCGTAGCCCGCCTTGGCTCGTCGTGTAAGATCGCAAAATTAAAGACCGCGTACTTGAAGTACGCACGTCTGTCACCCACTTAGTCAAACTAACCTCCTTCTTGTTTTCTTCGTAAAAAAACTATGGGATGGCGAAACGCAATTTTTAGCTTCCTCTGAAGTTGGAAATTCCATCTTTAAATTATCAGTTCATTAATTTAAAAACCGGTGACATAAAACTATAGAAATAACTAGAGTAAATGAGCGCATCACTACGAAACCATTGTGTCAAAATAAATGACAGCTAAAAAACGTAATGGCTAATGGCGTTAGGGAATAGGCGTCAAATGACAATTTTATAAAATAAAGTTTCTTTCTACGTTATTATTCTAATCGTTATCCTAAAGCCACTTATTGCTGCTGAAATATTTTTTTAATTTGTAAAATTGTAATCATCCAACGTTCCATTCGAAATGGCCGTCGAAGCTGTTCAAATATTGAGACGAAATCGACCCGGTTCCAAAGCAAAGGTATAAATTAGTGTTTTACTAAAAACATTCAAGTCTTCCAATATTATCCATGCCTAGGTATATATTTTCATGCGAGTATAATACTTTCTTGCAGGATTTTTGTCGCTGGCCAGACGAACCCTTTGAGGAAATGGACAGCACTCTCGCTGTCCAACAATTCATACAACAAACCATACGACGAGATCCGTCAAATCTTGAAGCTATTTTAAAAATGCCAGAAGCTCAAGATGAAGGTGTTTGGAAATATGAACATTTGAGGTTAGTATGGGAAATTATTATTATTTTTTTTTTTTTTATTACAAGCTAATTAACACTTGTTTACTTTCAGACAGTTTTGCATGGAACTTAATGGCCTGGCCGTCAAATTACAAGCTGAATGTAAACCAGAAACATGTACACAAATGACTGCTACTGAACAGTGGATTTTCCTTTGTGCAGCCCATAAAACTCCTAAAGAATGTCCTGCTATCGACTACACAAGACACACACTTGATGGGGCTGCTTGCTTGCTCAACAGCAATAAATACTTTCCTAGCAGGTATGGCTGATTCCTACAACATCAAACATAGAATCTGTTAACAGTATATTTATTATAAGTAATAAAACTCTTGTTACAGGGTCAGCATCAAGGAATCCTCAGTAGCTAAACTGGGTTCAGTTTGCAGACGAGTTTACCGAATATTTTCTCATGCATACTTCCACCACAGGGCAATATTCGATGCTTTTGAGAAGGAAACTCATCTGTGCAAAAGATTTACTTATTTCGTTACAAAATACTCAATTATTTCAAAGGAAATTCTGATCCTACCTAAACTAGATGATGAAACACCAGTGGGTGAATCAGAAGCATGAGGTTTAAAGAAATAATTTGGTTCTACAGTATGAACCAAATTATAAGACATTACTGACTGTTGTGTTCACATCGATTTGTGATGATAACTGAAGTAGTAATAATGTTTACTCTTAGCGTACCCAGTAATAAGGTAGCATCTTTAAAATTCCTTACTTTGAAGTGTCCTGTTTAAGATGTATGTCATGAATAATTTCTGGGGAAATAATTACAATCCCAGTTATCCATGCTACTTTTTTAAATCTAGGAAATCGTAAGTATATTGTTACTTAATAAAATAGAATGGAGATAATGAGATGTATGTAATCATTGCATTTACTGCTAAAAGTGTAGGTTTATTATAGATGGCTAAAAGAATAAATCCCTATCTAAAATGCTTAGTAACTGTATTTAAATTATGTATGTGACTAGATCATGTTTATTATTAATATAAACATGCAAATATGCTCTCAAATATTAGGATGTGTAATATTTCATGTGTCAAGTATTTAACTATGTGTTATTTATAAAATAGTCCTAAGAAAAATTGTGAGTTAATTTGTAATCTCCAACTATCTTATTTACTATGCACAATAAAACAAGTTAATTAAAAAGATATTTGTTTATGTTTTCTTTTGTTTAAAAGGTTTCTTAGATTTATATGATTGGTGTTGTTTAGAGTTGCTGCTCTGTTCCTTTTGCCAAAACTTCTTTCCTTTCAGAGTTTGGTACCTGCAAGATAGAAAAACAAATATCAGGATTACAAATGTTTGAAACCTACAGGATTTCCTCAAAGACCAAGGAAATCAAAAATAGAATATTAAAGATATTAGATCATATTCATTCATTCAATAAGCATAAATAATATTAATAACTCTATACATAATCATATTAATTTTACCAAAGCTTTGTAAGTTTCAATGATAAAACACTTACCCAATTTGGCTGCTATCTGGGATAGCATCCACTGATAGTAATATGTGTATGATAGGTATCTGTCTTTTTACTACTAATGTTTCAAGTCCATCCACTTTTGGCTCCCAAAATTCCTCCACCCTAAAAATAGTCAAATATTAATTTTCAATCTGATTATGACATTTATTTGTAAGCAGTCATATCAATTTAGTTCTTACATTTTGTAGGATAGTTTAGTTACTTGATGTTCAATAGAAAACTGCCTCTTCAGTATTTCAGCACATGATATAGCTTTAGAGATAGCAGCACCTGCCCCACTCCATACTACTGCACTGGCTGCCTTGTCTTCCAAGATACCTGATGCATGGGATAACAAGTTTGCCATCTTGCTCCCACCTTTCACCTTAAAATAAACATACATATGTAAAGGTATTTGTGTACATAGACATTACTAACATTGTGCTATATATGTTTACTTATAAGCAGTTCCAACTGACACCATTTATTTATTTATAAAGCACGGGGGATGTTTGTAGTTTAAGTACATTCATCAATGGTTTCAAATCCATACCTATACTATAAATTCGAAAGTAACTCTGTCTGTCTGTATGTTACCTTTCACGCCTAAACCATTTAATGGATTTCGACAAAATTAGGCAAGGAGATAGACGGCACCCTGGGGAAGGATATGTTTTTTAGTTTTCAATATATTCAGCAATACACTGAAGAACTCACTTGCATCCAAAGGAAATTCTCTGGCAGGTCCTTGATAGGTATTTTGTCACGTTCTAGTTCCTCTTCTACATTTTTGCCTTTGCTATAATTCTCCATTTTATTAACAACATTAAATTCAAAGATCTGGAAAAATTTACGAAACAGTTTCCTAATCTAGCAGGAGTTTATTAAAAATACTCCGTGATTTTTTTTTATTCACATTATATTTTCACAGTACATTTTTGCTGCTATTTCTACGCTTGCTGTCAGTTGACACTACATTATATTTTGACAGTTGACATTGACGTTTTTTTTTTGTTTTTTTTTTCTCCTCTTGGTTTGTGTAGTTTGCCAATGTCACGTTAGGATTTTGACCCTTTTTAAAAAACAAGTGTTAAATTAGCAGGGTAATACCTGTCTACGGGTAATACCCTTAATTTTAAGATCGTTCACATTCGCGTCTCATTCGCAATCTGTCAAAAAAACCATCAATTTACCAACATTTTTGACAAGTTTGACAGACTGCGACTTGAATGTAAACGTTTATCCCGAAAAGGGGTCATTGTACTCATCATTTTGAACAACTTTTTCTATGGCACCAACCTTGAAATCGCGAAAAAAAAATCAGCTGTTCCATACATTTGTGTACGAGTATTGGCCCTCTGGAGCCTCCGACTCTCCGACTGTATATAGGTATCTGTGGTTGTGTTGTGCTGGACATGGCCGTTGTAATTGTAAAGTACAACAACTTATGGTCTAATGCTAGGTACATAGGTCCCTACGCAGCGACTTTAGTCACCAGGGACTCGCAGGCGATTTCAAAATCTCACGTCCTTAAACAGATTATGAAATCGCTACCGGCAAATCTGCTGTCAAAGTCTGCTGGACGTGAGATTTTGAAATCGACGGCGACTAAAGTCGTTGCGAGTATGATTAGCGTATGAGACCAACATCTCATGAGGTCTGTACAAGGCTCTTATCAAGCTTGATCAAGAACCTCGGCTTCCGCAAGCATAGTAAGAAGCAGATTCCTATCTATGACCCTCATACCAATAGTATATAGTTAAGCTACAATTTAGCTTACCCATTTTTATATTCCATAGGTTTTTTTTTGTTTTGTAAGTACAATATGTACTTAAGTATTTTTTTTTATTTTTTTTTCATGGAAAACATGTAAACGAGCCAACAGACGGTTCACCATGATAGGTAGATAATTAGGTATCTACCTAGTCAAATAAACGAATGGAGAGGTCTGATTTTATAATATTCGAAAGGTCTATGGTCGCTAGTTTTCCAGTCCAGTAGGGAAACTTTTCCAGCTTCGAATTTCAACTGGAGTAACAGACAATAATCCCTAAGCCCGTTTTCAGACGTTCGCCACCCACAGTCACCCCGGATCTCTTGCGGCGAATGTAATTGGTAAAATCTGCTTGTACGTATAGACAGTCAACCACTCATCAGTGGTTATACACACATCAACACCGTCTAGGGATATTTTGTATAAAGTGCATAAACTCAAAAAATACCGGCCGGTTTTAAATTCTTTTGATGAAAGCTCATTTTGTAGGCCTTTTTGGATGATTCCAAATTCAAATTTGAAAAAATAAATTACAAAGAATAGATTTGCGCGGCATAACTTTAGCGAAGTTCGAAGGTTTCAATTTACGTACCATAGCTAAAGCTAATTTTTGGTGTCAAATTAGAGTTTTAAAACAAGTTAGCAGTTAATTTAGAATTTATGACACTGTATGCATCATGCAGCGGCGCCATTTAACTAGAGAGGAAATGTTAAGGGCAGTAGGCATGCTCCAAGCTGGGGCTACTCAACGGAGTATTGTTGAGGAGATTGGCACAAAACAAAACGTGATTTCAAGGTTATGGTCACGTTATCGTCCTACTGGTGAAGTGGCTGAAAAACACCCAGGCTGGAAGCGCGTAACCACCCAACGACAAGACCGATTTTTGCAAGTTGCCGCGAGAAGACTACCATGCAGTTGGTTAAAAGGCTCCAGTCAGAGCACCAGTTGCTTGTGAGTGACCAAACTGTGAGGAGAAGACTGCATGAAGCTAACCTTCACGCTCGTAGACCGCTACGCTTACAATCGTAGACCGTACGGCACTACGCCGAGGAAATCGCGGACGGAGATTATAGTGGGCTCGTGAAAATTTGGTCTGGGAAGATAACCAGTAGTCAGTAGTGCTGTTTACGAATGAGTCCCGATTCGGTTTCCATCCCGATTCGAGAAGAATACGCGTATGGCGAATTCCTGTCGTGAGAGCCGTCTGCAACACCCTCAGGAAGTCCATCCATACCACGGCGGGACGATTATGGTTTGGGCCGGAATTCGTTTTGGTGGAAGAACAGACCTCGTTTGGATCAGAATCACCATGACCGCTGAAAAATACCGTAACCAGATGCTAGTACTAATAGTGTACCCCCATCGACTACAAATGGCCCAAGAATTCACGCTCATGCACGACAACGCACGTCCGCACACAGCGCGTTTGGTGAACAGCTGGCTGCAGAAGCACGACGTGTTAGTCTTAGACTGGCCTGCGCAATCACCAGAACTAAACCCCATAGAGCACGCGTGGCAAGGTAAATTCTTCATAACCCTTCTTTGGAATGCTCCAAAGAAGGGCTATGTAGAATTTACCTTCAAACATTGCGACTGAAGAGCAACTTTTTTGGCATCTTAGCAGGACCTGGGACAATATCCCGCAGCAAGACTTGATTCAAAGCATAAAAACCGTTGCAGGACCGCTGTTAACGTCATGGGTGGTTTTACTGACTACTGATTTTTCGCATAATTGCAAAAAACTAAATAATTTCGCTTTATTTTAATTTTTTTCTTGAAAACACATTCATCGTTAGTTTTACCATTATTTCACTTTTCGTCTTTATTCGAATAAAATTTTATTTACGCAAAAAAAATATTTTTGTTTTATCCTGAAGTCTACTCTGATAAATGGGCTTTGTAAAAATATAAACATTATGTATGTTATCTATAACAAATTTTGAGTAAATTGAGAAAATCTGAAATATCCCTAGACGGTGTTGATGTGTGTACTTGCGCTACGAAAATTGACCTTACCTCAACGACGGCGACATAAAGCGCCGATTATGTCGAATTGTTACAATTGTTACAATTGTAGGCAATCTATCCTTAACCCGTCGCGCAGCCGGCACCGACCCGGCTGCCCGGCCGCCTGATCGTGTGAAAAGGGACTTGAAATGAACTGGAATGGACCAGTACACTCGGAAGTTAAAGCTTCCTCTTGAGTTTTCGCATGATAAGAGAGGGTATTACAATTTATCTTAAAATTTTCTTGTTAAGTACTTACAAGACTTTCATCTTTAGACATTTACAATTAATACATTGTTGAATTTAAAGCGAAATTCTCGAAAAGGTAGCGGTGAACCGTTTGATTAAGTAATAAGTATAGACTTTACAGAACTGTGTTGAGGTGCCTATTACCTACTACTACAGTCATAGTGTACCATCTCCGCCGTAACCT
Source organism: Lithophane socia (assembly GCA_947522985.1). NCBI lineage: Eukaryota > Metazoa > Arthropoda > Insecta > Lepidoptera > Noctuidae > Lithophane > Lithophane socia. Next base: position 9,839,720 of record OX383258.1, on the reverse strand, counting down.
AGTGTACCTATACTAGTAGGTTACTGAGTAGGTAAACTCACTCACCTACTCACCACTGATCCACCTACCTAGGTAAGTACACCTACGTAACTAGGTAGGTGCGTATGTACCTACCTACTTGGTTAGGTTACATACGCACTGTCCTACTTACCTACCTGACCAAGGTGAAAGCTTACCCCAGGCACAAGACTAAATAAGGAGACTCTTATTTATTCTGTGCCCCAGGTGCGTATGTACCTACCTAGATAGGTAAGTAGGTAGGTAGGTATACTAACATAAAGGATTTTAAGGATTTAACTTCTTTGTATTTTGCAAAGGAGAGTTGTTTGTTGTTTCAAACAAACAAAGACGAGGTATCTCGGATGTCTCAATAGCATAATCAGACTATAATGTTCCCACTGCTGGGGAACAAACCTCCTCTCTGTGAAAGGGACTGGGCCATAATCCACCACGCGGGCCAGTGCTGGTTGGTGGATTGGATGTCACATGTCTTCGAATGTTTGGGTCTAGCTAGGACATGCCGGTTTCCTCACGATGTTTTCCTTTCCTTCACCGTATTGCAGGAAGAGCAGTGGTGATGAAATTAAATACACAAAGTTCCTGCCTGGGTTCGAAGGTTTGAACTCACGACCAACAACTCGTAAGTCAGGGCCAATACCACTGGGCTACCCCTGCTCTCGTCTCAATACGCCATCTTGTTATTAAAATGGCACCACATAACTTTTAGGACATTTATTTGTAGAGAATATTTTATTAATTACTTTAATTAACGCCAAAATAATAATTACAGAGATTTTCATCACTGAATGAGCTAAAGAAAATTTCAATGATTTTGTTTCAGGCCCCGCTTTGTGAATTGCGTGCCTCGGGTTATCTCCTTTATGAATGAATCTGTATTCTATGGAGTTTTAAAAATTCTATTTAGCGCGAGTCCCCGAGCAGCCGACCAATCTACTCGCTATTACCAATTTCAATGCATCAGTAGGTACCCAAACCCATTGTACTTATAAGCTTACCTGCTTATATCTAATTGAGTTTGGATAACTCCCAAGGGAATAAATAACTTTTCATTTAGGCAGGTACCTAGGTACGCTAAAACATTTCCAAATTATTAGATTTCTACATATAGTTCGTACGTACCTACGATAAAACACGGAAAACACCTAATATGATAGATAAGTGTAGATACCTTAGCACCTACTTTGGAACAGTAGGTATTTGAACGACTTTATCAATTTGGTTATTTATCAAAGTATCTACTAAACTTACTACAAGCACACAAAAATAAAGAGGTGGACATGCCATGGGTATTTATTTCTTAAAATCCACCAAAATACTTTTACTTACCCTTTTACGTTTGACAATCTTACGATTTCACCTTCAAACATCATAGAACCGTAACATCAAACTTAGAAAATGTTTGTTTCGATACAAAACGGGAGCATTATTAATTTGCCGCTATATTTACACAACGAAAGGTTATCTCTTGCGATGTAAATGCGTATTACAAGTCATGGCTAAGCAGATATCTTTAACTCGACATATGAATATACCCAGTAGGTAGGCCAGCACAACTAGCCAGTAGAGACTGTACCGTTATATTTATCAGACGGTTGTATTAGTATTCATAAGTAAAAGCAATTAATAATAGCTATGTCTAACATATCTATTACTTACCTGCTTTGTTTTTCCTTCGTAGTAGTAAACGCTCGAAATGCGTTTATTATGGACGATCGCTTTGTGTGCACTGTCAAGAAGGCGTGCTTCGAGTGTTTGAAGTTACCTCAATGTTCATGGTGCCCGACGGAAAACAAATGCTTCTCAAACAACCTGCCGAAGTTTGGAGAATTCTGCTCCAATAACACCATTGTTCACGTAGATTACGGCTGTGAGTTTGGAAAGATACATTTGATCGATCTTTATTATTTGTTCTTGTAAAAAACTTAGATTATCTATATGTTTGTTTGTGTACCTACCATACAGTTTGGTAAATTAACTTTATCATTATTCAATGGTGCCTATAGTTAATACCTAAATAAACCACGTAGGTATCGTATAGAGATGGGCAATCGCTTATTCTTCATCTCGTGTCGATGAATTATATTTAATTTTGTACAACCAGTACTTAGCGACCGGCCAACTCTATTGTTAGCCTCATTTAGTTTTATGGGCAGTCGCTCTATGTAAATTCTGGTATTCAGCTGCATTCGATCGGATAGACTAGAAGCCGACCTTTAAAGGTACCTATCTACCTAAATATTTGGGATTTTCTGAAAAGGTAGTAGTAGGTAGGTACATACACTAAAGCCTATAGCTATTTTAGTATTATCTAGTACACTTGGCTCATGCTTTCACAAGAGAAAGAGATATCTGTAACAATGTTAGCATGACACTCAACATGAAAGTCTTCATAATAACATTACAGTGAGTTTCGAAGAGAATGCCGAGTGTTCGTGCGGCAAGGGCGATGTGGGGCGGAGCTGCTACCCGCCAGGTGTCACCGAGGGTCCTGAGTGTTCCGGCCGAGGCAACTGCGTGTGTGGCCAGTGCGTCTGCAATCCAAACCCTGATCCTAAATTCCCGACCAAGGTAATGACTGGGTAGACTATTCGTCGATCCAAGTCGCCTTTATTCATCTTATATCTAGGCTTATATCTAGGCCTTTTTCACTGAGATTTTCCGGTCAACTGCTCTGGCCAAAATTCAGCTCCGTTTTCTACTATATCTAGTAAATTAATTCTAATAGGACCCTAACACCTAAAACTATATCTTGTTGCAGATGGTGATGGGCGAATACTGCGAGTATGACAACTTCTCCTGTGACGATCCTAAATGTAACGAAGGACCATATTCTCTTAGCAACCCAATTGTCGCGGAGAGCCCCTCTAAAATGACCGACGTTGACATCCCAGCCTCATAACGATAAAACGAAAGAACATTAATTTAATTTTAAACTAAACATTAAATATGTTTTAAGTATAATAATAAGAACTTAAGTAAGGAATATATTATTGTGTTTATTGCGTCCGTGCAGGATAAATTTAGAATTCGTAATCATACTCGTGTTTGTTATTCATTCACAAAGTAGGTACCGATTGCGAAAGGTCTGCGTATGAACCTACTAGTAAAATGTGTAGATAATAAATTATGAGATTTACAAACAAAGCTGTAAATAAATGGTAGCACATAAACCGCGTACTATCCTAAACCATCCCTAATTGTAAAAGAAAATAATACATCTCAACTACGTAGGAAGGTCGAGTCGAGATTTCTGTGCGAAGTGAAAAGTTCGCAAAATTTCTTTATAGCCAGCTATAGTTAGTTATGTTCTGAAGAATGCTCGGGTGGATGGCTGTGAACCGCGGCGGAGGCAATGAGGTTTTCAGGAGAAGCGTTGGAGCGAAGAAGCCGCGGCTCAATTAAGAAATTGATATGAGCCGGGCGTCTGTCGCGGATGGCTCATCGTTCTCAAGTGCTGCCCGTTATGGTTACGCGAAATTAGATTTCAACGAGTCTATTTTCTCTCTCACAACGAGTTCACCTTTTATTTCCTCAATATTTATTGAACGCCTGCCTTAGATGTCGGACTCGGAGAGACCCTCGCTATCATTTGTATAGGCTCAGCGTTTTTAATTGAAACGTGATAATAATAGGTGGATTTAATTGGGTAGGTACCTACTGATTACAAACACAATAGATTTTGTAACACCACATGTAATCAGTCGTAAAAGCCGAGTTCGTTACACTCATACTAGTTGCTATATAGTTTCTTTAGTTGATTTTACATGTTTCTACTACTGGAAATCTCCATCTTTCGCCAACGGATATACATAGGTAATTAGGTAAGTACTAGTACTTATTTTAGGCATATTCCTATAGTCTCTTTAGAGGCAACGAACATAAATATACGCTGTAAATAAGTACCTAAGTATACAAAAATATTCGAAACACTGTGTTCCCACTGACAAGACTATGATTCCGATCTAATCTGGTATCTTTCATCTGGTACAATTCAGGTCATTCAATACGCAGCGGCACAATAATGTTTTTTTCTTCTCGTCTTGCAGTTGCGACTGACCAGTCTAGACGGACGACACAATGAGTTCAATAAGTTATCGGAAATCGAACACTTTGGTTTCCGGATAAACTTGTAACTTTGAGAACAAGACGGCCGTTCTCGAATGTAAGTTTCGTGGTTATAACCACACTGAAGACGATATTGGAGAGTTTCCTGCCTAGACAAGGGAAGCATTTACTTAATTATAAAAAGAATCGACAATTTTTTGAGGGAAAGTCGAATTTTCTTTTAAGAAAAACTTTGTTGGTAAACGGCAAAAGATACTCAATACCTTAAATACCTCCTTAATAAAATAAAACTGTCACCATCGTAACCGAATTTGTGTTCAATAATTGTGGCGGAATGCGGCCCTCGAGGAGCTCGGAGGAGATTCGATTATGGAAGGAGCGCTTAAATTGTTTTAGTGTCGATCAGCATCATAGGTATACAAGACGCTAGGTAAATTACACTCTTTATGAAATTACTATATGCACGTGTCAGAGCGATATAGCATGATGTTGCTTATTGAATTCAGTAGTGGCACAAAACAAAAAGTAGACGAAGACTTTACTAACTGTAACGGCTAACATTTTGCCTTGTTGTACTACCAATAAGTTCGAAAATATCTGATAGCTTTGATTTTTTATTAATAATTGTTATGAATTCTCAAAAAAAATACTAAAATGAAAATAGTTGATTGAAACTTTCAGCTGTGAATCGCGACGCAAACGAAATGTATAGGTAGATTATTTAGCTGACATTGTGGAGAATTGTTTTCTTAAAACTTTTAAGGCTTTATAGGTAAGTATTGTTACAGGTATTTTCATGCAAATAGGTAATATTCGAACCCATCGTCAGTAGTTATGTCGTATTTTCTATATTTATACTTAAAAACTGTCGTTTATGGCGTACCACGTGGTAAAGGTAATTTTATTATACATATAATTTCCTTGTTAAACCTAAGACTCATCTTGATGCTATAATTTTCAGACCGAGTAGATGAAGTTATTGAGAATTACGTAGGTAATAGTGTTTAAATACATTTCGATGTCTACGGGCGGGCGTAGCGTGTCGCGAGCACTAACCTTACCTAACTGTACGCTCGGTCTACTACCGTTCAGTTAGTTATTATTTTCTAATTTAATTCACAAACGTTTTTAAACATGGAAGTAGCCAAGTTATAAGCGATCGTACACACGGCTACACATCAACCTATACATTTCCAGTATAAGCTGATCTCGCATTGTATAGGATTTCCGTACAATGCGAGGTCAGCTTATACTGGAAATGTATAGCTTGATGTGTAGCCGTGTGTACCAAAAAACCTTGAATGTCTACGGCGTAGCACATAGCAAGGTATACCTATCTACTTCAGAATGCTATAAGTGATATGCATAAATAAATATTCTAAAATTTTGTGTAGCTTTGGAATAAAAAACATTGGTTTAAAATAAAGTAAAGTAACTTATTGTCTAACGAAAATTAAATGTCTACGGGTCTACGGCGTAGCTCGTAGCATGACGTAGCAGGGTAGTCCAGTACTTCAGGAATAACTTCAATTTTCTAAATTCCTGTAACCTGTGCGCATCCATGATCACTAGAGCAAATAATATTCTAAAGTTAGACATCTAACAGACTGAATAGGTTAAATATCTGAAAACGAATTTTACTATTGAATAATTCGCGCGGAAACGTGATCGGACTTTCGAGCACGGAATAAGATGTCAATGGAGGCGGGCGGTGGATATATATTGCACAATAGGAGCCGAGATCACACATAATAATATGGCATTGGTATTCTGGAGTGGGGAAGAATGCGCGTTCCGCCGGCGAGGCGGCGACTTCTCGGCGTGCCGCGTGCCCCGGCGTCAGCGACGGCCGCGGCCCGCGACCCCGCATCCCGCCGCCCTTCACTCTTCACTTCCTAATTGTTTCCCACGCGAATCTATTAGGAAACTTATGAATTAGTCACCATTGATCTTAGTTTACTTTATTACTTACATATTATGTGTAAGGAAATAATGGAAACAATTTAAAATAAAAACTTTTTTCATTCAGCGATGTAACGTAAAATAAATATACGCTGACATAACAGACGATTGGGTCGGGAACGTGTTTATTTCATCATCATCATCAGCCTATAGCAGTCCACTCCTGGACATAGGCCTCTCCAATTGCACGCCATTCAGCTCGATTCTCGGCAGCTCTCATCCAGTTGCTACCAGCCACCCTAATGCAGCTACCCTACGTGTTTATTTGGAATATACTCATTCTACCCTTTGTTTGGAATACAAAGTGATCTTACCCAAAAGATGATGGTAAGGAGAAAGCTACGAAATTGAAAAATGATAGTTTAATTGTTGATGAATATACTTACAGAGCATTGAACAAGTTATAGGCGTGAACTTTATGGGAACTGACATATTATCATATTATGCAGAAATCAGAATAATTGCTCTCAGAAGACCTATTAATTCAGCTGGTGAGTCACTGAAAGGAGTGGCAACTTCATTCCTTTTATGAACATCTAAAGAAACAATTGAAGCTGCTTTCCTGAGTCATCTTTGCTCGTTCCCCGCTCATAATCATATTAAAGTGTCACCTCAGGAGCCAGAAGTAGAAACAAGTGTCAATCTCGGAGGCACAATCCTGAGGAATATTTAGAACGGAGGGATGAATCCTGAATATTCATGTGGCCGCACTCGTTGACTCTTGAGCGACAACGAGTTCTCTTTCACCTATTTGGCATGATTTAAATTATTTATAACAAACCGTGTGCGGCCCGGCCACGCGGCTTTCCTTTCCCCATGTAATTTGGTAAGCGTTTGTACGAAGCAGCCAACATGCGAGGCACGTAGGGAAATATCCTTTATACTGCTGAACATTCTATTAATACAAACATGATGAATAATTTTGTCTTAATAAAGGCGACGGTAAAACGGCTTTTGCCTCCTTTGGAGTTTGTTTTTAAATTCATAATTTAAATATTTTGTGAGGTTAGATAATACGAGTATTTACTGCATGTAATTTAATTATTAAAGGGTTCCGTACTCGAATGTACTAAGTACTTACTAATGTAGTAAGCCTCTCCTGTCCGTTCTCTGTCAGCGGGCTGTATCGCATGAACCGTAAAAGGTAGACAGTTGAAATTTTACCAGATTGCGTAATTCTATTGCCGTTATAACGACAAATAATAAAATTAAAATAAAGTTAAAAATTTAAGGGGTCCCCCCCCATACAAGAAACGTATTTTCGGCATTTTTTGCTAAATATAGTGGTGGTACGGAACCCTTCGTGTGCGAGTCCGACTCGCAATTGGCCAGTTCTTTTATTTTCTAAAATTTTAAAACTCAATGTGTGACAAAGATGAGTCACAAAGCGACGTCTCTTAGCTGAGATTTAAGTGTTTGGTGCTTGAAGCACTTCTAATCCGTACAGTGAGCAGTAGCAGCAATAAATTGCAAACTCTTTCTATTTAATTATCCTTACATACATATTATAAAACAAAGTCTTCCGCCGCGTCTGTCTGTCTGTCTGTTCGCGCTAATCTCAAAAACTACTGCACCGATTTTCATGTTGTTTTCACCAATGGATAGAGAGGTTCTCGAGGAAGGTTTTTGTATATAATAACCGACATCCATGCGAGCGAAGCCGCGGGCATCAGCTATCTTATATAATTAAACAAGCTGAGGCCCGCGTGGATAGGGACAAAGAAGCGACTTTGTTTTATACTATGTAGTGATAGTGATAGAAAAAGATTATCTTATATTAATTTATCTTTTCATAAGTATGTATTTTAGTCATAATTCTGGGACAATATAGTAGATATTTTTCGAGTAGAGAAGGTAGCGGACCTACCACATATAATATATTCTCGTAGGCTCGTAATTTAAAAAAATTATAAATGCTTAGAAAACGTCTTGGGGTAAAATTAACTTCATCATCATCATCATCAACATTTCAGCCGAAAGACACTGGACATAGGTTTTCCAAGCACAGCCTCTTATACCGGTTTTGTGCTTCTCGCATCCAGCGGATTTCAGCGGCCTTCACTAAATCATCGGTCCGTCTTGTGGGAGGCCTTTCAACGCTACGTCTTCTGGTATGCGGACAATTATCAAAGTCAAATAATTTATTTCAAGTAGGCACATAAAAGGCACTTTTGAACTTCAAAAACAAAGAAATAGAACTGATTCTAGTTTCCCCTTCCAAAAGGTAGTTTTCGAATGGAGAAGAATGTATTTTCATTCAAATTAGGTACAATGAACAATAAGCTTCAACGATACCTGTCCTGCCAACAATGCCATCCTATATACTGATGCTTCAAAAAAATACTAGTTCCAAATTAATCAATATCCTCATACAGATCATTTCTTGTATGAATAAGAATTCCAATTCATTCTTATTCATATTCCTATCTTTAGGTTAAAAGGAATGCTGGCTGAAGAAAACCTATTGCATCTAAGTAGTTTTTTTCAGTCTCTTTTTTTTTCAGACACTTTCTGATACCTATCTGTGTTATTTTTTATGTCTATGGGCGTTTAGTGTCCCGGAAAGTGTTATGAGTGATCGATAAGGTAGGTGTTTAAGTAGCACTTTGTACTTAGTTTATTAACTGGGAACCTTATAGTACTTACTTAAAGCGCCTTTGTTCGCGTCATCGATCGTCTGCACCGCCTGCTAGAGTGCATCGCCGGTGCAGGTTCGAATCCATTATACTTGTACTACCACATGCTCAAATTCCAAGATGAAATTTGATCTATTGACGTACAAACTGACAGCTAGGTAGCAATAGTTTTGTAACTATACCTACTTAATTATTATAGAACATGCCATGTGCCGGATGAGATTTCCGATCGGCAAAAATTACAAACTTTTTTACAAATCATTTATCGCCTATTTATAAAGCTATATTTTATATTTCAATTTAAAGGATTTTTGAAAATTCAGTCCAAAGCTAATGATAATTATACAATAAGCACATGAATCCGAAAAGTCAGAGGTGCGTGTTATGGGTTCGAACTCGAGAGTGGAGACCTATGACTTAGCAGTCCGACACGCGACGGTCACACCACTAGGCTATCACTGCTGTTAGGAGGCGGCTGAAAGCGAAGAACAAGATTATATTACACCACTGTAATTAAAACGTTACTTGTACGTTGTAATACATAATGATAGGTAAAAAAAACGTATAATTTGTGACCGGATATTGTCGTGGTCAAACCATAACAATGAGTCAAACAAAACCACAGAAAACAAAGTTTCGGCGAACTTTGTAAACTTTTCCTAACTTTAAAAGACTGCAGCTGACAACTGAACGTAATGAAAAACTATGTTAAGTATATTTCATGGGATAGTTGAAGTCGATCGCTACTTAGACTTAGAAGGAGCGTGATCGTTCAGCTGACACAATGAAGTGGCGTGGAGGGTGGCACGGCGCGACTTGCGACGTATCATTGGTCGTGGGCTCGTGGCGGACGTAGCACGTGGTCTAAACGTACGGCGGATGGCGGAATCGAACTTCACGTACATACATGACCTTAAAATATAGAGAAGATGTGTACACTACTAGAAGTAGGTAATTGAATAGAAACATTAATATTTTAGTTGTTTCGTGTTGGTTGCTGAGCTTGGATCGTGTGTCGGGAATAGTGATTGTTGGACTTTTCCATTAGGAAATTCTCACAGGCAGCCTATATCGGAAGCAGCTCAATCGGAACTTGTTTAACGGGAGTGCACTGAATACCTCTGCTTACCCCTGCTAGGAATACCTTTTATACGTTTTTATATTTCAGGTAAGTAATAGGCATAATACAATAGTCTGTCCCAAAAGTATCGGATGAAAGTGTAAACAAACCTTGTTCAGGTTAAATTCTCAGGGAATCACTCACTAAAGGGAATCAGTAACAAATTCATCTGTAGGAATTAAGAAGGTTTCTTTCACCACTTTTTCCAACAATTATTGATTAAATAACATTATTAAACATTAATCGAAAAATTATAAACCAAAATTAGGGTTATATAAAATTAACCTCAATTGTTAAGTGAAAAAAATATTTATAGAGGATAACGGGCTTATAAGTTTTCTAATATGTAATCAAATCAAAGCACTCGATTTATATGTGGCACTACTAATTGGCATCCACACCCCAAATGTGCTATTCTGATCCATTTGTTTACGTTTTCATCAGATACGTTTGGGTTTTTTTCCAACCGTACCTATCTGATGAAATTGAGTTTATAAATATATACTTAGCGTAATATGCTTACAATGATTGTAGTAGTTACTACTAGTTGTCAGTCGAACTCGATCACTGGATTAAAAATAAAAAGTCCATAATAGACTCCCGAACGTGTAATAATCAAATCGCTAATCGCGTATCACAGAGACGCGTTCGGCATGACTACGAGCGAAAGCCTTCACGCTCGCATCCGCACCCCCCACGCGCCCCCCTACCGCGCTGTCCTCTCAACCGCAAGAGTGCTGGCTGCGGGCGTCGAGTCAGCCGGAGGCCGCCGCGCCGCTGACATCGCACCGTCCCATGCAACACCAGTCGTTGCTCTCACAACCGAAGTTCTGCTAAGTGACTACAAGCTGCAACCATGGACGTGGAGGAGTTCCGTATTCGCGGTAAGGAGATGGTGGACTACATCTGCACGTATATGAACACGCTGCAGACCCGCCGCGTGATACCGTCTGTGGAGCCGGGCTACTTGAGGGCTGCGTTACCGGCGGAGGCCCCGCACCTGCCTGAGGCATGGGACGACGTGATGAGCGACGTGGAGAACAAGATCATGCCAGGGGTTACGCACTGGCAGCACCCTCGGTTCCACGCGTACTTCCCGTCCGGCAACGGCTACCCCTCCATCCTGGGTGACATGCTGTCTGCTGGCATCGGCTGCATCGGATTCTCATGGGTAAACTTTTATGATACATATGCCTTAATTCCTAGATTTAGACCCAAACTACCCGAATTACTTACCAAACTAGTTTCGAACAATTCAATTGTCATATCGTCTTAATAATAATTTTAAAACCCGGTGAAACTTATCTTTCGGTAACTGATTGACAACCACAAACAAACCGAAGTAAGTAAAAACTCTACTTTTTTTGATATCCCATATGTAAAGTAACATAGTAGAACAAACTCGAAAAGTTATTATAAAAAGAAGAAATGAAAATTGTGACCCAATACGATTAGTGGTAAAAAAAATCAAATGAAAAAGCTGCTGATGTTCCAAATGATTATGAAATGTATTTAAAAAAACAAAATTGAAAGATTCTTCCTTGTGAAAAGTTTTTTGTTATTTTTGTAAAACGCAAAACGACGCTATAAAGTATCATGTTTGCCGATTGTTAAAAAAATCTCATAATTATTGGCACTATCAAAAGTAGTTACTTAATCTTTTACAAAATTACACGAGAATTACTTAAAAATAACTGTACCAAGGCGAAAACGATCTTAGTATCTACTTGAACACATTAAAGCAATCGACAGATTTGATTGGCGTGCAGTGAGAATGATGGATCGAATGATAATAAAGCGACGGCTATTAACTAGCGTTAGATCGATCTAATTTACTTGATTACAATTATTCTAATCAGCTGGTTGCAGTATTAAGCCCTTGTCGGACGAAAAAAAAAGGCATTTAAAATATCAGTTCATTTTTTCCCACTGCAGGGCATTGCCCTCTTCTCACACAGAGAAGGTACTAGGATTGACCAGCATGACCACCCAGGCTGACGATTTCAGACATCCTAACTAATATTATAAATGATAAATGATTTTATTTCTGTAAGTAGGTTTGTACAAACACTTTTACACGTCATTCACATTTTTTAAACTAGATGAGGTCGGCGTTTCCTTTCTGACTACTCTGAGAAGAAAGGCCGAAACAAACTCAGAGGTCACAGTCTCTTTTAAAGTCCAGACATAATCTTGGTCAGATTATGTGATATATGTATATAAATGCGAAAGTGACTTTGTTTGTTACGCTTTCATGCTAAAACAGCTGAATGAATTTGATGAAACATGATCTGGAATAGGACATAGGATACCTTTTATCCTGATATTCCCACGGGATCGAGAACATAAATTACATAAATTACCAAATATATATTTAAAAACACATTATATTTAGTAGATTTAATTCATTTTCACGGGTTCTATCGCTAATATCGCTATGGACAGTTAATGTGGCACGTAAAGATTTAGAACACCAATGCCTTGACATTTTAAAAGTTTAGTGGATGGGTTGTCAAGCCATCACTCACTGTAGTTACAGCGACGAAAATGTAGTTTTAATTAGATTTCTTTTCAACTATTTCCAGCTTGATTAGTTAGTTCAACACGATATTAGGTTTAAACTTAAAAAAATGACTTATAGAAAATTATGTATTATGTATATGTGTATCTTTATGTATTTTACTGTGTGTATATCACTACATATTATAAAACAAAGTCCTCCGCCGCGTATGTCTGTCTGCGATAAACTCAAAAACTACTGCACCGATTTTCATGCTGTTTCCAGCTATGGATAGAGTGGTTCTCGAGGAAGGTTTTAGTATATAATAACCGACATCCATCCGGGCTTCAGCTAGTAAATAATAAAATAAATAAGTTATTATCTTGTTAGTTACGTACATATAGCGGACATAGAACAGGCTGAGGCAAAGACACCGATTGCAGCCGTATTGATTGTCCTGTAATTGGTGTTTTAAATAACTTATGCTACTACTGCTGACCTTTTTGAGCTTAACTAAACTACTAGCTAGCTTAGTATTAAACGCGTTAGTAATTTGTATTACCCACGTTGATTAGATATCACTTTTGTAAAAACTATGGAAACAACAGTAATCTTTTTACGGTACCGTAGTCTACAAGGAACCCTTATAGTTCCGCCATATCCGTCTGTCTGTCTGTCCACAGCTTAGCTCAGAGACTCTTAGTAGTAAGAAGCTGTAATTTAGTATAGGTATACATATAAATCACCGTGACAATGTGGTAAAAAAAATATATATTTTGGGTTACCTTCCCTACACCTAAAGAGGTGATGTTTTTTTTTTCTCATCAATCCCATTGTGTGGGCTGTCGTTGAAAACGTTTAAAATCGTAAAAAATATTGTGGGTTCGTGAAAACGATCCGTTTGCGAAATATTAAGCGTTAAAGCGCTCGTTTTTGTTAGAGTCAAGTGTCCCCTCCCCCTGCCATCTAAATGGTTGGTTTTGGATATATGCGAAAAAAATCACGGCAGTAGTATACAAAATTAAAAGGAAAACTATCACGGCTAAGTAGGCTCTACGAGTTACCAAGTAACAAAAACAAACGGTTTTTTGTTCATGGTTTCAAATTAATTAAGTATTGCTTATTAAGATAAATTGACGCAAATACCTACCGTCTTATACACATTATAGGAAAAACCTAACCTAACGTAGAATACCTAGAGCTGTAGGTATATTCGCCAAATATTATAAGGGTCCCCTATAAATAAATGCATCTGCATGAGCAGTGATGCCACAGTGGACTTAAAGATGCAGATCGTAGGTTCGAACCCAGTCCGGCGCTTTACTTTGTTTTTAAATTTCATCACCACTGCTTTCAAAACGGTGAAGGAAAACATCGTGAGGAAACCGGCATGTCCTAGAACCAAAAAATCGAGGACATGTAACAACCCGCACTCGGCACTGCGCCCGCGTGGTGGGTTACGGCCCACTCTCTCTCACTGAGATGCCTGTGTCCCAGCAATGTGAACATTATATGCTGATCATGTTTATGCACCTAAATAATGAGCCAATGTTAACCATTGTTCTTTATGTTTTAAAAATAATAAATAATTTAAAGAACCGGTTTCAGCTGTTTAGGATCATAAATGCGGTTCATCGAGATATTATTACCCATTGTAATCTGCATTATAGGTATTCTGTAACATGACTTTATTATATTTTATAGTTTTCATTGACTAACGAAGAGTTAAAGCAAATAAATATTTGCGGTTGACCTAAGTAATAATTGAAGGTTCCAAGGTTAGCCGTGACAGCAGACATCGGACTAGTAATTTAAGAGTCGAAGGCCGCTTTGAAACTAAACGTTGAACGATGATAATTTTTACAACTTGTAATTGTGCGTTAACAAACTGCCTAGTGGTTAAAGGTTCAGACAAAACCTTCACGGTACGCAACTGTGTGAATGATTCAGCCTAAACTCCTAACACTACTATGTAACTGTCCTACATAATTATTGATATAATAGGTTGCCTGTGCCTAACCGTGTCTGTCAAAGTAAAAGTCCTATGCCCAACAACTCGGTTTACTTAGAAAAACTGTATAAGCATTGTCATGCATTGTAGTACTAAAGCACAAAAATCTCGAAATCAAAAAAAAAAAAAATGGATTTAGTTTAGCATTTTCTCTTTATCTTACATCCGCAGTCAGAATCTCACAAGGAGTAATCAGAGGGCCTAGACAAGTGACAATCGCTTCGAAAGCGTTTCGTATTTCTACAAAGACTTTCAACAGAATTGACATAGCTTATGTCAGGCATATACATTTTTGCCTTTTCCATCATCGACTCGTAGCCGTCGTAGCAAATGTTCCTGCGCTACGGCGTAGCGGGTTCGAATCCCGCAAGCGTTCAAGCACCGTAGACCGACGACCTTTTGATAGTGACGCTGTTTCAATTGCTCGCAGCAGGGAAGATAACATGACAATGTTAAGATTAGAGCGTTAATCTTTTAGATGTATTCTTATCTCATCTTTGAAAATGCCTAACATTTATTAAACTTAGTGTTATGTTTCACAGGCAGCAAGTCCAGCTTGTACAGAACTAGAGATTATTATGCTGGATTGGATGGGTACGTACACTTTCAGATTTGTAGAAAACTTATGTATACTTAATAGAACATTTTGAGTTTTCATTAATCATGTAGGTAATTAAAAAAACTTTAAGTTTGGGAATAAAACCACCGTTAGTATCAGCAACAATAGAAATTAGATGGATAAAAATAATAATATCACGGAAATACCTTAGCGAAGGACTAAATCCTGTCTCTTTAGTTTTGTTTATCCCGTAGCAATGCGTGCGTAGCCGCGTAGCTCCGTAGCATTCGTAGCCGCTGTCCCCGTAGCAGCTAATTTGTAACTAGTAAAAGGGGATGAGTGTGTGTACCACGCGTCTAATATTTCATATAGTAGTTAGTACCGATTGTGTGAGCTAAATATATTTCACGCAGGAGTCTGAGAAAATGATGATTCATTTTTTCAATACTCGTACGTAGTTTTATCATTTCTAGTATAGTTTTAATCAATCGTCTTACTTATTATTATCATCATTTAATTTGAGGAGAATAAACAGGAACTTATCCAAAATCATGTTTTGTTTTTGCCACTTTTAGTTTTTATTTTTACTCCTTGCTGAAAAGGTCCGATAACGTCGAAAAAATATTAAATGAAGTAATGAAATTCCAGGTAAAGCAATTGGTTTACCACCGAACTTTTTAGCGCTTGAAGAAGGAAGCAAAGGTGGCGGCGTTATAGAGGTAAACAGGCGTTACATAGCAATAATTATGATTTAAAAAAAAATCTAATCATCAATATCGTTTGTAGGGATCGGCTAGCGAATGTGTGCTGGTCTCAATGCTAGCTGCTCGAGCCAATGGCATCAAACGCCTCAAGCATCAGTTTCCCAACGTAGACGAGGGGCTATTACTCTCCAAACTAATCGCCTACTGCTCCAAGGAGGCGCATTCTTGCGTCGAAAAAGCTGCCATGATCTGCTTCGTTAAGCTACGCATCTTACAACCGGATGATAACGGGTCTCTTCGAGGAGACACTTTAAAAGAAGTAAGTTGTAGATTATTGAGATCAAATGATCCCCTCATAACCTGAACAAATGTTTTTCAATTTTCTGGTTAAGTATGTAAATTTCCGTTCCGCAACCGCCACGCCAATGCCCCCGTAACTTAGGGGGATGCGCTAAGGTAACCCGCGAAATTCATTTGTTTTTACGTGTTTTGCAATTAGTGTCAGGTTGTATGTTGAAAGCAACCTGCAACCGTAACAAATATGGTTTTAGCAGAATTACAATCATTAGAATCACCAACGAGTATTCAAACAGGAGAAATGAAAAAAAAAATAGGCAGTCACAATTGACAGAAGTGAAAACTTTAAATTGGTATTACCATCTATATTCTATAGTAAAGCACTAGCGAATCCATAAGGTTACCCCCTACCAAAAATCGTTTAACGCGCTTAAAGAGGTTTTCAGTTCAAAAACATGAAACAAGTTCAATGCAATGAGCAGTGCATCCTTTTACTTGGCTTCTATTTTTGTTTTTAAATGGAATTGGGCCATGCTATGGAGTGTAGGCTATGCAGGAGTGGAGCAGATAGGCGGGCGGTAATTGAAGAAACAAGACGGCACCGAGCGCACGGCGGCGAGGCGACGACGGTGTCCCGCGTTTAATGACTCGCCCGTGGATGCCGGAAATACGTAGCGAGCCGAGCGGTAATGGAGCCGCATTGTGTGCCACTTTCTATGCCGCAAATATTGAAATTTCACGATACTACCCTCTTATGGGAGGTCTCTTTAATTGCGAGCTTCAGAATACTTTCAAGATTATTAAGATGCCTTTTCAATTTTGATTCGATTTACAGGATATCTATTGAGTTTTATGCAAATAAGTTTACTTAGGCTTTTTTTTTTTAATACAGTACCTGCCTATTAACAATGATTGTATTCTTATAGGCTATGGAAGAGGATGAAGAAGCCGGCCGTGTTCCATTCTTCGTTTCCATAACTCTGGGGACCACATCGTGCTGCTCTTTTGACAATCTCCCGGAGATCGGGCCCGTCGCCCGGAAATTTCCAAGCGTCTGGCTTCACGTAGACGCTGCTTATGCTGGCAGCTCTTTCCTATGCCCTGAACATAAGTATCACCTCTCTGGGATAGAGTACGCCGACTCTTTTAACACTAATCCCAACAAACTTATGCTGACCAGCTTCGACTGCTCTCTTCTGTGGGTTACGAACCGATATCTATTGACGTCGGCACTCGTAGTCGACCCACTTTACTTACAACATTGCTATGACCACACGGCCATCGATTATAGACACTGGGGTGTGCCATTGAGCCGCCGCTTCCGTTCACTCAAGCTGTGGTTTATGTTACGAAGCTACGGAATCAGCGGCCTGCAGAAATACGTACGCCGTCACTGCGAACTCGCTAAATATTTTGAAAAACTCGTGAAAAAGGACGACAGATTCCAAGTCTGCAATCAAGTTAAGGTAAGAAGTTTTATCGATCTTGATAATATTATAAATTAATGCCGCTCGCGCGGACACAGCAAAGATAGGACAAGGTGAGTTCAAGCAGAGCGATGTACGATTGTACACTTTCTTACTTACTAGACCTAGGTCCTATTAGATATTTCAATACTATAATCTTGTAAAATACACATAGCATAGTTAATTTTAAACCGATCCTTTGTCTTCGTAATTCTTTTGTAAGTCGATCTTAATTTAACATTTCTGATTTTCAGTTGGGACTGGTTTGTTTCCGTCTTGTGGGGAGCCCCGAGGACCCGGGAGAGCAAATAGACGAGCTCAACAAGAAGTTGTTGACCAACATAAACGCGTCCGGCAAACTGCACATGGTGCCGGCTTCGGTC
The DNA here is from genome assembly GCA_947522985.1 of Lithophane socia. Classification (NCBI taxonomy): domain Eukaryota; kingdom Metazoa; phylum Arthropoda; class Insecta; order Lepidoptera; family Noctuidae; genus Lithophane; species Lithophane socia. The sequence continues at coordinate 9,821,996 of OX383258.1, read as the reverse complement.
GGCGATCGATTCGTTATCCGCTTTTGTGTTGTGCAGCAACACGCCACGCGTGAAGACATCGGTAAGCGTGGGCTACTTATAGATTTGTAAATATTTTATTTGCAGCTTATGGGAAGGGTTAGCAACTATGTACCTATCTACATTTTTTCCCTACCCGTGACTTTATGCTTCAATTAAGTACCATTCGTTAACCGTCAACGTCAACGATTGTGACCATTGCGGCCGTGCAACTTATTATTGCGAGGTATCTATACCTACCTATTACATCGCAGTTATATTAGACTTTTTAATTATTTCAGAAATAGCATGGGATATTATAAACGACTTCGCTACGGAGCTTCTGGAAGGACCTGACAAGGAACGGGTATGTCATGATAGATTGTCCTCTATTGACTAAGTCGTGAACCTGGTTCTTAAGGGTTTTGAGGAAGCTTAATACGGGAAATAAAGTGAATGGTGCTATATAATATATGCGATTATGACCAACCGGTCGATGTCCAAAAAGGCTGGACTGTGTTTACAATGGTGTGCTGGTACAAGTGGTGAAGTGAATGTTGGGTGAGGGAAAAGAGGCATGAAAGTAGGATGCTTAAATGCTGTGGAAACGCGTTCCTTGCAAAGTATGTGTGGTTCAACTATACGTGATACTTAAATTGACTTATGATGTAATAAGACAACGTAACGGTTTAAAAGAAGATGTAGTGACAAAAACTGGACAAGGGCGAGTTAAGGGACTCGCGCCCTGAGAGTTCTGTCTCAAAGCTGTGCCCGACTGCCTGCGGCATCACTAAAAAAGTGGAATCCTAACTACATGCCAAAGTGAGTTTGTTTGTTACACTTTCACGCTAAAACGGCTGAACGGATTTTGATGAAATTTGGCACAGGGGTAGACCATGACCTGTAATAGGACTTGGGACTTTGGATATTTTATCCCCATATTCCCATTTCACCTACGCGGGTGAAACCGCGGGGCGCAGCTAGTTATAAATAAATTCAAGGAATACCTAATCGCCGCAAATGAAAGGAATAAGCATAAGCACCGCTTGTGTATTGCCACAAACTGTAATAACCCCCGTCCAGTCCGCGCCCCACCTGCGTGGCTATAGCGTCTCGCGGTACGACTGCGTCCTCAAATCTGCCCACAACGCCACCACCCGCAGCGCGCTACTTATTCAGTTATTTATTATTTTATTTACTAGCTGAGGCTGGGACACTGTGACTGCGGCTACGCAAAATTGCCTAGGAGGGAAGTAGGAACTTTTATACCTACAAACCAATCAAAATACGACCCAGATGAACGACGTATCGGTATGCGGAAAAACGCTAACGTCGCTATTTTATTAATCGCGGTGTTAAACCACGATTAAAATAAGCAGAGAAATAGCTTCGTTTGCGTTAACGTCTATCGAGTACACTGGTAAACTCAAACTCTCTGCTCTGCATGACGGTAGTATTTCTAATAAACTTTTTTAAATCAAATTGGGTTTTATGATTATCTACAGGAATATCTAAGTATTATTATGCTTTTCGTGGGTGACAAATACCGCAAATTATCAAAGATATTAAATACATTTCTACATAAATATACACGCCAGTTGTAAGCAACTGCTTAGTAAGTGTAAGCAGGTAGCGGTGGTTCTTATGTACAAGTTAAGGTAAATAAGACCCACCATAAGAACATACATAATATATACCTGGGACTTACCTACTTTCACCAAACATGGCTCTGCTAACGTCAAGGTAAGTCGGATTAAAGGCCCACCGCTGACTTTATTGGTGATGTTCTTCAGAAAGATCAGGTGCATGTATCTACTAGCAACCGGAGTCTGGGCCGTCTTTTCCATTGGCCACTCTGGGCAAGTGCCAGGGGCCCCGCGATCCATTAGGGCCCCTAGTTCCTGCCAGCGATATAACACTATTAACAATTTATGCGAATGATACCTATAGTGTTGCTGAGTTCTTCAATTAGCGGTTTACGGAAGGTTTTTAGGAGATGTGAAGAGTGCGCTGTGGCCCATAGTATGCGAAAAACAGAGTTGCTGGAATACCAACCGCGGAATTTTGAAGTCGACACCGTCCCACCGCGATCAGCTACATCTAAACTGCGTTCAAGATCTGTCAGTATCATCGTTATTGGATAATATTGACACTGACAGCGCTTGAACGCGGTTTAGATGTCTTGATCGCGTTCAGGTTCATTAGAGAAATTCGCCCTAAATAGAGAGCGACACGGGGTCACTGGGTCATGGAGGACCTAGCTGATGACGTGGACGTTCAGAGGGAACGCAGGAAGTTCGCGGTCGGAGGGAACATGCTGGGTCGTACGTATCGTAGGTTTAAACGGTGCCAGAGTGAAGAGAAAGTGGACAGGTTAGACGGTCCATTTTTCAGGCACTAGTTTGCAATATTTGCACTCCACGTGTCAATTTGATTTCGTTTGTGTTTTTTTTTCGTTGTTTTCTAACTTACCTAGTTCTTAAGTAGGTACTTACTAACACAAACATAAATGTATGTCTGTAATGGATATGGTCTGAAATAAAGTTTATTATATAAGAATATATATTCTGAATATGAATATATATATTGCCTACCCATGTACATGGGAAAACGACGCTAGTTTATATATGTATTATCAGGACTTGAACGAGGAGCGCGCTCGCCGCCACAAGGCTGCGCTGGCGCACAAGCGTTCGTTCTTCGTGCGCATGGTCAGTGACCCTAAGATCTACAACCCGGCGATCAACAAAACGCCTCCGCCGGTGCCCACCACCCCCTGCTCTCCGCCACCCTCTACTGCTGCGCCCGCCACGCCTGATACGCCAATTGATCTGGAGAAGCTTCAGCCATCTACTCCGTGAGTCATCTTCATCATCTTGTCATGATATTTTTGTGCAATCGGAAATAGAGACTAGGTGGTGGTCTCATTTGCATTTACCTAAGGTAGGAGGCACCTAGTGTAAACAATGACCGCGTAGCTTTCGCTTATAATGGATTGCTAGTGACGAGATATGTTTGGTTAGCCAGCCAGCCCCAACAGCCCGGCACAGCGACTGCCAGCAACCCTGGCTCAGTGGTCGAAAAATTGCGTGCAAAGCGTGGTGACTGGTGAGTGCTCCCTACATAAGGCCAGTAGTCGACTGCGTAGAAATTGGGTAGATAGATCTTCATCTAATAGACTTATAGACAAAACTATTTTAATATTTTGTTTCAAATATTTAATCATTGACTATTGTTTCATGCAGGAAGCAATCCTCTTGGATCAGCTGGCCACTTGGATTCTTCTTCCAAAGTGTGGATAATGATGCTAATGATCTGCCATTGAGGTAAGCAATAACATTTAAAATTATTGTTTTTAAAGCAATTTTGACAAGATTTTTGGTCTCACAGAACAGTTCCTGTGCTGTAATGTAGCCAACATTACAGCATAATAGGAACTATTCTTCCAATAGGAACCAATAATATACGAATAACCTACGCCGCTCTAGAACGTTTCATCAAATAGTTCCTTTGTCGTAATGTTGGCTCCACTACATTCTTTTTTTAATGCAATTTCATGCAATGTCATACCACAGTAGCACTGCGTCAAAAGGACTTGATGGCGATGGAAGCGTTTGATCAGATTTTAGCTGCGGGCCAAAATAATCTTGTATCGTTTAGGTCTTTTTGCAATCGCAAAAGACAGACTGTACGTTATATTGATCTTATATTTATATGCTATTTTTCTGGTGCTCAGGTTCCGTCACTTGGACACGATGGTGCGCCTCAAGAGTCCTGGTACGACCAGCCGGCGCGGCTCCTCCCCGTGTGCGTCTCCTGAACATCGCGCCCCCTCCCCCTACCATTGACCGACCCCATGTAACCCTCACCCACATCACAATCACTTATCGCAGAAATAAATTATTATGTGAGCATTGAAATGATTGTGTTACTTATTTTACCGTGGGTTCTTCTATGGCTAGATATAGAAAAACCCACGGTAAACACACATATTATCTATACCTCTATACTATACTAATAAAAAGAATATATAAAGAAGTTTTGTTTGTTTGTAAGTTTGTATGTAGGTGGGTAATCTCCGGAAATACCGTCTTTTTTTTTTGAGGGTGGGAAACCATCCTATGACTTATTCCGCCCTGGGCGGAGCGGAAGGGCGTGTCAGACTTTTACTGATTAAAACCCACCCGTGTTCCTTCAGTTCCCTGTGGCCGAGGTCCCGGTATCCCTTTCGGATATTACCAGTCGGATTTAAAGAAATATTTTGGCATTGGATAGTCCATTTCTTAAGGAAGGTTAACTTAAGGTTAAGGTTATATAACACGAGCCGAACAAAAACTAAAAAAAACGTCACAAAAAACGCTAATCGAAAACGAAGAAATACTTCTTAAAACAGAATTTTTGATGGGATTTATGGACGGACCGTCGGATGATCGGAGCATCCTCTATAATGGATGGTGAATCCAGTAGGCCGTTATTTTTAACCGAATGCAAAGGGGTCTGAGTGACTTTTTTTTACTGAATATATATGGTATAAATAACATAACATTACGCCAGTAATCCCGAAGGGACAGGCAGAGATGTACCTATTTCGCCAGTTATTGTTTAAGTCCCATGTAAAAGGGGGCGATCATAAACTCGTATCAACTTGTATGCTTGCCTTGATTAATTTTTATATAACTTTGGGGCTAGTTTTCTGGATTTGTCGAGGTGAAGGTACCATCTCAAGCATCAGTAGAATGGCCAAGGTAAATTAATGTATTTCAAGAAAAACTACTTGGATATTTGGAAATAAAATTATATTCTCATGCTTTTAACCCGATGATACCGTGTGTGATTTAAGTTCACCATTCCATCCAACAGTGTGGAGTAATGTCTTATCTTCTATATCCCAAGCGGCTCCTCTGACATAGTTGCTGTGCATATGTCTATCATGATAAATAACTTTCGGTTCAGAGTTCTCCACTACTTCACAAACTGTGACAATTTTATTGTCACAGCATACTGCCACTTTGTCACCACTGCAACAAATAAGCATACGAAAAACATGAACAAAGGATCATAATGAGTACCTACATTGAAGAAATCACCTTAACTGGGATCACTAGTATAAACTGTTATAAGAAATAGGTACTTACTCTGGATGTACAGCCATCTTGTGGACTGCAGCAGGAAACTCTGTTATTTTGATATCAGTTTCTGAATTCCTTATATCTAACAAATGTAACACTCCTGCTTCATCACCAACTACTAGGCGGTTCTCGTCAATCCATGACAAACAACGAATGCAGCTATCATTTTTCAATAAATCTGTAACAAGCAAAACATTTGTATTAAAACTTGGTCTTTTTCATATCTTTTTCATCATCTCCAGATAAGTCCCATTTCGCTTATCTGGCAGATTTTTTTTTATCTAGTAGATATTATAATGCCTTAGATCCAAACACTGTGTAACAGGATTCCTATTTGAACTGGCCAGTAATAATCTATCTGAGGGCCTAGACAAGTGATAATCGCTTCAACAGCGTTTCGTATTTCTACAACTTTCAACAGAATTGACATAAGCTTTTCGATAGCTTATGTCAGTCCCATACATTTTTGCCTTTTCCATCATCGTTATTGATGATAGAATGTCACTTTGTCTAGAGCCTCTGGTCATAGTTTTTTTCCATTTCTTAGAACTGGCAATACTGAAAAAAGTTTAGGTTTAATACAAAATTGTTGTTTTTCTTACCAAGAACAGGCTTATCCATAATGTCGTCCCATAATGTGACATATTGGTCCATGGACCCTGTTGCAAAGTTGGTGGTAGACTTTGGTCTCACTGACAATGCATTTATCATCATACTATGTGCTGCCCTGTAGTTCCTTATACAAATCATGTCAGTTATATCCCAGACCTGGAAATATTGTTTCATTAATAAACATAGATATTGCAAGTATTATGTGCATTAAAATAACAATCGCTTCCTTGCTAAAACCTTCAGTCAGTGTTACTGCCCCGCTCTTATTTCGTACGGTTTTTACGACTTGACAAAACATCGAGATTTCTTAGTTATATGTAACTTTAATATTAACGTATTATATACATAAACCTGCCGAAATAAATTCCCTAAACAATGTGGTGAAAACCTCATCAAAATCTGTTGCGGGGGTTTAGAAGAACAATGCGGACATACAGACAAACACGAAAAGCGACTTTAATTTATAATCGAAAAGATGAAATGAGATAGCTCCAAGCTCCATGAACGGATATTTCATAATTTATAACTTAAAAAAGCAAGATTGGATATCAAAAATCTCCTGTTCTCTGTAACTCTATTCTGAAGAGCATTCAAAATTTAATCATTTTAATATTTTTTTTCATAATAATTTAGTATTATTCTTCTACTGTAAAAAAACAAAATTAGATGTAAAATAATTCCTGTTCCCTGCTGGTGGGTTTGTGGTAATAAGGTAAAACTATTATTTTTATTTTTATCCTGTGGGAGAGCCCACAACAGGGTAAGGTTTATCAGTCACTTCTGTTTTTGGGTCTGTCTGAGGCTTAAGATCTAAAATAATTTGAATGACAAACCTTAACATTGCCATCAGCACCAGCAGTGACATACTGCTTTTCAGGATCGAGGCAGTCCACTGCCAGGGCTGCATTATCATGTTCTGCTACTGAAATCTCTTCTTTCCACTGGTTCCATGCATCATTGTTGTTGGACCACACACTGACGGCTCCACTGTCTTCACATGTTAGCACCTGTTGTAGTAAAAATTCAATTGTTTTTATTTTATTTTATTTGAACAAGCAATTCTACAATTTCTTTATGCTATTGTATTGTGCACAACTTAACTAAAGCCAACTTTTAATTTTACCTATATGAAATAGTGAAAAGTAAAAGAAAGAAAGAAAGAAAGAATAACGTTTATTTGGACACAGTTCGTGAAACACAAAATACAAATAACAAAATAAAAAAAATAAAAAATTTGAAAACAATAGTGTGCGCCTCACGGCTGCGCCAAAAAGGTTCATTTCAGCATTAATGCCAGACAGGTACTGTCTGACGCTGGTTTTCTAATGAACCTTTAGTGACAAGTGACGGGAAGTACAAACAGTTTCAACATACCCAATAAATATTTTAACCATTAGGTACCTATTAATAAATAAGCTAGTAAAAAAAAAAGGAATAAAAAAAATAAAATAAAATAATATAAGTAAATACAACAAGAACCGTCTCAGCAAACCCGTTTAGCGATTAGATCAATCAATGCGTGCACGGTGCACTCACAATGCGCTACAGGCCGCCGAGCTCGGCGGACAACCCACCGACAGTTAGGTATTTAGTTTGTCGAAGAAAGAAAATACTGTGAGTGAGAGTGAGAAATACTCATAAATATTATTTTAATTTAATGTTTTTCGGGGGTAAGTGAAGTACCCACTTATAACCATAGATGAAGTAGGCACAAGCTTAATAGAAGAAGGTAAGCGTCATTTAATTTTAGTTCGATAAATAATTTTGCTAGGTTGATCAATATTTTAGTTTCGTGTTAGTGTAAAATATCATAATTAGCTCCTTTTTGTTCTAGTTGTCGATTTTTGAAAAAGGGCGGCACCATCTGTACTCAAAAACAAACATCGTTTTCGGGCATCGTCGGCCAGGATTTGATTAATAAAATCGAGGGTTCGTGATGCGATCTCGACGCCGGCTGTGCGTCACAGTCGCAAGTAGGCCAGGCATAATGGGTAAGAACGAAAACAACGCGTTATGATTGAACAGAGCACGATATGATTATGACTTGTTTATGAATAAATAAAACGAAATTATAGAATTATTGTGTCTATGCTTCTACAGGTCTCACAACTGCGACAGCACATAGTAGCACATAGTAGGCGCCACGGATGGCACAGCAGCGTCATCGAGTTGGGACAATTTAGGCAGCAACGGACAGAAAATCACCGAGCGCGTGCAACTACCCGCATACCCAGAACATAATTTGCGTGACACGACAGGAATTATGTATTAAGCTAAGTACTGTAGGCATTTCATATAAGTGAAACATTTAGGGCGACCATGTCTAGTTTCTGTTGTGAATCAATCAGATATTGCCGTTAACGTGTTCTGAACGTGTGGACAGTGCCCAATATCCTTAATGGTGGCGGGATATTATTCCACACTTTAGACGCAGCATACCGGATATGAGACTGTGTGGAAAGTTGTTGTGCACATTGCCTGGGCGCGCAATCTCGTCTACTAGCCATCCAACTAAGCTTGTCGTACAAATACTTAGGCTTCTTAGACTTAACGATTCCAAAAAGCAGGCACGCTAGGTGTAACTTTCGTCTCGACTTCATCTTGAGAATAAAGTGATTGTTAAGAAAGGGGGTGACATGAGTTCTAGGGGGAACCGAGTAACAGAAGCGCGCACATGCATTTTGGACTCTTTGTATAAGTCGATCGGTACGAGCCAGCAATCGTGGGCCGTACACCGTATCAGCATAGTTTAGTTTTGACAGGACAAGCGTTTCAACTAGCTGTTCGCGAAGTTTTTCAGACAGGAATGGTCTCATTTTGTAAAGCAGTCTTAGACGATAGAAACAGTTTCTTACGGAGTCAGCAACGTGTTTCTCAAATCTAAGGCTGTTGTCCATACATAACCCAAGGTTTCGCGCCTCATTTACGCGTTCAATAGGCTCACCCATTAGTGTCAAATTAAGACTTAAAGGTACCTTCTTCAACTGCTGCCTCGTACCAAACAACATGTACTTGGTTTTTAAAGGATTTAATGCCAAACAATTCTCATCAGACCAGGCGGCGATTCTTTCTAAATCATCGTTTAGGTCTCTTATGGCTAATTCATAATCATCTGGTTTGAAAGACAAATACAGTTGTACGTCATCGGCATAAATATGATACTTGCATTTCTGAAGGCACCTTATTATGTCTGCACAATAGAGAATAAAAAGAATCGGACCCAAAATTGATCCCTGAGGAACGCCTCTCTCTATAGACGTAAGGGCTGATGTTAAGGTAGAACCATCCGACAAACGCAATTCTACAAGTTGCTTTCTGTTACTGAGGTAGCTGTGGAACCATTGAATGGCATTATCGTCAAAACCGTAATATTTTAACTTTGAAATTAATAGTGAAACGTTAGTGCAATCAAATGCACGGGAAAAATCAAGTAGCACCATCAGTGAACACATGCCCTTATCTTGGGCTGATAGAATATTGTCCGTAACATCCAGCAAAGCCGTAGAAGTGCTACGTTGTTTCCTAAAACCGAATTGAAGATCAGGTAACACTTCGTTCTCCTCTAAAAACCGAGTCAATTGCCGGCACACTACCCTCTCCATCACCTTTGAGAGACACGGCAGAATACTGATCGGCCGCAAGTCTTTAACTTCTGTAGGGTTTGGACTCTTAGCTAGTGGTCTAACTGTGGCAATAGATTATGCATATTCACTATGGGGTAGGTAGATGTTTGGATACTCACATATTTCAGCAATTATATTTAACTGCTATGCAGTTAATTTAACCGGTGTGAAAGTATTAGTATTATAAGTAAATAAAATTGAATTTATAGGCATGATTTCTTGCAGCATACCTTAGTAGAAGTTCCAATAAAACAGCCATCAGCAGTGCCACTGGTCAAGGGAATGCTCCTCTTCTCCTCATTTCGGATACAATGAGCGTTGGCTATACATTTGTACACACAAACTCCACCGTTCCAGTAACGACCAGTGAGCTCGGAAGACCCCAGTAACACACTTCCATCTGCAACAGATTTTTTTTGATAACTCTTCATTAAATTTTCTAAAGGTTAAGCCAATACAATCCCAAGTGTAGAAACGACTTTTTTCTACTCTTATTATATAAAAATCTGAGTGTTAAACTGCTAAAAAAATAACTACGTACCGGAATGAATGAGAATATAGTCTAAATACGAAAGAGTACTGGTGCCGGTGGTATCAGTTCTATAAATTTCAGCGTTGAGATGAGGTGGGACGATTTTATTACTATTATCCATGGCTTAAACTTATGTTTTGGTAATTATTTTAATTCCTATTATAATTAAGATGTAAAGCAGCAATCACAAAATAGAAAACATGTATAAACAAATCAAATACACATTGTTTTTTCTATTTTCCTAACCTACAAAAAAACTTGGAACTTTTGGCAGTTAATCAGTGCTGCCAATAAAAATTTCCAATGTCCCTACTAGATGTTTACTTTTGTCTAGCTTCACGAAGTATATTTTTTGAGAAACAAAATCCTTTTATGTCCTGCTCAAGGTTGAAAGTCGAAAGAAATTCTTTCCAGTTTTCTCTTTACTGTATTTTACCGCTAACCAACTCTATTAGCTGTCACTATTTAATCTGAGGAGCAATTCCCGTAATTTTTAACAACGTTCGCATCTCGTTCACAATCAATATAATAATTTACCGACATTTTTGGCAAGTTTTACAGATTTCAAATTGGCGATCTGGTGATGGGTAGATACGTAGTATCTCTAAGTAGTCTGTGATGAGTAGTGAATAAAATGGTTCAAGCAATAATTATTGGATTAAATCTAAATCCCCGGAAAAATCTAAATTCCCCGTAATATGCTTTATTATATTGATGTAAACATGATTTGTATCATAGTTTAGTTTACACCTAAGTTACAACCATCCACACAACCATCTATGTATACGACTGAAAGACTTGTATCTAGTGAACATCAGAATGACTGGCCAAAATGACCGATCTGCTTTAAAATATTACTAAAATTTAATACCTATTTGCTACTATTTGATACCTTTGTTTAAATAATTGGTACCTAATTAACAACTGAGAAAATGAATTTACAAAATGGGCAGTCATTCTGATGTCAGGATGACTGCCCACATTTAGAATCTCCACGTAAGGGCTCCAAAATTTAAATTCGCCTTTACAAAAATTTAGTACCTATTTGATACCTAAACATATATTTTTTCTAGATTTTTAGGGCAAATAATAAAGATTTTTTTATAGAATGACTGGCCAAAATGACCTAGCCAGTTTAAAATATTACTAAAATCGAATACCTATTTGCTACTATTTAATACCTTTGTTTAAATAATTGGTACCTAATTAACAACTGAGAAAATGAATTTACAAAATGGGCAGTCATTCTGATGTCAGGATGACTGCCCACATTTAGAATCTCCACGTAAGGGCTCCAAAATTTAAATTCGCCTTTACAAAAATTTAGTACCTATTTGATACCTAAACATATATTTTTTCTAGATTTTTAGGGCAAATAATAAAGATTTTTTTATAGAATGACTGGCCAAAATGACCTAGCCAGTTTAAAATATTACTAAAATCTAATACCTATTTGCTACTATTTAATACCTTTGTTTAAATAATTGGTACCTAATTAACAACTGAGAAAATGAATTTACAAAATGGGCAGTCATTCTGATGTCAGGATGACTGCCCACATTTAGAATCTCCACGTAAGGGCTCCAAAATTTAAATTCGCCTTTACAAAAATTTAGTACCTATTTGATACCTAAACATATATTTTTTCGAGATTTTTAGGGTAAAGAATAAAGAGTTTATTAGAGATTTTTTTTTACTATGTTAAATAATACAGAAAGTCAAGTGATTTTTTTTCAATTCTTTGCAATTAAGTTCAATTTACACGATTATTAATATTATTACTAATCAATAACAATTTCCGACTGCGAGATACTGATAAAAGCTAACATGTGGGTAGAACTATTTTTTTTTTTTTATATATAAAAAACCTCTAATAAAATCTTTATTATTTGCCCTAAAAATTTAGAAAAAATATATGTTTAGGTATCAAATAGGTACTAAATTTTTGTAAAGGCGAATTTAAATTTTGGAGCCCTTACGTGGAGATTCTAAATGTGGGCAGTCATCCTGACATCAGAATGACTGCCCATTTTGTAAATTCATTTTCTCAGTTGTTAATTAGGTACCAATTATTTAAACAAAGGTATCAAATAGTAGCAAATAGGTATTAGATTTTAGTAATATTTTAAAGCTGATCGGTCATTTTGGCCAGTCATTCTGATGTTCACTGTATCTATGGTCATGAATAAAAAATTATAAAAAAAAAAAAAAAACACAGTAGCACAGACTAGCAGCTCTGCGACTGTCATCATGTCATGTCATTAGTCGCATGTGTAGGAAAACATGTGATTGTATAATCTGTGGATTGTGTAAAATAGGGTGCGTTCCGAGTTACGCTGTAATCGATTTAGGCGTGCTAAAACCCGTTCGTATTAGCCTGAGTACGATTACGCTGTCCCGTAAACGATATGCGATAACGATATGCCTTAAAATAATATCACCGTGAGCGCTGTCAATATGGCTGTCAAACTGACAGTTGTACTGTATTGTTTCAAATCATAATAACAGTATTTTTTTAAATTGATGAATATACTGATGAATTAGATATTTTTTTTTAATTTGATGTGTTTAACACAGAAGCACTATAAAATATGAATATCAACAATAAAAACAATGCAAGGTTTCAGGTTATGTTTATGTTACGGCTGTCAACAATTCGGAACGCTCGTCAACGCGCTCACAGTCCTCATAACATAAACATAACCTCAAATCTTGCATTGTTATTTTCTTGATTTCATTTTTCATACTTATAAATTATATTTTTAAATATTAGACTAAAAAATTATATAAAACATTTCAAAATGTAAAAAATAGTAGCCCACCGGTATCGGGAACAGGGTCCAAGCTACCGGCGGTCAGGGCTCCAGAGAGAGGAACCTCCTAACGATGCATTGTTATTATTATTGATATTCATATTTGATAGTGCGTCTGTGTTAAACACATATAATTCAAAAAACAAATCAAATTCAAGTATATTCATCAATTTTAAAAAATACTGTTATTATGACTTACAAAACAACACAGTACAACTGCCAGTTTGACAGCCACATTGACAGCGATCACGATGATAATTATTTTAAGGCATGTTCGGCGTTATCGCAAGATGGCGCATGTCATGACGTCATCTATGACGATTCACGGGACATCATTATCGTGCTCAGGCTAATACGGAACGCGTTTTAGCACGCTCAAATCGATTACAGCGTAACTCGGAACGCACCCCTGGTGTTCGTAAAAAAACCTAATAAACCTATAAAACGTCACTGTCAGTGTCATTGATTATTGCTGCGTTTGAAAACTAATTTCAATTCACATTTAAATTATTTAAATTACGTATATTCAACACATTTTATTTGGTATTGTAATATATTTAAGGTAAGTGAATGTGTGGCTTTTCTAAAATTTAATTTATTTTCGTGGAAGCCTGTATAACCCTCAATTAGCCAAAATGCCTAGTAGTTGTCGAAACTGTTTTGGGTTAAAATAATCTAATATCTTTCTTATCAGTTCTACTCACGAACTGTAAATCTGTAATATGAATTTCAATTTTTGATGCAGTACCTAGTTGCACTACAGTTTAAATACGTGGTTGACCTATACTAGGTGATTCTATTGTAAAGTGATATCTACAATAAGTGATTCCATTGTAAAGTGATATATCATTTTTATTTGAAGAAATGCCCAATTTGGAATTGATACAAACATTGTCTGGCCATAAAGGCATTGTCTGGAATGTGTCCTGGCATCCTCAAGGGAAAATATTTGCATCTTGTGGTGAAGATAAAACTATCAAGCTATGGAGCAAAGAAGGCCAGGAGTGGACAATAAAAACTGTTCTTGTGGATGGACACCAGCGTACCATCAGAGAGGTGGCATGGTCCCCGTGTGGCAACTACCTAGCTTCAGCTAGCTTTGATGCAACAACAGCTATTTGGGATAAGAAAAGTGGTGTGTAATAATTCTTTTCCCTATGTTGATAACATGAAATATTGTTACACAAAATTCTCTAATACCAAATACTGTGTTCATAGGTCAGTTTGAATGCAATGCAACATTGGAGGGCCATGAGAATGAAGTAAAGAGTGTAGCATGGTCTCCGTCTGGTCAACTGTTGGCAACTTGCGGCCGAGACAAGTCTGTCTGGGTGTGGGAGGTTGCAGGAGATGATGAATATGAATGTGAATCTGTACTCAATGCGCACAACCAAGATGTCAAGAAAGTTTGTAAAGATACCTGTATTCAATATTTTAATTTATTAATAAATTCTATATGTTTATTCATAAATTATTCTTTTTATAGGTAGCTTGGCATCCTTCACTAGACATCTTGGCCTCTGCATCATATGACAACTCTGTCAAGTTGTATAAAGAGGATCCAGCTGACAATGACTGGAGTTGCATTGCAACACTGCAGTCTCATGATTCCACTGTATGGAGCTTAACATTTGATAAGACTGGAGAGAGACTTGCCACTTGCAGTGATGACCGAACAGTCAAAATATGGAAGGAATACAGGCCTGATAACCAGGAGGGTGTTATAGTAACTGATAGAGAGTCTGTTTGGAAATGTGTCTGCACATTATCAGGATTCCACACTAGATGTGTTTATGATATTGCTTGGTGTCACCACACTGGCTTCCTAGCAACAGCATCTGGTGATGACATCATAAGAATATTCAAAGAAAGTGAAGACTCTGATCCTAATTCACCAACATTTGATCTTGTTTGCACTAAGTTGAATGCACATTCGCAAGATGTGAACAGTGTGAGATGGAATCCAACAGGAAACAAAGAACTACTCTCTTGTAGTGATGACGGTGAAATCAAAATATGGAGTTTGTCTTCTGACTAGATCACATTAGTTTATAAGAATAACTGTTGATTGTTGATCAAGTTACTGCATCAAATTATTGATATATTATTTAGTTGTGTAGGTCTTAAAAATATTGGGGTTTCATAATAAATGTAAAATATATTTTCTCAAGTGGTTTTCATTACCTCAGGTTGGGAACTTGCGGTTAAAGTTATTGTTTATAAATGACAAAAGGGGCCAGGTTCCCTATTTATTTTGACACTATTTGGTAATGGGCTTTTACAATTCTTTTCTTTTGGAGATATTCCTCGATGGCATGTGAAGCCAAATCAGGCCCATGGGCGGCTTCTAAAACCTTGACACCAACAACAGGAAAAAAAAAATCCATGCATGGCTTTCCATTTCAGTTCACATCTGATGATTTTAATAGTAGGAAAACACATCTTCTCACAGAAAAATCTCAGAAGGCTTTATTCAACATCAGCTACCATCAAAATGTATACGGGAGAGAAAATTGGTGTCCCTCTGAAGAAAGTTACATCAGTTTTAGAAAAATTTGCTTCAAAACAATTGTCTGAAAGTTGGGACAATACTGGTTTATTGGTGGAGCCTTATACTGCTAGGTAAATTATATTTTTTTTACACTAATTTATTTGATGAATGGGATATGTGATCATTAAATATATCATTGCTATCCTGTTCATATTGAACCAAAGGCTTATCATCAGGAACTATAAGCTTGTTGTCTGGTTTTCAGGAATATAACTAAAGTTCTACTAACTAATGACCTCACAGAAGATGTAGCACTTGAGGCTAATGATTATGGATGTGAAATGATTATCTCCTATCACCCTCCTATATTTGCTCCAATTAAATCTGTGGTTCAAAGGTATGTTCAATCCCAAATTGGATCCCATTATTTAAGTAAAATACTACTAGATAAAAATAACACATATTCGTGTTATTCCAGTACAAATTAGATTCTATGTTTAATCAAGTTAATTTTGTAGTAAGCAGCGAAATAACATGAATATTTTTGTACTATTGCGCCAAATCAAGTGCCCACATAAAAGTGTGTACGGAAATATAATACGGGGTGGCAGGGACATTGAATCGCAAAATGTAACCATCAATTCAGCACATGATTCTAGACCCCCTAGAATCATGTGTTACCCTTTGTTTAAATAACCGACGAAAAATTTATACGCGGGGGTTTAAGAATCATGTACTCCATTTTGTATCCATGGTGAATCCATGGTAACAGGTTGCGCGTCGATGTCCCGAGCACCTTGTATAGTATTATTTATTTTTAACTTTCATTAAAATACTGAATTCTTTTCAGTGCTTGGAAAGAGCGCATCGTCTCATTCCTTTTGGAGAAACAGATAAGTTTATACTCTCCACACACAAGTTGGGACTGCGTCCGCGGCGGCGTCAACGACTGGTTGGCTAGTGCATTTAATGTCGAAGAATCGAAGCCCTTGATCCCTGGTGCCCTTAACCCTCAAGTTGGAGCTGGAAGGTAAATTATTATAAATCATATACGTATGTTAGCGTGCCTGCAAAGTTTATAGGAAAGTTTGGTTATTGGTGTTGCACAATTGCTTAGGTATGAGTGCGTGGGCCTGGCGACTGATGAGTGATGACCTAATGATAGATAGATAGATTACGTTTATTTGGTGCATACAAAAGACAGCACAACATACAAAAACACGGTTAAATAATAACTAATTACATGAATAAATAGGTAGGTACAAGGGGCCAATATACAAAAAAAAAACAGTAAAAGAAAACTAGACACAGTGATGACAATATTGACCGGTGTCCACTAGCTTGCGAGCTCAATTGTGGAAGATTGACCGTATTTGATGGAAAAACTCGCAATAATTTGATGACAAGTCAAATTATTGCGAGCTTTCCCATCATATTACACCATAGGTTATTAACTTGCGCAATAAATCTTTCTAGTGGACATCATGCATTACTACTGTTGCTTGCACGAGAGACCATGTACCCACAATATCTACATGAAAATGTGTGTATGAATAAATCCACTTACATTGCGTCACTACACTGATGGTCGACTTACCCATTTGACCCAGTCTAGTTCGAATAAATGATGAGATATTCCGCAACAATCGATTACAAAATGTGTTCTACAAATTGTTCTAGGTTGCTGCAACTAAAATCGAGTATTACTTTGTCGGATGCGGTTTCAAAAGTAAAGGAATTGACTGGATTACCGCATGTGCGCTTCGCTATAGGAAAGGGGAAAGAAATGTCGAGTGAAATAAACTCTGTCGCGCTGTGCGCTGGCTCCGGTACCTCAGTGCTGAAAGGAGCTGCTGCTGGTTTATACCTGACAGGTAAACAAGTATATATGTAGGCAATAGCATAACAACCCTTGTTTGCAGAGCGCCGAACTTTTCATCGCGACGAAAAATGTGGCGAAAGAGGTTTATTTAAACAAAACTATTTAAAATACCGCGAATAACAACTTTTGAATAGATAGACACATTTGCGAATTACGTTTCCACATATAACGGTCCCTAGGTTAAGCCTTGAGGTACTCCTGATGGAACAGACTTCTATCTGGACGTGTAAAAATGGAGAAATACCTTATGACCTCATTCATATTTTGAGATCAAAAAGCGTATCCAATAATCAGCTTATTTTTTATATTTAAAGTCATTATTTTTAAATAAAGTTACCAGTTCAAATTGACTTATAATATCAAATCAGGCAGCGGACCAGAAGTCTGTTGTAATATTAAAGAGAAAAGCAATACTTACATATTTACCCACTAACACTACTTTCTGATATGTAAATGTAACAATAAAAAACTTTTCAGGAGAAATGCTTCATCACGACGTACTAGATGCTGCACAAAAAGGAATTAGTGTCATCTTAACTAATCACTCGGATTCCGAAAGAGGATTCCTAAAAGGGTTTTCCACTAATCTTCAGAATTTGTTAGATAATGAGGTACAAGTGCTTGTTAGTAAAGTCGACAGAGATCCTCTTGTCACAGTGTAACTCAGTGTAAGTCATTTAAGTTTAATATAAATTGCATTTGTTTATAAAATAAAACAACCGAGTAAGTTCATTAATTGTACGTTTTATTAATCTGCATATTGTTATTTCAAATGTTAGATCAACGGAAATACATTTAGGTTATTTATTTTAAATTACTGTTACATGTGAGATCATCGTTATCTTATTCTATCTATCTCTGAACACGAAATTACATAGCGCAAATAGGATTCAAAATATTTCGTTAATTTCTATGGTTCTTACGACTAGTAAAAGTAGTATCTACAGTACTTGGCAAGACCTTTGTAAATGTACTTTCGTCTTCCATTTCCTATCTGCATAACTCAGTCCGTTTCGATCCTCTCGATGATCTTCTAGCTGCACTGAAAGATTTCCATTGTTTAAAGATGTAATCAGTATATGTTTGTTAGAATTTTCGTTAGAGCATGCACACGACTTACTTACGCGGGGCGAGTTTGTCTACCGCTTTAATTTTAAACGCTTTATCATTTTGACTATCTTTAAATATTTCTTTCGAAGATTTCTTCCGTTTTGGTGTTCCAAGGTTTGGAGCTATTTTGCATACAGAAGAAACGGTTCCGTTTTTATCATCATAATTAATAACGTATTCTTTACGCATATTTGTCTTATAACCGTTCGGTTTTGTGGCATAATCTTTTCCATTGCTCTTCGAGTTTGCTGGAGGGATTAGCACTGTGTAACTTGAATCTTGTTTTTGTGATGGTTTTATAGTTTCTTTTGTAGACTTATCCCTTGATGAGTTTCTCTTACGATTACTGTTTACACTGTGGTTGTCATCTTGACTATCTTTAACTTGATGTCCTGCTTTCTTAACAATTATACCACTTAAGTCCTTGGATATTACGTCGGGTACATCTTTTGTTGTAGGTCTTTGCAATGACCTACTTCTATGATCTTTCTTTTCAATGGTCGATTTTTTCTCGTTTGAAGATTTACTTTCTCGAGATTTTCGGGCTTGGCTGGTTGTGTTCAGCTCCTCAGTTACCTTTCCTCGGATATCACTAGCGTGACGCTGTTTATCACTCTTCTCAGCTCGCCTTGAAAGGGTATCTTTGTAGGCAGAGCGTGAGATGGTGTCTTTGTTTACCGAGTGTTTTGTTCGGAAACTACTATCGGTCCCAGAATCTGATCGACGTTCTTTTGTGCGATCACTGTTACTTACATCAGAAGAATTAATATCTGCTGTACGTTCGGTTTTGTGTTTACTTATTTCCGTTTTATGCGATTTTCTTTGACGTGAGTTGAGCGAGTTGGTTTTTAGTTTATGGGTGTCTCGGTTCTCCAACGTGTTGGATTTTTCCTTGTTAACATTTAGATTGACATATATTGGATTCTCGTCCTCGGATAAATGTTTTTCGATGTTATAACCAATCTTTTCCACGTCGTTTTTGGGATTTCCTTTTATTGATCGACTCGAACTAAAAGTAATCAAATAGTTTGTATTTAATAGACCACTAAGTATATCATAATTAGTAAATATTTGTTAAATTGTGTTGTTACTTTTTGAAAATATTTTGAAATACATACCGTATCGATTGATCTTCGCGTTGATGTGACTTTGCCATTATTTCACGTTCACGTCTATAAGCCTTCGGTGGTGCGGAAATACTCCTACTTGTTGTAACCTCGTCTTGTCTACGAAACTTAGTTCGTCGCGTACAAGATACAACATCATTTGTTTCTTGGCTTTCTTTTTCAATAATCGGTTTGAAGACCTCAATTTCGTGTATTTCATTAGGTTTGTCTTCATACTTTGATCGTAATCTCGGGGTCGGGACCGGAGCATAGTTTATATTTAAAGGTATGTTTTGATACTCAGGCGTCTCATCAGAATCATTTTCACTATTACACACGCTGTTTGAGACTTGCTGTATTAACTTGACGGACTGAAATATATTCTCGACGACATTATCATTGCGTCCCAATGTACTTTTAACATGGTTTCGGCTTTTATATGAATCTGTTCTGCCGTGGTTAACACCGAAATATGTTAGTTCACTGTCCCGTAGTTGCCTGGTTTGAGGCTTCCTTTGCGCTGGCGACACTTGCAGACCATTGAACTTAGTTTTAACATCGTCGATAGGATCTTCAGTGGCCTTATTGATTTTGATATGTGTTACCACCTGCTTCTCACGTTTTAAACTGTCTTGATTAGTAGGACCTACGACATAATAAATAATTTAATATTTTAGCATATTTATTTACTACTACGCTTTTTATTAATATTAGGGCCCTACCTATGAAATCAGCGTTTTGTATGGGGAATTTTAAAGAAGCTGCATTTTTCATACTAACATTTTCTTAATTTATATAACAACCATGAACACTAATGTTTTAAAACTTTTATGCACCAATGTTTAAAAACTAAGATAACGTATGCCACTTAGATTAAGCGACAAAAATAAGTACTGGCTAAGTTAAAAAAAAAAAATGGTCATTTCGATGTGCAGTCATTTTTAAGGTATTTTTTATGTTTAGAAAACTATAAGTAGTAAGGTTTTTTTACTATTGGTAGCTGTTGTCTATGATGGTCATTATTCGATATAATACCAAGCAATTGATGAATATCTTAAATCATAGAAGTGACGAGGTTCTCTATTTGTGACGAAAAAAACGCCAATTACATAGGTTCTACTACCCAATACTAAGCTTTTTACTACCCGACTACGGCGAAGAAAAAAGGAGGGTTATGATTTGTATTTAAAAGGTATAAACAAGACACCACAGACAGACAAATTACAAATCCGGAGTCACACGTGTTAGGGCATAAATCGAACAGATTACGTGTGACTCCGGATTTTTAATTTGTCTGTCTGTGGTGTCTTGTTTATACCTTTTAAGTCGTAAGTAGTTGGGTTTTAGTTTTTGTTACTTGATTTTTTTAATAGAATGTTCATATTTAAGTTTCAAGTTATTATTAAAAGTTACAATAAACTAGTATGCGATATTACATAATGTGCATAAATACCTGCTTTAATTGTCCGTAAAACGTTGGATTTCAATACAGATTCAACTGCTCCTCTCGGGAATACAGATTTCACTTCAGCGTTGTAGTGTTTCTCTGATTTCAATTGCTTATTTACTAAAGAAACTGCCGACAGTACAGAATCATTAGAAGAATCTTTGTTTAAAAGATCTTCTGACATCCCAAATGCCATGTTCTCTCCTAAAAGATATGGTTTGGGTTTCGGAATTTTGTTTTTGAGAATACTCTTTGTAGCTGCTGTATTCTCATCGGATTCACCAAACTCACTAACACTAATATTTATAGGAGTGCCAACTCCATTCGTCGTTGGGAAATCGTTCTTCTCGCCAAACAATGTTATAGGTTTGTCAATCATTTCTTGCATGGGCACAAAAGCACTTCGTCGTTTTCTAAAATCATTTGAGGGTGGAGGTTTCTCATCTGTTGCAATTATATTAACTTTACCCGAATCTGCGGTGAAATGTACTTCAGTTTTGCAGAATTCCACCCTTTTAACTCTTCTGTCACCTTCTTCAATCGTTTGTTGCTTTTTGTACTCGTCTCCATCTGCTTCAATGGTAATAGGCAAGGTTATTGACACTTTTCCTGATGATTGCAGAGTTATATTGTTTTCTAATGGGTCCTCCATTACAATATCATGTTCTCGATAAGTCTTGAACTTAGTTCCTCTGTAGTGTGTAGTCGGTCGGTTTTTGGAAAGCCAATCTCTAAAGGATTCTTCATTATTATTTGTCTTTCTTTCGTCTCGAGGTAAATATTTATTATGTGTGTTGTCATCCAGTTGGTCGTTTACAATTTCCGTTGATTTACAAATGCCGCTATCAGTAGAAGATTCCATCGCTAATGTGTCATTACTGTGTGTAATAGTTTCGTCTAGTGGGGATGTGTCTTCAAAACTATAACTTTTTCTTCTTGTGTTCCATTCATTACTGCTGTTTAAAAGTGATTTATATTTAAGAGTGCTTAAGGTTACAGGGGTGTCCAATAGTGGTGAGTTTCGGCTATTATTTCTACTGCCAAATTGAATATCACTGCTTTCTGAATCGTAGGAATATTTTCTGTGAAGGTTTCTACCAAGTCTTGAATCCAGATCGATAATACTAGCATTGTCAGTGGAAGATGACTCTTCACTTGGCATCCGAATCGAGCTTCCTTTGGTAGAACCTCTCCATTTCGAAGGCTCCGAGATTTCGAAATCATCTGGTTCGGTAACTTTATAATTTTCTGATTCTGCAATAGGTTCAGGTGATGATTCAAACGGGGTAGATGATATCTCCAACGGTTTCATAGGGGATGTTGGTGACTCTAGCATGTTAAAACCGGACGATATTACCTGAAAAACAAAGATTGGATTAAACAATGCAACTTACTAAATATGGCAAAATAATCCTTGCCGCTCAGTCGTTTTTAACTGGACCTTGTACTAATGGATAAGGCGTTTTTTAATGTTAATAAGTACTGTTTGTTTTACTTTTGCGATTAGTGTGCAAATATCGTTGAAACAACTCCTTAGGCACTCCTGACTTAGTCATAAGACTTAGATTGTGGTAGGAAGTAAGAACTGCCACATTTTCGAGGTATATGAGCGGTGAGACGGGGGAGGTAGACAAAGGCCAAGCTAACTCAGTTTGCCAATTTTGTCAAAGTCCCCCGTCTTACCTCAGGCGGTGATTAGCAGTTGCGCGCGGACTATAGAATGGCATAGCATATACGATGCCTATGGTTTGTTCATAGGCATCGTATATGCGTTGCAATCCAATAACATAAAATTTATAACATACCCTTCGTGAAGAGTGCAGCATAAAGGAGGCAGCGGGTGCTCCTGGGGCTCCGGACGAGTGGTAGGCGGCGCGCATGACACGCACGCGCGCGCCCGGCCCGCTTGCGTGGAGCACCTCCATAGCACGCGCAATGCGACGCGTCACGCCTCCTTCTGTCACCTGAAATTAATTACAACATCATTTTTAAAGTTAAAAAGTTGGTAACAGAACTAGCGCAAACCTTCGAGGAGTAGAATGAGCTAGCAAGCTTCGAATCTAGGTACACACGGCTACATTATCAACCTATACATTTCCAGTATAAGCTGACCTCGCATAGTACGGAAATCCTATATAATGCGAGATCAGCATACACTGGAAATGTATAGAATTTAATCTAATGATACACACGGCTACACATAGCCGTGTGTATCATTCATCACAGATTAAATTCTACATGTATGCTAGGTAGGTACCTACTGATTATGCAGTCATGGAATCCAGACTTTAAGGAGAGCATGGTGTGGTACAAACAAAGACTGATTTAAAACCGAATTAATCATAAAAACAAAAATAGGTATACCTACTGTCGTGATTTAAGATCAGTTCGATAAGGCGTGGACACCTGGGTAACTGTTCGTACTTATATTGATGACTAATCTACCAGTTCCTAAAGTAACCGTGTTTGTGAATGTTCTACAAAATGGAAATATACTTCAAATATTTAATAGCAACTTGTTGAGTTAATCTTACCGTTGCTTAGCAATTGAACTTTTTAAGTAGTGTATGAAATATTCATGACCAAGCATGTGATGACCTCAACTGTTATTATAACTGTCCGGCCAGTGGCTACACTACAGTGCACCGTAGACTTTGTTTGACTGTAGCCAGTGTAAATCATTGTCAAAATGCAATGTGTGCGTGCCCGAGAACTTCTTGCTTAGTCGTCGTGACGAATGTTGTTCGACAGCTTTCGTGTCCTGTGGAACTGCTCGCCGGATACTAGTTTTAGTACCATAAGTACTTACATTATACCTATAATAATTAGTAACTATGTTTTTAAATGTAATGTCTTAAACTCTAATTCACAAAAACCTTTCAGAACAAAGATACGATTGTCATATAGCCTGCGAGCTTACCTTCTGAGCAACGGACTACGGGCGCGGGTTCAATCTCTGCACGAAAATATTTGTCTGGCCTACTGTGGACCGCCAACAGATAATATTGTCGCAGTAGCGTACAAAGATACCATAAGGCTAATATTTGATTTTGTTCCGGGTCTCGGTGTCTGCATGAGTTTTGTTTATGAACGCACCCAAGACAAAGAAGGCATGAGGCAGCGGTTTTTTACTAACAATTTTTTAAATTAATGTTACGTTTATTGGTAAGCATTTATTAAATAAATACGAAGCCATTTACAAGTTAGTGTGTTACGCACAGTTGTTGTGGCCTTCACAGGCATTAAAGTAGGTATGTATTTATTGTTACTAGTGACGTGATCCTTCTTGCGGGGGCGAAATGAAATTGCGGCGTGTTGTGATTGCGATCTTTTCAATGATCAACTCACTTTTGAATTTAAGTGGGTGTCAGAGACATTTCAATATTTGCATTGTAGCCACAGAACCACTTAATAAACTTAAGGTAAAATACTTTAACGCTTATTCGGGGATTTGCAGAGGATAGCCTTCCATATTGCCGGAATTATTGCGGGCTTGCCCTTGACTTTGAATAACAGGACAAAAAAGGATCTTGAACTGGCTGGATTCTTTGGAAATCGAGTTTTGAAAGGTTCGAGTTTGAGAGATACTTAAAACTATCTAGGTTATAGCATAGAACCGTCAATTGTAGGTCAGCCTATATCTATACCACCTATACCTAAGCAATATTGTACCTAGTCATCATCAATAATATTTGGACAGATGCAGCAACAAGGACAATTCCAGTTAAATAAGTATGTGTTCACCAATCTATGTTAATGTGTAAGCATTCTTAATTAACTAAGACAAACAAAAGCAAAAAAACCTAATTTACATATATTGTTTATTTTATGTAGGCAATTTATCTGAGGTTTTTTGCTCTATTATTTCGTTCCATTTAGAGAACAAGATAAAGCCTTATTGGCAGGGAGCACTGTCAGTTTGGAACCGCGCAGCCTTTTACTATGAGCCTGATCAAGGCGATTTATTTCAGAAGATAAACTGACGTCATCTGTATAATCGAACGCCAACTAAAACCAGAAGGTCGCATGCGACCCACTATGAGCACGAGCACTCTACCAGCTCTATAGGTAGGTTATCTATATATCGATACTTGTTTATTTAAATCGATGCATGGTGGGCAAATAAAATCATAGGTAAGTACCTAGTTTTTGATTAATGAAATAACCGTAATTACAAGTTACCAAAAGAGAATCGGTGCCTGTCAATTATTTTACAACCGGTTCCGTTGCCGCCACGGCCTAGTTTAATTAATTCATGAAGGTAATAGCGAAGTAAGGTTGTTCGTTATGGCTTCAAAACCTGAAAACTGATCATTTATTTAGTGTTAGTATGTTACTAGCTCTTCCTAGTAGAAACAAATTGAAATATAATAATAGGTCTGTACACAGAATAACGATAACTGCACGATCTATTGGCACTCAGACGATTAACGACCACACGTGGTTTTTGCACAGTTAACGGTAAACTTGACAGACTTATTAGTATTAATCAGAATGCGCGAATTTGTAACAAATGCATGTTTTGAATTGTGAGAATATTTCCAAATGGAAGACGGAAGGCTTAATTTGGCAAGAGGAGGGGGAGGGGTCCGTGACGTTAGCGGTCGTCGACTCCTGCGCGGGCGTGCGGGTATCGCGCAATATCGATGTTTTACGAGAAATGATGCAGGAAAATCCACAAATCTGAACATCTTATTTCCAATGATTCATCAATCTTCTCATTAATATGGATTATTTATTAAAAATGAACCAAGTAGAGGACAGGGGCGCGTCATAAACTCGTATCGATCACGTAGGTAAACCGCAATTGTCTGGCATCGTCATGGATTTTCCTAAAACTAATGAAGGCTGTGAAAGTTTAGCAAGGATGGTTTCCAATTTGTTGTTGCTTTTATGTGTTTTTCTATAAGATACAACAAAGTAGAAATCTATTATTTTCCGAAGGTTTTTGTAAAAATTGGTAAGTACGTAGGGTTTTAATACTTTAGATAGGTACATAGTTCGACTTGGTAGGAGGTACCTAAATTAGAGACAAAATAAGCGTTTTTGCGAATAGCGATAGGAACTAACGTGTGCCCTTTACGTGCATAACATAATAGTTGTGCGTAGCGAAGCTCTTCATTATGTGACATTCACGCAAATGATGATTAGTTGGCGTATACACAAATAATACGAGACAAACAACGGATAGCGCGGTGCAGCACAGCCTCGCGGGCCACGGCCTTTGCGCAGGATTTCCGGCAGTCTGCACACGAACCCGAATAACCATTTTGAGCTAACAACGGTTCGTTAACTTACGGTTTTAATGTAGTTAGGTGAGAGCGTTGTACCAAAGAACTGTGGTAACTTACTGGTTATACTTAGCAAGAATATTTGTTTTTATTTCCATTTTTATAATCGTCACTATCCAATGACTCAAACGCTTGATTAAAGTTCACATGTAGAGCCAGATTGACGTTTTATAGTTTCCTGGTTGAAGATACTTATAGGAAATGCGTTAAGCAAACCGATCAGTAGCTTCCTCACGTCTATTTCTTCACTTTCACTGTACGACAATCAAGCGTTGGGATCGAGCTTACTATTGTGTTCACATCACCTGTTGTAATAGCATTGATGATTGCGTTATAAGTTGCAATTATTATCTTCTAGGTAGGTGTTGCCGACTCTTAATCAATCAGCTGCATTTCTTCTCAATCCCAGATTTGATTCATAATTTCGATTTTCATCTGCACATACCTATACAGTCACTTGGCTTGCAAGGAATCCAAGTTGGAATTCGGTCTACCAAATGGTTGGTAGGTACCGGTTTTTCGTAATAGATGCAGGGCGTTCCTTTATGCCTATTGGTTCGACTGTCCAGAGATTTAAGCCTGTAGATACCTATACATCAGCAGGGCCTTGCCCATTTTACTCATTTTACGAGGTTCTAAGACCATAATAATCTTGTCAGTGGTATCCTACTTACCGACTTAACTTTGCGATGCTTCGGCTCAGATAGTTTTTTCGTGGGCCATTCTTGTATGATTTTGCTATGCTATATGTAAGTAGCTTGATGTTAAATAAAAGCTCTTAAAATGGACCTTTCAACTGAATTTGTTCGTTGGACACGTCGTCATAGAACTCGCACAGAGTAATGAAAAGTATGTTGGTACGGAAACGCACAAGAATAATAAACGACAGTGACATAACTGTTACATACGGTTCTGCAAGACTTGCATTTTAGTTTATCTCTTCCACACGAATTATAGGAACACAACAAAAAAAACTTACTGAACTAGCTCTCAGACTGGTTTGTTTGAACATTTCCTCTCGACATTAAACCTTATGCAGTGATACACAAGTCTCATTCTTTAAAATTGAATAAATATCCATAATATAGCTCGAACGTCTCGTCGTCCTGAGTTTTAACACCGTAAAAGGAAATGACCACTTTAGCCTTTTGGCAATGACCTCTTGTTAATCGAAATGCCACAATCTTAACTTATTCGATAGCTAAGTTCACTTTGTATTTTAACATCACATCTTTCTTTTATATAACAAATATGCAAATTAGAAAGCTTACATCACGCGATACTGTCTAATTTATGCTGCTTTGTTTGAACTTTTTTTTAATTTAATGCATTTAAATTAGTTGTTGACAAACTTTGTGTGAAAATAAAATATTTAACATTGACAAAGCTCAAACTTTACACTATACTCAGGGGTTGTTTGACCTCACCTTGCCATATTCGGCGGTTCCAGCCCACTCTCGCCGCCATTGATCTGCCACTTCCATGTCAATGAGTTGGTTTGTGTCGTTTTTCGATAATGCAGCTACACTCGGGAGCTCGGGCTCGTTCGATAGAAGCGCACACGCACGTTATTGCTGCGCGCCGGCACGAAGCCTACTGCCAGTCACCTCCACTGCCTTCGGCGCGCGAGACGCGGTACAGCCTCAGCCCACAAAATAAATTTAAATATCGCCAATTCGTCATTGCCTTCCGTTGACAAAAACCGTACCTACTTAATGTCAACGCCCACCGCCAGTATAAGGTATCTCTCACGTAGGAAGCGACCCACGCTTTATCGAGATAGATAGGTACTGCAATATGGAAACAAATGTATAAACTTTGGTTAACTTTAGAATACAATAAAATATACATAGGTAGATGTCAGAAAGCTTTTAGTGATCAAGTGATCATAAATCAATCTTATTTCGTTCAACGTCCATAATATTTTTTATGTCGGGTATTTTTCTAACTTATCCTAAGGTACCTAGTCAAACCAGCCTTTTATAAACCCATATTTATCAGGTACGGACTGGTTTTTCGAGACACAGACGCTCGATATCTTCAGGGTTTACAAGAATAGGTACTCCTAAGTTCAACCACCGGCGCGCGGATAAGGATGCGGATATTTGAAGGCTCACATCCGCGGATGCGGATATTTAGATATTTTATTTTATTATTCGCGTGAGAAAAAAAAAAGATAGTATTTTTTATATTTTTATTAATTACTAGCTGCGCCCCGCGTAAGTCTCGATCGCGTGGGAATATCGGGATAAAAAGTATCCTATGTGTTAATCCAGGTTACATAAACTATCTGTTTGCCAAATTTGATCCAAATCCATTCAGTAGTTTTTACGTGAAAGAGTTACAAACATCCATACCTACAAACTTTCGCAATATATATACATATATATATATATATACTAGCTGCGCCCCGCGGTTTCACCCGCGTAAGTCTCGATCCCGTGGGAATATCGGGATAAAAAGTATCCTATGTGTTAATCCAGGTTATAAGCTATCTGTTTGCCAAATTTCATCCAAATCCATTCAGCCGTTTTTGCCTGATTGAGTAACAAACATCCAAACACACAAACGCACAAACTTTCACATTTATAATATTAGTAGGATAGGAATACTAATAAATACATCCTTATTTAGAAATATATATATATATATAGGAAGTAGGATAGAAGGATTTAGTAAGGAAAGTTAAAAATTGTACTTAGCATTATTTGTCCTTACATATTATAAAACAAACTCCTCCGCCGCGTCTGTCTGTCGTCCTGTTCGCGATAAACTCGAAAACTACTGCACCGATTTTCATGCTGTTTTTACAAACGGACAGTGTTTCTCGAGGAAGGTTTTAGTATATAATAAAAATAACCGACATCCACGCGGGCGAAGCCGCAGGCATCAGCTAGTATGTAATAAAAAGTAATATTCGCCTTTTAGGGGTCAAGTCTGTTACGCAGAGACATAAGTACGCGATATATTAAACCTGCGCTACTGATTAATTGTTCGCTAGGAACACTGGATGGTGGTTTCTATAAAAATCTGCGTGCTATTGATCAATAAGAAGTGCTCATTGACCAATAGGAGCGAAGATTTCGTTCGCATACGGCACGCGCCAGACGCCAGACGCCAGACGCGACCTGTGCTACATCTGCATCCGCAGATGCGGATGTCCGCAACAACCCTGGTGAGAACCGCGGTAACAGATAGGGATGTTTCTGCAATAAACCCGTTACCCGTGTCAATAATTTTTATACCTAACACCGATTTGGGTGGGGTGGTGTGCGCTGTTTGTTGTCACATGGAAGAGTTCTCCTTCTAGCGCTATAATTTTATCTTCCACAAGTCAAGTTTGGACGATCTTTGAACTTTGGCGAAGTAAAAAAAACAGTCGAGTGGAGAGAAAACGAAGTCAAGGAACAGAGAGAGAGCCTACAAATGAAGATGTCTTTTTTCATTTATGGACATACCTAATTGTACTTTTGTTATGT
The DNA here is from genome assembly GCA_947522985.1 of Lithophane socia. Classification (NCBI taxonomy): domain Eukaryota; kingdom Metazoa; phylum Arthropoda; class Insecta; order Lepidoptera; family Noctuidae; genus Lithophane; species Lithophane socia. The sequence continues at coordinate 9,792,484 of OX383258.1, read as the reverse complement.
AATAAATAAAATAGTAACGAAGAATTTTTGTAGCTAAGTACGTTCATCTGGATGTATTTTCCAAATTGGCGCAAAAACGGCTGAACGCTTTTGATGAAATTCGGCACACAGATATTTTATAAGCAGGAATAACACATAGGGTAGGTACGTACTTTAATAATTTTAATCCTGGTAGTACGTCCCCGTGGGATATTTATCGACTTCCATGCGTAACAGTATTATACTACAGTGCTCTGTGCACGCGGGCTAAGCCGCGGTTAACGTTATCTAGGATAACGATAATACTCTGGATAACGTTATCTAGGACATTATTCGTTTGTGTAGTTTTACTCGTTTCGTGATTTGAAATCTAATTTCGGACTCGAAGGGAGCCCTAATAGAATCTGTGTAGCTACTAACATAATTATTATATTTTCGAAGGAAGCAGTATTTCGCCGTAAGAAAAAAAATATTGTTTTTTAAAAAATAAAATTTTTTTTGGTTAAGTATTTCGTAAAATTATAGTTAGAGGCAATGCAATTTCAAGAAATTGGGAATCCAGGATTAGTGTGGAGGGGGTTGAATCAAATAGTTTAATAATAATAGCCAGTGACCTTTATTTTAAACCGTTTTATTAAACATTAACATAAATACAATAACTTCATCATACACTCATTTTATTTTCTTTGGGTAAAATTTTAGATTTAATTCTTAATTAATTTTGTTCGAATTAAGTACATTATTTAGTACCTAGTGGAAACAATTGAGAGAATTGACATTAATGTACCATTTAAGGATTTTTAAAATTCCTTAGAAGAACATTATAAAAAACAACTTTGATGATTCAACAGTTAAGTATTTCTTTGATGATTAGTTGAACTTGCCAGGAGTTTCATTTCAGAATTATTTCTTAGTTGACTAACATACAAATCTAATAAATTATTATCACATTTTCTTAATTCTAAAATGTCAAGAAAGGCATCATTTTTGAACTTGTTTCTCATGTTGACACATCTTCGGTACTTGATAACCAAAACATCATGTTTTTGGCTTGTCATACAAAAGTTATAAAAGATTTTTTGCTCAATACTATAACTTTTGTTGATACCATTTTTGAAATATCTATAGAATAGTTGTTCTTCATAGTTACACATATTTTCAACTTCTGTCCATTGTGTGGTAGTCAACCCAAACAGCAAACCTATTTGAGGACCTTTGACTGCGCATGATACTTGTCCTGATCTATCACTTATTCTTATAGTAGCACATGATGTTACTCTCCCTTTGTAGTTACTGATCTTGACAGACTCCAGGTAGTATTCTGTCAGCAATCCCCATCCCTTTGTGTTAAGTTTAAGCTGTCGTGTCTCAGTTAGTTTCAAAGAAACAACAGAGTGGTAAAAATTTTTGTCGACTTCTTTCTGATTCATGGGAATCTTGCTGTTTATTTATTGGAACAAGTGAAGTGAGTAGCCAGTAGGTAGTAGGTACTTACTGAATTAGTGAATTCACTTGCAGAGTGCTGCAATACTCTGTTTCCGCTTTAGCTACTTAAGTTAATGCTTTTAAAGCTGGTTGTGTGGCTAGTTGTTTGAACAACACATCTCAAATAATCTCAATAAACCAGAGAGTAGATACATTCCTTGACCAAACTGAATGGCTTGAATAAAAACATTTCAAAAACTTTCAAATTCGAAAGAAGAATATCAAGCTATGACATTACGCGGTCGGTATCGTGTCAGTGTCACTGTCATGTCAACCATCTACAGATCTACGTCCATTGATTGGTTGCCAGTGCACACCCTGTAAGCACTTTCGCCTGGAATAAACATATTAGTTATTTTATAAGTTTCTATGTTGGGAGCCCGACGACACGGAGCAATGCATGCAACAGCGGCATCGGCATTCCATCTGCGGGGTAATTGCGTAACACTCTAAAAGGGGTGATAGACGAGTAAGTACTTATGGCTCGGCGAGGTTACTCGCCCGTCTGTCATCAAATTTTGAACAAGGTACACGCGTGTCACCGACGCCAAGCCGAGTAAGGTCGCGAACATAGCGGCGGGCGTTGTACGAGAGAGGTTAAAGACCGCGTACTTTAACCGCTGCACGCCGCACGCAACGCCGCACGTCACGTGTGGCGCCGCTATGTACGCACGTCTATCACCCACTTTACTACTGTAAAGTAGTGTAAGCACTAATAAACCATTGTTAACAAATTATTACTACCGTGACGAAATGTGCAGCTTTCGTGAAGGATAAAAAATAAAATGTTTTTGTAGTATTTTTCAAAAACCACATCGTCGCGTTAGTTTCAGCAGTAAAAAAACTTGAGAGTGTTCATCAGTTATGAAGATTCCAATTTTATTGTTTATTGCTTGAATTATCGATCTATCAGTCCATTGCATAGATTACTAATATAGGGTAATGTATCTGACTTGACAAATAACAGTTGGTTTTAGACCAACCAAAGGCAAAGACTTTACATCGCTGAATCTGAGGATGTTCATTGATATATTATTGTAGTTCATTGATTTAATATTATTGTAGTTTGTGTTTGTGAGCATGCCCTTTCCATTCATTATGCTAAAACATTGTTCAGGCATAGGCGGCCTGCGGTGGTGGACAATTGTAATTTACTATCTGATATGGAGCTATTACTTATTTACTATCTGATATACACATGTGGTATACATAATTACTGCCAACATCGTGCAGTTTCTGTAATCTGCGCAGAGTGAGTTTACTGGCAGCACTGAATCATAGGCATGGGTTCGATATATCAAAACGTAACTTATATCGGATATGTGTTTATTATCATACCATATCGATATCTAAATATACATAACCGTTTTCACAAAAACTTCATCGAGCTATGGCTTATCCAAAGCGCAACAACGAGAACGAACTACGAATAATGTCGAATAAGTAATAACGAACAAAACGCAAACTTCACATCGCGAGCGATATGACATCGACGGTTTTTATTCGCTTTGTCTCTGTCTTACCATTCAATGTTTTACTGGCGTAAAAGTGATGAAGCGAATATTACGTAACTTCGGCTAGTGATTGGTTATTTGGTTAATAATAGTGCGTGCGTAATATCTATATCCTAACGCGCTAGCAATAAGGTCTAGTTTACAACAAATATTCCATAAGTTAGCTATATCAATGTATTAACGGTAAAAGTTTGAGTTTGCGTTTCGTTCGTTTCAGTTACTTGTGCAAATCGTACTACTGATATCGATATCTGAAAACGGTTTTCGATATCGATATGAAAACTGAATATCGGTTACATATCCGTTAGCAACTAAATACGAAAACGCCCATGTCTACTGAATCAATCAATCAGACGCGATAAATAAACTGACATAGGTAAGTGACATGACATGATATGACAGACGAAGTGACATTTGTGTTTTGGCATTTGGAGGTTATTTTGGACGTATTGTGATCTTATTGTGCATAATTCTAGCTTATATAATTTATATGCGCTCAGTATCATTAAAATAAACGAGATTTCATTCAATCGGATTCAATGAGAATAGGCTGGGTCCACAAATTAGTTAACAAATGGCCCGGGAAAAACACCCTTGGGATGTATAGGTTTCTTCCCATGTTTTTCGTACTTGGAGCCGCTTTAGAGTTTTCTATGATCAACTGGAAAGTCGGAGAAGTAAACTTTTACAGCAGTTTTAAGAGGAGGCAAGCTCACGATATTGTTGAAGAAAAGATAAAGAAATACGCAGCAGCTTAAGATGCCAGCCGGAGTGACTTGGGGTCAATATATAGCATTTTCATCGGCAGCTATGCTGTCTATGTTTGCAGGATCGCAAATTGTGCATCAGCACTACAAACCTTTACGAGATTTAAATGAATACATTAACAGGGAACTCAAGAGTCTACCAGATAATGTACAAGTTAAAATTAGGCAAGAATTGCAGGAGGAAGGTGTGTTAAGTAAAAGTTAGAATCGATAATTGTAGTGCGTTAACTTTTGATGTGTGATGATCAGTATGTAAATAAAGTTGTTATTTAAAAATAATTCATTATCTTTAATTACCATAGCTATAATTTTGCTAACATTTATCCAATTTTTTTTTTACAATTAACATGATTAGTGATACTTTTGCCATTCCCTCCAATTCCAATTTTTGACAATTATTTAGAAATATATTTTGTGCTTTAACTTAAATCAACCCATTGACAAATAAAACAATTATAATTATTTGTAAAATGTATTATTATAGCTAGCTATAAATTTTGGCTCCACTCTTATAATAATATTTACATAGGTACATTATTTTAACAATAAACTTTATATTCAATAAATTATCTTAAAATTTTATAACTACAATAAAATAGGCACTTACAAGTCATTTTTTATAGAAATTAGATTAACAACTTAGGTATCTTACAAACAAAATATTATACATAGTTACTAACAACTTATACTTTGTTACAAACAAAATATTACAAATATTAATAATGAAATCATCTTGGTCTCAGTTTATTGAGTATTGTTAACAACATGATGCACTATTTTTGTCACATTACAAATTAGTTGATGTAGTTGTACATCATGTAGATTGACTACAGTATTCTTGATTCCATCCCATACCCAACAATATTAAACATTTAACTCTGAATCTTAAAATTAGATAAAACACATTTCTGTCATCTCTTTTTACAGTTAGTTTTGTATGGCGTATAAAGAAACTATACACCCAAAGCATAAAATGCAGTCTTTTAAAATGTAAAATATTGTACAACATTAGGTCATCTTGCTGAATTTGATATTGTTCGTCGAATCCAATCGACATGAGAACTAATGGAGTCATATATACGAGGTCTTCCCAATCCTATTTTTGTACAAGCAATGCGCCAACCACTGACTCCTTCCAGTGACCATTGCTTTGTTTTATCGTTGAAGCACATCATTGAACTGCCTGCATATTCCTCTTCCTGCAAAAAATTAAGAGGTCTTATTATAGAGGCCTTTATTGGTAAGTCCAATTCATATTTCTCTGGATACTTACGTCACAGTCATCCTGGTCATACAAAGGTTCGGCGCATATTCCATTCACAGTGGCAATGCTGACATTCTCGCACGTATTCATGGGACTGGTCACCACGTGAACCCTTTGCAGTTGGTCTTTATTTCTGGTCCATCCAAGGGTGTTGCAGACATTTGGAGTCGCTTGTTCTGCGCCGTTTTCAGGTAGACATATAGGTCTCACGAAGTCCGTCATCTCTACCGGTTCCTCCAAACGTACTAGCGCGAGCATACTTCCTTCTACCGGAGAACGGACCATGCCAACTATTCGCCTTTCCTGTTGCCAAGGTGTCGTGCTTTGTATACGCACTGTTCCAAACCTAGCAGTCCATTCAGCTTTTGGTTGTCCCTGTAACCATGCGGTAATCATTTAGATTTTACCTTTCTGGGTACTCAGGAACTGTGTCAGAAAGATAGTTGTTTACTAGTATTAACAGGGGACTAAAGGTATACTTACTTGGAAGCAGGAGGCAGTAGTGATGAGCCAGGAGGGGTGTATGAGCGCGGCGTCGCAGGCGTGCACGTGCGTTCGCAGCAGCGCGGCGTGCCACGGCCAGTCGCCCGGGCGTGCCGAGCGTGGCAGGCCCTCCACGCCCGCCACCGCACTGCCGCCGCGAGCCGATGTCACTCCACATTCTGGATCGTTACAATATTATAAGAAGGGAGGTAAAATCCTTACTTCAGCGTTGTTGTTCGACGTTGGTGCATGTACCACACATGGTGGGAAAAAGCACAGCTGACCTTTACATAACTCAAAACTCACCTAAATGGTCGCATATGACTCTTATCACTTTTCGTTCAGGACATTCACTTTTAAGGAATGATATTTCTGCGGCAAATGGGTCCACTATTTCGACATATTGTGGTTTTTCTTTCTTTTGATTAGACTTTTCGTCCTGGTCCACGTCTTCTGCATCAGGAACTACTTCTGCGCTAAATGAAGCCCTGAAATAAAGGTAATTTGTCTATTATTATATGAACACACATATTATACAGGGTGGGCCAGAAAGGCGTACGATTTAAAAAACACTCTTGCGTTTGAAGCTTTAGAGAGGGGACTGCGCGGGTGGTGGGGTTAAGTAGCTCGGTTCCCGGAAATTTAGTCGCGATGGATCACTTCACCGGAGCGCAACGTGCATTCTGCGTTAAACATTATTACAAAAATCGTATTTTGTTCTCCGACGAAGCCCATTTTCACATAAATGGGCATGTGAATAAACAGAATTGCCGTTACTGGGCTGCAGAGATTCCACGTGCAAAACATCAAAAGCCTCTGCATTCGCCGAAAGTAACCGTTTGGGCGGCCATGTCAGCGCACGGAATTATCGGACCCTACTTCTTCGAAAATCGACAAGGCCAATCTGTCACTGTAAATTCTGACCGATACATAGCCATGTTAAGGGATTTTTTCTTTCCACAACTGCAACAATTTGAAGCCTATAATCGTGCGACATGGTTTCAACAAGATGGCGCGACATGCCATACAGCTAATGCCTCTTTGGCGGTCGTAAACGAGATGTATGCTGGGAAACTGATATCGCGCCGAGGTGACATTGCATGGCCTCCTAGAAGTCCGGATCTAACGCCACTGGACTTTTTTTTGTGGGGATACCTAAAAAGTAGAGTCTACTCCAATAACCCAGCCACGATTAACCAGTTGAAGACCAATATCCGGGAAGAAATGGCAGCTATTCCCCGTGCAATGTGCCAGCGAGTTTTTACCAATTTGAGGTTCAGATTCGAAGAATGTTTGCAGCGGGATGGTGCACACCTGGATGACGTTATTTTTAAGAAATGAATTTCCCAGATGTAAATTTTTATACAAATAAAAATTTGTATGTGCATTGTACTAAGTTTTTTTTAAATCATTTTTTCAAATTCGCAATTCTTTCTGGCCCACCCTGTACCTACATATCCTTGCTTAGTTATAGTAAATTAATTAAACGTAACTGTTCTTGTTTTATCTTTTTATCAAGGTCTTCTGAGCATATATGAACACCTTCGCATAGATCTTTATGACTCTGTAAAGAAATAACAATGCAGTGATTGTGTTATTACTATGCTAATGCTTTGTAGGTATGAATATAGAAAAATACTAATTACAATACGGCCGTTATAACTTGGCAGGTCTGAACATAGGCGCATATAATTTTCGCGCATGTTTCCACACTCACACTTGCCTCATGTTACCATTTGGTTCCTAAAATGTTACTGCGCAGCCCTCTGCGCAAAGTTCGGAACTGGCAAGTTAAATCCGTATAGTAGTTAGTTGTAACATTAGGTACCGCCTGGTAACGTGTCGTTCGTTTGTTCAATTTTTTATTAGCGATTCGATGGAATGCGAGAGACCGAGACGCATGAATGGATTGGAACTTGACGCTGGGACTGTATACAAGTCTCTCGAATTTTGTTTATTTAATAGGTAGGTCCCTATACCAATTAACTAGGTATATATAAAATAAAGGTGAGTACTAACTTGAAGGTGAGCGCTTTACAGAGCGATGCGGCGACACTGGTGAGCGCACGTTTGTCGTGTTCATAAGGAGCCGCGCAGATCTTGCCATCGCGTCCTCCCTCCGCCCATACCGCGTACCCGCTGCGGCTACGAATGGCCCCCAGCGTTGACTCACTGTTCTCTCTTCGCCAGGATGACAGGGAGCGAGCAATCCAAACTGTGATTGAAAACACATGCGTTTCATTATCTTCTGATACTTTTAGTTCCAAATCAATACTAAGATTAGTCGTGGCTGAAGAACGTAGGTATAAAAAAAAGTTAAAATAATGAATGCCTTTATCTATAAAGGTCCAATAGTGCCTTGTGGTATTCCTTTAATTTCGGGACAAACATATTTGTTTTCATAATAAGTATGGTTTTCGAAATAAATGTGTATCAATATAGGCCCAACAATAGTCTCTTGTGGTACTCCAATTTCCTGACAAACATTAATTTCTTCTTAACATGGTTTTCGTAATGAATATGTATCAATATAGGCCCAACGACAGTGCCTTGTGGTAGTCCTCCAATTTCGTGGAAAACATTGTTTAATGCCGTACATGGTTTTCGAATTATTTATGTATCAATATAGGCCCAACGAAAGTGCCTTTTGGTACTCCAATATCGTGGCAAACATAATTATTATTTTTCTGAACATGGTTTTCGTAATAAATGTGTATCAATATGGGGCCAACGACAGTGCCTAGTAGCACTCCTACCAAGTATTTGTTCCGTTAATAATTTAATATATTGGAACCATAAAAACTTACGGCATCCAGCTTCATCGCTACCATCAGGACAGTCGGGTGTGCCGTCACATCGCAGATGAGGGGGCAAACAGCGTGTGTGCAATGCGCAGCGTAAACCTCCGGCACCTGCTGCAGAACAGTGCGCGCAACTTCGCTCGTCTTCTGCTCCTGCGCAATCGGGGATTCCATCGCACTCTCGACGAGATAGGGCGAGCCTTTGCAGGCTGTTAGAGCATCCTGTAGAAGAAACATAAATAAAATAATGTAAATTCGGTAGTTTCCCATAATAATGATTTCGGAAAATCGGGATCCATGGCGAGGCAGGCTTTGCGTTGATTAACTTACAAAATGCGATATGGCGTCCCAGTATGGTGATTCTCATATCTAACTATCTTATTGAAAGTAATTTCTGCAAGAGTTTGTTCAGGTATTTTGACTTTATACTAATAAACTCTAAAGCATACCTGGTTCAGGAGCACAGGATCCTTTGCCGAAGTAGTCCGGGAATCGTGCACAGTCGAAGTGTGGGCGCAACCGGTCGGGCAGGCGCGCCCCGCAGCCCGCGTGGAAGGCTCGGCAGTAGGCACGGCACGGCCGGACTAGACGGTCCTCTGAACAACGTGGCTGGAGCATTTGGCACACGAAATCCTGGAATATAAGAAGATGTAGTAAACTACTTTCCCTCTAAACTTCAAAATTTTGAATGTCATGGCATGGTTGTGATCCTGTAATGAACAGTGTACCTCTATGTACCTCTCCGAAATCACAGTAGGCAATAAATTGTCCACGTTGTTGCTGTGTTGTTATTGTTATGTATGTTGTCATTGATTTTACAGTACCTATGGAGGCCTTTTGAATGAAGAAAAGGTTAAACCTTACGCGTGACATGAGACCGTATTAAACCTAATTCTAAGTATATACGAAGCCAGACCTCAAGGTTGAGGTTTGGCCTATAACTATGAGGTTTCCAAAATCTAGGCATCATAGTTTCGGACGGCAATATTTAATAAGACTTTTTAATGCAATTGTAATCAATAGGATACAGTTCCGAGCATTCGTCTTCGTTATTTCATGCACTGTTGCGATAACGAATCAAAATTTTTGCCGTAGCAAGTAAACAAGCTTTATAATTATTTATAGAATGTTGGTTGGTATCGCAGGCGGAGACAAACCATGAAATATGGTGTAAGTACCTAACTTTTGTTTGTACCCGCCTGCGATAAAAAAATTCTCATCTCAACAATCATTTCTTATAGATTACAGAAAAACCTATGAGAAGTCTATGGACTCAAAATAGCATGGTTTTCGCAATATTGTGTGTAAAAACTTATATTTACAGTTGGAGAACATGTTTTTCAACTACAATATTTATTTATGTTTGTTCCTGGGATAAATTCATCCCAACGGAACCCGGCATTGTGCGTGGTTCGACACGCACTCGGTCGTTTTTTTAAATTACCTGAGCAAGATGCGAACATTCAGCATCAAGGAGTTCTCTGAAAGCCACGAGGTCTCTCATCAGCCCCTCTTTCGAGGTGTGTCCCACTAGGTTAGGGTACGAGGTGCTGTTGTACGGCAAGCTGGAGCATAACGACAATGTCACTGGGGAGCACTCCCTGACCTCCTCCACCGAGTCAGGGGTCACTGCTTCGGTGGTAGGAGTCTCGATTGGTGTTGTCTCTGTCTCTTTCAGCTGTAACGACGATATAACTGAGCTTTCCTGTAACAAATTAACAACAATTAAAGCTAGTACCTACCTTTACAAATAGGCGTAGTTACTTAAATTAACCGTAGCTCGTAATTAGTAATTTACACAGATATTTATGTCTATCGCTCGATTAGCTTCAGGAAGTCTTGGATCAATAACCATGCATGCCAGACTACTTCCAACCTATGTTACTTTGTCAAAATCATTCAGTCGTCATTTCCTGTCTTACAAATATGGACATCCTTGTGAGTCACCTGCTCTAGCTTCTCGGTACTTCCTTGCCTTCCTGTAAACCCTCCACTAGTTCGAAGGATCTCGACCAAGGGAAAATACCTAGATTGTTAATTAAAATGAATTCATTAACTATCCTTTCAGAATGCAGGTCTACGCTCTCAAAACCTTGACGGTTGAAAACAGTAGGTAAGTAGCTACGTTTTTTCCATTCTATTCATTTAGCATAATATAATAATATAAGTAGTATAAGTATTGACTATGTTTGTGATATTTAATTGAATATTTATGTGGTAATCGTAAACCACTATTCATAGCCATTTTAATAACGATGCTGTACATATAACTATCTAAGTATCTATTTGATTAGGAAGATGAAAGGGAATAGAATGAAATGTATCTTCAAAGGCTCTGGTTTAATAATTTAATTGCCGCTCGATTGATCGTTCTGCGAGGTTACACTGCGCTTACCGAGGTCACTCCGCGGCTACGTGACATTTCTATAGGTTTATGTAAAATTGTAATGAAGTCAAAACTGTACAATGAATATTTTTGAAAAAAATAAAAAATAAACGAGGTGTGGGAACGAGTCTGATGCCGAAAATATAGTTCTTAGAATTTTTGCCTGCTTGTCTGGATGTATGTTCCCGATTGGGGCAAAAACGGCTGAATTGATTTGGATGAAATATGGCACACAGATAGTTATAGTTTATAACCTGGATCAACACATAGGGTACTTTTAATTTTAATCCCGGTAAACGTTCCCTTGGGATATTTTCCAACAGCCACGCGGGCGAAGCCGCGGGCAAAGCTAATCTAAAAACATTGAAACAGTGCCGTATCCATTTACCTCGGAAAACATTTTCTGTAGGTGTGCTTTGGGTCACGGTGGTTAACTACTTAAGGCCCTTATATACTGGCGCGACTTGTCGCGCGAAGTATTTCTAAAAAAACTTCACAGTATGTAAGAGCCTTTATGTGTCGTCAACATACAAATTCCAGCTACCGCATACCTACCTAATCACGGCTTTCAATCTTACGAAAATGTATTAAAGTTCTTTGTTTTTCGCAAACAATATACTTACAAACAAATCAGATAGTTATGTTAATTCGACGGGGTGACTGCCCCACTGCAATGCATTTCAAGAGCAAAAAAAAAGAATTACCGTTAGTTAACATTCGCATGAAACAATAGTAGCAAATCTACCTAAAATTAAACTTAAATCGAACTGCGAAACCGTGTAATTAGCATCATGTACGAATAAGATTTGCAATTTGATTGGACTTTGTTTAATATTCCAAAACAGGATTCGGCAACAAAAAATACCTACTTACCCCTATCGGCAACTAAAGAAAAAGGAGAATATGAATTTGTGCAAATAAAGATCACCTAACCGTAAAGACTGCGATGTTTCACAATGAGTTGCTTGCCTTGCTATTTAGCACTGAAATCTAGCTCGCCATGAGGAATTTGAGATGCTCACATTATTATTATCTCATTAATAATGTTCAATGAAAATGCGAAATGAACGAAAAGCAAGGTTTACATTTACATCGCCTGTTTTGTTTGATTATAAGACCGGCGATAGGGGTTTGTTTGACTTGCCGGTTACTTGTTAAAAGCGATTTAACCATAGCTATCTTAACTAATCCATACTAATATTACAAATTCGAAAGTAACTCTGTCCGTCTTTCTGTCTGTCTGACTGTATGATACCTTTTCACGCCTAAACCACTGAATGGAATTCGATAAAATTTGGCAAGGAGATAGATGACCCTAGGGAAGGACATAGGCTACTTTTTATTATAAATTCGAAAGTGAATTAGTTTGTTACGCTTTCACACTAAAACGGCTTTGGAACATGGGAAGACCAAGACCTGAAATAGGACATAGGATACTTTTATCCTGATATTCCCACGGGATTGAGATTTACGCGCGTGAAACCGCGGGGCGCAGCTAGTAATAAAATAAAAAAATTAGGAATTGGTTAAAATTTTATTGGTCAATTCAGTCAATATTTGTTTTCATACGGTACGTATGTAACAAAAGTCAACCGTTTGGAACCAATTCAAAGCAAAAAGAGCGTAAAGATAAAGTAATGTTATAAGGTGCTAATTGAACCGCTTACCTCAATATGTAGTGTCTCCGGCAACGTCGTTATCTTGCTCAGGAAAGCTGTGGGCGCGGCCAGCTCGCGCGCCAACACAGCTGTCACCTCTGGGGTGCTCACCGCGGTGAAGATCGGCTCGAACGACACCTCGAAGTGGACGCGAATGCCTTGCGTAGAACTGGAATTTATATTTTTATTTAGTAGTTAGCCTAGTTATCTAATGGGCAGACAGAAGAGTCACCGGTGCGGAGCACACTGCGCAGCGGTCGCCGACCCGCGTTTATCCGCCAGATTGACACCGAGCAATCTTATCTGGATGAAGGCTTATGTATGTCCAGTTAAAAAAGACTGCCATGCTCATTAACATGGCTTTACCCAATATACCTACCTACTCTACTTAGACAAAGCATTTCATGTACCTAATGTAGCCATCATTAGCTGCAGTTTTCTCTCCCGTTAACTTGTCCACTTTGCTTTTCCTATGGTTTTCTGTTTTGATTGTCTCAAGAGCTGATGAGATAATGTCTTAGAGAGTTGTGTGAGCAACTAGTCAGTCACGTCGCCTCTTTGCTGAACTTCTGAATTGAATTTGTGTCAAAGTTTCCAAGCACTTCAAGGATCTCTAACTACGAGTTTGCTTCAGGGATCTAGAGATAGACAATCTAGATGCCATTTTGTTTATCCCATTAGGTTAATTACCTCATTAAAATAGTTAAGTAAACCTAGAGGCATTTTAATAAGGTAAGTATTAGGTACGTAGGTATTTTTCCCTATTTGTGGCTTCACAAGGTTTTTGTTTACGGTTGTTATGTTAATGCTAACGCTTAAATATTCATTGCGTAACAGTTACGGTCAGTAAATAACTATTATATGCTAGAAAAGCATTAACAAGAGCAAAAGAACTGGAAGTCACGTAAGATATAATACAATTTAAAAAAACTGGGACAACTATTGGCACAGCAAATCTGTTTTAGTACTTCCGCCAGCTAAATCTTAGTGCTGGGAATGAGGATTTCTTATATGTTTGAATAACATTTCGACAGCTTCACGTTCTCAGGGATGTGCCTATACTGCTGCGTAAGTTTGTGAAATCGTTTTTACAATTAAAAACTTATTCGAGTTTTTACCTCACATCTTATGATTCATGTTTATGACTGGAGCCATGTGCATGTGCCCATTGTAAAAAGAAATTAAAACAACTAGGCTATCACCGTCACTCTTATCCGGGTATGTAAATGGCCAGGATTTCCAGCAGTGAAAAGATTTACGGCTACCGTTGTAACAATACAATTTTCGATTTGAATTCAGCTCGCAAAAGGAAAGGGCCGGAACATAAAACATCGGGAACAACCTTCAATGTGGATTACCTACATAGTACAGACAACGTGCGCCGCGTAGAAAGTACCTATCTACTAACGAAGCTCTAAAACAAAGCACGTATAGAACTTTCTTGTGTCAAATACATAGCAATGTAGCGATATGATATCGTTTGACACTTTATTTAAAAGGATCGCCGACGTTTTATATATAGTACATAAAAAGTAAAAGTATTATATAAAAATGGTCTCGATTTCTACGACCTATGTATGTATATAGAGATACTTTGTGTGACTAATGTATAAAAACTAAATTCCTATATATAAAGTTGTCGAGCTTGTCTCTATGCCAATGCTACCGGTAAAATATGAAATGGGCACAAAAACCAATAAGGTCAAATCAAATACCTTATTGAACACGTTGAACACTATATAACTAAGAATTTTCAATTGACTTTAGGTAGAATGGTTATTTATCAAAATCATAATGTAGCCGTATGTTCGTCAAATTAACTGATTGTATAACCATCATCATCATAAGGCACAACTTGAAATTGTAGCGTTTTACTAAAACATGGCATGCGCAGGCGCACGCTTGATTACAGACCTCGGAGATTTCGAGAAAGTGCACTTTCTCCATCCATCGGTAAAGACATTACTAGTCAGCACCCATTAACATATTATTAATTTACATGTTAATAAAATCTTTTAAATGATTTTAGCGGTTAAACGAAGTAGGTGGTTTTTAGCCTGATAGGATTTTTATTTGACCGTGATTCGAGTTGGCACTGAACAGGTTTTAAATGAAGTGTTTTTGTAAAGCAAAGACTTAAAAGAGGTCACTCGTCTGTTCGTCACCGTCAATGTTTACTACCTACTGTACTTAATTATTTATTCAGGTCGGCATTATGTGGTTTGAACTCATTAATGTTTCAGTGAGTTTTGCTTTTATATAGTCGTTCTACAAGAAAAAGTCTCGGATCTAAGATAAAAACTTAGGTAAGTATGTATTAATCAATGTTGAGTTTCAACGAAGTGAGGTTGCAATTAAAAGCTGACTAATTGTGAGGCGTGTATCGTTTCTTAATCATAAAATTGCATTGTTATTTCTGACCATTTCGATTTTAATAACCTTTTCTTTTTACGACTATTTTATGATATTGTTATGTCTTGCTTGACTTCTGACTTCCGGACGATCAACTGGAGGTAGATAAGTACCTACGTACTTTATATTTTTTAAGAGGTATCTATTACCTAATCTACTGTACGGAGTGCTTAACCAGGCCCTTTCCTTTCAACTGTATTCTTTCCCTAAATGCATAAATTCAACATTTTAGTTACATAAGCCTAAAAAATGGCTTTTATAAATGCTTAAACCGTTTATATATGTATATTTTTTTCTTAATCATTTCAGTCATCGATCATTTGATGCCGGAACCAAACAGTGAGACGTGCGTGACTTATAAACAGCACACAATACCAATCTTACCTGTCTAAAGCTAGTATGTCTGCAGAAACAAAACAGGATTTCAATTCAGAGTTTAAATATAAATTGAATAGCGCCTGCTGCAGTTCATTTTCACGTGTCCGGTTGTCTCTGGACTCAAGGTCGTTGCCCTTCTCTCCCTCTTCGTCGGCGGCTCCCCACGAGGTAACGACGAACGAGCCCCGGAACGTTTGCCGGTTAAGGGGATCTCCGAACAGGTACATGTCTGTAAATACAACATTATTACTTAGAAAACTGAGAGGGCTTACGCATACGCCGACAGCGATTTTTACGCGCCGTCAACGCGCTTCTAACGCAACTAGTGTTTATCAAAGAAAACGCGCCGTCGAAGCTTATGGAACGCACATCGTGTTTTATAGCCTAAGTTAGGCAGTATCCATACGGAGCCTAACATGAGTTGTCCAATGCTGTAAGTAGGTCATGTTTGGCTGTGTTCTGTTGGATCAATTTACGGTACCCCAAGTATAGGCGAGTATTTGGGTAGCACTCATGTGTGTTTGGTTTTCTCCAATTAGTATTTTCTGTTGACTGTAGTGATTCATTCGAGCATTTGGAAGTAACGAACTGATGGATGGGCAGCCAAGAATTTCTTATCTCTAAAAAAAGGTAAACAAGTTGTTCGTAGTAACCTGTAGGTAATCACTTGGGACATATACGACCAGACTGCCTCGTGGTAGTCGTGGTCTAGTGGTTGCAAACGCTATTGTTGACCATGAGGTCTTGGGTTCGATTCCTAGGTCGGGCAAAGTGTTATTGGGTTTTTCTATCTGGAATTTCTGAGTAGCAGCCCGGAGTCTGGCTTTGTGCCCGGTTGATGGCAATAGGCTCGCCCCCTATTACATGGGACTTAAACATAAAGAACTGGCGACCCTTCGGGGAAACAAGGCGTGATGTTAAGTCCTGAGCAAAAAAGCGACAGACTGGACCCAGTGGACCCATGGAGGTCAAGGAGCCTGCAGCAAAAACAGAGTAAATAGACTGCTTGAAGAAACTCCCCACGACGACTGATGAAGAAAATTCAGAGGGTTAGATTTGGGGCGGAGCGGGAGGGCATGTCAGACTTTTACTGACTATAACCCACCCGTGTTCCTTCATTTGCCTGTTGCCAAGGGGTCCCGGTATCCCTTTCGGACTTTCCCGCAAAGTTTAGGTCCCTGAACGTGAGACCAGCCCATCTGATTTTCAAGTTTATGTACTTAGGTAATTATAACCCATGTCATTCCTACCAACAGCTATATACTGAGACATGACACCACTGTCATGGCATGACGGAGGCATAGGAAGTGGGTTGCCTATTCGTTCCGAGAGGCACACAACCATGAAAGATTAACGATAACGTGATACAGACACATGATTATATAATTTTCAATAACACCTATTGATACAGAAATAACAAAGTTTTGGAGTAACATTCACAAGTCACGAAACTCGCGGAAGTACAATCTCTTTTCTTTATCGATCACTCTCAGATTTTAATTGAGGTGATCAAGTTTTATTTTCGTGACTTTAGTCAATATAACATTGATTGAGCTTTTCATGATGTGGCTCCTGCACATAAAAGTTTCCCTATAATATTATATAAACTTTCAAATCGATTGATCGATTCAATTGCAAGACCTAATTAGAAGCAAATTAGATATTTAAGTCTAAAGATAATGATCATTTAATATGCCAGCATAGTTAATAGCACGAGGCTGTTATAAGGAGTGCACTTGTCTCCGTGGTGGGCTGCGCATGCGCAAGGCCACACAGCTTACTGGCCTTTGCTCGGGCGGTGACGGGCAAATGTCGCTCAGTTTACGCCTCTACTGGAACTATGAATACCCACTGTTTACTAACAAAGGAATCTAAATCAGATGATAGTTATACTAGTCGACAGAACAGCGAAACAGAATTACGACACTGCTAGTTACTTGCGGCGAATCGATTACTGATTGATATCGATCGTTTGGATTGTAATAACTGAACTCAATGAATATTTTCGCTCCATTTTAAAATATTATGAAACGTTCTCGTTTCCGCATGTTTTATTTATACTACTTACACTAAAAATATCCGAAATCATGACTGGTAGATAATGTACTCCATTGGCTCTAGGCTACACTTCATCTAAGATGTTTTGCAATGCAACACAGTCCTTTAGGTCAGACATTGAGTAATGTTACCATTTATGGTTGTAACGTGTAGACCTAAAATTACTCGGAATGTCTGACAAAATTGTTACAACATTCGCTTAAATTCATCCATGGATAATTTCAGTTATTTTAAATTTTATACTGCACAATTGCAGCAGGTGTTTTATGTTGCGTAGTGCATAATAACGTGTGGAGGACCCCATCTTATCGCCAACGTTTTTATAATTAATTGATATGCAAAGGAAGGAGTGTGCATTACAAACGCAACTTTAGAAATCATGTTGGCAAAAACTTGAGCTTACAAACATAAATATTTACCTAGATTGCAACAGCGAACACTTGTCCGCAAGAATGTCTTGATCGATAGAGTAATTTTATTTTTGTAGATAATTTAAGTATGTCATAAGTAGAGCGTATAAAACTGTATCTAAATGCCACTGTAGGGTCTTGGAGGTTGAGGTTTAAGTACATGACCAGCTCAACTTGCACCCACGTGAACCTAATATTACTAGCTCAATACTCACAGTCGTCGTGTAACGTGTTCTCTATAATAATACGTACGTCCGAGGTACACTGCCACTGCAGCAAGCAGCAGCAACACGAGCAGCGACGCGAGCGCAGCGCAGCAGCCGCGGCAGGGCCGGCTCAACTTGCGCCGCGTGAACCTGATGTCGCTGCTTACTGACATCGTCGACTCCGGCGCACGGTGCCGCACACATCGCTGATTGCCGTTCCGGGTCCACCCGTATTCCAGCTGGTGAACAAAAAAAAGCATTAATCAAGGCAAAAGATGTATTTTTGTTAAAGTGTGTATTGATTTTACTTCATTTTACCAAAACTGTATCTAATATAAACTAGTAACATGTGGAAACGTAGTGGATTGTACTTTTACTTATAGCATACTGTGTATCTAGTTGTAATATACAATGTACGATTGTTTGTTTTCCCAAAATAAATAAAAGTAAACAATGTGTCGGTTCTTTTCATCTATTTTACCTACAAGTCTACTGAGGAACGGTAAATTCCGGGAAATACTGCTGCATGTGAAAGTGTGATATAACGACACATCAAGATAACTACAACGACCACTATAGTAACACATAATGTGTATAATTAACCCTACCTGCGTAATGTCTCACTACCTATGTGCATACCGCATAGACACACAAAGGAACAAAATAAAGCCTTAGGTAATTTGTCACATAAGTTACGACCTACTTGTGAAACGAAAGTATATGGATATTACTGAAGCGAATACAAATAAATTCCATTGCAATAGCCATACTAAATTAGCAAGGTTTGAGCTAGCTAGTTCTTCATCAGATATTTCAAGCAATATCGTTTGAGTAAATTCAGCGTCAGTATTCATTCGGTACAATACATTTCAAGTTGAAGATTGAATGACACGCTCCATCACCTTTTGTGATCTACATAATGTCGAATCACGTAAGTACTGAAGTCATTCTTTGTTAAACAAATTACGTAAACAATCTTGTACAACACTGCTTGAAAAACACGAAACTAAAAATAAAGTTAAATCTAATAGTGTCAAAGATTTATTGCGGACGAAGTTTTTCAGTAAGAAAGTTCATAACGTAAACAGTGACAGACTGACACACAGATGACTGCTCAAGCTTAACATAATTATTTCCCATTTCCTGTTAATTACATTACAAGACTCATTATTTTGCGGAGTTTGCGGCAGCCATATTGATTTGTCGCACTTATCTCATAATTACTGCGTTACGTGATGTGATATAAGTGTCGAGGTGTCTGTTATATCACAATAGATGGGTGCTTATTTTTATTTTTTGTGCGAGATATAGGCCGAGGAGGCCTAGGAAGTCCCTCGTCGAACCCATGGGTTCGACGAGGGACTTCCTAGGTCTTTAATCCCTGCTAGTAAAAGTAATATATCTCGCACAAAAAATAAAAATAATTTATTGCGTAGGGTAGTAGAGCTTTTAAAATAATACCTTCAAATATAATAAAAAAACAAGAACGAGTTTTTTACATTGAATATTATTAAGGCAAATACAAAATGCTAGTTATTTTCTGACCTACATAATAATATTATAATTCAGGCGTAGTCGCCCAATTTTTGCTACGAGTGCTACGACCTGCGTAGCGGTTGCTGCCTACGTTTGGCTACGCCAAACTTTTCAAAAGGCTTCCCCATGAGACGCAGATGTCCCAAAATATTTTGCCGATAAATTTATAAATTGGTCAAGAGGCCCTGCTAAACCGAAAACTACTTACCTATTACTTTTAAATTGTAGCACAACTTTCGGGGAGGCGTGTGTCCAGCTGTTTATTTCTATGTTAATTAGACCGTAGCATAGCCCCCCGTAGGCGTTCCTTTTTCGCGACGAGTCTAGACAGTTTAGCGGTAGTATCAATGTTTACGTGTCATGAACCTACCCAAACGTATGTCTATTCTATTTAAGATTAATTGGCTCTCTCACAACGGGCCTACGTAATATAAACCGTTTTTAATAAATTTACGCAGTCACACCACAGGTACAGTAAGTAGGCAGGCAATAAATAACAGTTATGGCATTTATTCGTATCTAATAGGCATGTAATTATTTTATGTGATTATGGTGTGGCCAAATAGTGTGTTACACGCACATTATTATGTTTATTGAACATACTTGCTTATCGCCATGACGAAGTTGGTATGTAGATAGGAAAGGTACATACCTAGTTAATGTTATTCTACCACGTAGGTACTGCCATAGATAACTGAATACAAATAGCACGACATTGTCGGCATAGAATAATTTTGTTAGTAAACACTTCCGCCATATTACTACAATTGGTTAGACTTCACATCAATTTTAAAAACTGGAATAGATAATGACAATTATGATTTACAAATCGCTAAATCGCAAACCATTTATCCTACGAAATCGTGATCGTCGGCTTTTTAAATCTATGGTTAGATCATTGTATTGAAAATCTGTTTTTTTTAGGTTGAAAAACTTGTTTTTGCAATGGCAAGTTGGTCGATTATTACTCTAACTTGTGGAGCCTACGCAGCTAGGCGGTGATATTTTTCCTTTTAATTTCGTTATATTATACTACTGCCGTGAATTTTTTCACATATCCAAAACCAACCATTTAGCGGGGGGGGGGGGGGACACACCTGACCCTAACAAAAATTAGCACTTTATTATTTTTTTTTATTTTTTATTTAAATGCCTTAAAAACTACCATTACAGGTCGTAGCCTAATGCGATAGCCAAGGAATGTATACATAATTAAAATTAAGATCATAGTTTATAACATAACAAAAAAAAAAAAAAAAAAAGCTTTAAAGCTTAATATTTCACAAACGGATCCCTGAATCCTAAAATGGTTTTCACATACTAACATTATTTTTAAACGACGGAAAGGTCCAACGATACCGCACACAATGGGATCGACTAGAGAAAAAAAACCATCCCCACTTTACGTGCAGGGGAGGTACCCTAAAAAAAATATTTTTTACGATTTTTTTTACCACTTTGTCGGCGCTATGTAAATGTATACCCATACCAAAATACAGCTTTCCACCAACTAACAGTCTGAGCTAAGCCGCGGACAGACGGACATAGCCTTAGTAATAGGGTACCGATTTACCATTTGGGTACGGAACCCTAATAACAGACTTTAGCTATAATCAATCCTATTTGTTGCGAATCCTTACAAGGATGAGATGAGACGCACACGAGAACAACCTTGGTTCCTACGCGCGATACGTTCACTATTCATACAAAACTTAAAACATTCGTAGACAGTACCTACTTACGTAAAATTACTTAATTTATGATAATGTAAGTTGATTGTACTTACATTATAATTAATTGTTACAATAAGAAGCTGTTGTAACGCGGCGCGTTAATAATAATGTAGATTACCGGCGATGTTGTTTCGTGTAATGTCGTAAGGTGCATTACTATTTCTCCGTAGTCTCGAGTCTCGAGCTCTAGATTTCAAACAGCGAGAAAATAGTTCGGTTGCGTCAACGGAATATGGCTGCAGGTTAACGTTCGAACTTTAAAATGCCATTTTGGATTCAATTACTTACCCCATTGTGTCTATGTTTGTTGTAAAGGTTACTTTAGAACTTTAGACAACATCTATTTACAATTAACGTTCAAGTTATCATAGGCGTGGTTCTAAGGTTACACAGACATTCAGTAACTTATTTGAAAAGATAACTTTGCTTACAAGTATATGTACTTATTGATTTATTCGTCTTGCCTGATCGCCCTCACAATTTGATTTGGCCTTAAAGAAATACTGTGACTGACTATTATGAGCGTATAGCAAAAAACATGGAAACTCTCGTATTCAATTACTGTTATTTTGCAACCGAAAAGTGCGAGTATTGAAAACGAACTGTGAAATATGGTACCTACCGACAGAATGACGATTGAATCTACAATACTGGAAGGAAAGTTTAAAGTTGATGATGTTTACTATGAAAATTATCAGAAGATTTTAGGGTAAGTAAGGCTTAGTTATGCGAGTCTGCCGTGTAGCGACCACAAAAGCGTGACAAGCCTGACATACAAATGGCATTTGGACACAAACGTGCAGAACAAAGAGAATATTTGGAAGCATTTCGAGCGAACAGTTCCTTCTCTCAGGCAGTACAAGCAAGGTCAGGCTATCTGTGTGCGGATGAGGAAAGCTAGGTATTGTATGATGATGAAACTTTAAATAACCGATAACTAATGGCAAATTATTGATGTATCAACTAAATTTTATTACTTATTAGCAGTTTTGTAATATATACAAATAAATAAAATTGTAGTGTCTGTTCATCTGTTTGTAATGTTAAAATAATAGCTTTTTACTAAATGCACATGAAAGTAGGTACGGTACCTACTAACTAGGTACGTATAACAAAAAAAAACATTTTTTTAATTTTTGTCTCTCTGTTTTTTCCGGGTCCGATTTTGACGGAACTTTCACTGGCAGACAGCTGCTGCATTATAAAGCTACCTTAGGCTACTATTAATTTAGAAAAATAATTAGGGTCCACGCGTACGAAGTCGCGAGCTGCAGCTAGTACAAAATAAGCACTTTATTACACTCCTTTGTGTACATTGTTGTTACTAATTCATGTCGGTTTGATGCATGTATTTCCATGGGAGGCAAGAATATAAAAAAACAATTAGGTATTTGTATTGCAGTTATTTAGTAACATGCAGTAGTTGCAGTTGCAATATGTTTTATTTTTTACATGCTGACCTAGACAGCATGCAAAAAAATCATCAACATCTCAGCAAAAATAATCTATTTCAATTATGTCCATATATGTTTGACTCGTTTACGTCTATTTATTTATTATCTGCTCCACTCTAGTCGATAACAATAAAATTATATTGTGTAGTGGGAGTTTAAACTCCCATAGTTAGGTAAAAAATGAATTACATAAATTAACATACTTAACGTTTATTTTGTTTAAGCCCAAATAACCCTTTATTTAAACCTATGTTTTATTAGAACGATATTATTAAATTCAATACCTACATAGACAGAGTTGTTTCGCAGGTTCAACTAACTAAGCCGGCTAAAAATAAAATATATTTTCATGAAACACTTTGAACAGTTTTTGCACGCTGTTCCGCTCGTGCGGCCTTCATTAAAAGCTGCAAGTAATATTCGCACCCCTACGGTTTTATATTTAAACGTTGACGAAACCCATGTACTGAATTGACTGTATCTACCTATCTTTTCAGTAAAATATTATACTTAACGCAAGTAATTGTATCTACAGTCGAGTAATGAATGGGAACTTGGTTAGATTGTTTCAGAACAGAATGTAAGGACTGAGTACTCCGATATCCTAGATAGAAAATGGTTTTATTAGGGTTTACTCCGGACTGTTTTCCCCGAAGAGTTAGGCAGAGAACTACGATACGACACGCTATATAACTTTATTTAGAAAAGTCAGAGAATTTACACTCTGTAGGTACGACAAGAGAGTGCATGTCTAAATTTATTTAAAAAAATGATTAAGGCGTTTGAAGTGGTGGTTCGGTATTCATAAGTACTTCAATGCATTATTATCAGTAGGTACGCTTTCCGGACACCTCCATTGTCTGGTAATCGCCTGTGATGACAGGATATGGGAAAGGCCTCAAAGATGTTTACGACATTTTCCCACTACAATTTATAAGGGATGGCATTTAACTGCGACGTTGCGGCGGGCGTCGCAGTTATGTAAATGACATCCATATCAATTTTACGGCAAATATATATATTTTTTTACACATCCAACGCCAAATACTTTTGATCAGGTTAGCATGGGGTGACTGGGGCCAGTCTAACACATGATGATTTCCCCCTCATGATCTTTTAGTGTTTTTTAAAGTTTCTCAGTAATAAACGGGCTATTCAGATTTGAGATCAGCTTCCACTGAGCGTCTCGTGATACTATCTGGATACATATTAGTTAGGACCCTTTTTTACACGCTTTTATTAGCTGGACCAGTATCATACTGGTCCAGCTAATAAGATTCAGTTACATATATACTGGCAGTATATATGTAACGGAATCTTTCAACGTAATTTTCATCAACTTCTATTGTCTTATTAAAATGAAACTTTCCCTGTAGGTACATACATGTAGTTTTTCATCTTTCTTCAAATACTTTGCACATTGATCACGCGATATTTTAGGTCCTACTGGAGACGAGCATCAGGATTACTGCAGAGACACTGCTCGTGACGCGCCGTATAGGCGGCACTCATGGCGGAAGAAGTGCTTTTTCTAAAAATCTACTGTGCGAACGGACTATTTTACTATGCACTCTAGGCAATGAGTCCCTACTAGCTACGATAATTTTTTTTTAATATTTTAGTAGAAATACATATTTAGCCGTTCACGCTCTTATCGTAGGTACACAGTGTTAGTATATCATACCAAGACGTGACGAGTTAAATTAAAACTACTACTTTTAAACATCTCTTATTCTGGGATTGAGCTCAGCGGAAAGAAATGCCACTCTATTATTGTGTGTTTTATTGTTCGCAGTCGAAGGAGACCCGAGACTGTCGAGCTACAGAATACCTGCCTGCCTGAATACTGCGTACAATGCGCGTGCAGCGAGCAGCGTGCACTTGTCGCGACCTACATCCCGCCTCAGCCTCACGTTTTTGCTCGGCGCTGCAACAACAAAGCCGCCTCGAGCTGAGCTCCGCGCACGCCGCAGCCTTTTCGCTGGTTTCTATTAAGATCTCTAACTTTAACAATGCGGACGCCCTCACTTTCGTTTGGTACGTGCTCATTTGCAGATAATGGCGCTAGCGACGACCGAACACTAATTTAAGCGTGAATCAGTATCGCCTACGGCGACAGGTGACGTCTTGTTGACAGAAAACGGCAAATGTTGTTAGATTAATGGAAACCTAACCCACCTAATCGCTTGTTTTATAAATCTGGGGCAAGACTTGTTAGACGATCGCTTCATTCGTAAATTGTGAACACAAAGACAACACACACGAAATAAATTGTCACTACCGGTAAAGAAAGCAGTAATTAAAACACAAAGGTGTCGCTGCGAAAGTTGGATAAGTATCTACAATTTTTTCAATTGCTGCAAGTATGTTGCTGACCGGTTAACGTTACGTGATTGTTTACGCTAGAGATTAATAATTAATCATCAATTTACATGACAATGGAAGGTAGTTTAATCAATTTTACAGATATTTCAAGCATATTTAAATTGAAGCCATTCCTCTGAACGGGTTTATATACTTACAGAATAAGTTCTTTTTTTATCTCTCTTTATTTACGGAAAACTAACTTCATCGTGAAGGAAATGGTCCTCAAATAACTTTTAATTTCTAATATCTACCGACTTGTTGGTAGCTACGGAAGGTATTTCATAGAAACACAGAAATCAGTAATGTCGCGACGACACGTCGCCTGCTGCTGCTGCCTGCAGTCGGCTACAGACTTGTACCTTTAGTTATTATATGTATAAGTACTAGTTAAAATATTTATGGCTGTTAGAGGAGCGTCGATGTGGTGCTTGCCTTAAGGGCGCTCTCGACATTTAATTCACCCCTGTACCTACATATAATAATATTTGTCCTAATTCCTAATTTTGTTTTAGTAATATTTTTTTTAGTAACGAAGCACTTTACGTCTTTAATGATTTTATCGAAATTATAGGTACTTACTTAAGTGTTTGCAAAGCGTTTAAGCGACGTCCAGCCTTTACGCTGTGTCTACGTGATTTTCAGCGTCTACACATCCTAGCTACGGCGGCGTAGTATGGATGGGCAATATGGGAACGCATAGCGTAGAGTGCGTAGAGTCGTAGAGTACGCTATAACGCTACGTATGCCTAGTGAAATGACAGGTACTCTAAAATACCATAAAGTAAAAATACTATGTAAGAGTAAGGAGGTACTCCAAATATAAAATGGCTAAAGAGAAGATTTCAGAACAGTCACATAGTGCGTTATAGGCTCAGGACCGTGAACTTTGCCATAGGCAATGTAAAGACTTGTATGTACAGTCATAAACTGCTTATGTTTACAAATACGAATTTTGATATAGGGCTTGTACACACGGCTACACATCAAGCTATACATTTCCAGTATAAGCTGACCTCGCATTGTACGAAAATCCTACACAATGCGAGATCAGCATAAACTGGAAGTGTATAGCTCGATGTGTAGCCGTGTGTACATCAAACTGCGTAGCGACGTCGCATAGCAAAAAACAGCGACGGAACACTAACATTTGACTCTAATAGTCTGCAGACTAGAGTCATAATATTGTATATGTTTACGAATACGAATTTTGTTCTGAAATATATTTTATGGTCCGGCTACAGCTATATACGTGCACGTAGCTGTAGCCGGACTATAAATAATAAAATATATTCGTGGCCTTTGCAACTAGATAAGTAGATACGCAAGCGAATCTTTTGTTATAAACTTAAGTATAACCCTGGTCAAACCAGTCCAAGTATTTTTACATATTTTGGCTCACTCGTATACTTACTCCTTCAATAATTTTCATAAATACCAAATTAAAAAAACAAATCTAAACATCGGTAATGTAAATAATTATGTAAGTATTCATCCGCGCATCACTCATCTCTTTATCTATGTTCGTGTTGTTGTAGTTGTACCTAAGTCTGTAAGTAACCGGACCGCTGACCGACCGTTTTGAAATACTACCTGCGAGCAACCTGTATATGGATCTGTTTTAAACGAAGTGGTACGCATATCTATGTCTGTCTATTCAATGCTCACCTAGTTCTCAGTAAGTAATACCCAGCAACTAGTGGCTAACTATGTACATTTAGCATTTCGTAAAAGTGACAGAATTTTCGTTGCGTTTAAAATCTTGAAAGCGCTTGTTGAGATGAACTTCGTGACAAACAAAACTGCAGAAGGTCGTGAACTTTTAGAATTTGTTCACCTTGCTTATTACTAGTTTTTATTGTATTTGAATGTCGTAAGGTAATACTTATTTATATTTAGGTGTATTAGTAATTTGAATGATGTTTTTTTGAAATGGTGGTCTAGTGCCAGGAAAATAATAATTCATCGTACCATAGGTAGAGTTCTAGAAGCACTTATATATAATAATATCTAAGTACTAAGTATCTACGTGGTTTGTAAATAGGTGTATAGGTACCTAATTATGTGTTTTCATTATATTATTAACATAAGTGCAAATAATCACTCTATGATGAAGACAACGATCGAAGAGTTTTGAAACTTTTGAAAGTTGATAAATTCATTATTGGCTCACACCAATTAAGAATTACATAATTATTATTAATAGATTACTTTTTAAATTGGCATCAATACATCTGAGTCTTAGTGGATACCGGTAGAAAAATTCTAATTTGTAATGTAGAGAGGCCGCTACGCTGCTGAGTGCGGTCAACCAATACTGGGCCGGCGGCGACCCGGATCACGGATGACATCGCTGCGCCCGCGCCGTTAATATCAACACTGACACACTTCCCTCTCACTTAATTCACATCATTCGCCAAAAAGTCAGAAAAAGCTTTAAGTATAGAAAGAAATTCCTTTTCTGATTCACTGTCGCAATGTTTCTCGATTTCTAAATCTACTAGGTTAGGTGGTTAGGTTGGTGTTTGAAATGCCTATATATTTTCTAATACTTTTTCAATTCTGTTTATTCTAAAGAGTTTTGCAGTATTCGACAGGATCTACGCACGCGTTAGTCACAGAAAATTTGAAACATAAAGGTGCTCCCTCACTGCTAGGCAATAAAGTTCGTACAATTCAAGCATTACATCAGTGAAGGAGTCGACTGTCGAACCGAGCATTACAGTGCGCAATCTCTTGCTCAAAATCGAATTGGAAATGTTACATTACAAGCGAATGTTCCTCAGTCAGGGAGGCAGTATTGTAACGTAATGCTCAAATAGAATCTGAAATGTTACATTACAAGCGAATGCTTCCGGCGAGGGAGCATGTTTAGATTAACTTTTTAGTATCTTTACATTTACATTAAAGCACTATGCTTAAGTGAGCATAAGATAGCGTTCGGATACTCATGTGTTTAAACAGCACTAACAAAAAAGGAAAGACGGATCACGCCGTACATCAAAAGTGAAACCACAAAACCATGCTCCTGCAAGTAAACACACAGGCTCACGCACACACCTACACTAAAACCATGCTCATCGCTCCTAGTACGTCACGAGTCGTCGTCTAGTTAACATCACCAAGACAAATATAATTATGCCTTCCTGTGTAGTGAAAACGTGTAAAAACAATAGTAAATCACAGAAAAAGTCTCATGGAATCACTTTTCACTTGTAAGTACTTCAAATAACATCATTTTTTAATTTAGATAACTATGAATTTTAGGTTACTTGGAACAAAAAACCTGAACGAATGAACGAACGAAAACAGTGACATTTAAAGAGCGAGGGTTGCCATAATATGATTTCAAATTTCCCCATTCGATATTTTTTACTTCGAGTAATTATATGTCTGTTTTTTTATGCATTTAATAATTTAGATTTCCAGAAAATTAATGGATAATTCTAAGTAAAAGAGCGGAGTCTCCTAACACAAGCAATTCTTGCATAAAAGGTGATCTCCTAAATGCACTTTGTACTTAATTGTTTATTTTATTTTATTTTGCGATGTAAAAAAAAATGTTTTTCTTTCGGAATTCTTCCTAACAATTGAGGTACAATACCATACTCAACAATATCTTACTCGTACAATATTAGCCTACCCAAAATATTATTCCCCAAGTTATAGGGAAAAACTTTAACAACTGACAACCCTTTTTACACACACATAGATAAAAAGGTGGCTTCACTTTTGATGTACGGCTTGCTCTGTCTTTCCTTTTTTGTTTGTCTGAGTTCAAGAAACAGATGTTATCTAGAAAAGTCATTCATCTTACTTAGGTATATGAGTAGTATAAATCCAACTATGCGTTTACATAGAAGTGTCTAAAATATGAATTATACATGAATGGAGAGGGATAGGTACCTAGTTTGACGTTTTTTGAGGCCATTTGCAATCTTAGTATATCATTCACAGCATCATTCTTTCCTTTAACTTTATGTTACGATAGGTGCAAAACTAAGACAATTTTATAATTATTACTGCAATAGCTAGCTAGTAGTTATAGTAGGTAATCTCGGATAGTCGACTCCCGATAACTTTTCCTACCAAGGCTACTAAAGAACGGTCGAGCTTGTTACATTACCGTCTCGTCTTTAAAACTCGTTTTACAAAGCCATCAAAGATGATTATACTTATTTTACACGTTTAGAGAGAAACCTAGGTGCAATTTACTATGTAAGATTCTTAATTCACGATAGCCTATAGAATAGAACATTGATGTTTTGCCATTGTAGAGATAAAGCTGAAAAGGCTCAGCCTGAAAACTCTCGTATAAAACGGAACACAGAAACGCCAACGATGTTTGGTGGTGGTATTTCCCCGGATGAGTGGAGTGGGTAGTAGTAGGCTTGTCTTGTGAAGGATCACAAGACGACTTGTCTACTACTACCCACTCAATAAGCTAGAAGCCGAAATTAATTAATCATTGACTCCACTACAGCTGGATCTACAATAAACAAACAATCATTAAGGAAACCCGCTCTCATCATATAGCTTCCTTGTGAAAAAAACTACAAGATCACTTTTCCTAACCGTCGCAGAAATAAGATGTTCTTTTCTAGATTAATGTAAGCCATAGCTCTTAGTAATTAAAAGGTATAATATAGCTAAAGTTGTCCTGTTTTACAAGGTCTACGAACCTATTCATTTACTTAGTGAAAGACGATAATAATATAATGAGGGAGGAAGTGAAAATACTGACACGACAGCTGATCTATTTATAGAAAATAACAACATGCAACGCAGATTTCAAATGCCGCGGACCGTGAGTTCTAAGAGCAAAAGTAAGTTGTCCCTAAAGCATAGCTTATTTGATGTTGCTGTCTGAGCGAAAGCGTGATGATTGTATTGTTTACAAGTATGTATTCCTCGATTGCAAAGTTGGTCTAGTGGTCGTACTCGTCGTAGCAGGTACCTGCTGTATGTAAAGTCTTGGGATCGCCACCCGGGACAGAATTAATATTAGTTAAAGCTGTAGGTACCTATTTATTGACATTATTCTTGTAATAGTTCTGGATCGAGTCCCGGGTCGGGCAATGTGTTATTGGGTTCTTCCATTAGGAATTTCTCAGTAACAGCCCGGAGTTTGTAAGTTGGTGGTGTGATACCCCCGTGTCTCGGGAAGACCGTTAAGTCGTTGGTCTTACGCCTGATCTCTCTCCGGTCGTGTCGGATAGCCGTCCCATCGGACTATGAGAGTGAGGGAAGAGAATGAAGAGAACATGTACCAGTGTTTGCGCACACATTTGTGCAATATAATATCTCCCGCGCCGAAGGCTAGACTCCGTTGATATTGGTCGCCGTGGCCGAAAAATACGGTTTGGAGGACTAATCCTTACTAATATTATAAATGTGAAAGTAACTCTGTCTGTCTGTCTGTCGCGCTTTCACGCCAAAACTACTGAACCGATATAAATTAAATTTGGTACACAGATAGTCTAGAGCCTGAGAAATGACATAGGCTTTTTATCGACATACCATGCGGCGGAAGCTAGTATATTATAATATCTTGTAGTTGGTGTAGTGTATCTATACAGGCTGTAAGGGTAAACAGTCTTGTCATTCAAACCATGGGTAGTTGACTTAAATATAAAAATAAATGACCGAACACAACAAAAAAAAAACGTCTATTTCATTAAAAGATTTTAAAAAGTTTCTATCCGACACCGTGCTCTCTAGCGAAACAGCTGACTGACTGAGGGAGGGGTCGCGCTCGCGGCCGGTCAGGTCACATCCCGTACCCCCCGCCCGTGTTGAGACGCAA
This sequence comes from Lithophane socia, assembly GCA_947522985.1. Classification (NCBI taxonomy): domain Eukaryota; kingdom Metazoa; phylum Arthropoda; class Insecta; order Lepidoptera; family Noctuidae; genus Lithophane; species Lithophane socia. The sequence continues at coordinate 9,761,790 of OX383258.1, read as the reverse complement.
GTTCGTTGCCCTAGCGCATAGGACAACGAACTTGCGTCTCTTGTGGTAAAATGTTGACTTAAATTAAAGAAAAAAGAAGTTGTAATTTTACATTGATTTTACGTTCTATAAATGAAACCAAACCACTGGTTGCAAGGATAACGGTGTTTACCCTAACACCCTGTAGATAGAGGTGTGATTAGTTATGTAAATACTATCTCATGCACACACAGTAGAGAGAGCAATGAAGGTAGTTGTCACAAATGTCAACTGTCAGACACCACGAATGGCGGGAAACTGTTGAAAGTTAAAAGCGGAAGCGGTGTCTTGAAGTTCTGCACGAGAGGCTTGGTGTGGTGATGAGCCATCAGTGTAGTGATATAATAAGCTTTGAAACGCGATCAACAGGATCCTATAGTTGGGTACATAACCTATTGATAAACGTATCACTCACATATAACTAGCCTCATAGATGATTAAACCGGAGTGCTTTAATTGAATTATTAAATTAATTAATAATATTAATTATCATACAATGCTGTATTGAAATCTCTCTTGGGAACAGTTTGATGAATACTTATTATATTGCCATGATAATAATTTAGTGTTATTACGGTCGTTTCCGGCTTTTATGAGAATTTTAAAGATTCGTTTTTATGGCAGTAGTTTCAGGCCATAACAAACACACGGAAAAATATGCACATTAACACAAGTAGATTCATTGGGTGTGATCTATAGGTACAGTTCCATTCAAACTTAATGGTAGCACGGAAGTTAGCTACCTACTCACTGCGCAGTACCCCACCCCTCACTCCCGCTGATCCATGAAATGTTACTGCGCAACGAGTCGCCTCCTGTTCCGAGCCGCCATTAAGTTTGAATCGAACTGTACACGAATTCAGTACTTTAAAAAATCACAAATTTAAGTAGGTAGCTACTAATATAAAACAATACCTAATCTATACAAATCAATAAAATTGAAGAGTCTGTTAATAATGTCAAAATAACAAAGTGTACCTACGGTACCTACTTATAAACAAAAAACATTTTTTGTTGTCCATGTGAATGTGCCGGCTAATCTACGAAACAGCTGGACAGATTTTGATGGAGCAGACAGCTGATGTTATAAAGAGTAACTAAGGTTACTTTTATTTAAAAAAAATAATTAGGGTCCACGCGGGTGATGCCTCGGGCAGCAGTAAAGCATATTAAGCACAATCTGTTCCTAATTCATCACGAACAAGTAATGGACCGTGTCTGAAATACGATTTTTTATTTATTTATTACTAGCGACCTGCCCTGCTTTGCACGGTTTGGCGACTCTACAAAACATCAAGATTACTTAGATACAAATGTAACTTTCATACCAACGTATTACCTACACATAAATCTTCCGGAATAAATTCTATAAACGATGGTGAACACCTCATCAAAATCTGTTGCGTGGTTTAGAAGAACAACGCGGACATACAGAAAAACACGAAAAGCGAGTTTAATTTTCGAAAGTAACTCTGTCTGTCTGTATGTTACCTTTTCACGCCTAAACCGCTGAACGGATTTCGATCAAATTTGGCAAGGAGATAAATGACATCCCGGGGAAGGACATAGGCTACTCTTTATAGACATACCACGCGGGCGAAGCCGCGGGCGGAAGTTAGTTTATAATATGTATAGAAGTTTTACACTCCTCGAAATGATGTTGAAAACCACATCAAAATACGTTGTGAAGTTTAGAAGAATAACGCTGTCTCGAAAAGCAACGTTGATTTATAATAGGTATATAAATTGTAGACTTAAAGTTATCATCATTATTGTTTAATCTACCTACCTGTATGAAATTGAGTAATGCGTTAATAATTAACGCATTACTCAATTTCATACAGCTTTTAATTAAATCTTACCGGCAACCTTATTACCTAAATTGTAACTGGACGATCTAAGCAATGTAGCAGATAACATTCGTTTTCAATTTTTTATTGGAGTAGGTTAATCAAGAATAGTTTCGATTTCGAAAAACTTTTGAAACTCCGAGGGTCGAGTGTAGGTTTTCTAATTTTAGGAACCGAATAGCCAAATTCACGGAATTATTCTTGTCTTGTGCAGTTCAGTTTTTTGTGCTATTGCAAGTCAGATGTAGCATTTAATTTCAAGGCCCACAAGTATTTAAATTTGGATACATGCATCATTAAATGCATTCTGTTTTAAAATGTAAGACTTATCAATTGTGTTGGAACGAGTCTGATGCCGAAATTATATTTAGTAGAATTTTTGTCCGTTTGTCTGGATGTACGTTCCGGATTGGCGCAAAAATGGCTAAACGGATGTCTATGAAATTTGGCACACATCATAGGGTAAAAATCCCGGTAGTACATTTTCGTGGGATATTTTCCACGACATTCACGTGGGCGAAACCGCGGGCAAAACCTAGTCTAATAATAAAGAGAAAGTGGTGATTAAATACAGATAACTGTCACACGAATAATTAAGTGAGATGAAATCTATGATACCATAACAATACCATTGATCCCACGCGTGTCAATGAAATTAACCGCTGCGACACATGCATGAGAAATTAGAAATCATGGTGGGTTACACTCACCTCTGACTCCCATGCATCTTTCACGGGTCGCGGTTTACTCTCCTTCATGTTTCCAGAGAACGTCATAGCAATGATCCTTTGTTCCGGCCGTTGCACTTTCACTCTGTGACCCCTCGCACTGGACTCATGGACTGTCGGCACAACACACACTGTATTCACGGTTTTCTGGATAAGCTTTTGATATTGAACACTGTCACTTTCTGTTATGTTTTTGCGGGCTCGTCGGTTGCAAGGTAAACATGGCTCGGCGCGTGCGCAGCGCGGCGGTGCGGAGGTGCAGTCGCGAGGCGGGCCGGCGCGGACTGAGCGCGGCGTCTCGCGGTAACGGGCACGCACTACAGTTAACTTTCTCTCAACCCAGTCGCACGACCATAAGTTAGCGCCATCGAAAGTCGACACCGGCACAGCCTCACGGGTCAAAGCCTTCATTAATATTTCATTAAACCTCCCCAAAACAATAGTTCGCTTTGCTTGGGTAGGTACACACGACTTTTGTGTTTCCATGTTTTAGTTGTATGTATGAATAGTGGTTATTGTTTTTTATGGAATTTGAAGTACAAAAACAATATTGGAATTTAAACCAGGGTTGGGGTAGAAACAAAAACAATATTGTATAAAACTTAATGTATAATTATGATATTTACAGACTTACTTTATATAAAACAAGTAATTTTATAGCTATCAATATATACTCATTACAACAAGTCATTAATAATTTACATGATGTTTAAAAATAAAAGCAACAGTATACAGATTACTGAAGATTAGCAATTATAAATCGTAATAGCACAAAAATTTATGAACGATATTATTGGAAATGAGAGATTCCATAATTTACATTATAATAAAATTATATACAGACATAATTTTAAAAGAATGTTTATCGATATAATTGCTTTAACATCACTATCGAAATACATGGATTATGTCGTAGATGATTCGATCTTCATCATTTTACGGAGCTTAAAAAGTTGCTCTACCTCTGTCGATCGATACGAGCAATAAATTATATCGTACCCTTGGAATTTTTCAGAGATTGACAGATAGTTAATCGATCGGCAAAATAGACCAAATATGTAAGCAAACTTTATCATTTTTCAACCAGCCTGTATGTTTATTCAGCGTCACATAAATATAATAGGGTATATTAAACACTACTACATTATACGTACACCGTAAGAGCCATACCTCATCGGGACGCCTTGGCGACGTCGCCTGGTCACGCTGACAACCATACATTTTGTTAGCGACGCGGCCTGGCTGCGCCGCCATGGCGTCAGGATGAGGTATGGCTCTAAGTGGAAAAATATTTTAAGTCAACATTTCAACAGTTTGCCTGCGCTTGTTATCAAAATACTTTGTGGGATATACAAATTATTAATTACACGAAGAACCTATGTTTCGACGCCTCATGTACGACACATTGCAGTGTCTGTGATGCTATTTGCATTGTGAAAAAGGATAATTAGGTAGGTATTGATTTATGGTGAATATACAGAAGTGTCTGCGGTTGCAAGTCTGGCTAATAATTCTTTTCTCGAAGGAAATGGTTAAATAACATAGTGAATGTAAAAAAATGTGTAATATTTAACACTAGAAATAAAAATAATTATATCACATTTGATTTTATAAAAAATAATATCGCAATTATACACTTGTGGGGTGTATCGCCTGAGGAAGGCTTATGTTTTTCGATAACTTGATTTTCACATACATACACAGCAGATGTTATAATATGTAAGCTAGTTACAAGAATTTAGTTGAGCCTTAGATCTTTGGAAAATCTGAATGTCTTACTAAGTAATATTATATATCGATAAACATCTACATTTTACCTTATTAGCTTTAATTGCAAATCTAACAAAATCGTTTAGAAAAATAAGTCGTCATTTTGGCTTCCACTTTATTCTATAATGGAATGGTCGCAAGAATAACCATTATATCAACATTTTTGTAGCTTGCTATTATAATTTTGTATAATGTACTGTAATTACGCATTGACTTAACATAACAGAATAATCGCTATATAAAAACACGAGTAGTGTAAACATTCTTCAGACTGATGCAAAGTTCGTGTTACCAAATTGACTTCAGTACTGCCAACACTAACATCGTCGGCGGTACTAACTTACACGGACTCCGTCCCTCGCAATCAGAACCCGGATGACTTACTCATGAAAACACTTCACACGAAATGGCACCGCTACTGAACAATACATCGCTTTAAAAAATATTTATAACTGATTCCTATCTATTAGTTACACTAAGAAGAATTAATCTATACAGTAATATAAAAAGTTTTCAACGCTAGTTCAAATAATGTCACTCGTTTGCCAAACAAGCCGATAGCAGTATTATTGCTCTCTATGTAGTGTCGAGCCGACCGGGAAATAGTCTCGACGTGACACAAAACGTATCAAATAATCAGTTTAATCTCAGAAGGCGTATAATTATGTATTTAACAGCTACAGCTTTATAATAGCTTATTGAATCATTAATTAGTGATTTAGTTCGTTCAACGTTTGAGTAACTTACACTACAGCTAGGCTAGAGCGACGCGATGCTAACAAGTTGTTCCCGCCGAGGTTGCGTCACGCGTCACGCACACGATGGACATAATAAAGCCTAACTATTTAACACGCCTTACATTGAGCTCAATATTCAGTGTTACTTTAATAACAACATTGTTCTATTAGTGCGTTATAATCACTGAGTTCTTCCCTGTACTTAGGAATCTCATAACTGGACCAGTAGTCTTATCGAATAATCACAAATTAATTGCCTCTGTTCAGATGATTAACATTTATTTTGCTATTGTTTCATTTATATGTAATTATGGAATTATTTATCTATTCAGTAAATTATATTTACTACAATTCATACATATTTGTGGCAAACTATGTCTTGATTATTTTAATGATACCAAGTATAAACTTTACAGGAATTAATATTAAAATGTAACTTCGGGAGATAATAGGTGGTATATTAGTGGCAGTAGTACACAATTGTGCGGTTGGCTACGATTGAGCAAACAAACACGGCACGTGTAACGGACAACCATAACGAATTGCACTAACATCTGTGCGACATTCTTCATTATTGAAAAATATTTATTCACATATTTGGAAGCACTTTAAGAACATCAAGTGAACATTCCAAAGTAGTACCTACATCGCACACACGCGCTTTTAAAACGTTTCTAACCAATATAACACCTATAATCATATCTCAACAAAATATTACAAATCTAATAGAAAACCCAGTCAGTGTCATGAGAATACAAATTATACGTTTTCAAGTTCACAAAAATAATTTAAAACTAACGATTGAAATACTGTGGTAGTATCTCCAAAGTCCAAACTCATCTTCAAAGAAATGCCACAACTTGTAACATTGATTTAGAACGACTCAACATTTTATTCGGGAAGTATAAAAAGATCTGTACTTATTATAAAACGTTGCATTTAGCGCCGCTTTCGGCGAAAATTTGTGTTGTGATCGAGTCTACCTTATAAAATACGACACACAAAGAAAAACAATACAATTTGTGACCGTAACATAATACAGTATAAATTTTACGCCAAATAAATAGTTTAAAGTTGAAATCTAGCTTAACGACTACGGAGCTAAGAGCTAGCAATATAAGAAAAATCACAAGTTTACAAAAAATACAATATGTTGGATACGTCTCACATATCAAAATAATTCACTTGTAAACGTTACATACAATTCACATAGTTTGAAAGCGCATAATCTCCACCACAATAAACAGTATCACTAACCTTTCTCGAAGGTCAATTCAAAGAATGTATAGTTATGCTTAGAATACGTCAACTTAATTATAATAAACGATACCATAATGACAATAATTGTACTCGGCAATAACTACGATACATAGTAGGTAAATTAAAAAAAAACGAAATTGCACTCTCGGTACGCATGTACAAAACGTAACGTCAGACGGCGGTACAACGCAACTTTAGAATATTCAACACTTTACCGATGCGTTCTGGTAAGTTATTGCATACAAATCTTCCAGAAAACGGAAGAAGTCAATATAAATAACATTAAAAATCACAGGCGCGGCCACGGCCGTTGGTCGGGAAGAGTCGCTCCTTGTAGTAGCAGGCGGCGGGCCGCCGCGACACTAGCGCCGCGACACTCGCGCCGTGTGGCCCAGCGCTCAGCCGCGCGCGCTCGCGCTTCGCTCCGCTCCGGCTCTAAGGCACAGCCGTCATGGTCTGTGGAATCTGCGGACACCGACGTCACGTGTCAACGTTGACATGGCACTTACATTTTTCTAGAGAAAACAACCTTCAAACCGGCAATCTAATTTGGACGGGGTCTGCTGTTAACAGGTTCTTATGACTGAAGCCTGAATTAAATATTATAAATTAAGGTAAAAAAAAAATGAATGAGGACTGAATTATACGGTTCTAAGTCGAGTCGGTATTCCTACAAAATAAACGGACATACCTGGTAAGGTGCTTGCTTTCCTCGTGTACGGCCATCTCCGAACTCTTAAATTCGTTGAGCTCCCGTCTGATGGCAGCCTTGTCCCGCGGAGTCAGGCGAGTCCACGGCTTGTCCGCGCGACGGTCATAGTCATGCGCCTGGACAAACAGGTATACTCATTTATTATAGGAATACGAAATAATTAAACATTGACCCACTAAGTACACAACTCATATAAAAGGATTTACATGTCTATAGCCAAAAATAGAGGTAATTACTACAAGTCCTCGGCTAATAAAGTTTTTTACAAGATATTTCTATGTTGCCAAAAAATAAACAAGGTTATGATGATGAACCACTACCGGAAATATATCGTGAAGGTCGGCTCGGTTGACATCTTTCACAGATGACACCGTTCCTTTTGTAGGTACGAAAATACGCATAACAATTGCTTTTAAAAAATCTTGCAAAAAAAAAATTAACTTCAAATATTGGTCCTTAAATATTCGATTCATTATTATTAATTATTGAATATCGATATCGTTAGCGAACTTACTATTTTCAAATACAGCAAGCGTCAACCAAACCCAGGAAAAAAGGGCCAGAACAATTAACTATGTTACTATTAGACATTTATAGCATACATCCATCACATACCCGTTATCTACGCATTCGGTACATCGAACTGATCAAAACGATTACTGGGAAACGACTTTTATGTTTGGTGTGAAAAATCGCTGTTTTTCGGCCATTTAACACAAGCAAACCGTTGGCCTTATGGCTGCATGCAACGGTACAGGAGTTGTGGGGGTAGTTATAACATTTAAAACTAGTTTTCGTAAAAAAGTAAAAAATAAATAAACTTTGACCTTCAATATCACCGTATTAGGTAAGAAAATGACAGGGAGAACAAGTGACTCTCGGTTTCATTATGATTCCCTATGTATGAGCATTATTATATTACCTGTGTGACTTCGATGTAATCACTGAAGCGGATGATCTTCTTCTCCTTGAGCTCGTCGACAGTGGGTCGGAAGCTGAGCTTGCGCAACAGATAGCGCTTCTTCTCCTCCTTTTGTTTCTTCTCCTCGGCGGGTGACTGACCTGCAACGGAACATTATTTAATAAAATGTGAGACAGTGTGTATCTGGTATTACACAGAACCCACCACGCAGTACTTAGTTGGACACAACCCACGAGCCTCATTTGTTTAAGAAATAAGTCCCAAAACAAGAAGGTTTTGGGATGCAAAAGCTTCAATTTGATAGACTATGTGAAGTTTAACAACAAATCGAAAGTGAAAAACTTATAAGTATTGTGAAAAACAAAAGTGTTTAAACAATACTGTACGAATTACTTGATATAGGAAAGAGAGAGCTATATTTTCATACGACATTCCGTATCCAATAATATTATTATGGACTCCTAAATAGAGCAAAGTTACACACGCAGAGTTTTATGTAACTGACGAAAATCAATGCATGTGCTCAATTAACAGCGCGTTTGCAATGCACAATTATGCACCCTTTAGAGTTTGAACCTTTTATGGAGTAAACAACGGTCGTCCAGTTCAGACATATAGTTGATATCTAGACTCGAAAGGAGAATTATTATGTAGTTAGTGCTTACTTTTGAGTATGTTCCTCTCGACGAGCTCCTCGGCGGTGGGCCGCATGGACAGGCGGCGGATGAGGCGCGCGCCGATGGCCTCCCACGACTCCTGCCGCTCGTGCTCACTCTGCACCACCAGGATGTTCCTGCGCACACATCACACACACATACACAATGACTCTATTGATTATCGCACGCCCGCGCGCACTGACCTAACTTTCTCCGAACACTAACAACATTTATTTTCTGCACCTACTCCCGTGCACCAACCGACCGACAACATAAGAGCCAAAGCTTACGTGAGTCCGAAAATGTTTTCATAATATCCGATTTACATTACACACTTGGCTAATTCCCAAGACCCGTAATTTAGCTCGCAGGTTCAATTAATAAATTAGGGTTGTTCTAGAAATTAACAGCTGACTAATATCACGATGTCGATTTAGTATAGTAAACTCAGTTTGTACGATAAATGAGCTGAAATAGACATAGTAAATGGTAATTCAATAGCTATTAGTCAAAATTACAACAATGCCAATGCCAAGAGCAAGAGCGAGCTCTTGGAAACAGGAAGAAATAAAACAGTGATAACAATGACTTTGACGGTGCTGACTAAAATAACGCTCCCAGGCGTGCATTGTTGCCAGACGGTGTGGAGTGGACTATTACTGTGCCGAACTGTTCGTTGCGTAACACTACACGTGCATGTGTTGATGTTCGGCCCGTGCGAGTGTTAATTCACAAAATAGTGCATCTATACTCAGGTAGCCGTATGGTCAGTATTATAGTTGTAAATAAAACGTTTTAAACTAAAATCAATGGTTTAAAACCGTTTTAATTAAGTTTAAAACCACGTGGGCCGTACATTGATTACACATTACATTAAAAATTAAGTTCGAAAGGCTAACTGAAATCATAAAAAAAAAAAAAAAAAATTTATGTAAGTCATCATAGCTAACTACTTTTTTATGATTAGACAGATTAAAAACAATCTAGATATGCGTATTTATTCAAATATACATTTAAAAAATAAGTTGTAGCTAAGTATCAGTAAAAAATTGTCTGATTAGGTTTTTACTCAGCTACTGCATATTTTTAGAATGTATTTTCTTGTAAATATGCATATAAAATTGTATAGAAATATCGAAATTATTTCTAAAAAATATCAGGGAGTAGGTGTGGTCCAGATCACTTCGTGTGAAGCCTCAATGCATTTTATTTAAAAAAAAAAACATTTTAAACCATTATTAAACCGCTTATTGTGGTTTAAAACGTTTAAAATATATTTTGCATCTTTCAGTATTAATAAAACATTACCCTCCTTCTGGGGCAGTCGGATAAAAATAGCTTGGAAATTATAATCGAGACACAAGTTTTACTTTATACCCGTACGGCTTTATTTTACGATGTACGTGTATGTATACTCACTGAGCCATATTCTTGCGTCACAAACTCTTGAATATATTAATAGTTTAAAAATTAAAAAGCAGTTCGCACATTATCTGCCTTTCTAACTGTGCAAACGAACACTAAAATAAAAATCTATGTGTAATCAATAATGTTATATGGTTCAGTAGTTTTTCCTTATTGTTTACCAAATTAGAAATATAATTTGCAGTTTATGGCAGTAGCGAGTGTTTGGTTTTCCTTATGATTATTTATTTGTGATAATAATAGTGTATGATGATGTAGGTACACAATATAGACAGACATAAATAAATATCGTAGTAAAAATTAAATGAACACGTAATACTGCCAACCCTCATTAGCTAGAACGTAGGTAGTGACATTGACAATGTTGTGACTATGATATCATACAAAGGAATTTGTGTAATTTTTACGTAATTCCTTACAAACAGTTATGAGTCTTACTATTTGGCAAACGCACCTGAAGTTTTGAATGATTCTGTCACTTATGCAAGACTTCCGCAACCAACTTTCACTATGGACACATTCACAGCAGCTTGACATGCCGAGATCAACCAAAAGCTTTTATAATTAAATGTTTTCTTTAGCTTAAACTTGTTGGCTTTATCGAAAACATAATTAATCAATTGCTTTTCAAACGAGCCTCTTCTAGTGTACACCATAATGATGGTTCCGGGATAATTTTAGCCAAACAACATCTGTCATTATATTGTTAGTGCAGTGCCAAAACACATGTCACGACATCAGCAGGAAGTAGATACAAAAGAAACGCAGCTTGTTTTACGAAGGTCAAATGCTAGATAGTAAGCAATCGGTCAGACTGGAAGCCAACTTAATTCGGACAAGGCTACGTTCGGCGATAGCTGTTAAGAATAGACTATCACGATTGCTTGCTAACGTGTTAACGTGGTTAGCTTAATTATGGATTTAGATACAATTATAATTAATGACGTTGATTTATCACTCGATGACATTGCTGATATGACTATTTGTTTTCAGCCATACTGTAGCTCTGCTTGTGACAGAGCTACAGTATGGCTATGGGCGAGGGGAGGGGCCCGTGGCTGAATAATGACAGCCGTACGCTACGCTTGATAAGGTCGGTCCATGGATTCGTGACCATCCATTATATATCGACACCCCTCCGTGCCTCAGAAAGCACGATAAGCCGTTGGTTTCGGCTGTCATTTGTAGATCTTTAACAGCGTTACGGGTAGTTGGAAGCCCGAAAGACTGATATCTAGTCTTGCCATAGGGTATCAAAAGACTTGATATCAGACTTTCGGGTATCGTAACAGTAACTGGGTGGTGGAACAGTCCGCTATGCAGGGCCTGCATGGAGGACGACGAGATGTGCTACTACACTGCCCGGTGGTTGCCACATACAGGGCAAAGTACTTCGGTAACCCAGGTACCCTACGTGAGATTGTCAGTAACACCAAGGCGTTGCTGGCCTTCTTGGAGGAGCTGGGGTGGATCGAATAAGTGATTTCCCACCCGTACGCAAAATACGCGCTTTGACGTGGAGTTGCGGATACCAGCCCGTATTAGCTATTACCTAACTGGGTTGTGGAGGTCAGATAGGCAGTCGTTCCAAGTATTCAGCTGCATCCGGTTAGACTGGAAGCTAGATGATATAGCAGAGACTCACTAAATGGGAAGCTTTGTTACAGTCGCTTTGTAGAGCGTCGACTACATCCCTCAGGCACTTCAAGCCACGTACTACAGTAAAGCGCTACAAGGTTCTCTTGGCGCGTGGACAAAATAGGAACTAACGCCGCCATCTTTTTTTTACAATTCATTTCACAAAACAATTGCACAAATATTCATCAACAGCGCCTCCCTGTCAACGTCATTTAAGCGCCAAAAGATCGTTGCTGTAACTAACTCGGACAAATGGTAGAGGAGCGCTTTTCACCCTTATGCCCTAAGCAATAAGGTTGAAACCACCTGTGCCTGCGATGGTACGTCGTGTAACATACCTGTTGATAAGCTCCTGGCGGTCAGGGCGCAGCGCGAGCTTGATGTTGAGGCTCTCCTTGCGCGCCAACTTAGCCGCCACGCGGTCGGACTCGTTGGACGTCTCGTACTCCTCCCACGGCCGCGCGTTCTCTTTGTTCTCCATCCCGTTGCCCACGCGCACCGGCCGCGTGCTAAACGTAACAAAAGTGTTAGAGAAGGAAAGGTTTTAGGAGATAATACTTATGCTACCATGTGCTTTTACATGTGTAAGCTAATAATGCAGAAAATAAAAGTAATAAGGGGTCTATGACAGGCATTTAAGTTTTCTAAAGAGATCATTTTTTTTTATCTTTCTCTCGGTTTTAAAGTTATTCTGGATGATCAAGACTGTTTTCTTTTTCTCTTGGATTTGGATTCGGTGTGGATTTATGGAATAGTGGTGAGTGTCACTTAGCAGGTACATTATTATTATATGAGCACTATTTTTGTAATTGACGACCGAACCAGCACCGTGATGCCATGCATGTGCTCCACAAAATGTATTGAAATTAGTACCAATCATTGATGAGTCTTAGTTATTCGACAAGTCACAGACCTAGTATGCACTTTCAAGGAAGGCTGTAAGCCTTCTGTCATTCATTACAAACAATACGAAGAAAAATATGTAACTGACACATTTATAACTACTAAAATCAACAAAATTAAACTCAATTTGAAAACAATGAACTAATACTGATTGGATTAGTATAATGTCCTTCATAATATGTAAACTAAGGCCAGGGCCACGACATAGGGCGGTGCGTCTTGCGGCGCGGGGCGGCGCTCGAATGTTCCCGCGCCGCGCTCCTCTCCGCAAGTCGCACCGCGGTCACTCATGCCACGCTCTAAATAACTTCTAACATTTTGTTCTCGCCGCTGTCGCAGGCGCAAGCCGCAGGTCGCGGTGATGTCGTGGCCAAGGGGTAACAAACAACATAACATTTTTCAAAATAATCTATGATCGTCAAACTATATGAAAGTACACGTACATGCAACATAGAATAACGACGTTTAGAGCAAGAGTACAAGAGAAAACAGCCATAACTTTAACAACAGCACACACGTCACATGTAGGTCGTGAACTCGTGACTCCAAAGATTTCATTCAGGATTTCTGTTTTAAAATTTCGGCTCTTTACACTTTTAACTATTATTTATTTTGACTTGAAAGCATCACAATCGTATGTCATTATCATATGCATCTATAATGGCGTTAGTGTGTAGACAGTTAGAGATATCGACAGTTAAAATAAGAGAGAGATGAGATTCGGAAGCGTGCACAGCACGATGCATGGACTAAAGGCGAAGCGGACCGTCGGGAGGTCGGTGGCGATGCGTGGTCAACAACACTGGCATAACTTATGGGACTGTTACCATATGCGGATCCTCGGTTTAGGCGGCGGCCGCCTGCTCGCCGACGCATGGTGGAAATAAACGTAACTTTCACTATCACGCCCAACATTTTATATGAACATCAATGAACTGCAGCTGTACTATCTCCTCGCTCACAATTACGTCAAAATGATAAGTCGAAGTAAAAACAAAAGGTCAAAAACTTCAAATTAAATGTCATCGTGGTATTGCGGGGCCAGCGATTTGGGATCGCAGCGGGTGTTTTTAAAGCTAAATAACTATAATATTCATTTTGACAATATCGTGACCAAAGAGTAAATAATACGTGTAATTTATAACTGCAGATGGATAGTTAAAGTTAAGCAAGGAAACCTGGTGCCGAATCTCTTGTTGATCAACTGAAATAAAATGCTTTCTCTTACAAACAGACAGCGTGAGAAGAGGACGGTCATATATTCACACCTTGAACTTCGCGTGTTTTTAGTCGACACGTTCTGTCTTCTGACCTGTTTGTTCTCGAGAGTTCAACTAAAATTGACAGCTTTTATTTAATGTCCGTCTCTTTCCCATTAGAGAGAAAAAGATAGCAATAGCTTCAATTAAGTTCGGTTTGTTTATTTATTAATAACCAATTTATATTCACAACAGAATCGGCAGCAATGACTAAGTGTCGATATGGAAGTAGTACAAGTAGTTTGGGGGCTAAGTAGCAGTAGTGAGTAGTATACTGACTTGAAGCTAGTATGGTGATGGTCCTGGCGGGGCGCCAGCGGCGTTGCCAGCGGGGTCGCGGAAGGCGAAGCCGACGGCGCGGGTCTCTTCTTGAGCGCCGACTTGAGCGGGACCGCGTTGAAGATGGGCTCTTTCGGCGGGATCTCCTCCACGCGGGTCGTGTCTGCACCGAGATTAAGTGGCTCTATGTCGTCGTCCTCCTGTTCGTCCTCCTCTTCGGCTGGGAACGAAAAGAATAACAATGCATTTACTATCGATTAATAGTGTCGTAATTAATTCGACGGTTACTTGCGGTACAGTACCTGAATTGGGGCTCTCCGAAGAGCGATATTGAAAATAAAAACCGTAATAGGATAAGCAGTTTAGTGATCAGTTTCTCACAGAATCACTCAAACGAGTACGCTGCTAAAATAAAAAATGTGAACATTACGCAAGGGTTTTGATTCTCGCGTAATTATTATAAATCTTTGCAGATAACATGTCTGTAAATAGAATCTAAAAATCATCCATCCTTACAGTCAGAGAGAGGATGTTGCGCGAGGGGATGTTGGTTGTGCGCGTGCGCATGCTGGTGCTGGTGTTGGTGCTGGTGGTGGTGGCGCGTGGGGCTGGGCGAGCTGAACATGGGCGGCGGCGGGATGGGCCCGATCTCCGACAGGGCTATGGGCGGCTCGGGCAGCTCGGAAAGCATCAGCTGCTCCTCCGCGTCGCCGTGGCCGTGGCCATGGCCGTGGCCGCCGCCGTCGGTCGTCGACCCGTATCCACCCACTGGAACATTTATGTGAATGCAGTCTTTTACACATTTTAAATTTACAGTTTTATTTTTGGACAAACCCATCGAGAAATATTACGAGCTTCCAAACAAATTTTCATCCCCCATTTAACCCCTTTAGGGAATTAATTTTCAAAAATGTTTCCTTAGCGTTTGGTAGCACTTGCGTTAAGGAACTCTTGTGCAAAATTGTATGATCCTAGACCCAGCCGTTTAGGCAGTGCATTGTCTGTCAGTGCATGAATGAATTTAAGATTTTTATTAATTAGATTTGTTTGCTAATGCTAATTCTGTTCATCCTAAGATAGATATGCACAAATCGCTGTTTGCGATAAGAAAGACCGCGCATTGTGTTACTTTTTTATTGTAAAACCTGTGAAGTGCAGGGCAAGTCAGTGACAGTGTCAGTTAATAGTTGCATAGCATATGATTCAAAATCGTTTCACGCTTCGCTTTTTGTCAAATATTGACCTGCTGTAATATTGCACGACATTAAAGAGTGTTCTATTATCTATTTACAAGCCTACACACACCACAATAAAAAGTAATTTAGTTTTCATTAATTAATTAATTAGCTAACCCGCCTGTAATCCCCAATCGGTTTACTTTTAGGCGTTATTCATTATCATTACCGATGTGGTAAGGCCAAGCCTATGGACTTTTATGGGCCAATCCATTTACATGTTTGTCCGATAAAGGGTTGAAGTAAACACTGCATCAGCTATATCTGGTCATTTGGAATAATGTTTGGGGGCTTTAAGCGCTATATACGATGCCTGTTGTCACGATTCTGACCATGACCTTGACCTTTATTTATTCATATGGTATGTCTAGCTTAATTGATTATGACGATACATACCGACATCTCCTTGGTAGCATATTCGTCGTGGGATCTTGCCAGTCAAGGAGTTGGGTCGCTCGGGCCTCATAAGCTCACCACCATTTTCCAATTTGTCCTTCTTTGGTTCTGGAATGAAAGAAAAATATTTTATAAATAAGAGAAAAAGTATTTTAATTTTAATTAATTGAATCTGAAGTAGTAAAATTATTTTCCTAAGTTTCCACCAATTCTTTATCTAAGATTAGTCTAGATTAGAATGAACCTCAAGTTGGCAACATTGTAAGCTATAGTATATTTACGTAGTTCAATGCTATCTCAAAACAAGAATGAACGGAGCAGATAGAATAATAAAACACCTTCAAGTTTCAAGAAGCGTGAAATTGTGAGGCGCCAGCTGAGAAATACCGTAGGTACGAATTTATACGTAGGTATATACGTATATCCCCATTTCCAAAGAAAAACAGTATCCTAAAATAAATATTCCACACTTAAGCAAGTGTTTTCTACATTGTCCGTACATAAATTACTGAGCGTTCAATAACAATCATCGATCTTTAGCATTTTACAAATGAAAGCATGTTCAAATGTGGCAACAAGAATTTGACAGTAAGCCAAGAGCTCAAATGCTCGAAGTAAGGCATAAACATTTCAGAACGTGTGTAATATTTTGCATATAATATTATGTTTTGCGCGTCATTGTATAGGTAGTATTGTTGGTATAGCACAAATGTACAATTCCGTTGCGAGTACGAGCGTGAGTAGCGATGAGCAATATAGAATTTCTAGGTACACTATGGTTATGTTCTAATAATAGTAGATAAACGAGTGACGGCGTGGCACGCGCCTCCATTCACCGCGCGACGGCGTCGGCGTCGGCCTTGGCCTCGCCATGGAACTGTGTTATTGACGCATCTCTGCCGCTATCACTCCCGAGATAAAAGTATGCATAACTTATGTTGTTAAATCACGTACGAAAACGCGGTTGCAGGGAATCACCCATAATTGTATATCTTAATAAATTATTACAAATTGCCAACCTTACTTTATTATTAACAAGTAGGTACAAGATTACGGGACTACGAGACGAGCTGGACAAAACAAACACGACCAGTGGTCCACATTAGCCTTGGATCAGAAGCACTGGAAGTTACGGGGAGAAACCTTTGCCCAGCAGTGGGATGATACAAGCTAATAATAACAGTAACAAGTACTTATGAGAAGGGTAGGCTAGAAAGATATTGCACTTAATATAGCGTGAAGAATGGAAGAAAAAAACGTGTGATGCCGACCCTAAGTTTAGTGACCGAAGGGACTGGAGACAGGGTTGGCATAAAACAAACAAGTTGTTTTAAAACACGTATTTTAAACAACGTTTAAAACATTTTAAAATAAAACAATGTTTTTTATTAAGTGTTTTAACAGTATAAAACAAGTTTTAAACAATGTTTTAAACACTAAGAAAAAAACATGGTTTTAAATCAAATTTGAATAGCGAATATTGGAAATAAATGAAAAGTTATAAATGTTTAGGACTTGAAATGGCTCGAAAAGAAATTAAAAAGGTTAAATAGTAGATTAGATTATTAGATTTGGCATATTTTTTATGAAGTAAGTAATTCCCTGCAACTATTTTGGGGATTCCCCTTATTTCAACACAGTCCGTTTTACTTATGTAGGTATACTTGGTCGCCGGTAAAGACCCGCAATTGTTTTGGGGACTTCTTCTTTATTATTTAAATATAACTAGTTTTATATAAGGTAATTCGCAACGTACAGGGTGTAAGTATGTAATTGGTTCAGTATCTGTTACATACTTACTTTTTTTATATATTTTATAGTTTTACAGTTAGTAATAACTATTAACTAGTGTGTTATTCTGATCGTTTTTTTTTAAATAGTCTAGACATTAATTATATTAGTTCTGATCGATTTGTGAAATTTGATAATACGCTGAAAGTAAAAAAACACAAAAAAAAAACTCTTGTTTAAAATAATTTGAACTGTTTTAAAAAATTTGAACAAAACTATTTTTTTTTCAACCCTGACTGGAGACAAGGTACTAAACAAGAGCAGGAAAATGATGATAAAAGAGAAGTTTTAAATGCTGAACCGGCAAGAGTTAACTACTAAGTAAAAGAAGATTAGAAAACTGGATTTTCAATAAAAAAAAAAACACTTCAAACATTTGCATTACCGATCATAACATTTTTGCATGTTAGCTGGCCCTATATGCATGTGTACATTGTTAGTAGTACCTACGTTACACATAAACAATGAGCAGAGCTATTAGGCCCTCGCCCATGTGAGGCAACATTTAACATAGCGCACCAGGCACCGCCAGCCTCGCAATTTTCGTGACCGAACGCGGCTTAGTTAGCTATTGCGACATAGATCAACTATGCAAAAACTTGGTTTCGACAGATTCTATGCTTTGTATAAATCTTTAAAGGTCTTATTGTTAAATAAGCCCCGAAATCTGAAAATAATATTGTGCTACGCAATAACGCTTTGTGTAAAGATGAACTGAAATATTTTCGAGATCGTCGCCAGAAAATCTGTAGCAATAAATCAGATACATGACCATGACATCTATGAATGTGTTGAAACATTAGTATTTAGTATATAAATAGTACTTTTCGGTGCTATTTTTAGGACATGAGTAAATAACGAAATTATTAACATCAACAAAATCCTAAAAATATCGTATATGACCCGTATAAATGATGAGTAACGGTTGCGCACCGTAAACGTAGAAGTTACTACAAACAGTTAATAAACAAACGTTTACTACCGTTTCTGATTGATTAATGAATTTCTCACGCCAAAAGCTGTTGTATTAGGTACACTTTTTTATATTTTCAATGACGAATGTCTACAGTTTATTATTGACTACTAATACAGAGTGCTTGTGGCCTAACGAAAACTTGAGTTAATTAGTTCATGGTATATCTAATTAAGATCAGTTCCATTACAAGCAAAAGTATATAAATTCATCAACACGTGACTTTAAGAGTTCATTGTTCATACTTCATCAATAAATTCATCATCCTATAACCACAAAAAGCTCTAGATAGCAGAAAACTTCTTCCTCGATATAAGTAAGCGCTACATTATCGGCCAAGGTTAAACTGATCGATTGTCACAACCTTCTTTCGTTTATTTAAGCTGAGAATCGGACATGACCATGAAATCCAAGTTAAGGTTTAATATTAGGTACAATGTTTCATCATAGTTGTCAAAATACTCGCTAGTTTATATTTGATTTCATTGCTGATCGGAAGCGCCGCTCTATAAAATAATGTTACCGGTTCCAATACTACCATTATTCAAGGCATGAATTAATTAATTATCGTAACCGTTAGTTAAATCAACAGGCTTTACAGGAGCGAGAGGTTGCGCTAGCGCTGAGAGGCGCGGGACGCGGTTGGTCCGGGACTGGGCGGATCGATGCCGCCCGCCCTTGGCCGCCCGCGTTCGCACCGACACTTCGAGGACGTCGTTCGCTGCAGCGTTATGTAACCTACGTCGTCCTTCACTCCCACGGACCCACAGCTCTGAAGGTTAACCGCTATCTTAGGCACGTGTACTGTAGGTCTCTAACTCCCTTTGTGACCGACAATGATTCAGTACTTTAGGAAAAACGTAGGACATTGTCGTTTCAATCATATATCATGACTGTCTGCATTGTTTTTAGAATCATAGCGAGACGATAGGGTAGGTCATTCTAATAACTCTAGTGCCATCAACAAACAACACAATAAATAAGTTGGAGCACATACAAGGTTTAGTAAACAAACATTTTGCCTGCACATTAAAGATGCCATGTATCGTCTTGCTCACAATTTTCCTGCCAAATGGAGGCCATTAAGTACATTCTTAATGCTGGCGACGTGCAACATCAAACGAACGGGATAGAGCGATGACATCGCTGCAAACACTCACAGACGTGATTGGAATTTTCCCAATTTCAATTTAGGACAAATAAAGTTATTCATTTATTCGACTCTATTAAACCTTTCAGAATAAATCCGCTAAAATCCGCGAGCCCCGTCAAAGCCAAAGTAAATTATGTGCACAACCTAGTAATGTCACAAGACTAGCTCGTTATCAGCTGCCACCGTTTCTATACAGAAAAACAAAATCTGTTTAATTGCTCTACTTTGAATGTTTTATTACTCGGCTCGCTTGAACATAATGTAAATAATCATTCAATTTAACTACTATTTACAGACTCTGTGCATGCATAGTCTTGTTGTGAAATATGTTGCGAGTAAAGCGTCAGCTGATTGTCAATCAACGCAGTCGAAAGGATCGGCAGACACCAACTTGTATCACAACAATGGACAGTGTCAAGAGTACGCGAGGTGGCTACTCGCGAGCTGGCCACATGCTCGACTTGCTTGTCATGTCGCGTAAAACGCTGTGACACCACACTCGTTAAAAATACATTTAGCACGATAAAAACAGAAAACACTCATCGACACGTCAGGTAGGTATTTGGCCTGTTTACGCTACACATAATGTTAAACGAATACTTTATTACACGTTACAGTGTTTTCAGACGGTTTACGCGCCCACATTTATAAAAATTCCACAGGCCTTAAACGCCATCTTCCATTAAATTAACTACTTAAAATTCTTCCATTAAAATAAGACACCCTGCACCTGCATTGATTCTGATGAAAATGGAAAGTAGCCAAAACAAAACTGTCCAATCAATACCATTAAAGAAAAGCAGAGTTCGAGAAAAACATGCCGATTGTTAGGGGATATCATTATCTAAGACAACTGCACAGAAATCGAGATATATGGACAAATTATGTTAAGTAAGATCAACAAACTGGGTCGCATGCGATAGGTACGCGCAAGCAAGAGGAATTTGTGCGACGAACATAAGAAAGCATTTTGCGACATTGACGTACGTGGGCGGGCGGTGACGGGTGAAATAACATCTCTTTCAGCAATTCTTCAAGAGTTAATTGCAAAATGAAAAAAGTTAAGACAGCGTAAACTTCAATAGAATTTTCTTGAGTTTAGTCTGTGTAGCATTCTCAGTCTCAAAAATAAACTTTAGTTGTAGTTAGATACACTAATATTGTAGATATTTATATCAGTCTATTTGTGCCTAAAATTACTCCTACTCCACGTGGTTGTTTACACAAATACGTTTTTATTGGGTGAAGAATCGTAAAAATATCGAACATAGTAATTATGGATGTAATCAAGGCATTTTGAGCATTAAACTTGGTCACGTCGCGTCGTTGTAACTTTCTGCGATACTCTGGCTTCGATTGCTAGTCACACTTGCTCACTTGCTGACACAATTAATCTCATCTGAGTCATTTTGGACGAATAGAGTCGCGTGCATAGTAGGTACCTACTAAAGATATTTCATGCTCTCATTCGTCACCCACCATTGCCCTACAAAAATGCCGAGTATGAAATGAAACATTATGTTGTGCTCAATTCTAATATAAAATGTAATAGCAAATAATGGTGCTGCACCTAGTCGATCCAATCAACTTGGTTTATATTTTAAGCGCGCGCACGTGTAATTGAGTTTATCGGCCCAAAAAGCGGAAAACGTAAGCTTATGTTCAGGTGGAAGTGGAACAGAACATATCCATAATCTGCCCTCTTAGAAACTCCGACTTTACGTTGGGCATTTCGAATAAAAATGCTAACGTGGGAATAGTTATGCCAAAACATAATATTGATTTAAGAAAAACTTTGGAAAATGAAAATGGTAGGTAGAGTTTCATAAAGAGAAAAAGATTTGTATTTAATGGAAACCAAACAAACATTTAACGATTTCGACATCGAAGTGGAGACGCAATGCAGCGATAAATGTTCAGTCAGAATCAGCGGCTACGGTAGGTCAAGGGCACACTGCGGCAGCGGACGCTCGCAGTTCAGGAAGCTGCCTTTGCCGAATTCTGTGAATTATTTCTCTCCCCTATAACGCAATTCCTCTACCATTACGATACGGATAAAAGGTACAAGTAATTTTACATTTATGGCTAAATAGGAAATGCTAGTATGCTATACAAATCATTAACTAAACAAAAAATAAGCTGTTCCGTATTTCTATCTAACAACAAGAGGCTAACAGGTTTTGATATTTCATACGACAGCGAGAGGTTATTTTCTTGGTGAAATAGGAAGTAAGTGTGACATTGCTCTCTAAATATAAGTTTAGCGTGACTGACGAGGTTATCTATATTAAACGGACGTCATTATTGGAGCAATGTGCTGATTGACATTCGACGGTGGGGCAATTAAAATGGCGTGTGTATGTAGCTTGCATCGCCGACGGCTCCGCTCGCAAGCACACCGCTGCCGCAAATAGTTACGCAAGGCCACAAGACGCCTTCTCCGTTATTTATCGACATCGACGTCGGCGGCGCCTAACTAACCACGTTACATTCTTACAAACATCCGCTATCCTTCGACACTTTATTTAATATAATCGCTGTTTCCCACAACTTCCATAAGCCTTGTCAGTACGACCGAGTGGCTCTACTCGCGTTTCAAATCAATATTTTCGGAGCTGAATTTTCCGTCCGTTGCCCAATCTATTGACTTCATAATTTGTATCGATTTCATTACAATTGCCTCTTTGTCGTCTAACATAAATAAATATTCTTAAAACATGAATGTAGAACGTATGAAGTATTCGAAATTGTACGAACTTTTGGCCATAATTTCGTGGAACGATAAACATGGATAAATCTAAATTCCTCTAAATGATCGATTGCCATAAAGCATGAATACCACGACAGAAATAATCTTGAGCAATGAAGATGCAATGCGAAGACAAATAATAGGTATTTACAAGATATCTAAGTATGATTAGGTATGTTATTTACACGTACCGTGAAGAATATAGCACTGCTGGTAATTGAAGGTTGTACGATCTAAGATAGCAAGATTATTTTACTTTGCAGTGCATATTGAAAAGTAAGATGGTTAAGCCAATAAAACGTGCGAAAAAATATCGATTATAGTAAAATGGTTAAAAATTTAATTAAAATAGCTACTGAAAGAATTAAGATAATTCTTTGATTCCAAATAAGTAAGCTGTTTACTTGACAGATAATTATGAAATCGTTTGCAAAAGATGACTTAAAAGTGTTGGACCACTGAAATCAACTATAACCTTGTCTGTTGCTTCATGACTTTCACTCCTTACTGAATAAATAAATAATCTAAGTCTACCAAGTTTCACTATGTACGGGCACTTTGAACTTGTATATTTTCATGATTTATATTCAGATACAAGCAGTTTTCGGAATAGTAACTTCTGTTATGGCTTTGATGGCTACTTCGATTTATCTAAATAACGCCATATACAGATCACATTAATACGGCCTAGGAAAAGGGAATTTATACAAATATCTACTGAATGGTATAGGACAAAGGTTGAAAAGGAACCAATAGTAAAAACAAGATCCTAAATGCCAAAGGGTACATGCAACGAGGGATGCGTGACATTGACATTGGCAATGCACGTGCCGGCGGGCGGGGGGCTGGAGCTGAAGAACTGAACTGGCAGGTGCGTGCGAGCGTGTGCAAGTGCATGCGGATGTCTGGTGCTGGGGTACCATTGTTACGCGCGAACAGCGTAAGGTTGGCGGTGTGTCTTGGGATAGGTGACTTGCGGCGCACGTAGTAGTGGTCGTGGCGCTGGGGCGGCGGCGGCGGCACGAAGGGCGGCGGTGGTGGCAGGCGTGCGGGCCTGCGCCTCGCGCCGCCCGCGAACGCGTCCATGGCGGCGAGCGTGCCGACGTCGCTCATGCTCGCGGCGCGCTCGCGGCTGGAAGACTGCGGCCGGCCGCACGATCGTTACTGCTCCCCCCAGCCCCCGGCACCGCGCGCGCTCTTCGATCGCCGCCCGCCCTCCGCGTTTGCCGTCCGCCCGCCCACGCGCTGCTTCGCTTTGTTTTGAATTTTTAATTTATCGCCATTCATCTAGCACTCGTTGAGAGTATAACCAGAAAATGAGCAACCCTAGGGTTTAAAGAGTGCAATGACCTAGGTTTAAGGACTACAAAGCCCCCCGCTACGTTCTGATCTATCAAGCATGGAATGCGCCACGGTGTGCCGGTAACCCTCATTTATTATTTTAGTATTACGTGACAGTGCATTTGCATGAGACGATAGTAGGGTCATCGTTACACTATCGAAACACTAAAATGATTTCAATGTGGGTAATTAAAACGCGAACGATTTCAATGTGGGTAAAATAACTGTAAGTTTTATTTAGATCGTTTCTTTCAGCCTCCGAGTCCTAAGTACAAATACAGGTAATTACGTCATTCAAGTTCCGAAAACACTGAAAATATTTTCAACATAAAAGCATTCATTTTCCAAGGAATTATGTAGATTTAATTCTCCTTGGCAGTACTATAAACGCAAGCCAGTTTGTTAAACTTCAATACTCCCTAAGCTTATTCCTACTGTTCAAATATTAAAGTCCTTAGTTAAATATTTAATATATATTTTTAATTCTATGTGGGCGAAGCTTTGAGTAAATTGTAGCTGCCCAGCCGTATCTACCTACACATACACTGATCCAGCGCCTTTGACATTTACTCAAGGTTCAAATATAAAATTAAAAAAGGTTTTAAATATTGTTACAAAATTAGCACACATAGGTACGTACGGACGAGAAAATGTCTCGAGCCGCAGCGCTACAGCCTGGGACGGTCCACTGCTCTTTCACTACGAGCTCCTCTAAAATAATGTACACCGATTGTATGAGGGATCATTCCAGTTACAAGCAGCAGGAAACCTCGCTAAAACAATGGAACTACAAACAGCAGTTACTAAAACTACACAACGCTACGATAGTTTATTCATATTCATAAGTTTTTAACACTGGTATCGGAGTTTGCTGTGAATGACAGCAAACTACAAACACCACATATTATTATGTATTTATGCATACGTTATCGTGAGCTTACCTAGAAACACAAACCAAGCTGAAAATACATAGGTGTTTGCTCTCATTCATGAATTTTGTTATTGGCAGTTTTATTTCTAGGTTTATGCTCTATTTAACCCCTATTACCTTTTATTTATATTTCGCTGCCTTTATGGTGATGGGAGCATACATTTTAGACCCATAACCTTCTGATAAAACATGTTGTTGTGCTAAATGTACGGTGTACATTTCCTCATGTGTCACTGCAATGGATTTAACGGTAACTGGCATGGTTTCAAACTGCTAATACCCCTTAATCCTGGGCTAAAATCCTAAGTCGGGTAATGATGCGTTGGGTTTATCTTTTACCAAAATTATAATTTGTTCTGAGATGACATACAGTATCGCGGAAAATAAGGCTCTTCTGCTTATCGTGTCGAGGAGTAGAAGTAAGCGTGGCTGCCAAACGCGAGTTGATTTTGACCACCAGGTCGAGATGATGATTTGGTTATGATAAGCAATCAGCATCGAGTCGACCCTATCTTATGATCTGCAAATGGTAATAGGCTAGTCGATTTACTAATTAATTGATAAGAGAGTAGGATAGTAAAGCTAGTGTCAGGAAAATAGATGCTAAGAAGGTTAAAGGTCAAAAACATAAGAAAGAAAGCTACAAAAAATTCTGAAACTACAAAACGAGAACTGGAAAAAAACAGCAACAAGAGTGTTGCAGTTGAAAAGACTTGTTCATTGATGCAGACTCCCGTTTCACTGGAAAATGTCGCCGGAGCTGCGCTCGACTTAACTCACACGATACACAGGTAGAGGAACTGAGGTAGGTACTTGTATTATCAGAAATATGGGGTAAGGTTTATAGCAAAATGTTAAGACCTAGGTTAGCAAAATACTAATACCTAACTACACGCCTCAGACCGCTGACATGGATGATAAAAATTCTACACTCGTTCGATTAAAAGAATATTGTGTCTGGCTGGACCTACGTCGGGACACTACTTACACAATAATTTTTGAAAAAGACAGTATAGAGTGTAGAGTCACAACACTTTTAAATTTCTCTTACCCCAGAGAAATTGAAAATTGATGAAGATAAATTAAAATCATATTTTAAAAAGGGATCCTAAATAAATAAATACAACCAAAATAATAAGCAAATAGTATAATTATTTCGATAAACTTTGTCCGTTGTTCGCGGCTATCGCCACAACCTAAAGCAAACGTCATCTCAAGCAAAAGGAACATTCTATTTACCTCATGTGTTATCTGCGACCACATGGCATGACGTCAGACTGTTGGTAACAACTAAAACTGCATCATGAACGGTTAAACACCTCGTAAATTATTAACTGTGTAGTTAGAAGTTGCTCCGTGGAGATAACACAGGTTCTGAATTAAAGTGCAAGTAGTTTACGGTTTACAGTTGCATGAAATACTGAAGATTAACGATAACGATATTATGAAGAATAATAATATTTAGAAAGCGTTGATTAAAGTTAAGAGGATTGCATATCATAAAACGACAAGGTCTATATGCCTATGTGACAATCAGATAGTTTCAGCCTTAGTGAAGTTTCAATTTTCTAGTAATTGTTGTCAAAAATGGTAAAGCCACCAACCAGGTCGACTATACCTTCTAAACAAGATAGCTTTAGAAGACTATTGAAGGTAGAGCAGTTGGTTCCTTTTATTCACTTTAAATTCTTAAACCTTGATTTTTGCCGCAGGATTGATAATTGCCGTCGACTCCAAAACTTCCAAGAGATCCTTCTCCTGAAACTATGGCCTAGGCTAAAGTAAGCTATGATACAGCTTAAAGTGAATTTAAATTATTTTCAACCTGTAAGTAGTTTATTTATCAATCAAGATACAAAATAAATTCCTACACTTCTACATACATTATTGTACTTTTGATTTTTCACTTACTTAAAGCAACGAAATGACAAAAGCAGATTATATTACACGATAGTTTTATCGTCTTGCAAGAAGTTTCACCTAGTAAGTCTCTTGGCTACAGAGGTCCTGAACATAAATTATCATCATTCTGAATTTAAAATGTGTTTTCATCCCACCTATTCGACGACTTGGTTCGCCTTTAAGTGCACCCAAAGGTGGTGTTTTCTATAAGAAACTTTTAGCGGGCAGTAATGAGTTTTTAATCCTCTTTATAAGTGCGCCGCAATTATCTTTTCCGCGCACTTTTTGAATTCTCTTAATATGTGCGCCGCAATTATCTTTGCCGCGCACTTTTTGAATTTGGTACATCTTAGTGTTCAGCGCCAAAGAAATCGAATGCAATGATGGGATGGGATGGATGGATGGATTGGATGGATGAATGGATGGATGGATGGGATGGATGGAATGGATGGAATGGATGGAATGGATGGAATGGATGGAATGGATGGGATGGATGGGATGGATGGGATGGATGGGATGGATGGGATGGATGGGATGGATGGGATGGATGGGATGGATGGGATGGGGTGGATGGATGGATGGATGGATGGATGGATGGATGGATGGATGGATGGATGGACGGGATGGGATGGGATGGGATGGGATGGGATGGAGGGATGGGATGGAGGGATGGGATGGAGGGATGGGATGGATGGATGGATGGATGGATGGTTTTTTTTTCATTTTCTTCCTATTAATAATAATATTACAATTAAATTAGGGGCGCCTTTTATTTTCTTATAGCAGGTGATGAAAAGTAGAGTGTATCTCTCGGGCGCAAAATATATTTTTGGCTCGGGCGACGTACTTTGAAACCCTCGCTACGTTCAGGATTCTACTATAGCATCCCTCGCTACGCTCGTGATTCTACTCTAGAATCCCTCACTTCGCTCTGGATTCAAAAAAGCGCCCTCGCCGTAAAAATATTATTTTGCTTCCTTGTAATACAATCTACTATTTTTTACTTTTAAATTAAGCATCAAAATCAGCCGAAAGACATGAAAGTTTTATTTAAAAAAAACAACAAAAACGCGAATCTGTCACGGTGTATAATGGACCGCTATTTGGGTGACCAACATTATCTTTTAGCTCTTATATTGAGTTCAGAACTATCCGATTTCATAGTTTTTATATGCAATAGAGACGTTACCGGTAAATTTAGTTCGTTGACGATAGCTACCATAATTTTACTTTTAATTAGTTTTTCAAGAAACATGAAATTAAATTGAAAATTAACGTTAACTGTGAGTCTGTGAGTGTTTGCTTAACTATACGCTGAGAATCTTGCTAGTAATT
The DNA here is from genome assembly GCA_947522985.1 of Lithophane socia. Classification (NCBI taxonomy): domain Eukaryota; kingdom Metazoa; phylum Arthropoda; class Insecta; order Lepidoptera; family Noctuidae; genus Lithophane; species Lithophane socia. The sequence continues at coordinate 9,733,827 of OX383258.1, read as the reverse complement.
CCAGTCCGTTGACCGAAAGCTTATTTTATGTTCCTCTCATAGCTTGTAATTATTTAATTTTTATCGTCTTTCGTTTTCGTAGTAGTTTTCTTTTTAAGACAAAGCCAAAAATAGTGTTAATCTATATTTTTAACCCCCGCCGGAAAAAGAGGGGTGTTATAAGTTTAACGTGTGTATCTGTGTGTCTGTCTGCGCCATCGTAACTGCCAAACGGCTGAACCGATTTTGATGACTGAATAAATATTTTATTATACCGTAAATGATTGTACCGAAACTGTAGCTTTTTTTTTTTTTTGAGGGTGGGAAATCATCCAATGACTTCTCCCGCTCTGGGTGGAGCGGAAGGGCGTGTCAGACTTTTACTGACTAAAACCCGTGTTCCTTCAGTTGCCTGTTGCCAAGGTCCCGGTATCCCTTTCGGACTAACCCGCAACCCTGGCAGGCACCGAAACTGTACCTAAGGGTTTTCACGACACTCGCTGCTGTGTCAACACCCACACTTGAAAAACGTATTACGAAAACATTCTACTAATAGAATGTGCATTCATTACCTACCGGTAATATAATGACTGTTTTCTGTAATCGCACTCCACTGAGCTTGAACTGAGCCACACTCATCCATAGGCTACTATCAGTCACCTTGCGAAGAACCCTGCAGGCGTAGCATGAGCACCGTTTTGTCGACGGAAGTGTAGACAAAAATTACGTTTCCTGTAGACAGTACGACTGAAGCAAAGTAGAAAGAGTCAACTGCACTTTTTTACATAATTCACTCTTTTACATAATTCGACTCAGAATTCTTTGTTTTGTCGGTTTTGTCATAGGATTTATCGGTTGTCAGTGCGATTTTGACAGTAAGGATAGAAAACTTTCTTCCGAAATAGTCTACGTATAAAAAGACGTAGACAAAGATCGTTAGAAATGAAAGACAAAATGACAGATTATAGAAACATTTCTACGGTGGATATCAAAAATGAAGAAACGAACTGTCACTTTGTATAGAAAAACCTGTCTATTCTTCGTAGAGATAGAAAGCGCCATGCTACGCCTGCTGGCCACGTCTCAGCTTAACACTTATAGTGTCAGGACGTACGTACTGATTGAAGACCTAATTTCTTATACTCTGCGAGTCTTTTCAAACGCTCAAGCAGCTGGTTAGTTGACCTTGTAGGAATGGACAAGTATGAAACTTTTCACACGCTCCCGCATGAATCATTCGGTTTAGAGAGTTACACTTATGCTACGGCTACACTTCGCGTTATCGCGAAGTTTTCTTCGTGCGCTCTCTGTTGCTCAGCGAGTAATCGAGGGGTGTGCGAGAGAGAGCGCACGAAGAAAAGTTCGCGATAATGCGAAGTGTAGCCGTAGCATTATCGACGCGGAATCAGTTTGTGTCAGCCAGAAAGAGCTTTATGTCCTTACAATGAAGCTAAAAACACGTAATTCGTCTCGGTTCGGTCGACAGGACTCGACACCGCGTCGGACTATTTGTTTTAATTGCAGTCCATGCTTTTTCTAACCGGCTCAAGCCGATTCCGCGTCGGTAAGTGTGGTCACTCCCTTACTCAATACCTATATATACATACTCGTTACTAGAAACCCGGCTAGCTGGCAGCCTGAATGTTTCAAAAGTGGCTCACTTAGGTTAATTCCACTCCAAGTCACTTGCAAAATTGTTGACAAAAATTCCAAGAAAAATGCATTTGTCACAATTTTTTCCGAAAATAAAGGATCTAGTGGACTACCTTCAGTGCCTACACTCTGCTCTGCTTGAAAATGGTGTTTTCGAACCAGAAGTACGAACCTCTTAGGCAGGCACATCCCATGATGAAGCCCATCATGGAGAGGCGCTGCGCAGGCGGCGGAGGTGGCGGCGGCGGCGGCGGCGGAGGCGGCGGCACGCGCCTGCCGCGAGGGGGCGCTCGTGACACCGCGCCAGCTATTACCCACCACTCTTAACCGTCCCCGGCCCGCACATTCTCACTACATCGTACCCCATCAAGGCATTTTAACGATTAAAGAAATGTGAGCAAAGAATACCCCCAAAATTCTTGAGCATTGTTTTAATAACAAGGAATTTGACATTTAATTTATTGTAATCCGACTTTCAGTTTACATTCCAAATTGCCTGAAAACAACAAGTTACCTACCTACATGCACTTTTCGGAAGTTACAACTGTATCACTGAAAATACTTGGATGTTAGGAAAGAAAGCGTGCGCAATGCGGAAAGGTAAAGGTATATAAAAGGTATTGAGTCCATCATGATACTTTATGACTCAATAGCAATTTAAAATAATTGACATGAATATTCGATATTGTTAGTGTTCAGTGGAACATATCGTGCAAGCGTCGCGGGGCAACGATGCTGGTGCAGCGGTTGTATCGCGTGCTGGCGCCAACCCGATCGATACCGCACGCAAAGTTCGCGCCTCAGGTCTAACCACCGACCATAACTAAAACATATGTCGAAAATACAGAAAAAATGCAATCAATACTACTGCACCAACGAAGAACGAGACGGAAATTTAGCGTGGTTTCCGTCAAATCAGTATACTTATTTCATGAACCTTGAAAGTCTATAGTTTATTTCCGTATTGTCCAGCTGTGATGAACACTTATTTTACATTGGTTTGTCACTAAAATGATATCTATATAGCAGTAGCAATAAACCTAATACATGTTATCTGCATGTTAAACTATTTATGGAATCAGCTCAATGTGCCATCATGTCATTCGTTATGTTACAAATAAAAGATAAGGAATAACCTAAGCTACGCCGAGGCATTATTTGCTCAAATAGCAATGGTTTCTATTATTTATTTATAACCATAATCATAAGACTTATCAAGCAGACCTGTTATTTATTGGTAATAGTTGCGATTAGTAAGCATAATCGTTATTTCGCGCCGTCTCTACATTTGATTACAAAAAAAACACAAATTGCTTTGTCTTAATTCTTTGAGCTGGTTATTTTCGCGTCCATCATCAACCAAAAGCGTTTTACTGTTTCAGATTCATCAATTAATATTAAAAACAAACGGTACACTGCTCCTCCAAAAGCTTTCAAGTCATTTCGGTTTAAGTGATACAGTCATGCGCTTGTTGCAATGATCTCAACGAAGATTAGGTAAGACAGCATAAAAGCATAGAATGCCGATTTTCACCGTGTGATTTGACAGGTGGTATATGTATGTGGGCAGGTAATCAAGTGAGGTTAGGGCAGCAGACGCGAGGGTCGGTTTGCGGCAGGTCGCGGCCGGCGGCGCGGGCGGGCGCGGGCGCGGGCGTACCGACACTGAGGCGCGCGCCGCACGGCCGCACCGCACCCCGCGCACAGTCGGTACCAAAGTTACCCAACCCCCAGACGCCGGCCGGCTCCTCAATCTAGACTTCGACGACTGCCTCACAGAATCGCCGCCACACTATCCCACCTAGACGTGCTCCTAACATTCTGAACTTGCGTATTTCAATTTTAGCCCACCGACCCATTTAGCGCTGACAGAATAGCAGAAGATTTCATAAATAAATTATAATGAGTTATGTAACCTCTCCATCTGTAAAGTAGAGCACCCATTTGTCTAGTTTTGAAATCTCAATGTCTTGTAGACTTAGATACTGTACCAATAATATGTGAGAATAAGTCATTTACCAAAATAAATAGAAAATTCTTTAGACAAAGTAAATTGTTATACAACTGAAATAGAAAAAATCTAGTACGAATTTTTACCAACTGAATTAAGTTCGGTTCAATAAAAGTGCCGAAAATAATTTTGCTCGCGTGTTTCAAATTGGGTTAGAATAACGGCAACATATAGGCAACGAATTAACCAAACTTCCAATTAATAGTAGTAAAATGAAAGTTAATTTAAGACGGGTTCAAAAAATAATATTTCATGACAATGCTGTTTATGATAAGTATTATGTCATGTACAATAACGTCACGTTATTGCGGTGGGTCTGTGACAGCTAGACAGCTTGTGGTGGGTCAACGTTCGACGCCCGTCCTGCCAGGATGTCGTTAATTCCCGCCACGCGTCACTACCTATTCTACAATTAAATTTAATCCGATTCAATAATTTCAAGTACACTAAAATAAAATTATTAATATGGAATATAAGATCCGTAGTTTTAAGTCCAGTTGTCATAAAAGAAAAGTTAAATTATTTTACTTATTACCTTTATATGCCAATTGAAAACATTGAATGGGCTGGGAATTGAAAGTGTTCAACAATATCTGTTCAATTGTTTTTCAATTACATTCAATCACCCAATAGAGACTGACTGACCTAGGTGCACCGCAATTTAAGAACTACTGCAGCTTTTAAAACATTATTATTCCTCGAATACAGTACTTCAAGTTACAGTACTTCTTTCTTGTAACTTAGCCAGTAAACGATATTTATTACAAGACTTGTGACTCATAACTTGCAAATCCAAATGTCAAAATAAAAAGAGATCTATGAACAATTGCTACACGCTATTTAGTAGAGTACGAAATGCATGGAGCAAGTTTTAGTAAAAGTTGGTGTACGAAAACATAATTTGATTGATACAAATCTGGAGCAGCTAATAATAATCACAACAGTCATGAATTAGCCAGATGTGTAATAGACGAAAATACAGACAATGTTGTACGAATGAATACTGACCGGTGCTATGCAAGAGATAATAGCGACAGTACATTGTATTTTATACAGCGCTTAGTCGGGAAACACCTGAATAAGGCTTTGGGACACTGGGTTTAACAAGAATCTATGCACTGGTTTCAGAAGGGGATAATATACTTCTTACAAGGGAATGCAAAGCCAAAATAGCTCATTGCTACAATTTGGGGATTGGGGATTGGGGATTCCAATAGAAGTGATTAGGGTTCAATGAAGATTTCATCGAGAGGAATATGACATTTAATGTAAAGGTCACAAAGAGCAGTCCTCGATTTTGTAAATGTCACCGTAAGATTGTGAGAACCGTTAGTTTATAACAGTATTTCCATACTAATACCAAAAACTAATCATCTGCCTAGCCTTTTTCCCAACTATGTTGGGGTCGGCTTCCAGTCTAACCGGATGCAGCTGAATACCAGTATTTTACATGGAGCGACTGCCTATCGGACCTCCACAACCTAGTAACTGGGTAATACGATACCCCTTGGTAAGACTGTGTGTCAGACTTTCGGGCTTCTGACGACCCGTAACGACTGTCAGATCCACAAATGACAGCCGGGACCAACGGCTTAACGTGCTGTCCGAGGCACGGAGGAGTCTCGATATGTAAAGATGGTCACCCATCCATGGACCTAACCTGACCTGGTAGCTTAACCTGACGAATCGATCCGTGCGGCTGTTATTACTTAGCCACGAGCTCCTCCAATAACTAAAACGTTAATACCAAAAACTAATACCACTGGTATTTGATTCAACTGATATTTATTTTCTATTCCGAACGGATACCACTCTTTAAATAATTAAATCTAATTATAAACTGCCGAAAAATTGTGAATTAGGTGAATTGGGTTAGGTTAGGTTCTAGGTGTAAGCGGTGGTGGTAGGGCCCCAGCTCACATTTGTCGCTTTACCATGGATATAATATAAACTATTGAAAAATAATACGTTAAATTGTAAATGGCTTGTTTCAGTTCACAATTTTTCGACAGTTTCTAACGGAAATAATACCGATAGATTATAAACTAACGAAGTTCATATTAACATAAATATTCCTAAACCATGGAGATCTGACGAGCAGTGTAAACTTTTCTATGAGGCGCCCTTGCATGTGTTTGCGTATACTTATCTTGTCTCATATCTCAAGTAGCATAATATTTATTGAGCTTTGCATAGCCCTGTACGTGTATAATCAGTTTTACGCAGGTGTAACTAGCAAATAGACGGCAAATGCAAATTTATTTGTCATCTGAATATGCAAATAAAATATTACTTAACAACACAGGTATTTTTCCTACTTCGCGTTGATAATTATTATCTTGTTTTTAGAAAGATAGGATATGAAGATATTTCAAAAACCATCATAATTCTTTAATCAGGGAATCACTTTACCGCTAAAATAATTCACGTGTATTGACTATTAGTTTGTAAATTATATGATCTAATTATTGATTTCCAATCCAAGAGATAAACATGTACATATTTAATTAGAAGCCCCGACTCTAGTGAGGAAATGCATGTTGCCCCAAACAGTGTGTTTTGGGAAAATCCCATTACTCATGAACCCAACAAGCTTACCTAATTGTACAATAATTATACCTTTTCCAACGAACAACGATCCTTGGCGGAACCCTTTTTGGGGACTGTCTTGTAAATAATATTTACAAACATTTTTTACAAGTGATTGAAAACGGAGCACTACAAATATCCACGCATTTTGATGTTATTTACAAGTGATAAGTAATATGTTTGTGTAGTGCAACACTTGCACTACGTAAACCACCCTTACAGCTACGAAATAAAGGCGCTGTCAATGTCAAATTTTTATCACTGATGTCAATATGTGTTTGGACTCTACCTATTCGAGATCCATTCTATTGTGCACTAAAAATCTAGAGACGGTCAAACTTTCAAAGCGCCAGTGTTGCGTTTAACGGGTTTCTAAAATTATATATTTCACACCTTCATAACACCCACATTGAACAGCACGAGGCACCACGTCCCGAAGGACCATTAACCCGTTCAGCACTATTGACGAAGCTCAAGCAGTTTTGCAAAACGAAACTGAAGTGGATGTTCTTGCGCCTCGTCTACAGATTTTCACGTCATTGAGCTTTCTTTTACAAACGGGATCCTAGGAAATTGTTCCCTACTTTTATAATTTTTAAGTATGTCTGGATAGCAGCAAATATTTTGACGAAGTCCATTCTTGGTCATTCTTCATTCATTCTACATAATATTATCGAAGTTGATAGACGCCCATCATTTCCCCGAACATAAGAAGATTTTGGATTAATACTAAATAGAAGCAAACACTGACCTATGACATTATTGTTTTGATGGTGGTGCGCGGCAGCGGCGGCGGCGACGGCGGCCGCCATTGCTGCTTGCTGGTGTTGGTGTTGGTGCTGCAGCTGCGACGCTAGCTGCGCCTGTAGTGCCGCGTGCATGCCCACGAGCCGGTCTTGCGCCGCCTGCGCAGCGCTGACGTCGCTCCGCGCCTCCTCGCCGCTCGGTGGAGACACTGGCTCATCTAGAAAAAAGAACATGTTAGTTTCGACAGTAATGTATCTTCACCTAATTGCATGCGATGTTTTTTGCACATATCAGTAGTTCTGCTTAGGAACACATTCGAAATGACACCTTTGAAGTTACGTATAGGCGAAAAAGGATCCGGAATCCGAAGTAAAAGATTGTTGGGATCATCTTTGTTCCAAAACCTTTCCGACCCTGAACAATTTCGTTGAAAACGTTTGACAGTAGTTCTTTCGGGCCCATTGAACCACATCTGTAGTAATTGAACTGGTATTGTTGTCTACTTGAGAGCGTGAATGATACCAAGATTGGGTCTCTTTAGAATCGAAAGTCAACGTACCGGTAACATGTTGAATTAGATGCTTGCTGTCAACCCAATAGGTACCGGTTTGATGTTCAACAGAACTTCGTGATACAGCACAACGATTCCAACATAGGAAATCGATCGGTAAGCGATAACGATAAGTGCGTAGTAATCCTAACTAAATTATAAATGCGAAAGTTTGTTTGTTACGCTTTCACGCTAAAACGGCTGAACAGATTTGGATGAAGTTTGGCACATGGGTAGACCTGGATTAGGATATAGGATACTTTTTAGCCCAAAATTCCCACGGGATCGAGTATTACGCGGGTGAAACCGCGGGGCGCAGCTAGTAGTTAGTATTATTGTTATCGTTCACATCGGTACGGAAGAAGTTATGAACAACAAAATAATTATTTTTTTCGGAAAGAAAAGGAGATGTGATGACGTGCATTATAATTAGGTATCTCGTTACTTTAACAATAAGTAGGCACAAGTTCATTTTTAAGAAGTCCGTTTTTTGTTGTTGTTTCAACGGTACCAGTCGCGGGTGTTATACTAATTAAACATAATTATTATCTACTGTTACTTTATGCAACAGCTGCGTTAAATAATTGTTATGAATAACACGACTCAAATGTCTTTTGATAACAATAATATTAACTAGATGTTGGCCGTGGTTTCACTTTTTTCTTAGGGCCAATAGTTCATGTACCCGGATATAAAGTATCCTATGTCCTTGTCTGGTTCGTGTTTAAGCTCTGAGCCAATAACTGAGACCTTTTCAGTACCTTTTCAATAACTAAGACGACCATTAACAAACAAAAAATTCGGATAGTCATTGACTGAAACTAACGTAACATTTGGCAATCAGTTTTATATCTGTACTTCGACAATCAAAAGTCTATGATTCATTATAAATTATCATTATTAAATCTTTTGTTTTCCGTAAGCCTCTGGGTTTTCTTAGAATAATAATAATTACATTAAGGAAAACCGACTTCAAAGGAATTTATGAGAGAAGCATTATCCTGTTTGAACGTTTTAATGAATGTATATTGATTTCGATAAACATGGATAGTTCAACTAATATTGTATTGACAAATACTTATCTATCTCCTAAATATGTGCTCTCAGTACTTGCACACTTGAATTGAATTTCTTACAATAAACATAAAATAAATAAACATGTCCTAGTAACAGGTTTTACTGTGATTTCAGACTTTAAGTATCAAGTACTGTCTGAATCTTTCTCCATCGGCCGAATATTGCTGTATTGTGGTCGTGATCTTTCTTTTCCGTGGGGTTAGCGACAAACCTGGACCCTGCTGTTAGAGCTTTAATGCCGCCCATGGGCCCCTGACTTGGCTTCACATGCCGTCGAGAAATATTTCTCAGGCATGCCGGTTTCCTCACGATGTTTTCCTTCACGGTTTTTTAAGTAAGAGCTAATTATACAACACGCACATGATGCCGAAAAGTCAGAGGAGCTCATGATTAGAGAGCTATTTCGTTTTTATTTGTCTTTTATTTTTGTATGCACGTGTGTCTGACAAATAAACCTATTTTTGTTTTTCTCTTTATCCATTTCACGGTATGATCAACAACTGCCAGTCTTTTTTTTTGTTTTGAGGTTGGGAAATCATCAAATGACTTCTCCCGCTCTGGGCGGAGCGGGAGGGCGTGTCAGACTTTCACTGACTAAAACCCACCCGTGATCCTTCAGTTGCCTGTTGCCAAGGGTCCCGGTATCCCTTTCGGAATTTCCCGCAACCAACAACTGCCAGCTATCTGACCTTCACTCACGTCTTTCATGTTCTTTCAAGTTCTTTCTAACGGCAGAATGTCTGCGTTCTGAGTCTGACACAGCAGCATAATGCACATAATAGCTATCCTAAAAGTTAGAATTTTACTGACCTTCTTAGTTTGGGTGTTTGTTACTCAATTACGGTTTAACCGGTGCACGAATTTGAACGAAATTTGGTACACAGGTGGACTATGACCTGAGAGCTTATGGCAGTCCACTGCTGGACATAGGCCTATCCCAAGCTACGCCACAACACTCTGTCCTCCGCCTTCCGCATCCAGTCTGTCCCAGCCACTTTCTTAAGTTCGTCGGTAAATATAGGATACTTTAAACCGGTAAACAACTTTTTTCAATAACTAATTAGTTAATTGGTTACGCGCGCGCTCCGGCCAGTTGTTCAGAGGCATAAGCCAGGTCATAGTCTACCTTTGTGTGTGTTGATATTTAAATCTTTTTATGCGGTTTCCCTAGGATAACCAGGTAAAATCAGGAGCAATAGCTAGATTTATATATGTTAAGTTCAAAGGTCACAACTCACCGACTTCGGGAACAGGCGTGACCGGGCTTTCTGGTAAAAGTATACCTTTCTGCACCAACTCATCTCTATTCGCTCGGACGGATATCTTCCTCTCTAAGGCTGCAAACAGTAAAATAAAATTGTATTGCACATTTCATAATTCACTTAATTATTAAGTTCATTACTAAGAATTTGAATCTAAGATTAAAAGAAATAAAAACATAATAATAAGTACTATATTAGTAGCCCGCGTTTGCAGATCAGTGTCAGGTTGTATGTTGATCTAAATATGATTCGCGACCGTAATCGTGAATAATCAATACAACTCTCTAAGTTAGAATTGCGTCAAACGTCATGATTTCATGAAATACTCATTCAGTAGGGTAATTTTAACTTGAGAGAGTTGTATTTTGGTTGTGGTGTTTTGTGGTTGATTTTAATAATCCATATTAATATTATAAATTCTAAAGTAACTCTGTCTGTCTGTCGTATGTTAACTTTCACGCCTAAACCACTGAACGGATTTCGGCAAAATTTGCCAAGGAGATAGATGGCACCCTGGGGAAGGACATGGGCTACTTTTTATCGACACACTGCGATACAACCGAATAATGACCTGCAAATTGCAAACAAACGTAAGAAAATTTGAATTTCGCGGGCTACCATGGCGCTTTAAAAATATAATCGAAATATTATCCGAATAAACGTCGTTTTCTAATGTGTTTATTTGTAAATAACATGGAATTAAATTTTCAGGTTTATACAACATCTGAAACACTTTTCATTAATTAGATTTCAAATCATTATGTCAGCGTACCCAGTGTTCTCATCTGATTCAACAATTCACAAAATTTAATTTATTATGATACATAGCTTGATCTGGCTTTCAGAAACCGGGCATTTTTATTAAATGACGGGTCGCTTGTTTTTACCATTATTGATAAGTAAAGTATGTCATGAATGTTATTCCAAGGTTCAACTCCAGATGTTATCTCAAATATCATCATAAAAGAACGCAAAGGAGATTTTATTGTGTTAACCGATAAAACAAAAAAATGTTTAGATTTCACTTCACCGCTGTGAATCATGTCCGGTTCCGGTTATAATAATGACCGTTTATCACCTTGTGTGTTAAGATAACAGATATTTATGATGTACTCACTTCTAGAAGCAGCTTCGAACTTTTCTGATTTCTTTTTCCGTTTCCACTTCCATGGCTTGAAAAGTCTACCAAAAGCTGAGAATTTGGACTTGGTTCGCTCAGCCGGAGGCGTGCGCGCGCCCGACCCCAGGCTGTTCGTGCGTACCGCAGAACCATTTTGTTTCTTTGCTGCAACAAAACATTTTCAACGTCAATCAAACGAAACTGTTATTTGTATCTCATCTTTCAAGCCTTATTTGAGTTTGTCTATCAATTTCGCCACACGGACAAAAGGACCATTCTGAAAAAGGATGTCTGTGTCACTTAGTAGGTTAAAAAAACTAATGGTTGTGTCATCGAACTTTAAGTGTAGGTATGTATTAGGTAACTGTTATATACATTTTAGCATTTTTTCTGCCAGTTTCTTGTGAGTAAATAACAAAAGATATCAGGCTGTTATTGTCTCACTGCCGGGCAAAACCCTCTTTTCTTCTTTCTTTCTTCTCTTTTTCAAAACAATGAAAGAACGAGTAGGCAGGTATTGGAACATCACTTTCTGCAGTGACTCCTAATGATGCATTAAGCAAAAGTTAAAGACATATTCGCATGAAGGTCAAACAATCAAGAGTAAAGTGAAACATACTTTGAAAGACAACGTTGATACAAAATAGGTACCAGCAAGATCGGTACAAATAGTACTCACACATTCATGATACATCCACACAATCAATGGCCCCATTATGTCGAGAGACTATTGTTATGAACTGTCCGCGCCTATCACAACACAATACCAAGGAGAACTAAGTATACCTACAAAAGAGAAATTTTCCCGTTGCCTGCCAAGACCACAAATCTATACATTTAGTACCATTGTATTTCAGTTGCATTTATCAATTCATGTGGGATTGAACTTTTATAATAGAAGATAACAATTTAACGATGGTGTATTGTCGGTTATACAATTAATTCTCTCTGAAAATAATCAAGAAACAGGATAGGATGATCACGAGAAAGGCAGGACTTACAAGGTATGCATAACAAACTATAGGAACAAGTCATTGATATGCTGCTGGCGTCTGTAGTGCCGAGTCGAAATAACTTCAACTTCAATTTTCCAAGAAATACAGAACAAAAACTTGTACAGAATAAGATGATCACTTGGGGAAGTATAATCTTGCAACAATTTAAACGAAACTTTGTATGTATATTCCTACAACCTTAACAGCGAGCGTCCAATTCAAGAGTATCCTGAACACAACATTCATTCCATTCCTTTCTTCTTGTCTGTTTTTATGTGTGTGCATAAATGTTTCAAGTAAATAAATAAATTAAATTATTTAAAATATAAATGAAATATTTCTAAATAAGAAAGAGAGTGAAATAGAGGAAAATTTAAAAGCGTCGTTAGTGGTTTTTCTTCAACGTATAAGTACGTACAGTTGACCATTCTTTCAGCCGCAGTGCGTTCATCATTTATGTGGCTTCGAGATATTATGCAACATGCACCTTACATTATGTAACCGCTACTAGTAATCCCGTAACGGAATATATTTATTAACACAATGTTAGCACAAATCACCTAATTGATATAATGGCGTGTTAGATTCAAAAAATGTTAATTATTTTGAGCGTGATTGTTTACTAAAAAAACAAATATGATAATATTTCTACCATTAGATATTTTCAAATAAAGCTGCGTGTGTGTTTAAGATAAAATATCTAAAAAGGACGTTAGTATGACTCGACAATCTAAAAATATTTGTCGGAAGAATTCGGCCCCAGATAAGCGACAATTCATTTTTCGACGCAGCCATTACCTTATCTACAAAGAAAACAAATTATCTGCGTACTTAGCATTTTACAGCACTGTCACTCAATATTTTTATGTGGGTCGGTAAATTGTGAATTGTGATAAATTATGTAAGATTCAAAGATCCTGAGCTGAATTGCGTTCCAGAAAACCATAAAATAAGTACTTACATACGTTATTAATATTTTTTTATTGTTTCCTACTTAACTCTTTTAATAATATTATCCAATTGGCAATTTATAATTAATTAATTTATGAATTAAGTTCAAAACCGTCTGTTGGCGAGTTCTAAATTGATTGAGCTCTCATCTCAATCAGTTCAAGCTTCAATTGATCTCATGGAGCCAAAAATGTATAAATACATTTATAAAAGTTAAAGAGTTATTCATTGTTTACTACGGATATTACAGAAATAGCTTATTTTGATATTCATCATTATTCAAATAATTTACACATGAATCATCTATGTATTTTGCTGGTTATAAATAACGCGCGAAACGCTATTAGAAGATTTTATTATAAACCCGCACAAGAACGCATACAAGTACTCTGTTTACTCGAGGTATTTTTATGTTCCATGTTCCATAAAAATAATAATACTTCTTTATATTAATATTTATAACATAATACTTAATTTCACACCAATTTAGGTACCCATTACATTTTATGATTGTCTCAAGAGTCGTATGTGTTATATGCTAAAATTGGCAAAACGGTAACGAAAATAGTCTGTTTGTTGAAATTAAAATATAAATTTTCGCGACGTGATAGACCGTGGCAGAATGGTAGCCCAATCAAACAAATGGCAATATTTCGCTTCTAGAGGTTCATAATTTATAGGGTAAAAAAGAACACATTCGACGTTGACCCATGAATTCGAAAACCAAAAATATTTAACGGATCACATCTATCAAAAATGCTATCCCTTTAGCTTATCACCAAAAGTATTAATCAAAGAAGATATTATCAAGAAAGCATTAGTCTACATCTGTGTCACGGATTAATTTTATTTGTCATTTCTTACTAATTTCTCGCCAATATATTGGCAATTTACATAACATGATTGCATAAAGGGTTATTTGGTACAGTATCTTTGCAAGAAAAGTGTGTAGGTGTAACTTATTAGAAAAAAAATCTCATCAACACTAACACAACATACGTGACCAATCGAAAAAGGCAAATGAAGGGGTTATGATGGGTGTGATGCCAGTAACGTTTAATTCGCCAAACATGAGTCACCGGTTCGTGACGAAGTGACTCGCCCACAACAATTGTCAGAGCCCACCAACGCACCTTGCGTCCTCACTTCTCTCACCTTGTTACAAGATTTGAGGTCCTTACCTTCTAAGACCTCGACTTTATGCAATATGCATGATAGATTATAGATACTATGACAGGTTTAGACAATCATATCGAAATAATTACTACCAGCAATCTAAAGAATATATCAAGCATTCAATGTTTTTATTCTGAACGTGAACAGGACTACTTGAAGTAAAACATGAAAAGGAAAGTTTTTTATAATGTGGTGCAATATTAAAATTAGAGTCGTTCGAGGAAAGGGGAATGAAAACCTTAGTATTTGGGGAGTGTAAAACGTATGTTCAATCAAGCTATATAAACGTAGGTACTTTACATCTAGTGCTAACGGAAGTCAGTACTAAAACGTGTTTGATATTTGAAGAATGATTAAGATGATGATTGCAAAATAAATACAGAAAAAATCCATCATAAAGTAGCTTTTATTGCGACTCTATAATTTTCCATTTGCAATTGTAACCTACGTAGGGACAACATAGAACAATAACAGTAAAACGGTCTAAATAAAAAAGCAGAAACGTATTCTGTGCACTCTCTGGACCATGACAGGACTACTTTAATTGTCATTTGGTACTCACTTTTAATTAAAATTAAGAGATGCTGCGTTAAAATGTTGGTCCTTCGATCCGAACCCCACTTATAGTATGAATTTTACATCTTTAGGGGTTAATCAGTAGCATTAAGTATTAAAGATGCTCCAAAATAAACGTAATAAAGCTAACTACGTAAACATACATTAGCGACTCCTTACGACCCATTATAAATTATTTAATCCATGTTTCCATGGAACAAATCAGTTAACTGCCAAGTACTTAATTGTACTATAAGTTTATATTAAAGTTATGGCCGTGGTGGTGGGACAAGTAGGGAGTGTTCAAACATCATTCAATTATACTTGCAATGATTCAACAGCACCTTTGCGTAACGAATAGGTACCATAGTTAATATGCTTCTCGAGTGTCACCTGCGGTAACAAAGGGACATTACTAAATACCTCTAGACTACATGCGAACTTATCAACATTTCGATAGGTTCTTGTAATGTTATTTATAAGCATCAATTCCACTTTATATAGGTACTGTGAGTAAAATGTATGTGTGAAAGTGTCCGTGCAGTGATACTCGCTGACCTTTTGATTAGAAATGTCACTGACAAAATAAAACAATATCCTCCCAGGAATGCAAATAATTCAATATGAAGTTAGTACCCGCTACGTCCCGATAATTGGGTTTAAAATATTGCTACTGTTTGTTCATCAGAATGAATGTCAACGTTGACTTCAATTAGCGCTGGCCAATCAGCGGGCACGTAGGACGCGATGTGTTCAGAATCAATGGCATTTCTATACTGAATCTTGTTTAAAAAATCTATTACTTTTCTCAAATACTTTACTACTTTATTGAGGACTTGAATTATATAAAAATACGATAGTTAAATTTTAATAAAATTAGTCATGTCATGTATAATTTATTTATCTTCATAATGACGACGGAAATTAACCTATTTTATACGTATATTCTCATTCAAACGGTTACTAATCCTTTTTACTATAAAATTAAGTATTGTTGTGTAATGCAATTTTTCCTCAATCTGCAAATTAAATAAGCGAGTAATATTATTATATTTCGAAACAAAGTTACAGTACCTATGTTTTGGAAATACTGAGCCTTTATGGATATGACAAATGCATAAAGCGAGAGCTACAATGTGACCTCATCGAGCTGTGAATTATACAAGAGATAATCACTAATATCCATAATGAATTGTATACTTTTTACATACGTTGTTATACACAATACCGAATAACGGTAACAATCACAAAACTTTTATGGAAATGGGTAACAGGTAGTAAACAAAAAACTGGGTAACATAAATAAAATCGAAGTAGGGTCTCGTACGGTTATTGTGAGATTTCGGGGGTGTCTACCTGCTAAGTACGATGGTCATGGGATGAGATGCTTTCGGTAAAATTATCGCTTTTGGTAGCCAGTAAGTTTGAAGCTTTTACTAGAACAATAGCAAACTTTGAACCCTACACGTAGAACTATTCAAAATTGTATTTTTGCATCCAAATAATACTGTAGCAACTTTCATTCTATGATAAGATTGTTCAACAAATTCAAAACGATATGAATTTACCAATCAGTCCTGTACCTATTTACTAGTTTTCATTTTATTTAGATTTTCCGAACTACATATTTTTCTTAGAGCTGCTGCTATCTGTATAGATTTAAGTAAAGCAGTTCAAACTGTCTAATGTTATATCAACAAGACACAAGAAAAGAAGTAAACAAGTTGTTTATCATGTCCACTTCATTATGCGTTATGGCGCAATAAGCTAACATCAATGATGCTAACAATGTGTTACTATGAATACACTGTCACCTAAGATTGATCGGTATCAATCAAGCTGTTTGTAGTAGTGGCGAACCAGCATATAGTTCTAAGAACTGTATGAGTTAGCATTTCACTTTCAATAGACACACCATGTAGATAAGCTACGAGAAAACGTGAGTAAAATCAGTCTCCCATCAAGTTGAGCCTCTTTTGTGTTCGAGGTGTATAAAACCAAGTATCTACGATGAAACAAGTTGTTTAAAATGGCATAAATTAGCATTTTCACATAGTAATCGTATAATAATTGCGTAGTTTATACGTCTCTACGGTCAACTCCACAGAATACAATAGAATCTATTTTTCATTTTAATAGATAACAATATTACATCGGTTCGCATTGCATCAATGGAATGGTCACCTCGGTCGTCTAGTAAAGCTATATTATAATATATAGCTTTATATAGCATTTTCTGAGATGTCATTTTCAAGTTTTTATCGAAGTCTCCGTCGTCATCGTTGGTCGGAGGTTTTGGTTTGGTTTTTGTTTCTCTTTTTTCTCGCGTTTCACTACTTTATGCCGAGAAGATTCCAATTGCCTTCACAAGTTAGTGTACTAGGTACTACTCGGTAAGTTGCAAAAAGAATATCGTCGATATAGGCAAATTCGATACAATTCATTTTGAAGCTAGTTAAAAAACGAATGATTGAATGTCAATTAAATTTTTGTGGGATCAATTCACGGGCTCCTTCTACCTATTAAAAAAGAATAACGTAAATTGGATCAGAAATGAAGAGAAGCAAAGAAATGCAAAGAAAAAAAAAGCTCCTCTATTGCAGAACCTCTTCCTTTTTTGCATTCCGTTTAAAACTGAATTGAAACAGAAAGTCTCTTACAATGATTTAAAAGAAACAAATAAGATCAATTCAATATAACCTTAAGACTGGCCTTAATACTTGCTTTGCGGCACGATTTCCAACTTTTCCAAGTTTAAACTTACTTAAGTATAATTCCGAGATCTTTACCTTCTGCCATAATTAAAGCATAATACCAAAAGCATCAGAGAATTTGTAATTCAGGTGCAATATATTTCAGCTTGGGCTAAAAAAGACACAATAAGGCGCCACTATCGCTAATGTAGCAACCCAAAAAAAACGATGCTTATGCTGTTGGCTGTTGCCAATAATCTCTGGCAGAATGTCGGATGATACAATTTTGGACTTACATATACAAGTTACTGGTATTCTTTCAGGTAAGAATTTGTTTTTACTTTTTAGGCCGATTTGGCCAACCGAATGTTGAGAGATACAAAGTATAAATGGCCTTTACAAGGGGTACACATCTAATATTTTGTTCTTCATACTCCATTTTATTAAAATGTGTGCCCGTTAACACAATTAAAAAATATATTGAATGACACGCAAGTGCTAATGAAAAATTGGTAGACATTGTGGGCTGTCGTGACTCGTGACTAACCCAAACCACTCCTGCAGGTAGCGTGATGCCAATAATAATATCATTCATTGTTCCGAGTTAAAACACCTTGGTATAACATTATCCTGATTTAAGTCAACTTCTACGGCTGAATATATTATTGTTTTATTCAGAATTCTTGGGTATCAATGTGTTGATAGGGGATCATATAGTTTTTGAGCATCCTCAAAAGCTAACTGTAGAGACAGTGATCTTCATACTGTGCATATGTAGGTCCATAATCGTGGTACCATTGATATGTTGTGATACAATAGGATTGATGATGCCCACCATCATCCTATATTTGTCTTTAGGTTGATGGGCATCATTGACCACTTTTCGCTTCTGAAACTTCATGGGAAGTGATGGAATAGGCCCGTTACTTTATCAGCCGTGATCACATATTCATGGAAAGAAATGGTATTGTAGATTCCATCAGAGGCACAACCAACATGTAAAATCTAAACCACATTGTCAACACAACATTCTATGACATAGAAAGGGAGATCATTTTTTGTTGAAACTATGTATGTTACAATAAGCTGTGTAAGAGTATGCACGTTAGTTTTAATTTCGCAAAGCTATTGTTAGGAATGCGCCTGGGCGTAGAGATATAAGGGAAGGGGAACTGACCGGCGACTGCTGCCACCTCCTTTGCCCCGACATGTAAGAAATCAGTAAGAGATAAAGAACTCGCAATCAGTTGCCTGCGCTCCTGAAAATCGAGTTGGTCGAGGCTGTTGGTCCTAGTCCCGCGCACCGCCTGGACGGGCGCGCTCAGCGACATGTCAACTACGCGTCGCCATGTCGTACAGACGGCATCTTCACTATTGTAATAACACCAATTACACTGTCAATGAACACTAAACAAAGGCACACTAGATGTGAAACCGACGCGAACAACGCCGATCACGACGTTTTCATTGCGAAATGCCTGCGCCGCTAGAGACGCTCAACGGCAAACTGGCGTGCGGGCGGCCGGTAACGCGGGGCAGAGTGGGGGCCCGGCTGCCTGCCTCTGTCCCTCCTGCATGTTGCAATGCACTCAGCTCGCCTCTCGGGCTGTAGTCGTATAGAGAGACGACGGGCGAGTATCTGCCGCGCCGCGCGCCGTCACGTCAACCAACACAGACACAACCGGCCTACAACGAACTACGGTACGTCGCGTCGTGGCGGCGGCGTCAGGCCCGCCGGAATTATGAACGTTTTGCTCTATTTGTATTGTAACATTTGTACGCAGATACTGACAACTTCGCTTCATATGATACCTTTGTTTGGTACTCGAGTTTTACAAGCGTATTCATAGTTTTACATGGAGATAATTATGTGAACAATCAAGCCTCGAGTTCTAAATGGTAGAGTCGTTATAAGTTCAAGGGTGACTTGATTATTTGCAGGTAAATTGATGAGTTCCATACTGCGAAGAGTCAATGACGGGTTTCCTTTTATGTGGTGAAGAAAAATGTGCGTGTATGTGGATAACATTTTGGTAGGTATGCCTTTTTAAAGGTAGAATGAGATTAATAATTACACCAAGAGAGTTAGTTGTTAGTGTCAAAGACATCTGATAAGTGAGCATAGAAATGGGGTCTGAAAGTCGAGCGTTTTATCTGGTTGAAGTCACAATTCAGCTACTGCCTAGGCACTATGGCAGCAGTTTGTGAGCTGAATCACACCTATCCGTAATCGGGCCTTTTTGAAGGTGTTCAGCGTGAAGAGAAGTGGTTAAGTAAGGTAATTTGAAAAAGATGAGGAATTTAATGTACAAAAGTACAACCTCAATACGAAACTGCGAGCAGGCGAAGTCTCGAAAGATGAACACGAGGCGGTCTGGCACTCGAGTTGACTGGAGTGTCGAGATGTGGTAGAGCTGACTACACACTCTACTACACAGACACAATAAGCCGTTGACCTAAAACCTAAAACAGCGTTTAGGTCAACCGAGGATAGTAAAACAAAGTGAATTTTAGAATCTCACCAATGACGCGTTGGATCTCGGATTTGAGCTCAGGAATTGTTTCTGGTTTATTCGCGTAAACCCGAGATTTCAAAATACCCCAAAAGAAAAAAATTGCACGGCATTAAATCGCATGATCTTGGTGGCCAGTTGAAAATCGTTGCTGCAATAAATCGACTGTTTCATGCGCTGTGTGGCAGGTGGCACCGTCTTGCTGAAACCACATGTCGTCCAGATCCATGCCGTTCAGTTGAGGCCACAATAACTCTGTTATCACGTTCCTGTAACTAATGCCATTTACAGTCGAGCGGTCTTTCTAAATTTTTGTAACAAGTTATCACATTTATAACGCGTGGTTCTTTCATAAAGCGGTTTATTTTTAATAATCGGAATAAACATAGATGGCAGCTGTGAAATTTCAGAGTTGCCACTTGCACGAAAAAGAAATGACACAACATTTAAAAAGTGCACTCTTATTGAGACACCCTTCATATAGGAATAGCGAAACATACGCAAAGGAGCCTCGGAGCCGAGTTTGATCAAATTAAACTGCATCATTTGAATTTTGCCTATAATAAATTACTTTTAAGGAAAACGTTCCCTGACCTACACTATGGTTTGCCAGCTATCTTGACTAATAAAGCTAATCCTAGACTAGAAAGCTATCCTCAGCAGCCTTTTTTAAAAGACGTCCTGAATTTGTTCAAAACCAAAAATTTAATACATCTAGTAAAGTTGGCATTTTTGCCGCTAGAGTTGAGACTCTACATTTTTTCTCTTTTACCGGCACATAGTACTAACCTCAATCAATCAATCTGCCTAGCCTTTTTCCAACTATGTTGGGGTCGGTTTTCAGTCTAACCGGATGCAGCTTGATACCAGTATTTTACATGGAGCAACAGACTATCTGACCTCCACAACCCAGTGACTGGGTTATATGATACCCCTTGGTAAGACTAGTTGTCAGACTTTCGGGCTTCTGTCTACCCGTAACAACATTCAAAGATCGACGAATGACAGCCGGGACCAACGGCTTAACGTGCAATGGCACGGAAGAGTCTCGGTATGTGAAGATGGTCACCCATCTACGGATGAACGCCGGCAAGCGCAGCTTAACCTCATGGATCGACAAGTGCGGCTGTTACTTAGCCACGAGCTCCTCACATAGTACTACCTACTAACAGGTAGGTGTATGACGCTATTACCGCACCACGGTAAAATAAAAATATGAGCCAGACAGGTGGAAGTGAGGCTGTCTGCCTAAGGTGCGCCCTCCGCCAGACGTACATTTTAGATCACCAGGCTATTTTAATGCACCCCTATTTCATACTTACTCGACATTGCAATGGTACTGTCGAGGTTGTTTTCTTTAGACAAAAAAAATCAAGTAATAAAAAACTAATACCCAACTACGACTTAAAAGGTATAAACAAGACACCACAGACAGACAAATTAAAAATCCGGAGTAACACGTGTTAGGGCATAAATCGAACAGATTACGTGTGACTCCGGATTTTTAATTTGTCTGTCTGTGGTGTCTTGTTTATACCTTGTAAGTCGTAGTTGGATTTTAGTTTTTATTACTTGATTTTTTTAAATTCTTTTGGGGTTATAATATATATATTTTTGAAATGTGCTCATTAAGCCCTTTCATTTGATACCCAACATGGTACGATTAAACCATTTTTTTTGTTAAGTTCCTCACTTTATGTCCTCTAGAGGGCGCCTTTTTTGATTTAATGTGACTTCACATAGCCTATAACCAGCGGACAATCGGACGACGCTTCTAACGATACCTCATTTGTCAAATTGTGATAAGTGGTTTGGAAGATAGGAGGGAACAGATGAACATACATACATACCGGTCAAAATCATAACCCTCCTTTTTTCTTCGCCGTAGTCGGGTAAAAACTGACTGACATCCAATCAACTGAAGTTATAAACTTTTTGTCTATTGTGGACGGACGTTATGAAACTTGATATTCGTATAAGCGTGACAATTTAAGGAGAATAAAAAAAAAAAATATAATTGCGAAAGTTACTCTATCTGTCTGTCTGTTCACGCCAAAACGACTGAACGAGTTTGGTGGAAATTTGGCACACGGATAGACCGCGACCTGGGTAAGGATGTAGGGTGCTTTTTTATCCTGGTAGTACGTTCTTGTGGGATATTTTCCAACATACACGCGGGCGAAGCCGCGGTTTCGAAATATGTGTTCAGGCACCTTTTCTGATTGGCGATTATAATGGTGTGAACTGTGAACCTGATGCAGAAAGCGGTGGACTCAATGCTGGTCACAGCTTGTGGATGGCGTGGCCAGTCCAGCAGTAGACCAGCACCCTCAGCCTATTGACATAGTTGACGAAGAAAGATAAAAAGGGGTTAACATGAGTGCCTTTGACTGTGCCGTACAGAACAGAATGCGAGTAGATACCCACATATTGGATAGGCGCAAGTCACGCGACATAATAATATGTCATGTCGCAATGCAAAATATCGTGTTATACACGCGTAATTCTATTACTCTTGTTTGACTTCAGTCAAGTAACATTTTAACGTTTAATTAATTTTAGCATCACAATATACCTTTTAGCCTTTACATTATTTCAGTACTTTTAGCATAATTTGTGAAATAGCTTTGTCATATCAAAGTCTTCATCATCATCATTTCAACCGAAAGACGTCCACTGCTGGACATAGGCCTCCCCCAATCACCGCCACTCGACGATCGGTTCTCTGCTTCTCTCATCCAGCAGATTCCTGCAGCCTTCATCAGGTCATTGGTCCACCTTCCAACGTTACGTCTTCCGGTACGCGGAGATATCAAAGTAAGTATTATGAAATAGGAAATATTTTTATCGCCAAATATAAACAAAGCCTAAACAATGGTCGTCTATTTGTTCAAAATTTACAATGACATAACATTTCGTTTGCCACTTTCGCTGTGAAGTGTCGACCCGTGACCATCCAACACTAACATTAGTTGTCTACTTTTCTATTTGCCATTACTCTAATTTTAAAGTTAAATTGGCAAGAATATCTTTAGGACCTTATTTTGTTTCTTCCTTCTTTGAATACAATTTATGTATTAGTTTAAGATGTAATTATGATTCTAGGTACTTTCTAGTTTTCTGTTATTAATCATTTTAGTTTCAGTAAAACTCTTATTAAAAACTTCAAGTGTAACTTGTTATTAACATTTGAACCGGAATTTTAACCAAAGTACCTGGGGAGGAGGGTAGGTACTCCAAAAGCGGTCTAGATTTCAGTCGCTACAGTTTATTACTCAAACAAATGATGTAATTAAGTTATTTTGAACTAGTTGTTGCCCACGACTTCGTCTGCGAACCAAGATGAAAAATATTCTATGTGCTAAGCCAGGTCATGGTTTACCCATGTGCCATATTTCATCCAAATCCGTTGAGCCGTTTTAGCGTGAAAGCATAACAAACAAAGTCGCGATTGGTTAGGATATTCACTGATCTCAAATTAGCGGTTATTCATTATAGTTTGGAGATTGTTTCGTGAATCTGCGATAAATACATTATTGCAATTTATGAAAAATTAATTAGGTACTTAAAGTACGCGCTGGAAATAAGTTCATATAGGTACATATTTCAAGTTCTTAACATTACTTAAACTTTACATTTACTTTCAGCGTGCCTAAACCATCTGCTAATCATTTGAAGTTTCTCATAGTATAGCATATATTCGTACCTATTTGGAGTTGGTTTAGGCAAGTTGATTATAGGTTAATTATATTTAACAGAACAAGATTTGCATTAGGCTTGTTACAAAGGTTCTTCTCCATAAATAAGTTATGGGGGTGGCTCGACCGGTGCGTGGAACATGAAAAACATGCATTTATATTTTGGGTCTTCAGGATTGGAGCAAGGTGAATATTTTAAAAAATCTGGCAACTTTTTACCCAATCTACTTACACATCGTGTTTAACAAATGTAAGACCATTTTGTAAAAGTCTGCAAAACCCTATCAGCCATTACTGAAAATGTATTCTATCGGGTGGGGATCTACTTGTCGGGCTTTTTATTTGAAATTATTATCAATATCGCTCTACTATAGTCTATAGTGCACCAAAATATTGATTATGAATTGCAATAATATCACTGAATTAGGTGTAGTAAGTTTCCTTTTTTTGATGTGTAACATCTTTCCTCTCGCTTTCCTGCAATCTCTCTTTCTTGCAAGCCGTGCGAGTTATTCGTGAAAAGGGACGGAAGTGTGTAACAGGAAGCCATGCGCGCGCTATTTGATATGACGATGATGATGATAAATATTGTGTACTAGCTGACCCGACAGACGTTGTCCTGTCTTAATTTGTCTAATTTTCCGCGCAATTTTCTTAATCTTTTCTTTCATAAGAACCTTCTCTTGACAATAACAAACACAACAGAAAAAGAATTAGCGAAATCGGTCTAGCCGTTCACGCGTGATGGCGTGATCAAGGGAAATAGGGTAGGGATTCATTTTTATACATATACATATAAGTACGTCAACCAAGATGTTAGATGTTACACATCATAGCGACTCATCATCTGCCTGCCTTTTCCCAACTATGTTGGGGTCGGCTTCCAGTCTAACCGGATGCTGCTGAATACCA
The DNA here is from genome assembly GCA_947522985.1 of Lithophane socia. NCBI lineage: Eukaryota > Metazoa > Arthropoda > Insecta > Lepidoptera > Noctuidae > Lithophane > Lithophane socia. The sequence goes on along the minus strand of OX383258.1, from coordinate 9,709,346 downwards.
GTATTTTATATGGAGCGACTGCCTATCTGACCTCCACAACCCAGTAACTGGGTACTACGATACCCACGATACCCCTTGATGAGACTGGTTGTCAGACTTTCGAGCTTCTGACTACCAGTAACGACTGTCAAAGATCCACAAATGACAGCCGGGACCAATGGCTTAACGTGCTTTCCGAGGCACGGAGGAGTCTCGGTATGTAAAGATGGTCACCAATCCACGGACCAACCCCGGCAAGCGTGGCTTAACCTGATGGATCGACCCGTGCGGCTGTTAATACTTAGCCACGAGCTCCTCACACCTCCACACATCATAGCGAGTAATAGCGACTACTGTAAGCCGCTCGTTTTTTAATCTTAAAATGAAATATTCAGTAAGTATTACGATATATACTTATCGATTATTTTATTACAATTCATAATAATACTTTAGTGCACTACAGAGCAACATTTCATAATTTCATTAAGTAATATTGATAACTGAATCAAAACAGCGAAATATTTGACAGCTATCTGCGATGTTGCCAACTTTCAGAATGCACCCTCATAATAGATTTAAAACTATTACCTGGATTTTAAACATACCTGGCGAATTGTAGGTGTAGGTATAGGTTAGGTACTACGCCTCTGCCTAGCCCTTCGGACAATACAAGCGAGATGTCTTGTTGTGTATTCAACCTTTTAAGAACCTCTTTCTTTTTTTAAACTTCTCCTTTGCAAATGTTTAGATGTCGTTTTAACATTTTATGAATCAGTAAGCAAATCTTGTGTATAAGATCTAAGGATTTTGACTACAACTACTTTAATATTTTAATTATGATAATGATTCAGGAGCTCTGGACTTAGTAGATTAGTATAACAGATAAGACAACATTAAAATGTGAACAGAAACCAAGTGCTTAATCCTCAACGCGAGAGTGTCATTTAACGCCACACATGAATGACAAATAAACACGTTTATGCGACAGACTGTTAAGACTGAGTTCAATAACAAGATTACATTGATTGAGAACGTAATTAACAACTCCATAAGGTGGACTGTACTATCAAGAAAAGGGTAATAAACAGATGCTTTACCTTATACACTCAACATACATAACGCAAAACCGGATGTGAAGATGTCAATGGAATGTTTCGTATCTAATACGGGGATGGAAAATGCAAAGTTGATTTCATAAATGTTAACGGTAGCAAAAAGTATGGAAAAATTACCTTTTTACTTAAAAATGTATAAACAATAATATTTAGGCGTATACTCAAGATTACTAAGGAGGGAATGTGACTTACAGTAAACTTCGTCTATAATTTCAGAATCACTGCTCGTTTCATCGTCTACTGGCCTGTGCCTCGTTTTAATCTTTTGATTTCTAACATCCATATTGTCATGCTGTCGATCACAGTACACTCAGCTGCCCACTGCCAATACACACACCAAATATTAACATCTTACATTACACTTCAATATCCTAGTTGTACAAAGTTTAAAATAACACTAAGACATTACGCATTGAATTCTGAGATTAGATAGCAATTGATAGCATCAACTTATCAAAATGTTTTTCTATTGGTGCTTGATCGTATTGATTTCGTCACAATAAATAGCAATCAACTTATTTACAAGGTCAACAAAAAATTATAGGTAGGTACTTATGTTACTCATTAACACATAATGTATCTACTGTTATGTAATGTAATGTAAGTATACATACAAGGAAGCAAAATATGCAATATGATTAGAAATTAATAAATTAACATAAGAAAAGATGATATTTATGATACTCCAAAAAATATTTCTTTAAATCTGCTATTACTTAGAACCCAGTGCAATACTTATGAGCCAGACGACAGACGGGCAGACGCTACAATAGTAACAAACTACAACACAGTTCGCGGTTTTCCCGTCTAGCGTCTTACTTTTCTGAAATTCAGTTTCACAATAAATACTCGCATGATCCTTATTTTCTTCCTGTTTGGCTTTCGTGAGGCATATTGGCAATAATTGGCATAAAATAGTCAACCACAAACCACAAATGATGTTCAACTAACACAAATTTGATCAGAATTGACGTGGTAATGGTAAGTAACTATAAAAATGTTTTAAAAAAAAACGAGCTTGAATGAACACAGTGTTCGCTTTGGATGATGAGCTCGGTTAGATTAAGCGTGTAGTCCCTTTTTTATAAATAGATGTATATTGCCCTAGAAAATAAGCGAACCATATTTTCATGCTAGAAACCTACGTAGCGTTAAATGCAAGCAGTGAAGCAGTACAAACACCCTATAAAATACTAAACACCCTGTGTAAAACATACTCTCTTATTAAAATAACAAATTAATAGTTATATGTAACAACTGCCTTATTCCTATATGGCATATATGACATTCGTTACATATATAAATCTTTATAAAAAGATGTGGAATAGTGGCAAAAGCGGCGATTTAAGATATCGATTACCTAGAACATAACTCTAGGACAGTCCGACGCCGTTTATTCATCGACGACGTTATTTCATAAAGCATTAATGGATACCAGTACCCATTGAAATAAAATGCAGAAAGCTACATTGGATGAGTCGGTCCTAATTACTAGAAAAAGCATCTCAAGGAAGAATTTTACTACAAATAGTATTAAATAACAAATCCCCTGAGGCAATAATATGATCAGAAAGAGAGGGCAATCTCACCTGCTCTAGTGTACACTGGGAAATCGCCGTCGGATCGACTGTGAGTAAGCATGGGTCCGTAGCACCGCCACGGCGGTCGGTCGCGCAGCGCCCGTGGGCCCTCCACGGCCGTTCACCTACGCCAGCCCATCAGCACAATAAACACGGCACTCGGGCCTACATCTACGTAGCACTCTCAGCGTGGCGTCCAGCTCACAGAACTCACGTCAACTCAACGATGGCGGCGCCACATAGACGGCGAGAGCGAACGGAGGCTGCGCGGCGCATCTTCCGCGCGCATCCCTCACCCTTTCTGTTTCTCTAAGCCCGTCACCCGCCGCCAAGCCCTCCGTCCCCCATGCAAACACGTGTACTGTGTTAACGTGATCCTTTCTATGTAGTAAACGCCCAATATTATGATATGTCTATGTATACTAATGTCGTGATTTTTTTATACCTCGAATACTTAGGCTCATTCATGAATACGTAGACATTTCTAACTTCGTAATTTGATTACCACAATATTTTTCATGCAAGTTTAATTTAAAAATTAAGTGAAATTTAGAAAATTTAAAGTACCTACTATCCTATCTTTTTTAGTCCATATAACACCTATATATTTCTAATCGACGCTTTTTCCACATTATTATTTCAGCACCTTTCAGCCCCCTTCAAGTTATGAATGAGCACCAGGAACCATTATGTCGGGTAGTTCAGAAAACAAGATGTTTCTAATTAGGGTTTTAACATAATTGGTATTTCTTCCTAAATGAATTACTCACTGTTAGATACATTTCTAAAGTATTCACAATTTTCTTGCCACTAACCAACCTATATTGTAATGACTTGTTCACAAATAATTATTAAGTATACCATATAATAATTGACAGTGCTGCTACAAGTTCAGTTGAACTTTAGTTCTGCTAGTGAGCAGGAAATTTTCTAGTCTTCAGGGATCACTATCAAGTAAACATGATTCCACACTAGACAGCATAACCTGGACAAGTCATATCTGTGCGTAAAACCCATTATGACAAAGAAATAGTTTGACAAAAATCTTGTACTCACTTATGTCACCATTAGCTGTTGTTGAATCAAATGGAATAGATAAATGACGACCACCTTTTCCCACAGGATGCACACCCAGATTTGATTTGTCCTCGTTGTCACCTATGCAAAATATATAAAGCTTTTATGTTCATGTAAAAAGGAAGCAAAAGAATCCTAATTTGAAGCTATAAAAAAATTCTAGTTTTATGAGGTTGAAATTAATAACAATTTTTAAACCTTATTTGATACTTTTATTGTGAGTAATTAAATTGATTTACATACAAGCTAAAGCATTAATTTACATCATAATTTCAATTCAAATTATAACATTCCACAGTGGATTATCAATGTAAGAAACATAATCTGAATAGTCCATATAGTCATGCATGCTTCCAGCTCCTTGATTCCGAGTTCTAAATTTCTTGTCCTGCTCCACAACATAGAGATTCTTGTACAAATCCTTCCAATTACTGACATCTGATTGAAAATTACAATCAAAATCTCTTTTACATAAAGAATACCACAATCTATCATTTTCAAGTAAAACTTTCAATCTTGTACTTGTTTTACAGCAATTGAGAATGTCCACCACAGACAGGTTCAGCATAATTTTCAAAAGCACTTCCTCTGGTAGCCCAATTAAACTTGCACTTGCATAACCATGGTGACTTAGTATTGTGCTTTTGATAGCAGATACAGTTTTATTTTTAAAAGTTGTTGAGAAGTGTTTCAGGTCCCGAAATATCATTGGAATTGATGTAGCTTGAGGTGAAACCACATAGCGACTGATGGGTACACAAATAGAATAAGTATCAAAGTTTAATTCATTGACCACTAAATTCACTAACACAGTCGCTCCCAGTGGACTCATGATTAGTTTCAGTGTAATACTTTTAAATCCAGACATTATTAATGTAGTTTCGTATACTCCACAGGGTAACTTCCATTTGGATAATTGCACAATATCAAAAGTTTTCATGGGATCAATCACTTCCAAGTTACTATTAACAAGTAAAAATCCATTCTCTATCATTAATACTACGATCAAAACAAATAAAAAATCTTTTTGGATGGAATCATAACTTTTGCTCTCAGATAAAATTCGCTGTACAATTTCATGCAATAGGGGTGATATCTTCTCTGTAGTACTTTCCTCTAATGTGATTTCCATGGCTTATCACATCAATTTTACTTTAATTCATTTTGAAGGGAATAATGCAGAACAAACAAGAATTTTCGGGCAAATTTGACTGAACAACGATTGTTTACCTAAAATGAATGTCATTGTACAGGTAACAAACGTCAAACTCAGCCGACAATGACATGACGAGTTGCGTTTACACAGGTAGTTTTGATATTCTCTGATAATCTATATATAGGTATGATGATGAATATTGTATGATTTTAGCACGAATATTTTATTTAATAATACTTGAATGACTATGACTTGTTTTAATGTTATTCTAGTTAAAAAAATATTATAAGTAATTAATTAAAACTAATCTTAACGCCACCGTTTTCGAAATATGTTATCATAATCATTCAAATAATCATGTTTTGTAATGTAGTAGGTATCATAAAATAAAAACTTCTCATTGTATTCCTTTTGTTTTAATAATAGGTACCTAAAAAACCATTGCAATAAAATAAAAAGCATGCTTTGTAAATGCTACAGCTAAGCAAGCAAGTTTTAGGTTTGTGAAAAATGTGAATGAGGGAAGGGAAGAGTGGTTACCCTTACCACTCTTCCCTTCCCTCATTCACATTTATGAAGTAAAGAAGTAGAATCTACCATTAGATTATTAAAACATTTTGTAAATGATTCCTTACAAATGATCTATATCGATGAATGAATGGTTGAATGATCGATTCAAGTCCATTACGAGTCTACCTTGTTAAATATTTACAGAACAACATTTTTCTGGTTCCAGAAAGGACTAAATTCTACGCTATTGAAATAGAAAGAAGTAGGTACATAAAACATACTTCTATGCTATAAGACTCACACTACTACAAGTTTGGGTATTTTTATTAATTTTGTAGGTTTCATACAATGTCTGGCTGACTGTGATTAAAACCTGTTTTAAATGTCATTTCAAACATGTCCATTCTTACTATAGCGTTAAATAATTGTTTGCCTTTTGCAATTAAGTAGAAAAAATATCTTAGAATTGTGGCTATTCTTGTGGGAGGCTTAGTATACAGCAAAGTATTTATTTTGGCTACTAACAATGAACTTGAGTTCAACACTAGTAGAACACCACCTGAATTTCTTACTTGTTGAGTTGACTTGGGCCACAAAAGCTGCTGAGTACATTACAGTAGGGCCAGAAAAAGTTGAAAACAATTGTAAAAGAAGATTAATAAAAAGGTTAGGCAATTAAAAATATGCATCATTATTTCATTCATTAAAAATATGCATAAATGAAAGAAGAGTCCTACAAGAAACGAAACTAGTAGGTCCATAAAGTAGCAACTATTTTTATTTTATTACCATAAATAAGTGAAAAGTCAAAGTGCTAAAAGTCTATTCATGTTCACTAAAAATTCATTAAATAATATAACAAAATGATCTTCTATTCTTTTCTTTAGAATTGTTTTTATTTTTAAATCATTATGCAAACTAATAAAACTTACACTATAAGAGCACTATAATTGTTTTTTTTCTTCATATTATTATTTTTGTATCATAGATAAACATTATCAGTATATGTACAGCCTACTGAGGAATTTTTTTTTTTATAAATGCTTGATGAAGTAGTTTTTATCACATGGCAGAAGTAGGTATTTATAATTTGTTATTTTAACAATTACTACTTGTTTACTGGCACTGACATACTCTAGCGTAAATTAAATTCAGTGGTTTGCACAAGCTGTCTTAAGTTCAAAACTTTAAAACGTGGTTTTGCAACTTCTTACTGAAATAACATGCAATAATTGTAAGACATAGTATAAATAAACATAGTTTTACTTAAAACCAACAGTATCAGTGACAGTACGGTAATTGACGAGATTGTAAAGTTTTTAGTACTAGGACTAATAATAATGGCAGCACTCTCCTGTCTATCGAGGTTATTTGTAATCAAAAACTTCGCGATCCGACTTCCCAAACAAGCAATAATAAATATAATATAATAATACATTTAGACGCTTACCAATACTTCCACTATTCGCTAGTTTCTTGTTACTCTTTAGAGAACCATCCAAGTTATGATTACTCGAACTTTTATCGTTGTCACTAGCCATTGAAAGGATTAAAGTGGTTAATGTAACAGATAAAAAGTATCACAAGCTATTGTTCATTGCAAACATGTTTTATATTTTCACTATTATGTAAAAACAACTATAAAAGTAAAAAAGCACTCTTTCAGAGGTAAATCATGTTTACACCCTCTGTTTCAGACAGATGACAGAAAGTTAGAATGTCAGAAACTCTAAAATCATAACAAAAGGCGCGTTCAAATAAATAAGAAACTATTTTGACAAGTCTACCACAATAATGCATAGGGCAGGATGTATGAACATTGTTGGCAGCATCGATTTTGCAGCTGGTGTGCATTTCAAATGCATTCCATCTATTTCATTGATTTAGACACCAAACAGATAAATGAGATGAGACATCGAATTCAAGCAAGACTGATTAAAAATAGCTTCTAACTGAACAAAATAAACAAATGCCAAATTGATCGTCTATGGCCCCCTATAGCCAGGTGGATTACGGTGCGGTAAAAAAAGCTTCAATAAATTATTTTTCAGGTTCAGCCAGACCATTTAGCTACGAGATCGTTGCCAACAAAATCACAATATGCCTGTAAGATTTTCTTTACCATAAAGCATTACATTACAGTCCGCATTCAATCTACTACAGTCGTAGGCCCGTATTACAGAATCTCACTAAAAACTCAAGAATTACTTATAACTCGTTTACTTTTTTGATTGGTCGAAACTAGTTGTAATGCTCCAGTCTTGAGTGAAGTTCTGTAATACGGGCCTTCCGCCTTAGACTGCAGCCTAACTGCAGCTACTTCTTCAAGTGGTGAATCCTTTCAAATCTTAATAGTACTAAGTTTAGTATACCTATACAACTAATGAAACGTCTCGACAGGAAAACTTTGCATAGTTTGCTATAGTTAAACCTTTGCATACATTATTTCAAGCACATGTCAGAACATAGATTTTTCTCGGTTTGCTTTGTATTTTATTTAACATTTTGTTTTTTCGACTATCTTATATGTGATAGACTGATAGTATTCTTTTATCGATATCTTGGAATCGACATCGACGGTCTATACTCTATACTAGTGTTGTATCATGCGCACAGATCATACGTCGCGATTATGTTCATCACATTCTCAAATTCACTACCACTACTGTTGATAAAAACTTGCTTGAGAAATACGAACGAAAAAAACTATTAACAATTAAAAACGTTTTCATAAAATCGAACAGTTATATCTTTTCCCAAAACAAACATTAGGTTTTTTATGCATTTACAATATTCTAGAGAACAGTGGCTGCTGATGTGATATTCTTGAAATGTCATCGTATATGGCTGGTGTTTTTGATTTAGATTTAGATGTGGATACAGTTACTGTTGGAGATTCAGATGAAGACGATATAATTGAAGTCGACGAGGTATTCATAACAATATATGATATAAAATTAAAGACACCTCATTATTACTTAACCTAAAACCTTGTTCCATATTCTGTTGATTGTCAAGGATAAAATTCGTCGCAGTTGATTAAATTTATTTTCGTAGAAAGAAATTAAAAATGCCATAGGCTTTTAACTTTTTGAAGTATAAAATACCTGTAATTTTTTTATCTACTGTCCCTTTTTGCAAATGCTAATTGTTTGTGTTATAAAATGTCTATCAAAAAGTTGTCTTGATTTATTTTACAGCATAGTAAAATTATATTTTGTTTTCCTAGGTGGATTATGAGCCTGAGCTACATGTAAATGCTATTGTAGAGTAAGTAAAACCTTAACATAATAGTTTCCTTTTATCCTGCATTTATATACTAACTAAAATATTTCTGAAACTTTTTCTTTCAGGACTGAAGGATCTGAAACTATTCAATTATGTGAAGATAATGTAAATCCAGGCCAATGTAAACGTCTTGGTCCTCAAGACTTTGAATTACGCAAAGTTTTGGGGAAGGGAGGATATGGAAAAGTGTTTCAAGTTCGAAAAATTACTGGTCCTGATGCAAGTGCACACTTTGCTATGAAAGTTCTGAAAAAAGCGTCTATAGTACGCAATCAAAAAGATACTGCCCATACAAAAGCGGAGAGAAATATTTTGGAAGCTGTGAAGGTAATTAAAGATGATATATGTTTTGTTTATAAGTAGGTACTATTTATATAATATATTATTGATCTATATTTAGTACACACAATTTCTTGGTACCTAATTAGTATAGAATACTTAATAAAATTTTATAAATATTTCAGCATCCTTTTATAGTGGAATTAGTATATGCTTTCCAAACTGGAGGCAAGTTATACTTAATATTAGAATATTTGAGTGGTGGCGAACTTTTTATGCATCTTGAACGTGAAGGTATATTTCTAGAAGATACAGCATGGTGAGTTCATTTATGTCTAAATAAGTTAGTTTCGGGGATATCGATAGAAATGTTAACAATTTATTCTGTTTCAGTTTTTATTTGTCAGAAATTATCTTGGCCTTAGAGCACTTACACAGCCTTGGTATAATTTATCGTGATCTAAAACCAGAAAATGTACTATTGGATGCTCAAGGTCATGTGAAACTTACGGATTTTGGATTATGTAAGGAACATATTCAAGAAGGAATAGTTACTCATACTTTCTGTGGCACAATTGAGTACATGTAAGTAATACTGTTGGACTTTGGGGACTATTTGTTTCTTGCCTGCAATCAATTTTAATTTCCCTAAACATAATAATCTTGTAATACCAACCTCAAAATAAGCAAGAATATTGTAAATATTTCAGGGCACCAGAGATCTTAACACGAAGTGGTCATGGGAAAGCTGTAGATTGGTGGAGTCTTGGAGCATTAATGTATGACATGCTCATTGGACAGGTTGGTGTTTACATATAACTTATTGTTGTCCTCTTGATGACCTTCAGTACAGGTAGAGTTCTAGTATCTTCTATTAGCTATTTGATCAAGTTAAGACCTCTTAGGCATCCTTAAGGCGCGTTTATATGACCACGCTTATAAACCACATTCACGCCGCACCCGTAACCGCGTCTTCAAACCGCGAATGTGCAGCCCCCAAACAGCCCCATTAAACAAAAGGAATGTCACACGAGTATGCAAAGAGCAACAGTGGGGGATTGGGGTACAGTAGTGTACAGTTCAATGGCAAAACCAGTAAAAGCTGGCCTCTAGTTCTATTAAAACTCCGTACTATGTTGGGACAGCTCAAGGTTTACCACTGAAGTGCAGTCGACCGTATATGCGTAGATTGGACGCTGCGCTGAGGCTGCACGTACGCGCAGTCGCGTTGAGATTTCTATTTTGAAATCTCCGAATTCTTTGAACCTTTATGTAATTAGCATAAGCCTAAAACTCCGATAGCCTCTCTGTGAAGACTCATCACACACCGATTCCAAGGCAACAAAGAACCAGCAGGAAACGCTTAGTTAACGCTCTGTAGGTTAGCTCTTTTAGGGTTTTGCACCCAATCCCAGACGGACAGCGGAGCCTTAGTAGTTTTAGGGTCCCATTGCGTGGGTTCTAACGAATGGGACCCTAAAACTACTAAGGGTCTCAGCACACATATGGGATCGGAAAGGGATCGTCACCGTATCGCCTCGAGCCGTTCAGAATGGTTTGTATTAAACTCCCTACTGCAACGCACACTAATCGGAATAATAACGTAATCGCCTCGCCTCGGAACAGGCTCCGAACTTGAATTCCCGCGCTTACGGCTCATCGTCCCCGCGCTTACGTTTCTCCGTCCCCGCGCTTACGTCTCTCCGTACCCGAGCTCACATCTCTTCGTCCACCCTTTCCCCTTTCCCCTCCCGCGACTTGCCTGCTAAAGACGCCGCCATTCGCAAGGAGTATTTCATTCGTGCCAACCAGGTCAGCCAGGGGGCGGCGAGGCGTAAGCGCGGTGTCGCCTAGCCGTAGCCGAGTTGACGTACAGGCGCTGCTGATACGCTTTCGTTACGTGCATACGGTAGGTTGACGCCTGGTTGACAGCGAGGCGAAAGGCGTTACGGTTACGATCCCTTTCCGATCCCATATGTGTGCTGAGACCTTAAGGCTCCGCTGTCCGATGCCCTGGGGCCAGATCGACCCTGGCTATTGGGTTAACGTTTTGTGTCCAATTGTACAATCTGGGAGCCCTGCATACAAGCCTTTTGTATTTTGTATGGTGAACACAGTCCTTCTTCTGTCGCGGAATCTTTGGTCGCGGTCAGCCCGCGCTGAGCCTGTAGCTTTACATTCGTCCCAAAATAATTTGTTCAGCCTCAGTATCCTCAGGGATGGCCATTAAAGGCGGTCATTCACGCTATGGCTTATTTCCCCAGCTGGACGCCAAAAAGACTTCGAACTCAAGTTCAATCTTTGGTAACGGCGACGGCACCATTTGTAGCCTTAGAAGCTCGCTGCCAGAAGACTGTTCGCTTAAAGTCAAAGTCAAATAATTTATTTTCAAATAGGCACATATAAGGCACTTTTGAACGTCAAAACAAAGAAATAGAATTGATTCTAGTTGCCCCTTCCAAAAGGTAGTTTTCGTATGGAGAAGAATGGGCAAGAAACTCCACCATTACTCTTTTTAAAAATGTTTTACAATATTTTGTTAGGGAATATGCATGTGATTCAAATATGGGTCAAATATTTTTTTCTGTAAACTATGTTACTTCAGAATTATGCCTCCATCAATATTTTTGAATAAAATTTCTTTTTGAGCGAGAAATTAATTTTTAAAAAGTCCCATAAAACGGTGAGTAATTCAAATACTTGAAAAGGCTAAGAGCGGATGTGACGTAACGATCCGGGATAACAATCAAAATGTCAATGTCAAGTCAATGTCAAACGCTCATAGAAAAAGGAGTGTTTGACGTTGACTTGACAGTTGATTGTCTGTTTTCACGAACCGTGACGTCACCACACCAAGCGCGCCAAATGGAGGGCGTTTAAATAGCCCGGATCGGTTGGATATTTTTAAACATTTTTTTAACTACTTTAAATTGCTTTTTTGCCGTCGAATTTTTTTTTACTATTATTTGACGATGTAAACTATCGAATAAAAATATTTAAAAAATACATGCATATTCCCTATTATATAATAAATTATATGTGAAGACGATGGACCTGCAATAAGATTACCTACTGTACCACAAAAGGTAAAAAAGAATTATAAATGGAGCAATAATTAGCTTAGAGCTATGGTGCGTTGATTTCTCCACATTGGGTGGCACCCGGGTTCTAGGGCGCTATAGAGATATGAGGTGCAGCTCCAGTGTCACTCACTGAGGCTTTGTTTTGTTTCATTGAGCTTAGGTATATAATAATTTCAGTCACAATCACAAATGGCATGGAATACTTTTACATTATAAAAGTAGTGTATAAAATAATGTCACTATGTATAATTACAAAGTTTAATATTATATTTCAGCCACCATTTACCGGAGATAATCGTACAAAAACAATAGAGAAAATTTTAAAAGGTAAACTAATGCTTCCTGCCTACCTCACACAAGACGCACGCGACTTGATAAGACGCTTAATGAAACGTTCGGAAACGCAACGTCTAGGAGCACAGGGCGCGGCTGCCGTCCGAGGTCATGCATTTTTCAAACATGTTCATTGGGATGAAGTGTTTGCTAGGAGATTGGAACCACCTATAAAACCCAGACTGGTAAGATTAATTTGTTTCATTAGTTCGAAAAAATAATCATCTGTCCCATTCATTTTAATTGAATAGGTAAGTAATGCAGGTATTGAAGTTTTGTATGGGGCAGCTGATACTTTTTTTGGCGATTACGATGTTGGTCGCATGGAGAAAGTTGTTCAGTTTGATAGTATGTCCACATCCGAAAATATGACCTTACATTTCTGCTGTAGAGTTCATATGATGAATATAACGGGTGTAAAGAGCCCATCACCAAGCCGAGAGTCACGTATTACTCCCATAGTCATTGCCGATAAATATATACCCCTTTGCAAAAAAAACGGGCACCTTAACAGTCATTGGCTTTTTATGGATAATATTAATATTTTTACTATGTCATTAGCATAAATGACGAGTAATTTGTTATAATCAATAAGAATATAGTTTTTTGGCTACACCCCTCTTCTAGCAGCGCTACAATTTTACTAGCTCTTATTGCTTTTTCTGCCATTACAATCGACACAAAGATATCACTTTTAAGTCACAATAAGGCTGGATTATGCGACAAACATAAATTATTCTACTAAAAATAACGAGAAGTTAGTTTTAGTTGCCAGGATAACCTTCTAACCACAAACCTGCAAAATGTTAGTAAAAGTCACAAACGGAAAACGGGATTATTATTGTTTTAAACAAAAGTTTCGAATTTGGAATTAACTTTTTTTCTTACCCAGACTCTTTATTAAGTGCCAGTAACATAGTTTGGCTATTAAAACCTCTTTACAACTAAATGATTACCAATAATGTACAAAAATCAAAACCGCCCGTTTTTTTTGCAAAGGGGTGTACATTGGGAATGTTCAGTTCGGCTCGCCTTTGCACGCACGACTGTTTTTAAGTGCGTTATATTACGATTACCAAGTCCTACAGATTACCAAAAAGTTTGTTCCAGCAATAGGGAATATGCATGTATTTTTTTAATATTTTTATTCGATAGTTTACATCGTCAAATAATAGTAAAAAAATATTCGACAAAAAAGCAATTAAACTTCTATGAAAAAATGCTCAAAAAAAGGAAACAAAATAAAAAATTTCAGAAACAATAAATAAAATTATTCCTCATCGTAAACCTTTAGTACTTAAAAAAAAGTTTAAAAATATCCAAGCGATCCGGGCTATTTAAACGCCCTCCATTTGGCGCGCTTGGTGTGGTGACGTCACAGACCATGAAAACAAACAAGCAACTGTCAAGTCAACGTCAAACACTCCTTTTTGTAGGAGCGTTTGACATTGACTTGATACTTGTTGATTGACTTGACATTGACATTTTGATTGTTATCCTGGCTTGTTACGTCACATCCGCTCTTAGCTTTTCAAGTATTTGAATTGCCCACAGTTTTTTGGGACTTTTTAAAAATTAATTACTTGCTCAAAAATATTTTTTTTTTCAAAAATATTGATGGAGGCATAATTTTATTTTGAAGTAATATAGTTTATAAAAAAATATATTTGACCCATATTTGAATCATATGCATATTCCCTATTATTTTTCTTCAATGTTACAATATACCACAGAACAGATTTTATCTGTTCTGTGCAATATACCTACAGAGTGATTTGGGCTTTGTGATGGGTTTTTACACGTATTTTTGCAAGAAGTGTAGTCGGTAAGTTATAGAATAGTACAATTACGTTTGATCATTTTACTAACGACCCGCCCCTGCTTCGCACGGTTAAACGATCCACGTGTCAAAACATCGAAATGTCTTTATTATTTGTAAGATTAATTTTAATATAATACACATAAACTTTCCGGAAGGAATAAATTATCCAAATGATGGTGAAAACCGCATCAAAATCCGTTGCACGAAAATCGACTTTAATTTGTATAGATATAGATGTAGGCCTTTTCGTGTAAAATTTTTGAATAAATAAGCATGTTAGTAATTACTATTTTCAGACAAGTGATGACGACGTTTCGCAGTTTGATACAAGATTTACTCTGCAGACACCAATTGATTCACCTGATGAGTCTACTCTTAGTGAAAGTGCCAACCTAATGTTCCAGGTAACTGCATTGTTCATTTTATATTTTAATCGATTTTGGTCTATAATGTAATTTTGTTTATAATTAAAAGTAGTTATCAGCGCAGGTGTAGACAAGACAATAATAATTTCATTATTATTAGGTACTAGCTCAGCGAAAAATCAAGATGGCGGTATTAGTTTCGGTTTGACCACGCGCCAAACAAAAACTTGTAGTGCTATAACTTTTATCTCAAATGAAATAATTTGTCAGGGCTTTACCTACGTGGCGCCATCTGTAATGGATGAAATCCACAAACCGCGTGTTATAACTGCACGTTCCCCACGACGCCCGAGACCTCAACACCACCACTTCGCAGTGCCGCCAGCTTCCACTGCGCACCCACACTCTCACGCTCAACATGAAGACCTCATGGACGTTCAAGGTTTACCTATATAGTAAGTACCTACCCTTAGAATTAATTGGAAATAGATAAGTGTTGTGTTAATTTAACTACTGGTCTGTATTAATGAGAAAAAGCGGGTTTATCCTTCCTGTTAACTTTGTTACATAGATATCCTGAATTACGAAAATTAATCACAATTGTTTGATTGAAGTGTAGAGAACCTCTCTACATTGTTACAAATTAAGAGAGAGTTGTGTAAGAATTTAAGACAGACTTTTGTGTTTTAATTTCATTCAGAAATAGTATGAACAAATAATTAAGTAAGTACATTTAAAAATTTGCGGCATTCATATATTTTGCTAACATTCATTCACTGATTTACTTAATTCCGATTTTATTTTTTATACTGCATTGCATATTACTGTTAAATTTAATAAAGGAATTGTTTTCTGATATTAAGTGCCCTAGTTCAATTGTAAAAAACCCCCACGAGACCCGCCAAAACTAACGTTAGTTAATAAACATAGAAAATGAATTAATACATAGGTTATAGAGGATATAATTTTAGTATAACACTATAATTTCTTTTATTTAATTAAATGTCTGATTTTTTTGTGTCACTCCTTATTATAATTTGTCGTCACCAACCTTCTGTTTGGAAAGATACAGAAGTGTGTCATTGTTTACTTTTATAATCTGTACAATAATATTTCTTTTTTTTTTGTAATTTATTATAATAATCAAACGAACTTCCTACAAAAAGCTTATGAGAATTGGAATGCAATAATAATGTATAACTATATTATATCGTAATAAAGATGTGTTTAAGTTATAAGAATGATTGTTATTTGAAAGTGAAATAATAAAGGGTAATACAGAGCAGAGCAAGTCTTAAACATGGATCAAGTGCTGCGTTGTATTAGTGATATTTACTGATTGTACAGATTATACTATATGCCTTAAATACATTACACAGAGTTGTTGACTATTACAATTATAGAATTGACTGAAAAGCTTTTATTTTCAGGCCTAGAGTAAATTCATATAGTTGACCATTTTATGCTAAGGATGAATTCAACTACAAAAGATGCCCATGTAATAATATCGGAAAAATGATGGTACTGTTTTATACTACATATTATAATTAATGTACATTTTATACAAGTTACCGTTTAGTCTAATCTTTTGGTAGGAATTAATCACATGTAATAAAATGTTCTAACCCCGATATGACAAAATAATAATTTACAATATACCTTGTTACCATGCTTCATGAATTGATTAAAATGTCATTTTTTATTTTGTAACCAGTAGTTTTTTTTTCCTTATTTATTAGTAATCAAATAACAAATTAAGTATCTAAAAAAAAAAAATTCTTTATAAATATCTATATAAAAGCTTTTACATTGTTATCTATACAGCTGCATTGTACTATGTAACCACTGCTAGGAGGTTACTTTGTAATAAACTGACATCAAAATCAAATTATTATTCAAAAAAAAAGCTATGGAATAAGTAGTATTAACTTACAACTAATCAATACAATTACATCACATGCTTACATCTACTCGGCTAATAGCTATAATTTTGTAACAATATAATCATTTAAGCTTTATAATGCAAGGTGGGAACATTAAACTCCAACACAGACAAGGGATACTCCACTGTGTACTGTTTATTCAAAGGAAATAAAGCACTTCGAACTGCATTACCCACTCAGTAGGGACTGTGCAAAAGCTAATACCATTCCTACCCTAAAAAAAAATACTCAAAAGGAAGATAAAAACAATTCCTGAAATTACCAATAAAATATGAACCATAAATAAGATTGGATATTCCAGCACAGCTGAATTCAGAAAATGTTAACTAGGGCAAAACAATGGCATTTTTAAACTTATTATTATATTGCAATGGAAAGAAAAACAAACAAAGAAAACCTATACACAACAAGAAATTTAACAACTTATTCTATTTGCCACAAATGGACATATTTTAAAGAAAATGTCTAAGGTCTATTACAAAATATTAAACAATTACTTTCATTTCTGTACAATTTTCACAAATAAGGTAAACATGACTTTCATTTTCTTCTGAAACCATACAAAATTGTGCATCACTACTGCACATAGCATTATGACCATCCACAACACTCAAAAGAGATTTTTTTATTTCTGCTAGTGATTTATGTGTTTTAATAGCACTGTTGCATTGAGAACAACTCAGATGACCATTTTTAAGTTGAACATTAGTCTTCTGGCACACTGGGCATATAACATTGTTATCTTCTTCAACTGAGGACCAATCCACATTTTCCAGTTGGCTTTTTTCATACTCTTTGATACACCTGTAAGGTATTGTTTTATAATATAACATTAGTAACAAGAACCATAATTAAGTAAGTAAAAAACTTCCTGCTGCATGTGCAACAGAGGCCCAGGTCATACAGGTCAGCATGTCTAGCATGCCGTTGCAATTATAATTTGGGCAAATTAATTTGACATTAAAGACATGTAAGTATCTACTCTTCTACTTCTGTCTCATGAAGTTATATTTATTTTTGTCTAATTATGTGATTTTTTATAAAGGATAATGGGGTTTACAATACGGTACAGCTGTTATAACTTGGTAGTTCTTAACTTCCCGCAGAGGGGTAACATTTTTAGGAACCAAATGGTGACATGTCCGAGTGAGAGAAAGTTATATGCGCCTATGTTCAGACCTGACAAGTTATATAATGGTAACAAGGACATACCATTCCAGCTCTTCTTGTACAAGCTCTTTTCTGAGTTCCTCCATAAGTTCATATTCTTCATCATTGATAATTTCTTCAGAATAATTGAACATATCTTTGTAAATATCAGTTAAAGTGTTGCATAAATCTTTTTCTACTAATGACCCCCGTAGTTTATCCATCAACAAACCACGGCAGTTTTGAATTTTGTGTTTGTAATTCTGAAACATTATTACCATAATATTACTCATACTGATTCAGTGCAGCATGAAAACAATAAAATGATTAAATAATAATTGCAGCTTTATCGGTTGTCTTAGTATGAATAGGCCTGTTTTTAAAACAGCTGATACAAAGCTAATGTTTACTTGGTTCAGATTAACTATGGCTACATAATATTGGTCACGCATAAGTAATATATAATTAATACAAGGGCAAATAGTAAATAATTTGGAGTACTATGCAGATAGTAACAGCCTAATAAAAAACCTAAACAATAATTATAAATGATTCTAAGACCTAAACATTATTTGAATAGGTACCAACTTACCTTTCTCATTTTTTCTTTCAACTCTTTTGGAGATTGTTTTGGTGAGAAACATAAATTTTTGAATTTTGGGGATGAAGTCATATTCAAGAAAGTACAGTAACAAGTTTAATGGTTGTAAAAATCAGTTTTATGACAAAAGTATAAAATTTAATTTGCAAAAACAAGTTGGCGCTAATACAAAATAAATGTCAATGTCAAAATAACAAAAATGAGTCATTTCGTCATGTCATGTAGACATTGACATTTGACAGCTTGCTGATAGTAGTATCTCTGTAGTCTGTGCTGATAGTAAAGAGAAGAGGAACGTGTGATCACACGGTGATCCAATAATTCACGTGTGTTACCGACGGCATGTAAGGTCGCGAACATAAAAACCGCGTACTTTAAGTACGCACGTCTATCACCAACTTAACAGTGATATCGTTTTTAGTACCTTCTCGCTTCGATTTGGAAATTACTTACGTGTGTATAAGCCTTAGATGTGGTAAAATTGCAATCCTGAAAAAAAAACCAATTCTAATAACATCTCTACCTAATGTAAATAGCAACTTACAACTAGCAACATTAGCTGTCAGATGAAAAAAACAATGTGTCTGTGAGTGTGAGTGATAAGTAAAAATATGGACAAGTCCAAAAGTTGATAGACCTTTTATCAAACGTAATTCAATAAAACCTCAAGTTATAACTTATTACTTTGATACATACCAACATTCAGATCACCAAAATGAACGATGTTGAGAAACGGCAGTCCCGACCTGAAAAGGAGACAATACACTCGGGACACTTCATGGTGTCACATTTTGAAGCTGAAGCCCAAGACGACTTTGACGACTTGGTCACGGTTCCCGAAGAAGATGAGAAACAAAACATACAAAAAGTCACAGCTGTGGCCACCTATACGATGCCCGGAGCGATGATACCATACACGCCTGATAAAGAGGAAAGTATTCAGCAACTTTCTATAGAGATATCTCTAACAAAGTTATTCAAATGTATGACTTTGGCCTATAGGTGAGTCCTCACAAATTTATATTAACATAGATGATTATAGAATAGACATACTGTAGCTGTTAATTGGCATTGATGTTTTCCTGGTACATGTTTAGTTAGTTGAACATGCCTAACTTACGATTCTAGTAGTTGTTGTTGCATGGTTATCTAAATCACAAACATGTTTCACTATTGTGCTTGGAAATACCTCAAATATTGATTACAAGATGCATTATTTATGAAGAATAATTACTTCAAAGGCTATAACATTTCAGTTTCAATTTGTAATCTCGACTTCAATTTGGCGTATTGAAGTTTATATATTTTAACTATTATTTCATATCTTAAGGTTATTGAGATTATTATATATTTATTATAATATCAAACATCTTATCAGTAAAGCATCAAATGTTCTCTAAAAATAAGGAAACAGTATGTTTCCATTGGGTTTAGCGTGCAAAGATAAGAGGGTCATCATAGTCAGTACAAAAGACACAGGTCATATGCTGAGATAACTCACTCTATGAATACTTACTTGCTTATTAATAATTTACTTGTCGTTTTTATTAAAGCTTAGTTTTATTTATTTATTTATTTTTATTTTATTATTTATATACACACTGTAAAATACAAAAT
Organism: Lithophane socia; assembly: GCA_947522985.1. Lineage (NCBI taxonomy): Eukaryota > Metazoa > Arthropoda > Insecta > Lepidoptera > Noctuidae > Lithophane > Lithophane socia. The sequence continues at coordinate 9,689,449 of OX383258.1, read as the reverse complement.
AGATATGACATAATTAAAATATGAGTACAAAGGTCCTGCTTCTTTCTTAAGAAATTTCTTCCAGCAGACCTGTGAAAGGAGAAATGAGAAAGAAATGTAGACAATAGTGTGTTATTTAGTGTCTGTGTGTAGTCTTTAGTGTTATTCTCCACTATTTTTCGCCTATTCCGTATTCAAATAAATGTATGATAAATGAACAACCATTTAGCTGACTTAATCCTTTCTCTTAATACTACTTTATTATGCGATATTATGTTGATACCTACTTATACAATGATTGAATCTGTAAACATATTAACATGCTTTGCACTACAAGTGGTTGTAACAAGTTTATAAATAAATTAATTTGCATGATGCTTGTGTAATATTGATCTGTTGGTTAAAAGCCGAGCATATTAGATTTATAGTTTTCAAGCTGCTTTTTATATGGCTCATCTAAGCTTATAGATAAGCAGTTCTTGGGTAAGAACCACATTAATGGACTGAGAGATATTGTATTTGAAACATAACATCACACCTGTATTCCCCGAAGGGTTTAGGCAGAGGTGTACCTATAGTACAGTAGTAAAAAAAGGATGATATTAGAACTACACAATTATACAGTTTATATTTAAAAAGTTGTTATTTCCTAAAATAATGGAGTCATGAGACTTTTGTGGTCCAGTGAAATAACGTATAAAGTTGTTGACCTTATCAACAAATATCTGGCATATTAGATTTTATGATACCACTCAAAATTGTAATATCTTAACCATCACCAATATACTTGTGATGTATGTTGGTATCTAAGAGTATACAAGTCACTCATTCTCAGGTTATTCACCTTGTTTTCCATCTGTTATTCCTTATTACACATGTATTTGTAGTGCTTTTAGTTCTACTAAATGCCAAAAACTTTAATAAAAATAAAAGGTACAGTCACGGACTTTAATTGATGAGCCACCTGGTACTGTTCGCATTTTAGCCGTGTAATGCAAATCGGGTTTATTCGGTTCCCGACACGCAAAGTCATGTCTTCGTATTAGAAGAAGAAAATTATATTTCATATCTTTACCGATTGGCTAACAACTTGACAGCAGTGACTACTCAAAGTCAACCAAGTCAACAAAGTCAACAAAGTTAATTGCAGGTCTAGCAACAGTTACCTAGCAACGATAAACAATTGCTAGGTTACTACTGCATAGTAACGTTAGGGTACGGAGAAATTCTCTGACATCGATATTTCAACTGTCACTGTCTTCAGTTAAGTTTTCAGAATTATTGAGTTAATGAGCTATGATTCAAAGGAGGTCAGTATCAAATAGATTGGATAAACTTAATGCAACATTGTATTTATTTTTATCATTAAGAACTTATTAGTCAACCTCTATGGATAAGACTATTTCCGATTAAAAGTAATTTATTTGTCATCTTGATATTTCAACTGTCACTGTCTTCAGTTATGTTTTCATAATTATCGAGTTAATGAGCTATGATTCAAAGGAGGTCGGTATCAAATAGATTGGATAAATCCTTTGAATCATAGCTCATTAACTCGATAATTATGAAAACATAACTGAAGACAGTGACAGTTGAAATATCAAGATGACAAATAAATTACTTTTAATCGGAAATATCCCTAGAGGTTGACTAATAAAGTCAACCTCTATGGATATTTCCGATTAAAAGTAATTTATTTGTCATCTTGTTTACGAGCATGCGTTTTGAGTTCGTGTTTAATCGTGTAATCTCGTGAATGTATGAAACTGCAAAATTGAAAAGTTTGAAGGTGGCTCATCAATTAAAGTCCGTGACTGTACATCAGTAGAGGAGTAGAGTACTAGAGTCTTGACAATCAATTAACTAATTTTTCGTGTTTTTCCTTTTGTTTGTCACAATTACTCATACTTAATTTAATGGTATTGCAGATAAAATGTGGAAGATTTTAAATAATGTTACAGATTTATTTACTTAGGTACTACTTAATTACCTATTAACGTAATAGAATGTACACAATGGGAATATAATAACTAAGCCTTTTATCGTTTACATAGGTTCATTGATTTCCATGTTTTTAACTGAAAAAGAAATGTGGTCATGCCCATAAAATCACATATTTTTTCGAGTTTCGCCCAAAAAAATAGTAATCAAAACTAAACAGAAACTTGCCTTTAATGTGTTCTGCACATAAAATAACAAAATATATAGGTTTAGGTACCTCTCGGAATCACTTCAATAGAGAGGTATTCATTACAGGAAAACCAAAGAATTTCGCCATGTTTGCAGCAAGATTGAGGTCTAAGTCTTTAGTTACATTTCTGATGACTAAGGAGTTCCCTGCTCCACACACCAAACGCGGTCGCATTGTATAGCGTTTCATACAAAATCGAAGGTATGGTCATGAGAAAAGATGAAAGTAACTAAACTGTGCTGCTCCGCACCGCGCTTGGTGTGGGGTTCTTTACCTCCATATTCTCAGTTGTTTTAAATTCACTCATTGAAACAAAATTGAAGGATTTTATATTTTTAGAGATTTCGCGACGATTGCGACGGAATTTTTCCGAAATAAAAAAGTATCATTTGACTTTATTTGTTGGCCTCTTGCTTTTTAGCAAGCTGCTACTGAGATTACCAAAATAAAAATAGGTACCTAGGTAAATTAATAAACTCAATCTCCTACACCCTTATATTGCGTAACAATGCTCGCGAGAGTATACTAAATCCTTTTCGGCACCTGAACCATGTAAACGCGGCTTCGGCGGTAAAAAATCGGCAAAATCAGGCGTCTGAGAAGAGAACAGAACAAACCCAGCACATTGCGCTTAGACGTCACGCTTGCGACAACTAGACCTATTGGTCAGGCGTGCGACACTTCTATCCAAATTAGTATTTGTTGTCACTATTAGTATTTCGCTAAGTAGGAAAATAAAAAATATTCGGTTCGTATGGAACTACGCATACGGTAATATACGAGCAGAGGATGACGACACCACGCTTTCTTTAAATTTTTAAACGCAAAAAAGTAAGGGTGTGATATGATAACACAAACGAGATCGACGACGCAATGGAGCTATCAATATCGTGGTCATCTTGCGGTGAATTAAAAAGCTTGGGAGTACAGATTATCCATCTTATAAAAGCATTTATTTGATGGATCGAAGTTATGTCTTGAAATGTATTGCTAGATCAGGATTGCTTCGATCTATAGGGTCTCCTACTCTCTACAAAAATTTCGTCGCAATCATCGCTCAATCAATACTTGGAACTGGTTGATTGAATTTGATGCGTTATTCTCATTTCAAGAGATCGATTTGGTGTTATAGCAACATGAATCGATCGACACTCAAGGATATGATGGGTCCAACCCAACCATGCAAATTCGATTGAGCGACGTCCATCGTGTTAATACACCCTAAGGACATTAAAAACCTGTATTTATGAGTGGGCCTACTTAACCGATGTTATGAATGGGCTATAAATAATGTTATGTAAGGCCGCTTGCCGTAAAGTGCGTTATGCAATAAGTATTCCTTCAAGCCTGTTGAATCTTATAATTGATATCTATATCAAATTTGTTGTTACAAATAGCTTTTCTAATTTACCTTCTGCCTTTTATTTGTACAAGTAGAGACCGTAGATAAGATAGGCTATGTTTCTTTCTTATCAAACTGCTATTTGCAATAAGCTTAAGATCACATATTGATAGCGATGCTGATAACCAGCTTACCACTTGATTGTCTGACAATTTGTTTCCACTGTGTAGCACAGTTTTGTAATATTGTCTACGCTTTTGACAAATATTCTTTTTTATTTTTTTTAATCATGGCTGTTTTAAATTCGTTCAAAGTAAAAATGCTTCTTCTTAGTTCGAGGACCTTTATAGTTAACATTTTTATGAGAGTTAATTTATCTAACATTATTTTGTGACTGGGTGAACGCGGGAAGAGCATGGTGAGTTTATTATTTCTAAATATATTTTTATGTTTTGTTTTTCTCAGACAAAAATTAACTTCGCCAAAATGGAATCGTTTTAAAGGTATAAAACTCCGGTGGAAGGACAAGATTCGATTGAACAACGTCATATGGCGGTGCTGGCATATGCAGTGTAAGTGCATTCATTTTATATTTTAAATATATTATTAAAATAAAATCATCAAAGATAGGAAAATCATAGAGACATTTTGACATTTTAGAGGCATTGAAAACGGTTTTTACCATCAACCCCGGGTAGCCCAAAAGTAACATGGGCGTATCGCGATACCGGTAGAACAATTTCCGTGAAGTTTTCATAGAAATTGTTCCACCAGAGTCGCGTCGCGCCTGTCTGCGGGAGCCTTGACGAGGTTTCTTGGTGCCTACGTATTTTTTTATCTGTTACTAGGCGGCATGTTCTGTGATAGATTTTTTTTTTAAGTGACTCATCTCCTCTCATTATGTGTCTGCGTGATAGGCTTTCCGTAGTTCGGACTTGAATTGTTAATGTTAAGTGAGAGTTCAGACGCTTAGGTTTCGTTGCTTTTAATCGACGTTCACAATTATTAATATCTGCAAGCTGATTGCTAAACTTACTGTACTTATAAAAAATAAAACCTCGAACAGGCATGCACTAGACGCGTGCTAAAAGCAATATTTTGATAATGATGCTGATATGAAATTGCTTGTAGGCGCGAAGTTTCGGACACATAATTCTTGTCTGGGAAATTGAACACCTGTACAAGTAGCGCCAAACAGACTGGAGCACCTACATAGTTATAAGATACAGGAGATAGCGGTGACCCCAAACTGGACATTAAAATAAAGACAAGGTTGATTTATATTTGATTGCTGCTACCACGTTGATATAATGCGTATTTAGGTACATTAATTTAAATACAATAATTTTGTTCTGCTGTTTAATTCAGTAATTCATTTGGAGGCCGGTTGATTGGTGTTTTTAAAAACAAAAGTTTTTTTTATTGTTGGGATAAATAAAGTGATTTTAAGAGTTCTGATACTTAGTTCTTTTTGCAATTTAAATTAGTTTATATGAATATAAAGCGGTTTGCGGAGGTCACATACATTAGTTTTCTAATTGTATTAAGTATTTATTTTAATTCAGCTATTTAGAAGCTAAATATAGCAAGCCACGCCCACGTATTGAAGGCGTGTCGGTACCTATAACCTACTACGAGACGTATGAGGACATTTTATCACATTCATATCTGATTGAGTAATAAATTACGATATAGAAAAGCCTTTCAGATTTATGCGAAGTGAACCTACGTCTGCGCGATTAACAATTTACCGATAATGTAGAATATGTAGGCCAAATAATTTATCTAAAATCTATTTCATCTATCGTTAAATAGTTGAACATCACATGTTTAGATATTAATGAAACGCCAAAGGCCCAGAAGGTTGTGTGATGTAATTCATAACAATGTTAAGACAGCGATATCGTCTATTGACACCTTGAACACCGAAGGTGCCGATAATATTCTACTATTTATATTATTATGTTTAATTAAATTATAACTGCATAAATTATGTTTGCAGTTATAAAGAAACAAAATACATTGGTATGCCAATTCGCTTCCCCGTTAGATGTTGACACGCACGTAAAACCAGAGGTAATTTATGAGCATAATTTATAATTATTTTTGATACAAAACTAACGGTAAGTAAGTATATAAAAATAATAATACTTACATAACACAATACATACTTTTAGGCAACAATACTAGAAGGTAAATATTGGAAACGAAGGGCCGAGGCGGTTATTGCAGAATATAAAAAATGGCGCAAGTTTCATATAATGCGACTCCTTGGAAAGGGAGACACTTCCGTTCAGGATACGGTAAGAAACAATTCTAATGACTACATATTCTTTACTGAAAAATAGATCTAATGTTGGAAGTAATATGGTTGCTTTTTGCTTAGATATCGGACATGGACACGGTGGAATCGTTCTCGCAGTGCAGCGACCTTGCAGGCAACATGCTCACGGACGAGGACTATCTGAACTTCATGACTGACACACTCTTCTCCACCATCACCAGCCACCAACCCTTCGCCTTCCCCGACTGTAGAGAAATAGGTGAATTCAATTTTGTAGTGATGAAAATAAGGTCAAGTTTACATTAAAAAGGAATGGAGCAACTGAAGATTACAAATGCATACGTTAACGTCTGTTAATCGCTCATCCCTAAATAAATTATATATAATACTGTATGTTTTATTTTAAGACATTGCAATAATCTAAATTGAATTACGTTTTCAGCCAGAGGAGCAAGTTTAGCAGACTTCATTCAACCAAGTTTAGGCCCACTGCAACCCAATCTTGAGGATTTTATGGACACATTGGAACCACTTCAGGGTAACTGTTATTTTAAATATTAAATAAGTTTTCTATTTTTCTACCTGTTTCAAACTAATGTGTCATTAAATGTTTCAGATTTGTTGACGCCCAGATTATTACCGTCAGTGCCAGAGGAATCTGCGCTAACTTCCGAAGATTCGATGTATCGAGGGGGCATGTCCGTGGACACCTACTCTCCACAGAGTTTTATGAACAGCAGCCAGAGCAACACAGCAGTCACAATGCCGACCAGTCAGATGTCTTTGCACGGTACTATTTATAGTTTGCACATTTCACGATGACGCGTGTATCGTTTCGCGTCAAGCGTATCAATGTCATAAAAGTGACAGCATTCGTCATCATGTAATGTAAACCCCTACATATAATTCGATTTATTTAATAAGCCTTTGAAAAAAAAAGTAAATTACTAAACAGCACCACTTTTCTAGGCACCAGTAACAATACTCAAATGATGTCGATGGCAGAACAAACAATAAAGAATGAGCAGCAGATGGGAATGTACGACAATAACAGGCTATTTTCACAGTCGGAACTACAGAACAATATGATGAATGCTCAAGAGATGCTATCTCCATACCAACCCATCAGTTATGAACAACAGAACACTTCGCAGTCAGACCAACAAATGCACAATGTTTACGTTGGAAAATCATCTAGGTTACAATATGTTAATACTCCAAAGATTGTTGCGCAATCCGAGCCTTATAAATATAATACAGGTAAGTCGATTACCGCGGTATTATTTCTTTCGTTGTCCATTTGCAATAAGGAACAATACTTTTACGTTTATGTTTACAGGTGTAGTACCGCCTTCACAAACTGCGCCGGAAACTGTCTCATTGCTGCAGCAACCGCTACAGAATTCTAAGTACGCGTCTACTATAGTGATTCAAGGGCGGGGCGGGTACGGGCGAGAGAAGCCGCGACAGAGGGTGTCCCACTACTCGGGACAGGTGCAAAACAATCAGTATCAGAGTTACGGCCAGTCCATGAACCAGTCGGGGCCGCCGGTGTCCCCGCAGGGCTACGAGTCGCGCTCTGTGGGCTCGCGCCAGACGTCGCCGCAGATGCAGTACTTGCAGCCGAGTCCACAGGACTCTTACAAGGGGAAGCCCGTGTCATCCACGGTGAACCCTCGCTCGTTTAAGATGCCTTCACCGCCACTGGTGCCCGTCACAGCTCCACAGGTGATATCTGATGAAGTGTTTATGTGTATTTCGACTATTTGTATATCGAGTCTTACCCATCGCGTTTGTGTGGACAGATGTCGTCAGGGGCGAGCACAAGTGCGGGCGGAGTGTCGCGCGTCAGCAAGGAGCAGTTCCGCTCGCACAGCCTGCCGCTGGGCTCGCAGCTGAACCCCGACTGGACCGTGAGCGCGCCTGCGCAGGTCGCGCCCGCGCCCGCGCCCTCGCCGCATGACGTGTCGGTCGCTAAGCACAACGCGAGGGTATGCGCTTTTACAATATCACATTTTTTGCCAGGACCATCCGGACGGAAAAGTTATTCCCGAGTAAGATCCCGGAGTAATTGTTCTACGTCCTAACAACCACCACTGCTCCTCCCGAGATTGTCCACGCATCGAGCTTGTCAAGTTTTGAATTGCTGACGTTTTGAAATTACAAATTTGTTATTCAATTTTCCATGGGCCAACTACAAGATTTCCTTTATATTACCCAACAGATGTCTGTGGAAGTGAAGAGTGATTTAATCGCTCGTATCCTCGTGCAATGAAATCTCGGCAAACGCTCGAATCATTTGAAATGGTAAGTACGAGTGTACGTGTAACGTACAAAGTTGACAATTTGCAGGCTCGCGAGTCGAACCCGGGCGGCATTCGCATTCGGTCGCGTTCGACGTCGAGCGGCGTAGTGGAAGGCGGGGCCGGCGGGGCTGGCGGGGCTGGCGGGGCCGGCGGGGCTGGCGGGGCTGGCGGGGCTGGCGGGCCGGCCGGGCCTGCGCGCCGCCCGCCGCCGCTCAACAGCGTCGCGTCCGAGCCCACGCTGCCGCAAGCTAGCGTAATGCTCGCGCAGCTACTCTCAGCGCAACACTGTCAGTCAATATGCAAATTTATTTTTTTACGTCACTCGCTGCACGCTTTTCATAAGTTGGGTACAGCTTGGAATAACAATAATTGATAAAAACAGGTATAAGTCTCGAGTAGTCTCGACGACTTTGTTCACGAAGTTAAAACCAAGCTTTCAAACAACGGTCACCAAACTTCTTCTATTTCCACAGTTCCGATCTGTACCCATATAAAAGTCCCTACTAAAACTCGCGACTTCCTCTGACCTCTTTCGTTTGTCCAATTGCAGCCCAAAGCCTGTACAAGTTGAACAGCTGCGAGGAGAGCGCGGGCCCGGAGCCCACGCGGTCGCCGAGCCGGCGCGCGCAGGCGTCGCCCATCGGCAGCGACGTCATGTCGCCGCATCACGTGAGTAACTGGGTAATACGATCAGACTCTTTAGACGCACCTCATTGTGGCTCAAAGGAACATTTTCATCATTTTTTTTTTCTTACTTCTGAACTGAAGATCACTATGGTTATGGTTATTAGAATAATTAGAATTAGAATATATTTATTCAGTATAAAATTGGTAAAATATTAACATAAAATCTTAGAAATAATTTACAAAGGTATTATAATGTTAGATGCCTGTACTAGGATAAACCTGTATCACAGGCGGCATGAGTTCACACTTTATGGTAGTTATAAGGACAATAAAATTCTTAACAATATTTAACAATAGAAGTCTTGAAATAATGACAAAATTTAATAATCTAATTTATTACCTAATCATATTTTTATAAACCTTGCTTACTTATATACTATTTACCTTAAAAATAAAAAGACCTAAAAAGAGTCTTAAATACATAATTTCTTATTTAGTTTGCGTAAAATAGTTTCTTGCACTTTATAACTTAGTTAAACACATAATTATGATTTTCCGTCAGCAGAATTTGTAAGTGGGCTAAAGTAAATGTTGCACAAAATTAAATAACGTTCGAGATTTGATTATTCGATTTTTCTGCGGGCGACTAATGTGCTTAGACATCAACAAAATCGAGGATATGTAGGGCAGTCCAGTGTTTTGTTGAGTAAGCAATAAACACGGAAGTCTGGCCTTGATAATGACGCTCTAGGCGCCCTCGTAGTCGATAGAGTTGATGTACCTGTACTCTGCTATTTTTCTAGCAGGGCAATCAGCGTCTCCCGTTTTATGGTTATTGGGCTTTTTAAAGCGTGAGCAAGTAGCACATTTCGGGGTGTCAGCTTTCTTCGGGCACTCTGACATCGAGTGTCCTTCTTCTCCGCAGTAACCACACGTAGATTTCAGCTCTCTGCATGTTTTTGCTGCATGACCATATTGTTGGCATTTGTAGCATCTCGTAACCAGGGTGAAGTCCCTGATAGGGCAGGACGTCCAATTTATAAAGAGCCTTGATTGAGATAATAAGGCTTTGCGTATAATCGCTGTAACTTCAATGATATAGTTACAGGTCGACGCATCTTTCTTCCCAGATTTGTGGCTTAATTTAACCAAGCTCAAAAAGGACTCCATAGGCAGTGCTGGTAACTTATCGGCTACGTTCTGTTCGTAAATGCACTTAAAGACTTCAGTTTCAGCCAAAGTAGTCGGCACACCTACAACCACGATCCGAGGTTTGCGCTTGTTGGGTTCGTCGGCGGTAAGTCCGGATGTAGAGAGCTGGACTGCGTGCTTGAGTTTATCAGCGTCGTGTTTCGTCTCTGTACTAACAATAACGCCTCCATTTTTGGTCTTGCGGACACCACGCACATGCAGCTTCATTTGATCAGGGCGAATGATTTTTTGCACGAGGTCTTTAGTTTCGTCACTAGACTTTAATTTATCGTTGGGATAAATAGCTATTGAGCTGAAATTGTTCGGTCGAATGAAATCATTTGCCCCCTTCTTCACCATATCGGCAAACGAAACAATTCCCGCAGAACCAGAGTCCTTAATCGTCTGTTTGAGCTCCGAAATATGTTCTGTCAGGTCTCGCTTTTCTTGAAGAGCATCAACCGCGTTATACGCGTGAATGGCTTTCTGCTTAAGCGACTGATATAAGACTGCCAGTTGAGAGGTTCCAGATCCAACTTTACGGCATAGGTTAGATATTTTCATTTTTTGGTCCGAGTTGAGTTTTCCTTCCGCGGCAATAGAACAAACTTCGTTTAAGTGTTGGTCGATGGCTGACATCCATTTTTGAATCTCGGGAGTTGAAACAACATCACCCGCTGAGATTTGCGTCGTCATATTAGACGGCGAGGCGGATGGGTGCACTGGCCCCCTTGGGTTAAAGGGGCTGTTATCCATTTGATATTTTTATCAGTTTACTATTTTGTATCCATAATTCACTGTAACTACACACTAAGCAAAAATTTCAGTTGCATTACGTTAGCAATGCACTAAAGGAGGTCACTATTATTAGAGTAGGTAATTATTAAATATTGCTAACGAGCACGTCTGTACACTGTGAATCGTCAGAGGTTATGAATCTGAAGTGGTTCGATATTTTTCGCCGTGTATCATTAGGCCAGTAAAGTAGCGACAACATAATAATATGCCAAGTCCTGTACAGTAATTAAAAAAAAAAAAAAAAATTATAGAACCTTCAATTTCTTCTTCTATCTTCAATTTCTGTGTAACCAAAGGTTTCCCATCCAGATATGGTCCAGTACAAAAAAAAAATATCACAATGACCGGGAGTACAAGTGAATTGTCTTCGTTATTCCTCTTTTTACATCTGTTAAACACTCTCAGCCTTCACGATAATTTAGGGTGTGGCATATCGTGTGCGTGTCGCTAGTTATGGTTTGCGGACGGTAAAAGCTAGAAAAATATGAACTCGCTTTCAATAGATACTACTAATAATCATCATGATCTTTATTACGATGCGAAGACAATATAGCTAACAAAGTAGTATGTGGCAGTCCCTGTCCCCGCCGACGTCGCCGGGCGGCGCGGGCGCGGGCTCGCCGCGCGCGGGCAGTCCGCGCGAGCCGCGCCGCACGCACCTGCACGCCGAGCAGAAGCGGCGCTACAACATCAAGAACGGCTTCGACACACTGCAGGCGCTCATACCGCATCTCAACACTAACCCCGCCGCTAAGGTTTGTAACCAAACTTACAGTTAAACCAAAAAAAGTATGCGCTTCGTTAACCTTCGTGTTTTCGAATTAGCACGATCGTCGCATTACAGTATAACCCCCCACAAAGTTTGCTTTGTACTGCCGCATGCCGCGCTTTGTAGTGGTGTACATATTATTGCGCTTTTGTATGAAATGTGCTCTCGGTCAGGTTACAAACTCTGATCGTTATTTGTCAATCAAAAGTTTTTAAAATTTTTTTGGAATTGCATAGTATCTATATTTTGTTATCAAGGTAATACAAAATAGGCAAGTACTTCCTTGGTTGTAACATCTCTAGTATATTAGATCTCACCATAACGCGTTCGTATTTCCAAAGATATACGATGATTCCCGAAGCGCATACTTTACTTCGGATATCTGTACTATACTAGAGGTTGATACAAATTGCTGAAAGTTTTTGCAAGATTATCCGATTCTTCCAACCTCCCCCTGCCCAGCTCTCCTCCGAAAGGGGAGGAGGAGCTAAGGATTATAATGAGTCTATTGCATTTCGCCAGTTATGTTAGGTTTCATGTAATAAATGGTGAGCCCTATAGCCACTAAAAGACCACAAATCTACACTCCGGGTTGCTACTGAGATTTTCCTAATGTATGAACGTAATAACGAACTGCCCGAATCGGAAATCGAACCAAAGTTCTTTCAGAAGTCCCATGAAAAAGCAGTAAAAAAAAAAACACCTTTTCGAAAAAAGTAAAATTAATTACCCGTTCTCTAAAACCTGCTACCATTTATCTGTGAAGGCTTGTTATTATACAATCAAGTTGTGTATTATTGTTACTATAACGCTATTGTACAGACTAATACCACTATAGTATCAATAGGCTTTTTATAAGTGTGAGCTTATAATGTTCCCACTGTTGGAACACAGGCCTCTCTTCGAGAAGGAATGGGCTGTAATCTACCACGGTTGGTAGATTTCACATGTCTTCGAATTTTTGGTTCTAGGACATGCCGGTTTCCTCACGATGTTTTCCTTCACCGTTTTGAGAGCAGTGGTAATGAGATCATTTACATAAAGTAAACCGCCTGTCTATTAGGTTCGAATCCACGACCTACAACTAGTAAGTCAGGGCCGTTACTAGAGCCGCCACTGCTTCTTAAAATTTAAACATGAAATAAAATGAATAAACATTTCTAGATAAGCAAAGCTGCAATGCTGCAGAAGGGTGCCGAGTATATTAAGCAGTTGAAAGCCGAGAGGAACCAAATCAAAGAAGAAATGGAGAGCTTGCGACAGCAAATAGAATGCTTAAACAATTCTATCACGTACGTATACACACTTTTTGTTTACCAGTAGGTCATTTATAAAACAACAGACAAATCAAAAGATACGAACGAGCATATTATTTTATTTAACACGCATTCGTGTGGAATTTGGCGATTTAAATAATCGCCAAATATCGCTTTGGCGGCCGATGAAGTGTATCCCTATGCTAATATTGATATCGCTAACAATGCGCCGTGTCTTATTCGAAATTTTCAAGCGTCCCTATATTCACTTGAAAGGTGTAGCGTTCGTACCTGGCTGACATCAGATGTACTGTATCGCAGCAACCGCGCGCAGTCGATATATTCAACTGCTTGCAGTTGGACGTTCGACTGAAAACGAACCGTCTAACTCTAACCAATTTACGATTTACCTTTGGACTATCTTCAAAATAAGCATCGTGTCATGCAAATAAAACTTCGTGTTTTTCGGAAACAGCACGATTAGATTAGATCTCATTATAGCGTGTTTATATTGCCGAAGATAGACGATGACGCACGAAGCGTATACTTTTCTTTGGAAAGCTGTATGCAACAACCCGAAACGTAATTTTGCAGCAACTGCCACTCGTTGCTGCCCGCAACGGGCGCGCCGGTGTCGCGCGCGCGCTCGGGGCGTCTGCGCGAGATGTTCGCGCGACACGTCGCCAACAGGACCATGCACAACTGGAAGTATTGGCTCGTATCCTTTTGTAACAATATACTTGAAATTCACATTATTTATCATCACGTAAGTATTTGGTAAAACGTTTGTAATTCGTGTGTTCTGAATGAATTAATAACTTTTATAAGGAAAGCTGGTTCTAAAACGTTTACTAAAATTTAAAGGTTGGTGGGATAGGTGTTGCAATGCAGAGATCTATTGCTTACAATCTTGCAATGATAAGTTGAGAATACGCGAAGACTAGCGCAAAGTTAGTATGGTGTTAATTTGTTGTGACGTCAGATCGCAGTAATGCTGTCTCTGTTTAGCATAGACGAAACGTGAACGTGAGATATTTAAACAATTTATTTTTACTTATCTTTTCTACGTTTTTAATTTTTTGTTGTCTTCTAAGTTGCGCTGCTTCCCTTAAGCATTATTCAGAATCTACTCCTCAAGAAAAAAGATAAAGCTTGAATTAAAAAATAAAATTTTTTCCTCGTCTTGTCTAAGATAACGTTATTTTAAACAGACTTTTTTACAAAGCATGCGAGTGTCACTTGTGAGTCTCGTGAGGGCTTCCGATCGAGGACGATAGATATGTTATCGCACTCGTTTTGCAGGCAATCTGCACTATTTACTGCTCATCATCTATTTTTTACACAGCGGGCGCGATATACCTACGTCAATGATAAAAAATTACTGATAACGCCAAATAATATGCCTAGTTAATAAAAATGAGTTATCTCATGAACAATACTTATCTTCACATCATGGTTTTACTAGATATTAACTTTGAGTGGACTTCTATTTTCCGCATGACAACATATGTTATTATTTTCTCATAGTTCCTGTCGGAAAAATGGAAGCCTACTCATAACTTTTCACTTTGTAACACATGGCTATTAATATAGGATAATTTAGATTAGGTTTTTATTTAAGATAGCTTCATAAATTATAGCCTTAAACTCAGGGATAATATAGCATACAACTGGTGAAAGAATTTTTAAAACCGGTCCAGTAGTATTTAAATTTATACATTACAAACAAAAATCTTTTCTCTCTAAAACATTAATGTAGATAAATCATGTATTAAAAAATATTTAGATTTAATTATTTATTATAAATTCGTTCGTCACTTAACTTGCGTCAGTTTGTTAGTGGAGTCAATAATAAAACAATATGGTTATTATTGACTTGATATGGTTTTTTTTTTTACAAATCTGTCATATGCACACCAATAGCCACAAAATCGTGTAAGTAAGAGTACTAACATTCCGAGATTGTATTAGTTCAAGATTAAAAATGATCACCAATCAACCACCATAATTTTATTCGTTTTTTTTTTTGGCTTGTCAAATCGATTGCGATCTTAATTTCATTCAAGTTCCAAAGGATCGCGTTTATAAACAAACAATACATGTCCTTATCAAGCGCATACAGTTTAGCGTAGTGAGCGCGGCGCTGGTGGAGTCGTTCAGCGCGTGCGTGTCGTGCAGCAGCGCGGCCGACCTCGTGCGCACCACGCTGCTGTGGGCCGAGCAGCACTGCTCGCTCGTCGAGATGCGCCCAGGTAACACTCGATGGATACTACGGAAATATTTTAAAATCCTTTATTTTATATTTCCAACATCAGCAGATCGTGGTTAAGTTGGCGTAAAACTGCCTTTGGTCAACATCACCATTCAGCAAAAAGACGTTCAGTTATGGACGTGGACTTCCTTGGGGAGGTCTAGGCATCTCCAAAATAATTGGTGCAGCATTTAACCTTTCCTCGACCTTGTGTGGTGATTATAATAGTGTAAAACTGTTATGCTGTATGGTGTGAATAGTTACACTGTGCTTAATGCTTACCACTAACCTTTTCTTGCATGGTCAGACGTCACAGTCTACTTGCAGAAGACAGGTTATATTATTTAGATGTTCGTCCCTGTTCCTAGCGGTGTTGAACTCCCTGCGCGTGCTGTGCACGACGACGGACATCCTGACGAGCCCGGAGCGCCTGCCCGACGAGGCGCGCGCCGCCGTGGCCGCCAGCGCCGGCGTCAAGACGGAGCCCACGTAGGGGCCGCGCGAGCAACGCCACGGAGCGGGGCTCCAGAAAAAAATATACATTCTCGACAACTTTCTCTTGGGAGACGCCGTCAACGTTGTTCCGAGAATCCTCACATTTAACATCTCCTGCGTCGGCTCGGACCAGAAGTCGGTGCGGTCATTGTTAGTGCGTATCAATGCAGAATGTTACATATTCGACCGACAAAAACATTGAATACAAAAAAAATACTAAACCACATAGTGATTTGTGAGGTCGATTGTCTTATCTTTGTTGTGTTTTAATTATTTTTGTTCAAATCAAATATTACGGTTCGGCCTATAACTTCTATTGCGTGTTTCGATCCACGTTTGCCTTAATTTTGACTCTGCCATACTTCACGAAAATATAATAATTTTGAAATTTAAATACATCGTTTGGGCTCTATATTTTGACTGTTTTGTAGCAAATATTTTCTAACGATTATTAAAATGCGAAAAAAATTGTGACAACTGAACTTAATCGTAATGTCTTGTTTTGTATTTTGACTATCATCGAAGTGTTCAAAGACTGCCTTGGTTGAAGTGTAAACTTACATCTAAATTGTTACTTCTTTTTGTATACTTTATTAAGTTTATAAATTGTGTATTTTTTTTGGATTGAACTAAATTATCATGATTGTTAAAGCCTAACATAAATATAGTCATATTATAGATATGAAGGCTTATGTTTGTATAAAACTTAGCTGTAAAATGAATAATGGGTAAAATATTTGGTGTCGCATCACAAGAAAGAAATATAATTTAAAAAGGTATCACATTGTCAACATTATCTTTTATGTGGTATTGTAAAACAAGAGTCGGTCCAAAATTTGTAGTTTTTATACTGAGACCTGTCTTATGGCTCATTTATGCGAGGCAGACAGTCTCGCCTCTCGACGAACGAGAAACTCTCCTCGTGTAAATGAACCTTTATTGTGAAAATTCGGGCAGAATAACATTGCCCGCGCCTTGTGTTTGTGAAGGTGATAAACGAAGTGTCCTAATCTAGTGCCTTGTACGTGGTAACTAAATGTAATATTATTGTAAATACATAACTTTCACATAATTCGTGATTCTCACAGAATTCGGCGAAGGAGAATGTTGTAGTTGCCAGCAATAATAACCTGGCTATCGAGCGTAAATATGTAACTAAGCATAAGCTCAATCAGCCTATAATTGTTCCCACTGCTGGGACACAGGCGTCGATGAGAGGGAGTGGCCCCAAATCCATCTCGCGAGCCCAGTGCGGGTTGATAGATGGCACATGTCTTCGTATTTTTAACCACCGACGGAAAAAGAGGGGTGTTATTGATTCTGTTCTTCGTATTCTAAGACTAGTTACGATTGCTGTACTAATGTTAGCCACATAGTTGAGCACAAGGCTTATTGTTAGCGGCCAATCGATAGTCTGATATTATTGTTGCTTGGTACATTCTGTTTGCCTGTGAAATGCCATTTAAATAATTCCAATCTTGGACGACATATTTTCTAAAAATATTACTAACCTTTTTAGTCCAACCTTGAAAGATCCCAGGAAAGGTCTGCAGCAATACTGGCTGCAACCTAACCAATGGGCGAATTACAGGAAATAACTTTACCAAAGATATAACACCCGCAGAACGCATTGTTGAGCGAGTGCATCATGTTGTAAAACATTTATGTGCCCGTCCTGTCCGATAACCCGTGAATACCAATGTAGTTCGTAAGAAACAATGAATTTATTGAACTTGTCGAGATTTAATTTAGAATTGTCTAAGTGTATTTACGTAAGTACTTTAAGTAAATATTTTTATATTGTGTGATAACACAAATGTTTTTATATAACTATATATAACTCGGTGCCAACGTAAATATTGTTGTAATTTGTTATGTAGTGATATAATTTTATGAAGTATCGTTGACTCTGGCAGCACGTTGTCGTTTGTTAGCGTCGGCGCCGCGCCGCGCTCGTGAGCTTTAAATGAGGTTAAGTGCAATTGTTGTTCTATTGGAAATACAATCTGGAAACATACTAACGGCTGTTTTAATTGTCATTTATTTGGAACAAACAAGGTACAATTGAATAATAAATTATTACATCGTATAATAGTCGCGATTGATTACAACCTTAATTAGTTCAATCGTTTTTTGCCTTCAACTCGTCGGTAGTCATTGCGAACATAGTGTGTTAAAATGGCTAATTGAGATTCAATGTCAACACCTTTATAAATAGCTTAAATTCCTCACGTATGAATCGTTTGTTATTGACTTTCAGGGTCATATTATAATTGTTTGATATATTGCTTGAATTGGTAAATAGAATCGCTCTGGTGGATGATATACTATTCTTGATGTAATGATTCAATATCAGCACGAGAATGTTATAGTTTGCATGATATAACATACCTCTAATCATTTTAAGGCGGATCTGCAAAGAGTTTTTTTTTAACATAACAAATACCTATGTATTAACAGAATTATAATCATTAGGATCACTTAGATTTTGTTCTTAAACGTCATGATTTCATGAAAAAGAATTTGAATTTCGAGGGCTACCTTTGCTCCAAGAGTCGCTGCGTAAAACTGCACTGAATCATGCTTGTAAATCAAAAAGATGGGTAGGTGCAAAACCCTTGCGTGTTTGAAGTAATCGGACGAAACTTGCGCATATTTTTGAAATACAAGATTGATACTAGTTTAATAGGAAAACAATCATTTGTCTTTTAAGTTACTAAAATACTGGGCATTCGAATACAAAGCTGTGTCTCCTTTGCTATGTGCAAACTTTAGACCAGTCAATAAAAAGTACTGCCTATCGGGCAGTGGGTGACTGGGTCAGCCATTTTGAGTTCTAGGAACCTTATTGAGTAAAACCTCACTCAAGGTCTAGACACCGCCACGCTGCTTTACGTAAACTTCATCTGTGCATAATGAGATTCATTTATTTTTATCTCGCTTACACTTGCGAAGTAAGAGAGGGACATTTGGTGACGCGGTGGGTTAGTTGGGTCGTTGCGCAGCGGCTAGCATGCGCGCGAGTCGCGAGGATGGCTGCGCGAGCAGAGCGGCAACAGCGCCCTGCTCCACCATGCAGCCGCTGTCGAGGACAACGCCGCGCTCGTAACCGCGCACTGATGATATGCGATGCTGCCAAGTTAAGAGACCATTTTAAATTGAAATATAGAATATATGTAGGTATGATTATTTTGTCACAGAAACATGTGCACATAAAAAAAAAACAAGTTAGCTTTAATACATACCTAGGCTACCTACCTATACCTAATTGCGTTGAAATATGTACGCTGGGAGCCTGAGGCTGAGATCTATAAAGCGTTCCTAGACTTTATTTAAGCACAGTACACATACGAAGGACCTTATACATGTGCAAATAAGGTTCATATGAAGAGGGAGTGGGCCGTAATCGTATATCATCATAAGTAAGCTATAATGTAAATTATTTGATAAGATACATGATTACCGCAACAGTGATGATGGTGGTGTGAGGTGCGACTGCTGCCAGAGCCGCAAGCAACGCTCTTTCAGCGGTAGCGTCCAGCGCTGCAGCGGGCTCGTCTAGCAGTAGAGCACCTGCAAGTCGCGCGTGAAGCGCTGCGCGGGCAGCCGCCACGCGACCCGTGCGTCCTGCACTCCATCCTGAGCTGCCGGAGCGACTGCATACGCTGCACTCTGCAAAAGTATACTCCCAGAATGTTAGCAAGTATCAAACAAAAGCCTACCTTCCTTCATGTGAATTTAGATGTGGTCATGAAGTTTCTGATCCTTTCTATTCCACTTGGCTTCTTGTAGAGGTTCTTTCAGGGCGCACTCCGGCTAGCAACCTCCTGCTGACTAGCTAATCTCTAGGCTAGACCCTAGGGCTATAATTACTTATTTTAGGCTTAGTGGCATAATTATATAATTTGACATTAGATAAATTCCAATTATATGTTAGGCGGTATGATAATACTTAATTTAAGAAGGTTCGCATACCTAATCCAGCAGGCTGAGCGGACACAAAGTCGAACAGCCCGACGGCTCTCAAACTGTGCCAAATCTCTTCATCAGTATGCACGGCCAGAGGGTCGAGGTTCTCCCGAAGCGTGCCCGAGAACATGGCGGGGTCCTGTGGCACTAGCACGACGCGGTGCCGGAGCGCGCGCAGCGGAACGCGCGTGATATCCTCGCCGTCGATCAGCACTCGGCCGCCGCTGATTGTGGTTGCGCCGGCGCAGGTCAATAACAATGTGGACTTCCCGCTACCGCTCCGGCCACAGATTGCTACCTGATTTTGTAGGAGTGGGTAAGTAATCTTAATTCAATATAGTCTATGTAATTTTTAGTGTTATGACTATTTTAGAATGGATTAATTTCAGTAGGTAGGTATCATTCCATAAAAAGGTTAACTATACACAGATAAATTATAATAAGATGGAAACATAATTAGGGTAGGTTTACCTTTTCACCAGGTGAAATCGTCAGGTTGATATTTTTAAGTATTGACGTCGAGCCCGGTTCGTGCTGAATACTGACATTTTCGAATTCAATTTTTCCGTTCCTCTGCCATCCGACAGGTATTGGACCTGAAAATAAACAAGACACAAACGATTGCTACAACAAAGATATTGAAATTCATCAGCATACTCGTATTATACTTATTCATTAGGAATCATATTCCCACACATTTATTTATATTCTTTGTTCGTTTTGTTCTTTGTCTTTCATTATTAATAAGTAAATAAAAACCATGATGAACAGATAAATTCTTTTTTCGATTCGATTCATTCTTCTCCACGGCACGGAATCCTAGTATGACTATGGAGGCTAGTGCTATTTACATTTGTAATGCTCTCTTGAATAATAACGTTTTTGCTTACAGTCATCCCTATAATCCTCTTGCGGCACATTGGTATCGTCATGCACGCGCTCAAGCGCTGCCAGTTGCAGGTGCAGGTCGGCGCGACACTTGGCGAGATGCGCGAGGTAGGCGGGCAGCAGCAGCGCGTACGCACCGGCGAGTCCCGCCGCCGCGCCACTCGCGCCCCCTTGCAGGCACACCGTCAGTACCACACATACGCAGCCTGCTCCTACCAGGTCCTGTAATATGTTCAGAATTATGGTTAAAGATAATTATGACATACCTACTGCTGGAGATCTGAGGAACTAAGTGGAGCCAAACAGATAACTCTTGTTTGGGTAACGAATCTAATTTTGGTTCGAACACATACCGTTGCCACATTGACTTGAACCCACCAGTCCAAACTTGCAAATAGATATAGCGATCGGGTGAGTCGCCAGCCTCTAGCCTCGCACTTGAACAAAATTGCTAGCAGAAGAACATGGCTATTTTCTTTTATAAATAAGTAAAATGCTGCTTAACTTTAATTCACTTACCAAAGTCAGTCCAAGCCAGCGGTTGGCTGAATTCAACAGGAGTAGCGTATTATGATTGGTGTCAAGACTTCGCTGGAACGTGGCGCGCATACGCGGCTGCAGCCGGCCTGCGCGGATCGTGCTGCCGCCTGCGCAGGTTTGAGCACACAGAGACACCACAACCGCTGCGCTGTGAGCCTCCGCGCATTGAAGCTCCCTGGATTTCGAAAACATGCTTAGGTTATCGAGCTTCCTCAAAAATTTAATGGCACTTGCACTAGGTATCTACTAAATAAAATAAAAAAACCCTAATCTAAATCCGTTGGAGTTCGATAAGTTTTTAGTACTTTTTAGAAAAGTTTATTTCTGATAGTTCTAGAGTTACCTATTAATGAACCATACACACGCACGACAAGATGTTACGTTTGAGTGTCATTTCCAGTCTTTTGGCCGCCTTCCTACAAAATAGCACGTCGCCACCTATTGACCGTCGTCCTAGCTAATATTTACTTACTGCGTATGTACCTAGCGTTACTCAGATAGACCGACTGCAGGGTGAGGTAGCACACCAGCGCTGGTATCGACGCCAGCAGGGTCCATGGTGCGATGATGGCGTTCACCAGCACGGCTGCGGTACATAGGAGGGCCAGCTGCGCCCAGCGGCTGATTGCTGTCGGCAGTTTCTGAAGAAATAATTTATGTTTTTCTCACCAATGAAAAAACAATGACAAAGAGTTCGGTCAACCTGGTTCCGAATCGTGAAAGGTGATCTTTTCGGGAAGTCTAGTCCAATAATTATAAATAGTTCCGGTATTTGGGAGGGAAACTGATAAAATGAAAAAGATAAAGATACTTTTTTAAATTATGGTGATTCAGCGAATCTACCTCGAATTCCATCGGAGATAAGCAAATCACTTTTGATCCTTTTCGCCTATTATGACGTACGTACATATAAAAGCAGATATGAGTGACGTCATATGTAATTATTTACTATTTGCATCAGGGATTTTTTTACCTTATCGATAACCAAAATATCAGCAGAGAACCGATGCAGCGTGTCGCCCAACGGCGCGGTGCGCAGATGATGCGGGGGGGCCCGCAGCGTGGCCCGCAGCAGGCGGTCGTGTACGGTGCGGCGCGCCTTGGCCGACGCGCACGCACTCGCCGCCTGCGCCGCGCCCGCCGCCAGTGCGCCGCCCCCGCACCACATCGCGTATGTGCGCACGCCGCTCCATGTCTGACAAAAGGAGACATAATTCGTTGCAATCGCCTTTCCTTTCGGTATGAAAAGGTATGTTTTGGAAAACTGTGATGACTTGATTGTACACACCATCAAGTCAACATGAAAACCACAAAAGTGGCTTTTTATTTAGGATGAATAACCACTTTTGTGGTTTTTCATGCGCACACGCCAATTCCCCAGAGGGTAAGGCAGAGGTGTACCTATACCTATAGTAGGTACCACATTTCGGCAGTTACTCGTATATGAAACACCAATCTTCGAAAACGAATATAATAGTTGTTACAGGCAAACCAAAAGTCCACCAACCCTGCCAGCTTGGACCAACACCTGAGGAGGGTTTTGTTAGGTAGTCGGATCCAGGGCTCGATTCAGATATCGGACCAGCTCGGTGCTATTGGACCAGGCGCGGTCCGAGGGGGGGCGTCCTAGGGGTCATGACCGGGGGGGTCATGACCACTGCAAATCATTCAAACTGTCGAGAAACTACGTGCTTTATTAACTAAAAACTGTAGGTAGCTGAGCCACAGTGACCCCAATGCCCATTGGGGTCACTGTAGTCATATACAGAAAAAAAGTTTTTAGAGTACCTACTTATCAATTAGGTAACAATTTCCCTAAAAATATTCCTCGGCACCAATGGTGACCCCCCAGCGTTTCGCTTACTGTTATAAATAGGAGGTTCTTCTCTCTAGAGTCCTGACCATCAGTAACCTGTACCTGTTCCCGATATTGATGGAATACTATTTCTTCTAAATCGCTGAAATTGGTTAGACGTAGAGGTTAGGTGGTAATTATTGCCTACAGGGCTACAGGCTACTTAGGCAGAATTTTTTTACTTAAATAAAATAACAGGTTATTTTTACAAACCTGTTGATCTGAGAGCTCAGTGCCCGCGCTCTGTGTCGTGGTGTGTGTGAGCCAGTAGTCTGCAGCCAACGCCAGCGCCTGCGCAGCCGCCGCTGTCACCCAGTACGCAGCGCCCCACCAGCGACATGCTCTCGCGTATTCCCACCATATCGCACACTGATGAACAAAAAGTGAATAAGTATTAATAAGTGAAAATTGTTAATTTTAACAAATGAACGATTTATAATATACTTACCTATTGCAATGTTGTGTGACCAACAGTTTTCAGGATGATTCTTGGGGACCAATGATGTAGAACTATTGTAGGTCCACATTCAGACGAGTCACATACGCATTTACAGTACAGGTTAAAACTATACCGAAAAGCAGTCAATACAAACATCGAATTTATTTAAAATATAGGTAAAAGTGTTTTTATAATTAAAATTAAGGAAACATAAGTTGGAGAGCTCCAACTTATGTCACAACACAACTCACCTCGCTTACAAGTTCTGGTTTCTGCGATGTGTTGGAGTTTTCATCAACGACGATAGTGTTAGTAGGTTCAATCCCATTGGAGGTCAGAGAACTATAAGGCGTCGTGTCAACCATGGAGTCATCAACGACATCTAAAATGGAATAAGCAGGTTAAATTATCAAGAACAACAGTTAGTTAGTCAATTGGAATTTTAGCTCATGTTGGAGGTGAAAGGTATACAAACCGTTACTTTGGTTGTCTTCTATTGCGGTTTCAGAATCTGAGCTTATAAGCCGTCGTAAAGTTTTTGGTGTCCATCTAGAACAACATTTTAATTATTTAGTCAATTATTCACTTATATTTTGAATCCAAACCAAACCATCCGTGATAAAATTTGAAAGAGGGCCAACTAAAGAACCAACGAGAATTGGCTCTTTGCAGTTGGGAGTATTTAGGAGCTAAAAACATCTTTCTATTGCAGTTAATTTTTACTTTGACATGTTTAAAATCGAAGAGCACCTGCTGACACTGCGTGGTGCCCTGGGCTTCAATAAACGGCGTAGATAGCTGGCTTCTCTGTGTAAAGCAACATTAGACTCGTCTGCGCTCACAGCGCGTCGGACATCCGGACGCCATCTGTAAGATTATAACCACCTGAACGACTTCTAAAAAGACTTGGAGGGTTAGGGTTCTAGGGTTGTCTAGGGTTCTCTCAATCTTGGACTCTTAACCCGGACTACAGCGAATGGTCAGCAAACTACATTGCTACAATTGTTGTTAAACGTGTGTTGGTAAACATATTTTGTGCAATGTCTTGATTAAGCGGCGTTAGTTCCTATTTTAACCACGCGCCAAATTAATATTGTAGAACTAAAGGCTATTTATTTATTGTGTTTGGAGTTGGCATATCATATCAATCAATTTCATTAACCTGCCCATGCTAGTAAAATTACAATAGTATCACCTTGTCAGTAGGTTCTCTAAGAACTTACTTTGAGTTATACATGGATGGTGGCGGTGAGGACAGCTGCCTGGAGAGAGGTACTCGCGGATGAGAGGACACCCGACGTCGCCAGCTACCGCCTGCACACGTCGAGACTTCTGGCAGAAGGTGAGCTCCTGCTGCTTCACTGATGCCCACCTGCGCAGTACAAAAAAGTATTAAAGCTAGCGCAAATTAGGGCAGGCCCGGCCGGAAACAACGCAACACCCTGCAAAAAAGTCCTCTGAAAATAACCTTTCTCCCTGTAAATGTGTTGCGCTGCGGCCCGTTGTGACTGTACTGTGCGCTTGGCTTCTAAGGTGCTGTAAATCTGACATTTAGGTATGTGTAACAATTGCTTGATATTTTAAGATTCTAGATAAACACAACGGTCGCATGCGCCTTCTGTATCTAAGAATAGGATGAAGTGACTTCATGTTCCACAGTTTCAGTAAGCGTGTAGGTATTTCCACAAATATTTTTATTGCCTAAAAATTACTTTGGCTAATTGGCTTCAATTTGAGATACCTAAAATTGTAGGTTGCAAACTTACAATGAGTGTTGGTTGATTAAATTTATCCGTTAGCGATCTTATTTTGACACATTTCATGTTCCGGTACTACCAATATTTGGGAGAAAGCGAGTCATTCGGACTAATTGGCTACAAGTTGTATTTACCGTGGTCTCTTCAGAGTTGCTGTGAAACCGGGCCCGGCTTAGCGCTCGCACGAGTCGCGACCGCTCCCGTGCCGTGCCGCCGGGCGGGCCGGCGCCAGCGCGGGCGGCCGAGGCGCGCGCTTCGCCCGCCAGCCGCGCCCAGCGAGCCAGCGCGCCTTCACAAGCTGCGCCGCGCCCAATGCCGGCCACGCGACCTTCTTCCATTGCTATTATCTAGGAACATCGAAATGAAGTGGAATTAAATGCGGTTGAACGACAGAGCGAAAGAGACATATAGATGGATTTTTACCAATGATGTTATTTTATGATTATATGAGTTTATTTGCAATAAACCAGTTTTGAGATACAAATACTTACAAAATACAAAGTAGGTACAGTATCGGAATATTGCGATTTGATACAACACGTAACAAAATGTTTTTTTTTTTGTACTCCTGTCTCAAGGTTCAGCTTCAGCCTATCTAATTGCCGACATTAGCCGCAGCTTGATTTGTTTCTAAAGTTCATTATATTCTAGAATTTTGTTCAACAATCCTATAGAGCAGTGGTGGCCCAGTGGAAACGGCCCCGACTTACGAGTTGTAGGTCATGGGTTCAAAATGAAGTTTTGAACCCATGACCTACAACTCACCCAGGCAGGCGCTTTACTTAGGTAAGTATATCATTTCATCATCATTGCTCTCAAACCGCTGAAAGAAAACATCGTGAGGAAACTGGCATATCCTAGCTAGAACCAAAAAAATCTAAGAAATTTGACATATACCAACCCGCACTGGGCCCGCTTGGATGAGGTTGATTATAGCCCACTCCCTCTCGAAGAGAGGGGGCCTGTGTCCCAGCAGTGGGACATCATTATAGGTTGATTATGCTTATGCTAAATGCCCTCTATCTCAGGAGTTGGAGATGGAACATACCAAATCAGCATAATGGAGAAGTTCAAGTCTGTTGGTAGCAACGACGACCGTGCGTCCGGCGCGCGTAGCCGGCACTAGCGCGCGGGCAACCAGGTGGCGTGCTAGTGGCGCATCCAGCGCAGCCAGTGGCTCATCCAGCGCCAGTAGCTGCGCGTCGGAGTACAGCGCGCGCGCCACGCACACGCGGATGCGCTGCCCGCCTGACAGCGGCGCGCCGCGGCTGCCCAGCCGAGTTGCGTCACCCTCTGTTTGGAAACAAGCCGGTCTCATTATGTATCCTACTATACACAGCACACACTACACGTCATACACAAATGTATGTGATATGTTACATACATATCCATACGCATAATAATAACCATCATTGTTCGATCGTTCCAGATTAATGATTTCATTTGTAACTGTATACACGTGCCTTGATTCATTCGTTTGCAGTTTGATTATGATCTACGCTTATTGTGTTGACAAGGTTGCCTGATAAGTAAAGCTAAATCTGTTGAACGTCCATTCTGCTTTCTTGCCTGGTAAAAGCTGCAGGTCGGGTCTCAAACCGGTCGCTCTCAACACGCGCCCGTATTTTCTCTGGCACCAGGAGCTGTCCATAACGATGTTGTTGCGCACAGACCCTTCCAGCAGCCACGGCGGTTGTCCCGCATACCACGTAGAACAGTTCCTGTGGACAAACGGACAATAATTATAAAAATTTGTTAATGGCCTTCAACCTTAATTTGTAATAAGTTACTGTAATTGATAAGTTAGCTATAAGTTTCCCGAAAGCAATAAAATAAAATAAACATTACTACTTAAACAATAAAGCAAATTTAATTTCTCAGACCCTATCCAGCTGTGATTGTATATTTTATGCAGTCGTGATCTTGCATTTTTAGTCGAAGTACTTAGTGAACCTAGGTAATAAAATAATAACAGAACATTATAATAAAATATTTGCATGCATAATGATAACCCAGTACCTATTTTACTTCTGTGAATTCTAGTGGTATGGTATATGTTTGTAACCATCACTCCTACGCCAAGTAGTAGTAGGTACGCTAGCAGCTAGTAGTAACACCATTTGTGCTATATATAAAGGCTATATGTAGGTACCTACTAGGTTTTCTGACAAAGGATTAAGAATGTCTAGAACCTATGTTGATAAAAAGTCTCTGTCTTGACAGTGGGTGTAAGATTATTCGTTTATTGTAATTGCAGCATGTAATAAAATTGTGTGAATTGAGGCGATATGTCCTCAGTACAATATTATATTTGTCAGTCGTTCACCAATTTAGCTATGAGATGATACGTACAACGTTAGATACTGTTTTAATTAAGGTAATTAGTTTTAAATTGCTACGCTATTTTCGTTTACGGATAGGAACATTCCATCGCTTCTCGTCCCAGGAGAGTCGTTAGTCGACTAACACACTACTAGACAGCGTATAAATGTAGGTACTAGAGAATACGTTTGTTCCTAATGTAGGTAAAATAATCTAATATAGATTCCTTTCCAGTCAAGTTTGCAACAGTTCAATGATTTAGAAAGGCCTAAGATAAATGCCTGTGATACCTATCCCCTTTGGTATATTTCAGCGGTCATTCCGATAAAGGCTGTATTGCGAAAATTGTTATTATTACTTGTTATAAACGACGTCACCTCTGTCCAGATACATCTCTCCGAGGATCGCAGACAGCAACGAAGACTTCCCAGCTCCGGTAGTACCAACAACCATAATCAGTTTTCCTGTTACGATAATGTTATTAATTAAATTGATAAATTATCTCAGAATCAGCGACAATTAATGTCATTTGTCTACGAACGCATCACGGCACGGCAAGAACCACTAAAATAAAACAGGTAGGTAATCGACTCTCACCTGCTGGAATTTCTAGATCGTCTACTTCTAACAACATGTCGTTCCTTTTGCCCCAAGTGAAGGCTGCGTTTCTAAATCTAACTAACGAATCCGCTCTACGAGTTGGCATTGTGAATACTTCATCATCAGAAAACTGATCAGCACATTCAGCTCCGTCGGGTTCATCTTTATTGATTATGTAAGTTTCGTCAACTCCGTTTCTATCAATAGAAGTTTCTTGGTTTATATCTTCTTTGGTAGTTTTCTTTTGATCCTCAATATCATTACATTCATTTACATTGTTCGATTCGGGAAGTTCCAAGAAATCTCTAATTCTCTTCGTACTAACCTATTTTACAAAAACATAATCTTTATTTACTGGTAGTTGGTTAGTTGGAACTAATACATCAATTTTACATAAATTAATATTAATATTTGTTCCTTACCATCGCTTGAATCACCATTAGCACTGTTACGGGCAATATGAGGAGGGGAACAGTGAGTTGATTAAAGAACGCTAATCCGGCGAATACATTAGTAGCCGTTAACTGACTGTTATTTTCTATAAAATAGTATACAGTAAAAGTGATAACTGTTATCATTATCGTCGATATTTGAGTTGTGAAAGCTGAAATGATATTGAAAATGTTTTACTCAAACACAATTTTTAGTATATCATTGAGCAAACTGATTAAATTATGCGCTTACTTAAGAAACTCCAGTAAACAGAATCCTTATTAAGGAGTTTCAGTTCAAGTTCTCTCAGTTGCAAAATTTTCTCATTGAACAAATCCTCCCAAACGTAAAGTTTGATAACATCTATGCCGTGTAATATTTCCGTCATTTTCGATAATCTATGGTCGGTACATTTTGCGATATCCTTTGAATTGTCCGATAATTTCTTTCCGATATAAAACTGCAATGGCGTGATTACAAGAACGCTTGCAGCGGTGCCTATGATTGCACTCACACCCAGTTTTGTGTATAATAAATACAATATAACAACTACCTGTAATACAAAAGTAATAAAAAATATTGAGAAGTTATTATCGACTGTCTCTATCAAAAGCGACAGTTTACCTTTAAAGGTATGGCCCAGATATAGTGACAGATCCAAACACATGACATGATATTATACGTGTCCTGCGAGACTAGATTTGTGATGAGACCACTCCTCGTGGTGCTGTTGTCCTCGTTGTCGTGCAGCAGGCGAGACTCCTCGTCCTCGCCAGAGTCCGTCGATGACCACGGGGCCAGCCTCATACACTTATCGTACACCATGCTCTGTCAATAAAAAACTGCATAAAATGCAACTATTATTTATATTACATAGTGAATATTCAAAATATCACAGCAACATCATTTTCATTAACAAAAGCTGATTTGTAACAAATGAACGAACTTGTAGAGCTGTCTTTAGTCTTGTGCCTTCAACCGTCACTAAATGTGTCGAATTCTGAGATAAGAATGCTTGGCTAATTAGTGCCATAGTAATTATTAGAAGCATTACATATCCGTTGTTAAAGAATTCTTCAAGAGTCACTTGTGCACTGGGGTCATAAATTTTAGTCGGATCTTCAATGTACTGGATTATAATGGCCAGTCCTAAAGGGGGCACTACACCGATCAAATCGCCAAACAATTTCAATATTCCCGCAATATAAAAGTTTGGCCATACTTTACGAATGTAACATGACCACAGACTGGGGCTTGCTTCTTTTGCTTTAGAATCCTGAAATGTGGAACAACAATGTGATGATAAGTTTTTTACTTAGTAACATATATAATTCGATGACATCAGAATAGGTACGTACGTCTAGGTCTTGATATATTTTCACAAATTCCTTATAATATTTAACCGAGCGTTCCTCCTCTGGAAGTTCTCCCAAGTAATGTGGTTCCAGTGGTGATTTATATCCCTTTTTCAATAGAGAATTTAGCCAAAAGAACGTGATTTTAGAATAGAAGTGTGTGTCGTTATGTTTGTAACAAACATTGGGGTCGCCTGACTTAAGATCGTTTCTGAATCGTTTTGTGACCTGAAATATAAGTATTTAGTATCAAGATTATAAATAAGAATCGTAGTAAAATATAATTATGCCAAAATCATTTTCAACGCTACATTGAGCAACGCCACTAAATTCCAGCTTTCCCACATCAAAACATCATTAACTTTTAATATTATAACGCGTGATCTAGTAGAGAGAGAGGGCTTTGATAGCTATCACGTAAAATCTCGTTCGTATTGACCGCACGTGCACTCATGGGAAATGCCATCTGAGAGCGGCGCCAGACGCATTGTGGAAATCGTCTCCTCCGATGTGCTCCTTGCGCGACGGCTGGCGCCGGCGGCGGCGGCCCGACCTGACTCATACACCACATACCTATGCTTCTATATGAGTGCTCCCAGTTTTAAACTCAATAATCTGTCATATAATTTAGTTATATTAAAGAGAAAGTGCCATGACACGTAACGTTACGCTACTAGAGGATAATGATATGCGACTAACACGCACATCAAATTGTTACGCACGTATCATCACCACACGGTATTTACAAACGGAACGGAAGTCATAATTTTATAAGTCTGGTAAGCGAATCAACACTGACCTATCTCCGAGATAAAATTTTTGGACGAAATTTTATACACCAATATTTAAATTTCAATCAGCTAAGTTATCATTCACGCTAACTAATTTAGCCCCGACGAGCCGTGTTATAGACTACATAATTTGAATAGTATGGAGGACATTTACATTAGTATATATCTACACATAATACAGCCAAATAAGTCATAGGTTTAAGTAGTAATTCAATATCTATATTTGCATAAAGTGTTGGAAGCATTCGAGCGGTGAATGAATGACTGATGTTTTCCTGTTCGAAAAGAATTAATGAATGATAAGTTCTAGTCTGGCTCCAACCTGAAATATAATTTTCAGAACCAAAATTTCAAATTTTTTTTTTGCAAAGTATTAATATTAAGAGGCTAAGTAGGTACTCTTACCATATTACGGCACGGTAAGGTGTTTTTAATCGGAGACTTGCTGAATCGTAGGATGATGGGCTTAAACGGAAGCGGAACGCTTATCAAGTTATATGTGCTAAGTCGATAAGTGCTAGCACTAAGGGTGGATCAGTTTACATAGCTCCTAGAATCAATTAGCATACCAGCCTACTATCAACAGTAAAACTTAAAATATACTGTTGATAGTAGGAGACGTGCGTGAGATACGTGCTCACTACCACGCAGTACGTTCTCATACTATGGTAAACACTGCCATCATCCGAACGTAAGCATTGTCTAATCTTTATTATTTGCTGAACCTAATAAATGGAATGACGTCCCAAGGCCTAATGGTCACCCCATTCAATTTCACCGCTTTTGTTTAATGATCTATTATTATGATCCATACGCAATGGTACCTTTTTGTTATTGTATGAAGTTGGCTTGTAATAATGTTACTACAGCAGCCTATAGGAAAAAGCATTCCTAAGGATTAAAATTGTTGTATTCATAATTTTATCGGCATTAGGTACACGTCAAACATCTGCTGGTATTAACCATGGTCAGTTCAATTCTGCCTTGAAGCCCTTGGCAAAATATATTAGGCATCCCTATTTTACTAACTAATTGGAACCTTTGAAACTATAATATTGCATTTAGTATGTTGGTTAAATTACCTCGTCATAGAAACAAATGCAGTCAACTGCGAATATCAGTAATGTCATCAGTAACGAAACTCCTTGAACGTATAGTTCTACGTGAGTAGATGCAGCTCCCGTGACGAAGTGTTGCCACAGGATTGTCCCCGCAGAGATGGTGGCGAGCATCCAGTATATAGCGAGGTAGAGGATGGGGGCTGCGGAGCGCCGGGTCCACAGGGCCACGTGAAAGGCGGCCGCGGCCAGCCACGACCAGGGGGCCATCAGAGCGGCCACCAGCCGGACGGTGTCTGCGGGCCGGAGCATCGCCGCAGCCGCGTCGCAACACCAAGCCACTCCCAGAACGAGGCTGGCTATTCCACGTACATTTTGTCCACGCCATCGTTTTGAGTGCCTGCGTTGAATTTTGATGTTGAATTTTGATTCGCTCCCAGTAAAGATGGTCCGTTCTGTAGTTTTTGAGTTTATCGCGAATGGACAGACAGACGCGGCGGAGGACTTTGTTTTATAATATGTAGTGATATATTGCAGTCAAACGCAAAGTTATTTTAAAATAGTAACGTAAGAATTGGTATTCGGTATGGATAACGTTAAAATATTAAACGATTTGTTTTCTATTTGCAAAAAATGAATCACATGTAATTATTCTAAACATTCAAGTTCATTCAACAGCCGAGTTTTATATTATCTTTCCTTATTTGTAAACCAAATAAAGCGGCTCACAGCATTCGCGATAAAATATTTAAAAAGAAATAAGGAAACTGTTTTATTTACATCGATATGTTTGCACTTCAATCGTTTCTCATTAATGATTTATCCGATTTCTGGTATAAACGAAGGCTTACGAAGGCGGATTTGTATTTCAGAATTATGTTTCAGTCGGTATTATGCTTCAGGTACAGCATCGTTGGTTTATGGGGATAGTATTGATATGTCGTGTGTACCTGTAGTGTTTGTGTATAGGAGCACAGCAGCACATCAGCGCGGCGCTGATGGAGGCGCAGTATAGGTTGATGGAGTGCAGCGCCGCCACCAGCGCGCGCACCTCACACGCCGCGTCAGCGCGCGCGCACACCGCGTCCATCCCTCCTCGATGACAACTATTTCGGTGATATCACGCACTCTCACTGTCCACTACTGCTTTTACGATAGCTACCATTTGCGTGTAGGCGATTCTAATGAAACACAAATATTATATTTAGTAAGTAGGCTAGTCATGTATAAAAGCGATTTTGATTCTTGTATCGAGGTTGTAACTACTTTCAGCAGTAATATAGGACTGGCTGAAGTTGGGTCTGGCTGGGCTGGGCCTTTATTGCCGGAAATACTTTGTGATTATTATAATATTCAGTAAGTAGGTATGTCAACCTTCTTACAGCCGTAACATGTTAGTAAAGAGTTTCATTGTGTTTTTATTTACATGTTACGCTTTACGAAATTACGAGAGCACTGAGGGTAATAAGTAGGTTGATCAGCAGCATGTTGATAATGCGTGAAATATTTTCACTTTAGTTCAGATTCCGACCAACTGTAATAGGTATATTTAAGCCCAAACATTATTTGAATATTCAGTCAAAAGACTAGCATAAAGTATTTAAGCAATGTATAGTTGTTGGTCGCCAAGTTTCTAAACTGTCCCATCACGAAGAGGGTAACAACGAGGGTATTGTGAAGAATGTTTAATGACTAACTATCCGGACTCGGAATATTGATTTGGTAAGATGATTATTTTGTAAATGGACTACGTCACTCAGCGTCATTCCACTTCGGCCGGTATTCACAACAAAACTCACCTCCAAAATAATTTTAATTTCACTGCAAAACAATCACTGGTCACCATCCGAATGTCACTAGTTTGAGAATTTTACGTTCATCCGCTTCCCATTATATTGAAAATTATTATGTTGGGTTTATGGCATTTTGTGGTTGTTATTATTCGATCAGTTTGTGTGAATTTGCATCGCGTTTAGAGCGTGGCACGAGCGGCGCGTGATAACAGCCGGTTACTACGGTGGCGACTGGCCGCCAGTGGTCGGAGTGCCGCATGCCGCTCGAACTGTGCGGACAGTGTCGGCTCGCTGGAGTTGCACTGACTCGACTCGAGGCTGGGCCGGAGCCGGCACGGATCCCGACGCCGACGCCCGGCGTCCGGCGACCGGCTGGAGGGCATCGCATCTCGTCGTGTCGTCTTCCCAGCATTACTATGTACAAGCCAGCATTCTATTCCACAAACAGTGATTGACCTGCTACCGCAGATGCTCAGTTTTTTATTTATTTCTTTTATTTACTAACTAGTTGTTTTGTGGAACATTCGAAAGTTGCTCCTACTTATATGCAACTTGAGATCATTGCTCTTATGTTGTAGGGGCTTATGTGTCTGACTAGATTATATTTTGTTAAATTGGTACCGAAATATTCTATAGTTTTCAGCATTCGTATTGAAACCGGATCGTTCTACCTACTAGAGTCTGAAATTAAATAACTTAGCTTTTACTTTGTACCTACTTGAGAAAAACTTTTCCGCTCCGCTGTCCCACCGTCCCGTCCGTCCGTCTGTCATGGGGCCGCATTCGAATAATAGGTAGACACTTGAAATTTTCACAGAGTGTAGGTACTACTAATGGCCGATATAACAACAAAATAATAAATGTAAAATAATGTTGAAAATGGCAGGGAACTTCGATCAACAATCGAAGGCAGGGAAACAAGAAATATGTTTTTTCTAAACGATTTTTTAATAAGTACCCATTAAAAAAAAAGTGATAAATATTGTATGGTGGTACGGGACCTTTCGGGTTCGTGGCTCCCCGCGAGTTCAACTCACACTTGTACGGTATTTTAATATTCACGTGTTTCTGAGACAATAAAAAAAAATTGTCTTTCCCTTTTTTGACAAAAGTGATTCATCTGGGGAAACCCCGAAACGGTTCGTTTCGTACTTATGTATAATTTCTACTATTGGTATTCCTTAACAACCAATTTTATGAGTTGTGACCTCATCGAGAGGCCATTTTTCAAATACGTTTTTGGTTCAAGTGCGTAGCTTACGCACTCGATACATAATGGCTGTTCGCACTGGATATTCAAATAGCAGTGGTTCGCATAAACATGGCGACGTATTGCGCGCGCGCAGTAGTTCACTGGCACACATATGCCGCCTGTTATTCTCCCTACTGACCTTATTCTCATTCCACGGCTTTTCGCTTGCACTCACGCCATCATAGCCCTGCTTTACCTGCATACCAATGATTGATCACTTGGCAGTTTATATCAAACTTCAAAAAAGGAGGAGGTCTTATGTTTTTTTCCAAATGTATTTTCATCGATATTTTCGTCAACAAGGACCGATTTTGAAAATTCTTTTTCATTTGGTAGTGGAAGCTTGCGCGATGGTCCCATAAATCTTTGCTTGAGTGGTTTTTGAGTCAGCTTCGATAATACGTATTTAATCCACTTTTTGTATCTTGATGATGTTATAATACTTCCTGTCACTGTTGTTTACATAGCAAGTAGTGGTAGACGAATTGGTGTGGGCTGGCTGGCTAAAAAGTGAAAATAATAAAACTTTTCCTCGGTGGCAAAAAACTAAAATACAGAGTCAAAGACACCTCTACATACTTCCATTATTTTATTAAAGTTATTTTTCACTTTGTAGTCTATTTTTTCGGAAGTTGTTTGTTTTTTGTTGTTGTAACAAAGTTTTTTATTTTGTTACTGTATTTTAATGACTAGCGGTAGAGATACAGGTATATCATAATAATGGATAAAGAAAAAGAAAAATGATTAGTAAAAGAGGTAAACATATATATATTGACTATATAAAATATAATGATCACTTAAATCTACTTACTGAAGCACTTAAAATAACTGTGGACAATACTATATCCGTAAATACATAGGTAGGTACTAAATAGCCTAAACATTCATTAGAATTCAAGTACCTAAGTCGTTAAAAACATGGTTAGAAGTCTAAATCCCAGCCGGAAGTTTCGTCTGGTGGCAGTTTATCCTTGGGGTACTTCTCAAAGTGGACGAGGTCCAGGTCGTTAGCCACAGGCTGTATGAGAGGAGCCTTCAGTCGCCTCTCCAGGAGCCCTTCCCAGTCGAAGCCCAGGAACCACCTGCACAGTGGAACAGTCACAATTAATGATAAGCTGAGGTTTTGGTAGAAGTGCAGCATCCTGCGTAACGGCGTCAACAATCAATCACAATCTGTTTCATTTTGACAGTTCAACAACATTCATTGCGTTATTTACGTTGTTGATCAGACAAATTTTTCGAACTTATAAAGCCATGGATTAGCAATATCCTTCAAAATGATTCGGATTAGATTGATCGTGGGTTGCGTAATTAGGGCGCTGCTGGTTCGCGATCAAAAGATACATTAATTCAGTTTCACAAGTGACAGACATATGTTTCATAGCCATCTTGTATAACGATTTCGAAGGGACATTTATCTTCACCGCTCGGCCGGTACCTGTGTGTTAAACTATGAATTATACAAATCACGAAGTCATAAAATTAACATGATAATAAGAATATCAAGATTTTGGAGTCAAACAATACATAGGAACTTTGTGTTTGATTCTTTGTAGTGTCTATGAGACACGAAATGAATTTACTTATATAAATTCGTTACGTGTCCTTGTCCTGCACGTTTTAGCCGTGTTGATGACTATATTATGAAGTTATGTAACCTTGAACGTACTTATGATTTTTGATGTCTGCTATTCCGTTTTTGAGGTATCCGAGTCGTTCGGCGGGCACAGCCCGGCACAGTCTCCGAATGAGCAATTGTGCAGATTTGGCGACCCGCGGATGGAACGCAACGGCGTCGATACCGCGCAGAATCAGCGTGTACGTCTTCATGTGGTCCCCACCGGCCGCACGGAATGGAGGCTTGCCAACTAACAGCTCATGGATCAGCACACCTAATGCCCAACAGTCCACAGCTCGGTCGTGGCCCTGCACCGAGTGCAAAAGTTAAAAAAAGGACGATACAAAAAAAAAAAACAAAGGATGGCTTTTAGTAATCAACAAACCTTATTAAGCACTATTTCTGGAGCTACGTATTCGGGTGTGCCAGCAAATGTCCAAGTCTTGCTATTTGGTGAAATCCGTTTGGAAAATCCAAAGTCAACCTACAAAAACATATCGGTCATAAAGGTATTCCACATTGTCAAACTTAAATATGAATGTTTGGTTAACAATTAATTTAGGTAGGTACCAATTTAATATATCCTTGTTTGTCGAGCATTAAATTTTCAGGCTTGAGATCCCTATAAATAATATCTTTAGAGTGCAGATATAGGAATGCTTCGACGACACAAGCCATCATGAAGCGAGCAATGTTCTCAGGAAAGTAGCGCTGCTTCTGAAGGATAGTCCAAACGTCTCCACCCAGCACCGGCTCCATAAGGAAGTAAATATATTTATTGTCTTTGAATGTGCGATATAATCTGAAAAAGCGAAACCATTTCCAGTAAATCATTGATAATAATCATTTAATTTTCGTTTAACGTAAGTATTTGCTGTAATTAATTGATTTTTAATTTGGACAAGTGTTTCGTCAAGCGTACGTAAACCAGTTATCTCAAGGCACATTAGATAAGGGTGACAAGTGATATTTGCATTCTTTAAGCAGGTACGGCATATTTTTCTTTTTTGTAAATATTTAACGGAAATTAGGTAACACTAAAAACAACATGCGATGGAATGGCAATGCTTCAAAATCGTAGGCTATATGTAGGAATATAATATCAATTAATTTTGAAAAACATAATTTAGATAGGTTAAATGATGATGGTGAATAATTATTTACAATAATTTAACAAAACTAACTCTATATAACCATACAAATAAATACTAAAACAAATGAAAAGGAAACAGCAACAGAAATAAATTAAAATACCTCAATGCCTGGGGCA
This sequence comes from Lithophane socia, assembly GCA_947522985.1. Taxonomy (NCBI): domain Eukaryota; kingdom Metazoa; phylum Arthropoda; class Insecta; order Lepidoptera; family Noctuidae; genus Lithophane; species Lithophane socia. Next base: position 9,652,021 of record OX383258.1, on the reverse strand, counting down.
TTGAGGTATTTCAATTTATTTGTGTTGCAAGGCCACATTGTGTTCTTTGTAGGAACCTTATTCCAGTTTTATAATATGACAAGCCATGTGCCCGATGGCCTATTATATGGCCGATGGCATATTAAACCCCTGCCAGACACAGTCACATATTTGAACACTTGTTCGAATACTTGTGAGGTACGGTTACAAATGTGAGATCAAACTTTGATCAAATAAGTGTTCAAATATTGTTGCTATGTCTGGCGCCGGCTTTAGGGCATGAATTTCCATAAGTCCTTCCTTAGTGCTAACTTTTATTGTAAAACGTGCTCTTCCGCAAAACACGCTTTTAGCCCGTGTGGTGCGTTGTTTGTCAGTGAAAGAATTAAGATTTTTATTAGTTAGAACTTCCGATGGCCGTTTTACAATGTGTCGTACGTATCGTATGTTTTATCCCAACTTGTTTTATTGTGTTTGTGTTTTTAACTTTTTTCTTAATGCGTCATATTTAGGGGAAATAAAATGTATTATATTTCTTTCCTTCCTGTCAGATATCTCTAAAGGTAGGTACGCAGAGTGGCATTTTTAGTTGATCTTATTCATATTTAAATGTAAGTAAATGTGTAATGTAAGTAAATAATAACGGGCACAGCACTCAACATTACCTTGTCCTATTTCTGTCATAATATTTAGAAATATACCAGCTTTACCAAAGCAAACAGGTACCTGCAAATAAACGGACTTTTGCACGACATCATGATATGTTTCTCATTGTACGCATGCTCCTGCTGCTGTTGCTGCACCATGTCGATCTTCTTGAGGCACTTGAGAGCAAACGTGAGGGACTTGTCGGGTTTGTACTGCACCAGCTCGACGCGACCGAACCCTCCCACACCCATGGTGCCCACAATCTCTAAGTCTTTGAGTTCCACGTATTCGAATTCTGAAAGCAATAGTTGATCGTCCAATCATCAATATTAAAAAAAGGATTATTTTTCGCGTGCTAAATAATAAATATCCCGGTCAATGTTATTTTTTTTCGTTCTAATCTGCCTTAAACGTTTATCTGTGTTAAAAATAATCATGTCAAGGAATTCCTAAAGAAGATTCGCCAGCATTTAGGTATGTAGTTAGGTAATTTCCCCCAATTTCCTTGATCAAATGATCGGTTTAATAAGGTCATCCAAGTAGTTGTTACCACTTCGTTTAAAACTTTTGCATGTTACTTATATTGTAGTATCTATGAATTGATTTAGGCGATGGGCTATATCAGAAATAAATAAGTTGAAGAGGAACCGGCCGTTCATAAACCATTCTTCGATAGATAAGTAGCTACACAGTTTACATTACTTACCGCTTTTAACTTGCGATGTTTTCTTTTGTTGCGATGGTCTCGGCACATCATGACGAATTTTCTTCAGTTCTTTTAGATCGCCCAATAATTCCGTGAATGGTCTGTTAAGTGATAGAAACGTGTGACATTTGTAATTAAGTATAACTATTTTAAGGGCGCACCCTACCTCAGATTTTATCCCGCTCGCACCATACTACTCACGACCTGAGTGAGAACGAGACGGAGTGGGGCGCTAGCGGCTCTAATTCGTCGAAAAGTTTAGGTAATTGCTTTTTACGGTGGAAATAATGGTAATTTAAAAAAAAAAGTAAGACCTGCCTTATAGATAGTTGAGTTATTATTATGCAAAGTTTCATGATCTTATTTGAAGTTTTTTTGAATACCAGCGGTTTATAGTTCTGTTTAGAGGTAACTTTGGAATTTATTTCTATCGAGTTTTATGTAATCGTGTTTTCGCCAAAAGAACATATATTTATTTCAAAATAAATGCTGCAGTATTTTCGGCATAACGGAGGATCATGCTAAGCAATTTGAGGTAGGGTGCGCCCTTAACCACAGGATTTTCAAAAACTATAAAAACAAATCAACCGATATTTCCCAAACTTCCTTATCGAAACCTTCCTACTAAGTACCCACTTTGTAAAACTTCAAGGACCTAGAACTTAAATTACAATCTTCATAAACCTAATAATTGTAATAAAATCGTAGCGTAGTCAAAACTGATCCTAATCCTAACTAAGTAATATTATAATGCGAAAGTGAGTAGGTGAGTAGGTATGTTTGTTTGTTACACTATCCGGTGTTTACAATCTACTGTTATATTATTTTAGTAATAGCCGTTCGTCAGGAATAATCTGTAAGAATGCATCAGTTAGTGTACCTATCATTGTTGTCCCATTAGGTTCGAAAGCAATGGGAAATGGCTGCGGGTGTCGTCCTCAGGACGAGCTGCTTCTCACACGGACAAATGTACCTACGTCTCTTGCTCCCGCGTCACCCGTCCTGACTCTGTATATTTTGGCTGCTGAGACCAAAACTACAAACGTAGTTTATAGGGAGCTTTTATAAAATGTGGCTGTTATTTTAGCATATTGTGTTGTCTTACGACTTTCACGCGACCGGAGTCGCGGGCAAAAACTAGTAAATAAATAAAAAAGTGATTCTTGCTATCGGTTTCTATGCATGTAATTGTAACCCCATTAGATAAAAAGTACGTAACCATTTTTTATTATATTCAGAATAGGCAGGTAACTTTACGGTTTTTAATCACGCTTATGTTTTTACGAGCACATAACGCGGCGACAACGTCACAAATCGAGATCTCTGTACGAGTTTGAAATAAGAACTTAATCAGGCAGGCAGGCAGGTAATAAAAAAAGAAATAACTACATTGCAACTTTTTATCAAGAGATCATCTTTCAAACTCAAAGCATTTATGTAAATTATACCAATTACAGGCACTTTTGAATTGACAAGGAGTCGGTCAGCCAAAAAGACGGGGCTAGTTAATCATCATTTAAGACATCAGTAGTTCTTTACCCTCGTTCCAGCGTCAGACACTCGACTCCCGGCGGCTGTGCTGTGACGGTGGCCAGCCTGCGGTCCTCGTGCAGCAGCGCCTGCTCGCCAAAGAACTGCCCGCGCCCGAGCACCCCCACACGCTTCTCGCCACTCTCACCTTCCCGCTTCGTCACCACCACCATACCACCCCGAATGATGTAGAATTTGTCACCCCGGTCGCCTTGTCGCACAACCGGCGTACCCGCCGAAAAGAATTCCTGAAATATGTAATCATGAGACCGCGGTCCTCTTTTCTCCTGCTTAATTGATTTTATATATGTAGATTATTATTTCATACCCTCTTGAGGAATTCGGAGATTTTCGAGAGTTCGATAGGATGAATGCCTTGCAGTAGAGGTACTGAAGCCAGAAAACGCATATTGGCATCTTGCTCTTGTTGTAGACTGCGTACCATAATCTTTTGGAAAACTCGTCGCTCCAGCATCCATACTTGTGCTTCTGTTATACCTAATTTAAGAAGAATATAATGTAGGTATTTTTTTTTTGCTTCGACAATTATAATCCTTAGAAAAATCTACTTACATCGTATGGAGGCGAAACGTTTAGCTTTGTAAAGAATAGCAAGTTCACCAAATACTTCTCCTTGTCCGAAGGTTTTTACAACCTGTCCGCCTTTGAGGACTTCAAACTGTCCGTTTGCTGAAACAAAAAGATGGCTGCCGCTCTCCCCCTCCCTGATGATCAGGCTGCCTGCTGGGAACTCCTGGCGACTCATCGCTTCGACTACTGCTGCAAGTCGCTCATCATCCATCAAGTTCCTTAAGAAGTCATTAGCCATAACAGCCTTTCTTATTTGTTCAGCTGACCTATAAACAGTAATAAAGTAGGTATATAGGTTTATGCAAGTTATAAAGCTATAAATTAGATAGCAAGGGAATACCCGCCTTGATTCTGATCGTGTAGCTAATCTAAATTTTAAACTTCTATGTATGTTATTAAATAGTACTTATTCAAGAATGTGAGCTAACTTACGTCTTATCCTTTTCGTATTTGTCATAGTGCAGATCATTAAGGCGCGAGGGATCCGTGGGCGTGTGGGGGGCAATCACACCGCTCTTGCGGCGGCGCTTCTTCGTCCGCTTCTGCTGCTGCACCAGCTCCGATATAGTCTTACGACCAGCGCTGCTCTTGCGTTCGTCAAAATCAGTGTCAGAGTCTCTACTATATCTCGACGGATTTCTACTCTGTATGCTCAAGGTAGTACTGATCTTCTTGTCGTCTCTTACCGCCTCACCATTGATACCACTACTATTTCTATTTTCAGTTTTGACGGGCTCATCTTCACTATCATTTGGTAATTCCATTCTATTGCTGTGAAATGTCTCTGTGCCACCGTCAGGTATTATCTGAAAGGACGCGATAGTAAAATCAAATCAAAACATTATTAAATTTTTGTTGGAATTAAATCGATGACGATCACTGATAGTGACAAAAATTAATGCAATTATCGCATGCCTTTGTCTCGTAGTAGGTAATTGTCGTTGCTAGTTGTATTATTTGTACTACAGCGAATCGTAAAAGTAAGCTACGTTTTATGGCGAATGATTCTATGGAAAACTTAGTAGTAAAATACTAGTATTTAGCTGCATCCGGGTAGACTGGAAGCGGACCCCAACATAGTTGGGAAAAGGCTAGGCGGATTGATTGACCTACTCAGGAGCGTATGTTCGTACCTACAATATAGGTGTTGTTCCATAAGCTGTGTCCTTAGCCACACCATGATGTGATGACACAGTATTATTAAATTAAAGTCCGCCTCTTCGATCTTTGAAGATGGGTGCATACTGCTTAGTAGTGAATACTTTAAGTTTAATTATTGATCTTAAAATATTGAAAAAACCTTCAGTCGGTATTCTAGTCAATATCAGACTATAATTTACACATATTGTGGCACACTCATAATCAATAACTATTAGGATAATAATTATCTATAATGGGACTATAATGTGGGGCATAACTGGCGAAATTTGGGTGTACTATAGGTACAGAGAGGTGTTGTTATGTTAATTTTGTGGGGTAGCTGCTATAGCTGTTCTCAAGCTTACCTCTACGAAAAATCTTATGTTTTGACTTTATTCATTGTTAGCTAGTGTCGTGGAACATTGCATTCCAAAAGCCATGTGACTCTGAATACTCTTACCTACTGTCTAAGCTAGTTGACAACAACAGCTTTTCCAACTCCAACATCCTGTAGGCAATGATTGGAGAAAGGCTGGACATTCTTTCATCCGACATTGTCAGTCCGGTCCAGTCCGGTCCGGTCCGGTCCAGTCAGAGAAAATTTAAAATTTTATTGTTTGTTCTTTCATGCTTATTTTATTAATTGATTTTATTTTCATGAATGGCAATGGGTGTTAATCACCGGCATAATTTAATTTATTACTCTATTCATTATTAACTAGCAACCCGCCCCTGCGACTTGGCAAAACACCGAGATTTGTTGTTTGTTTGTTTAATACTTATGCATACGTACGCGCAACAAAACTTTGTAGAGTAAATTCTCTAAGGGGCAGTGAAAACCGCATCAAAATCCGTTGCGTGAGTTTAAAAGAACACAGACAAATACGAAAATTGACTGTAATTTATATTTTGCAATTTACAAGTACTTACTTATTAGCCTAACCTGTCGTAGCTACCTGCGTAGCATGTAACGTCAATCGTAGCACGTACCTATTTCTATCGTAGCGCGTAGCGTATGACGTAGCATGTAACTAATATCGTAGCACGTAGCATCAGTCGTAGCAAGTAACGTCTGTCGTACGTAGCACTCGTAGCACATTACTTTTTCTATCATACGTAACGCACACTGTTTGTCGTAGCGCGTAGGGACTGTCGTAGCATGTAACCACAGTCGTAGCGCGTAGCGACTGTCGTAGCATGTAACCACAGTCGTAGCACGTTACTAATATAGAAGCACCACAGATAACTGTGCGTAGCACGTACTGTTTGTCGTAGCATGTAACTTTCTATCGCAGCACGTAAATCTGTCGTAGGACATTCAAGAAGCCCTATTATACGCCGAGATTTTACAGTTAAAATACTGTGTTTCCATAGGTTCTAATGCACAACATGAAAGATTATTTCAATTATGATCTAATGAATTAAGTAACGACTTTTTTTTTTATTATGTAAGTATCTTTGATTTCGACCTCAAACCGGCCGGGATATTTGTCTGATTATGATACTTATTTCATTTTTCTGCTTCGATATTATAGGGACTGTACCGATGTAAAATCAAGATAAAGTTTAATTTTATCACCTTCAGTGAATAAATATTAGTATGACTACACGATTATGTAGGTACGCACGGAAAGTATTTACTGAGTCCTACCTACTCTACAATTCCCATCTATGGTTAGGGTTGGCTGATTGTCTCGTTGGCCTAGTGGTCGCAAGCGCTACTGCTGAGCATAAGGACCTGGGTTCGATAGCCAGGTCAGGTAAAGTTACCTATCTATTTTTGGGTTTTCCATTCCAATTTCTCAGTAGCAACGGTGTCTGGATTTGTGCCGGGTTGATGGCATTAGGCTAGGCTTTCCCCCTAATTACACATAGCTGAGGATTACTAGGACGAATTGTGGGTGTACTATAGATAGGTACATCACTGCCTCAATTTTCTGGGAAAACATTATTATATTTATTATTTGGTTTTACATTAAGGTATTTATGATTTCCGAATAAGACTTGCCCCTAGAATAATAAGGCTATGCACAAATCTACTAATTTTGTCTATCGTTGAAAAAACACTGTTGCATATCGAGATGTTCTGTTACAGTCATTTCTTTCACATAACCGTAATGATTTATAGCAGTCTTTACTTGGCTACGCCCTTACGTATTACTTATTTCAAGAAAATTAACCTATACCAATAAGCAACACCTTGTTTGCGAATAGCGATGATTCTGGCATTACATGACCCTTTCAACCGCAAAATAATTGCCTTCTTCTTTAATAATTGCTAGACGAAAACAATTATGTAGCTTGTCAAGCTTAGCAGTAATAGGCGGTACATTAAATCAGTATACTCAGAAGATTTAATTTTCCAATTTACAATAAACAAGTCTAAAAATCGATAAAAACTTAATCCCTCATTATTTTTTCATGATTGCTATCTGCAGTGATTCGAATAACTTATCACATTATTTTATCAAACATTTCGTTTGATTTTTAGTTATTTAAGATGGCATTCTGATAACCAACAAGGTAATTTTAGATTTTTTTTATTTGTAAGCTCTTTGTTCTAACCGTTGGTATCAATAGACGCTGGCTACCTGGGTACTTACAATATATGGATATTGATCTTATAAGAACCACGATTCTGTCGAGGTTTCTTCCACATAGGCTATGTTTTACGTGCAAAGATACGTCTACCAAAGAAAGATCTCATTTCTCATTATAAATAAAAAAAGGTGGGAGTACTTTTCGCCCTCAAAGTATTAGGCAGTTGATTGAAATATGTATTTGTGGGTTTAATTACAATGGTAGATATTGTTACAGAAACTATGAAACCTATATGTATATAACCAATCATCACGTCAGAATGAGAGTAGGTAGAGTGGATGTCGCTTCAGAGGAAGTAGGTTGTATTTCTCCGTCACATAATCGTAGTAATATAAACAAACGCTAAGCGTCAGACAAGAGTACCTACCTAGTATTCTATTGTTTTACTTACAAAGATCGTTTCACGGCGTTCATCAGGATTAATTTCAGCAGGTACAGTGAACTTGTACCTCGCTCGATGAGCCCATCTGAACGGCGGACACAACACCATTTTGAATTAATTGTTGTTACAAGAAATTAAATTGCATTATACACAGCACTGCATAACAGAGTAGCGAACCACTGAGGAGCGCTCGCGCCGGCCCGACACTGCTTGAACGACGCAACCGCAGCCCTTATCGCTCTTACCAGATAATCTCACTATTCCGATTGTTTTAATTATTTCACACTAAAGAATCATTACCTACTATGTTTTATCAGGGAGCCTTGCAATCTTATCGACATAATACGATTGTCACCCAATCAGTATTATTCACAAAAGAGCAATTAAATCTGCTATCCTGTAAAATAAATTTTTGGTAAACCAGTAACGGGAACTAAAAGCTGATGGGTGAAATAAAATACGACTATTTTATACTATAATTTATTTATAACGTAAATGAGTACACAATGCCAAAGGCTTTAAAATGATTCACTTCATTCAATATTTTTCATTAGAAAAAAAAAATATTTACAATTTAAAAGAGAAAATCAGCTTTGCAATCCATTAAAAATTGCCACACAAAAAACGAAAATTCGTATTATTAATTTACTTTAGGTATCACAAATCGTATATGAGGGGGCTCGCTGTGCACTTGGCTTGAAAAATCTCGGTTAAATAATATCGATCTAGTATTCTTTATGTAGATCTGTGCATTAATAAAATGTGCAAAGTAGGTATCTATAAAATGTGCCAAACGGAAGACATTCATTATGTAACAAATCTATTGTAGTTTACATTAAACTTCAAAAACATTTTGTCAACATTATACTTACAATGTACAGATACAGGAATTGAGCACGGTATTGTTATAATATTTCAAATACCTACTGGCCGGCTACGAGAGTGTGCACGGTGTGCACGGGACTCGCGCGTAGTCACGCGCACGCGCATTTTTGTGGCCCACTATGCAACTGCAACGCATACTGATTGCTTTTACTACTAGCAACTTTACCAAAACATCATCTTACTATAGATGGTACAATATATGAATTAATGTACTTTATTAACTGTTATATTTTACAACAGCATGTGAAACTCAGAACGTAAAATATTTTCACATTATACTTAGCCATAGTGATTATTTTATTGGTGATAATGTCACAAGTTAAAAACTAGACAAGCAACTAATTAATTTCACAATCAGTATGCGTTACAACATCTAACTATGTACGGGTTCATCGAAACGATTAAAATCATAGACGCGATGTGTGACGATGTCGTGCGTTACAATGAGTGTCATGGCACGTCTACGACTTTAGAGTTCGACACACGGGAGCAAACATTACCCCGCTAATATCTGAATAATCTACAACACCAACGGAACAGCTTTGACGAGTGCAATTGACGAACAAGTGATACTTATTAACTCTGGCTACTTTAACAATATGAACCCACGGGTACAGGTTATACGCACAACATGAGGCGGCAGATCCGCCGTAACACTATATACAGTCGACAGCAGCCGGACGGCGCGCGCGCCGGCTCTGCGGCGGTGTTGCCGTCAGTGCCGCTAGCGAACGGCGCAACTGGCTAACACCACTACTGATATGATTTATTATGCACAATATAACAATTCGCTTTAGATCTAATGAATACAGTATCGAAGCCGTCGATCGTATAAGTTGTGCACAGCATAAAACAAGAGAGTAGTATGAAACTTTAATTTAACATCTCATAAAAACTGAGAAACAAATCGCGTTACAAAATACATATCCTTAATTTTATGATTATAATATTTATAATACATTGTTCTTGATGTTATTTTTTTTTTCAATCTTATTGTAGCACACTAACCATTTTGTCAGATATGTAATTTAAATTCTGATTTTTCTCCAAGTAACAACAATTTGGCTTATAATATGTAACTTTATACAAAACTTAGGTATTTTGCTTTTGTGATTTATTATATTATCATTAAAATCATACATAAAAGACTTAAAATAACATAATCAAAAATTATGTATCTTTTAGAATGAAGCAAACAAGACAGGTTTTGGTCAGAACTTGATTAAATTATACAGTTACGAATAGACACGAATACAATGTTTGTAATTAATATAATAATTCCAAAACAGGTCCTGTTAACTTTTATAAAACTTGATGATTAAAAATACACAATTCACAAATATTTGTGACTTTCATTGATAAAAAATACTAAAACTAAACAATAAAATCAAATAGAATCACATGTACTTTTTTCTGTACTCAGATACAAAATCTTGCATTAATCAGACAATTCCTACAAACCTAAGAATTACTTAAAATAACGCATCCACGCATGAGTATTCAGCAGTAAAGCACAAAATATTGTTCGAAGCTGCAACGAGACTACAATAACGTACGATAAAAGTAAATATAACTTATAGTAATATAAAGCCAGTGGCACTAAAAGGTGAGAGTAATAATCAGTAAAAGGAAAATATGACACGAACCGCTTATTACATATCGTACGGAAAGAAAATAGAATACGAATCGAGACAAAGAGACGACAACTAATTCCGTAAATATCACATGAAACCTTTACGAGTAAGCACCTTTACTATTATTTTAATTAAAGATTGTGCGCGAAGACTAGAATTCTGCAAGACAAACAATAATAATGTCATGGAAATGCTACAAACTGAGTTAGTTATTCTAATTCTGGTTTCAAGATGACACAACTGGGTGAGAACATCACCGTAACACCTTTAATTAATTAAAGCTATCATCATCAGACGACACCGAGCCGCGACGCGCCGCCTGTCCGCAGACGAGCTCGCACTACACGCTCTGTGTTGATATGTCGGCGAGGGTGTCGCGCGGGGCAGGGCGACGCGTCTGCACCAGTCCCAACGTATTCGGTACATTATCTCTACTTGCTACGTAAAGGTTTGAAAAATAAACGGACAAAGCTCTAATACGTCGACGTCGACGCAACCTCTCATACAGACACATCTGTAACACAATGTGTACCATATTCCTTAGGAATTTACAACAACATGAGAAGATTGACAATCAACTATGAATTAATCAATTCAGATCTATATATTTATGTATATAGTCATTGAACTACGTTAAGATTAAACTACTCTAGATGGCAAACATGTAGATATGTCCTTAGAAAAAAATTACTTAGGTGTAAGTAATGAAAACTTTTAACAAAATGAAGTAAAAAATAAAAGTCTGTTGTTTTGTTCTAGTTATCTATCTACACCACGAATTATAGATTTCGTAAGTTTTTCTCACTGAAAGACTATTAAATCTATCGAAAAGAGGTTAATGTCATGCAACACTTCTCCAAATACGTATGAATCGATGGGTTTTTGTGCTTTGGTATAAACGTTGAGCGAATTCATAGATGTTACAATACTTTAAAATCCTAATGCAAATGTTAGATCTAAAATTTACAACTTCTAAAAGGGTTGGACCCGTATGCGTGTTTGTTCTATAAAATGAAAGTCCGTACGCCAGACAAAAATATTAAAATAGCACTGTAAAAATAAGACATCGTTAAAAGACAATAGAATTATTGATTAAACATAACTACATACAAGGAGAAAATCTCAATGATATGTAAGAACTCGACGGAGTTCCCTTCTTCCCTTATAGACTACAGCTAAAGCGTTTCGCCTACATTACATTCTGTAAAACATTAGCTTATTTATAAACTAGCAACCGATTATTCGATTTACAACTAACAGGACCTCAAGTAAACACTCCCGGGTCAGAGATTAGAATCCGTACGAGAAGCGAACTGCACCGTGTGTGGCGTCTCATGCGGATCGCCACCGCACAGGACTGACGAAAGGAACGGGGACTATCGACAAGGTAAGCGTCAAGCGTAATGTACGAACCAAAACGACAATGTTAGTACTACCGACTAACGACACCGTCATATCAATATTCAAACTCGCATATCAAACGCCAGGAGACACTGTTAGCAGGGCAATGGAAGTGGCCGCGACTATGAACACCGTATAACTGCGTCGTTGGTCACGTTCTTGGGGATAGCCTACAACTACGCGACATAAATTGTATCGGGTACAAGGTAACTTTAGAGAACATATAATACGTATGTGTAAAAATAACAACCAAACAAATGGCACCACATTATATCGCACCAAATAACTAGTTAGTCCAAAATAGATGTTCTGAAATTTCTATTGTCTCTGTGTATGTCTACTTACTAGATAATAACGGTGACGTTACTATGATTGATAATTTATTACGGATTTAACGTTAACTCACTCGCGTTTATAATCGAAAAAACTCTAATGTAATAATTATGAGTGGAGAATTACCTTTTAAGTTAACGAGTATATTATTATTTAGAATAAGATCGCTGAATATGTATTTAGGAAACAACATTTTGGAAATTTTGAATAAAAAAAATATTGTGACCCAATAAAATATGTTTCCCGTTTAGTATTTACAATTTTTATGATATGCAAGTGCAAAGCTCACTAAATATATCATTATAGTAAATATTTCTTCTATTGTCAATGATACAAGTGTAACATCTACACTAGATAGTACGGTACTCTAATCGTAATATGAATTCACTTGTGTGTAATTAGTAAAATTATAGTAACCCTTAGAATATCTAAATAGAACGAAAGCACTCACTTTAGCTGCTCGCACTTGTATAGCATTAGGTACACAAATCATTTATATTAAAGTTCAACTTAATAAAGTATTTCTGTTAGAAATTTTAATGACTTTGGTATTTCATAAGTTGTGTACGGCGCGGCTGCGGAGACCGCAGCGAACGCTTCGACGACTCAACGACTCTCGCTCATTACTCATTAGTTCGCTACCCAAGCTTAGTTACTTATACGGTAGTCGGCTAGCGTTTATTATTGATCCTTAAATTTATGAATTATGTTTGTACGTTTACAAAGAGAGTTCATTGTCATGTTAAGGTGAAGGTGACGAAGGTAATATTCGAGTTAATCGTTTCATGATCCACTGGCTTTAGTATGGCGCAAATCTGTTGTATCCACTTCTGTACACTGCAGTCTGTAAGTTAAATATTATCATTGTTAGTATCCTTTGTACTTGTCGTGTTTCGAGAACCAAACCGCCGACAAATTAAATTAAATGACGATCTTACCCCGTATCCCGACACCGGTCCGATACCGTGGCCTAAGTATGGATCTGCATATTCTCTGCCGTACCTGCAACACGCAACATGTTTTCTTGTGTTAGACAACATTATATTAATTAATTATTTCTTACTTCAGTGCAGAACAAGCAATTTTTGTATCTCTATATGTGTACTACGGTCTAATGTTCTACACATATAATAAAAGTAATGCACTACTCCTTCTCCATTGTATTTAGTTTATTGCATAAGTATTGTAAAACTATACTAATGAAATAGTTTGCTATTACTCAAAAATAGGTTAGATACTGTCTTATTTCAAGTACAGTTCGATTCAAACCTAATGGCGGCTTGGAACATGAGGCGAGTCGCTGCACAGTAATAATTTAATGTGTCAGGGGGGCACAGCTAGTAGCTAAGTTCCGATCGAACTGTAATTGGTGGTCAAGATTGTTTCTCATCACGTAAATCAGGTATTTAATATGAGCAATAATCACTAGGGATGCTATTTATTTTTTTATGACTTGTTGAGGTTAATTTAATCAATTCAATCAAAATAGATTTACTTCGGTAACGATGGACGCTCAAAAGAAGGTCAAGTGTTAGTGTCGGATTATAGTACGTTATAAGTAATGTTAGTTAAGTCCTTGAAGCTTTGTATTTACATGAGCGACATCAAAGTGTTGGAGGTGGACGTGGGTACTGACGTGGCCCCGAGAGGCGCGAGCGTGGGCGCGGGCGCGGCGCCGGCGGCAGCGGCGGCGGCGCGCGCGGCCGCGCCATAGTTGGCGGCCGCCGCCGCCGCCGCCGCGTGCTGCGCCGACGTCAGCGGGGACTTCAGCAGGGGCGCCGCCGCCGCCGCCGCTGCGGCTGCCGCCTGCGGAACACACCACTCGTCAGCGCGCGCTCTAGCATCTGCTCACCCCGCAGGAGAACGTTCTTATCCGAACAGTGAGCCCACAAAAGGCACGAAGACGATCACCTTTTTCTTCGTCGAAGATTTACGGCTTTCGGGCATATTCGATCGCGGAGGTTATCTTACCAGTATGGGGAGATCCACAGACGACATATTGGCGCAAAGATGATTTCCATGTCAGATTGAATAGCGATCGGCATGGCCATAAGTTGAAAGCGAAAACGATGCAGAAAGTAGGAACTACATACAAGAAAAAGATTGTGCACGTTTGTCTATTTATTTACATAAAAATCGATTCACATGCAACTCTGCCGGCACACGTTTCTATGATGTTTGGTGTTAAATCTTCTGCAACAACAAACCATCGATTTCAGTTGTCGACTTTTAGAATGAGATGCAGACAATATTGTTAATGTGGTCGATGAACATGTACATGCATTTAAAGAAACAATTATGACTGAATCGATCCAAAATAAATCAAAACGTCGAAGTATTCTAAATCTAGCTACAGATTATTATCGGTGATTGTTAGTGTACTTAATAATTGCAATTACATTTGTGGGCTCAATGTTCTACTCGCAGCATGGTATTAGCATCAGATAGATTCAACGTACAGCCTCAACATATGCCTAAAACTAAATCACCCACCACAATACCAACGAACAAGGATAAACTCAACAGAAAGCAAACCGCGCGAGCCGACCGGCCGCGCGTGTGCCAAGTCCATCTGGTTACCACAAACACAATGTGCACCCTGCATTACGGTGGATTACCAACCAATAGGACCATACGAATATAATAAAGGAGCAAACAAAATCCCAGCACTCACTCCATGATGGATATCGAACTTATACTAGCGTGGTGGAACATGAATCAGGAAGCGATAGAGATACAGATACAGTCGCGTATCGAGCGAAACTGAACTCTAAAGGCGTGATGTTTACCTCGGCTGCCGGCTTCGCGGCCTGTAACAACACACGCACTGTCACCTCCTGGGCCCTCACTCAACGGTGTCAGAGCAGACTAGTCAGTACACTCAATCATTAGGTACTCAAATATTAATTAATAATGGAACTGACATTGGCATAGGGAGTAAAAACAAATACTTTATTTACCTGCAGTCTGTAGTTGGAGTCAGCCGTTGCGGCCGCGGCTAAGAACGGGTCGTAATACACACTGCGAAATAAAATAACATTATACAGAACATTTATATTTTTGACATAGATGTAATAATATTGCAAATTGATTTCAAATTGTAATAGAATAAAAATAAAAAGTACGTAGTTAATAAAATGTCTAATCTACTTAGTGCAACGAACATTAACGTTCATTCAAGTGCTATTAGTGCAGAGAAATATCAAGGAGGAAACTATACAACCGTCATCTACTGGTAGTTGACTAATCAACACAATATTACAACGTTGGGATAAGCATTACACATGTTATCTATAAGCTTAGCGAACAATCCAGTTAGAATTAACGTGACTATTGTTAGTTACACATTTACACTCAATAATTACGTGATGTGCTGGTGTAGTTAATATTATAAACAGAAAATAACTCATACCAAAGTTAGGTGAATCGGGGACAAGGGATTGGGGTGTCTGGGAACGTGGAGGAGACTTGCGGCCTGTTGTATTAATGTTGCTGTTAATGTTTAACTAATTTACATGGTCGAATACACGTATTCAGCTGCAGCCGGACTGGAAGCCGACCCCAACGTATTTGGGAAATTGCTAGGCAGATGTAGCATAATTTATTGTCGAATTAACTTTATGAAACAATATCTAACTGCAAAAAAAATGCGCGGGACGTTACATGACCGGCCGTCAGCTGTTTCGCAGCTCTCTCGAACGCGTATCCATCAGTATCGGGACAGTGACGGATATTTACTTTTTAAAATCTTTTAATGACAATAAGGTTTTTTATTTGTTGTTACTGGGTCATTTTTTTTAATATTTAAGTCAACTACCCATGGTTTGAGTGACAACGGTGATTACCCTTGCATACTGTATATCAATGGTTGTACCCAACGGGACTATAATAGTCGTGGAGTGACTTTTTCGAAGACGGCAACGAAAATAGGTCACGAGTGCGACGATATCTTGTCCGTCCAAAGCTTCTTTTCATTCAAACTGCTTTTGACTGCGTATTATAATTTATCCTAAGATTATGCATATATTCGATTCTGATGGACACCAGAGACAAATAAGCTATGTTTCTACTCGAAGTAGAAAATTCATGGATTTTAAAGTGGCATGACTTTGCAGCATAATTTGGAAGGTATCTGAAATAAGACTGACTGTACCGCTTCAATTTTAAATGTTATCCTTTACGTCATCATCATAATAATACGTTGCCGTTGTGAATTTCTACTGACCACTGTAATGGGCCATAGACCTTTTTGGAATAATTTATCGGTTGAGTTATGGTTTCGGACTAAGAATTGTGTTCAGGAAATGAGGATTATTTGGCATCGTTAGCGAATTAGTGGTCATTAAAATATTGCTGTTTCGGAGACTGGTAATAATCTAATCAATTTAACCTAAATAGTTTTGGCAGATTTTGGACATATCAATTTTGTCATTAGTTAGATATAAATGCTGTGGTGCAATCGGTCAAGATTATAAAGTTTCGTGTGGACGTCAGCGACTTATAGTCTCGGGCAGGGGAGGGGGGGAGGTAGTGCGGTGCGTTTACTCACGGTGCGTAGGCGTGCATCTGCGAGGCGTAGGCGGCGGCGCGGTTGAGCACGGCGTGCGAGAGCGCGTGGGGCGAGGCGTGCGGAGCGTGCGCGTGCTGCGGCGGCGCGGCGCGCGGCTCTCGGCGCAGCGCTACATGCAACACACGGCAGTGGAGTGGGGGGCATGCGTTACCTGCGGCGCTGGGCGGCGCGCGGCGCCAGCACGAGCGGCGGCGCGGGCGCGGCGGCCGGCGCGGCGCCCAGCCACGGCCACGACACGCCCGACACCCGCAGCCCTGCGCACACACCGCGTGAGCACACACGCGCACCGGGGCACCGCGCATACACACGAGCCCACGTCATGCGACACGCTACCCGCTCGGTTCGCTACACATTACGGTTTCGTGATGTGTGCGACGATGTCGTTAGGCTCATCTCCACGCTATTGAGTCCGAGCGGGCGTGGGATTCGAGTGCCAGCACTGATGCGGCGGGGCTGCAGTCACCGCAGAGGGTGCTAGTATTTATTGGATTTGATTCGACAGATAGGGACAAGAATCTTAATTACCGAGTAATCCCACCACATTGAGTGAAGGAGGTTCATGCTCGAATGATTGTTATGGTAATGTAAACGCGAAAGCTTAATTTAGTTTATCGATTAAATATCATACCAAAATCGTAATGAAGGTTCTCACCTTCCGGCCACTGGACACACACTGGAACAAATAAATGTGATATTTATATATAAATTTCACAAGTTAGATGGAGGATTTCGCTAGATCTAAAACAAAGAACATACCTATAAGACATTCTCTACTACAAAATTGAAATATGAATATAGTGCATTACGGAAGTTGCATTCATTCCAGCAAACGTCAAGGTATGAACATTCATGTGTCTTGTAGCTGTACAAAACTGTGTCAAGTTATCTAGCAAGCTGTCTAATTGACGGTGTCATCCGTATATCAATACAGTGAGTTAAGTTCGCCAGGCAATGCGACACCGGAGACAGCCTTCTGCAACGTTCGGATATATTTGTCTGTAATACTGAGTGAAGTTCATGTCTGTATGATGCGACTCAAATGTACCGCGTGTGACGAGTGCTCGGCGAGACTGTCTCCGGAGCTGACAGTGGACTCATTCTCTAAATAGCATTCACCTAGGAGCATTCAGACAACGGAACTAGCCACATGTAGGAATAAGTAAGTACATTAACATGGACAACACCGATGTTACAAGTTCAGCTCTCTCACCCAAAGTGGGAACTGATCCATTTCTAGCCAGAATAACTGGATGGATTAAAAGAGAAAATCCCAAGATGCATTATATTTGTACAGGTGTGATACAATAAGGTATTGTTATTATAGTAATGTGTGAACTTTATAACTTTATTTTGGAAGTTTTAATTTAACTCATTGAATGTATTTCATGAACGATCGTTGGGTTACTTACCGTTAGGAACGGTTGGAGGTTTCTTTGTCTGCACTCTCGCTGTCGCATTATTAACCTGATTTGAAGTAAAATCTATATGAGAATACGTTTGGGTTTACACCAAAAACAAAAACATTGGCTGATTTTAAATAAACTTTATACATAAAAAAAAAAAAAAAATTTTTAAAACAGGGGTTTTTATTTCACAGAATAGATTACAACTGCAAGGATATGGATAGTATTCAAGAAGCGCTTGATTCAAACTCGCCAATCAGATTTATTGTGAGATTCGAACCCACTTCAGCTTCTTCTCTAAAAGAGGAATACAAAAGTAAAAGTATTTTGAACAAACTTCTAATGTGAAAATCAGCCAATTGGATACCAGATGTCGTACAGATAGAAAAAAAAAACTAATATAAACTATTAAATACCAAACAAAAATAATTTTTATTTAAAACTTTAATATTTAGCCGCAGACATCTGATATGTGAACATAAAATAAAGGAAACTTGGGATTTACTTTTGACATTAATAAGGGATATTTAAGAATATTAAAGTGAGCATACTTTTCCACTCTTAACCACATTCACTCTCTTCTTAGGCGCAGACTGACTCGTCTACAAGACCACTTTTCAGCGCTTCTATTTAAATTTAAAATGAATAGATAGAATGGAACTAAAATTTGTTTAGCAATCTTACCTCTGCGGCATTGTGACGATACGGTTCGTTCTACATTTCTCTGTGAGACACTCTCTCTTTCGATCGGCATATTAAATGACCGTCTAGAGAGTAAAGGGATAAAATAAATAAGGTTTGTTTGTGGATTAGACGCCGGCATACTTAGTGCTAATATGCGGGACCGCGGCGCGGCACGCTAGCATGACAGTAACTACAGAGCAGACGAGCGCAGGTTGCGGTGGGCGGTGGGCGTAGGAGCGGGATGTTATAAGTTACATAGTGCTACGGATGGTATTCATTGAGTCATGCACACCTCTATCTTTCTGCCCTCAACCACGGTGCCGTGAAGACGCTCTCGTGCTCGCTCCGCATCACCACTATTTGCGAATGTTACAAAACCGAATCCCTGCATGCAAGACAGACAAAACATGCATTAAAAACAGCGTCGCTCAAAAAACAACGTGCAACAAAAATTAACATTTATGCATTGCATATTCTTTTTAAATATTCTAGTGAAATATCGAGAAAATATTATCGAGTCGATTACGTTGATACTTTGAGCGTATTCTAGCTGTATGGGTACACATAAGCGTTTGGATCACAGTAATAAATTAATGTAACGTCGCTCGACCTAGTAGTCTGTACTATTGGTAGGAGAGTTTGTATCACGGTATACAACGAGTCTTAAGGATTGTTCGACACTAATTCATAGACACTACTTACTTTATTCAAAATGACAAGTCATTGTGTGAGATGTTAGCTGCGATTTGTTCTATACAGAAAACTCACCGATCATGCAGTGGCTAAGATGAACTAATTGGATCTAGGAACACAGGTATACCCAAACGGACTTGATATTCCATTACGGAGCAACCACAGTACAAAAATCAAACATCGATACAGTACTTATTTTTACATTTAGATACTATTATTAAGTAAAAATAAACTAACTTTGGAATCATACCAATATTACACCTATATTATTTTACAATATAACATTGTGCATGTACTTTACAGTGCCCAAAACTAACACGTTAAACATAAGCGATACTTAGATTTATTAGATATTGATAAATATACACCTTGTACATCCTAATTAATTACAATAGGTGAATCACACAAATTACTGTCAAAATTGTCGTAAATGGCATTCAGTACGCGTTATACAATTTCGTTCAATATTATTGAATCAATCGATCGTGCTCAGACAAATGAAACTACTTACTTTCAATAAATGGTGATAACCCATAGATACAAAAAGCAGCTAGCACAGCACACAATACAGTGGAAGAGACGAGTTGTGAAAGTGGCAAACAAGTTGCTGATTGTACGAAACGCTTACACTTATAAAAGCAAATGACAGCTCTATTATTACCATTCTGAGTGCAAATACTTAACGTAAACATTAAATCTGGGCAGAGAGAAAGAGAAAGAAAAAATTATAATTTACGAAGAGGCAAGGGCCGTCCAACGCGTTACCGCGGTACCCGACCGGACTGTAACACAACGCACACAGTGCAACAAGCTCTCAGTATGTTGACAGACACAATCGATCCGACGGACGAGGAAGACACAACGTGACGCACAGCTCGGGGACATTACGTTCATCTCGACTCGGAGCATTCTAAACCGGTTCGTTTGTTTACATTTATTTACCACTGAATGTTGGTATCTCTTTTATATATTGTTATTTTCATACCGTTGGATGTTTTCAAGATAAATCAACACAATACAATGATCAATGAGATACAATGATCGAATATATAAAAATAAATAAGGAGAAGAGTTTTTAAATTATTCAAGTCTTATCTTAGCTACATAATGTTTCAATATTTTAATAATTGTTTATATATATTTGCAAACACAACAGCAACTGTAAGAACAAATTATGAGTATAGATAAACAAAATATAGCCAAAACCGGTTAGAATTTTCCCAAGTGAAAACGAAATGTTACCGAAGTTATACGAGATAAAGCCAAACTAAGTGATGCACCCTAAAAGTTACTTCTAGGAAAATAACTTACATCATATAGTCATTGCGTTACATTATATAACATTGTGTTTCCAGGGTTCAGCAAAATATACATGCCCAAAACTAATAAAAATTATATTCCCTTGTTAGGAAGCATATGACTGAACGAATTTTTGTATTATTTATTAATAACATAGTGGACAGAAAATAGTAAGTACACTGTCAATCTAATAGACTAAATACATCAGAATGACTGATCATCCAAACTACAACATAGATGCATTAAAAGGTTTGTACATAGCAGTTTAAAATCAGGTCATAAACATAATAAAGATATAAGAAAATACAACAATATGAAGATCGAAGCAGTTTGGACGATTGTAACAACCTCATTAGTGATGAATAATAGAGCTGTCCTGAAAATATGACTTAGGAAATCAGCTGTTATAGTGACGATGCATCATTCTCTAATACTGCATATCCCAATGTGAGGCATTGAAGAAAAAATAACTTGGAGCTATTATTTAAAAGAGTAAAATACTTCTTGACATGAGCGAGCATGGACTACTTTAGGGGCGGTCACCAAACTGACACAAGGAAAGCAGTAAACACGAAAAAGCGTTCAATCCAATCAATTATTATAAAAATATTTCGATAATAACTCTTTAAATTTCATGGGAATTATCATTTACAGTGAGTTGTTTTTTGAGTATATTTGAAATGTAAAATTAATGTTGCTAAATATCAATATATTGCACCAATGACTTACTTACGAGTACTTCAGGCACATCATTTTGCGAAAGTTATGAAACACTCTTACATTTGAACCAATATGGAAAGTTACTAAAATTATACAATAAGTATGTCGTTAGTGCAATCAAGTAAATATAGTTCAGATTTGTTCAAAATCAGAATAATAGACATTATTATTCAATGAAAATATACAATGCAATTAGAGATACTGCACCAAACATTAAAACCAATATGCTATGAGAAAGAAGTTTGTTTTAAAACACAATTATGATTATATTAACTAAGCCCATTTGCCTTCAAATTTCTGTTAAGCAAGGAATAATTAATCAAATCGCATGACTTGAAGAGAAGTAAAACTTTAGAACATATTATTATTAGGAAATATTTGTATAAAATCGGTAGTTACTTTGGTTTGGGCAGCGATAACTAATAATTGTTAGTAAGACCTCTTAGCTACTGCACTTCTGCTTGCCGTTATATCGTTCATTACTAGTCATTTATCAATGTTAATTTAGTCCAAATGTGGTAAACTCTAACAATACAAGTATTACAAGTCAATAGCTATGAAGTGCAAGATTGGTATATAAATTAAAGGAATAATTTTCATTTTATTAATATTCATTCAGAAATTATCAAAAAGTGATATAACTTGTAAATTCTAACCCTGACTTGCTTTAACGAGGTTATTAAATGTCAATTTCTGAATTTAAAACGAAAAAGAAAGTATAATATTTCGTCAGGTCTCACCTTGGCAGATGGCTTTGCCTAGCATGTTGATGAGGTGAGGCACCGTGGTAGCAGTGCGTGAGACTGATAAGTAAATAACAAGTGCAATAATATCTGCTTTTGTTAACCTTGACAAACGTACTCGACGAGTCTGTCAGTCAAGGAAACCATAATCTTGCTCTACTGCCTTGTTTAGAGTTGGAAACATATAATGACCTCGCTAAAATATTATAGTTATTAATTATTCCTTTAATTGACTTAAAGATTTGTAAAGAAACAAAAATTATTAAACTGATCTTTAAAATGTATTGTTTTATTTAAAGTTGAATTAAGAAGTAATTTGTTATTTAAAAAAAAATTAGAGGTTAACAATTTTGTATTTTTTGTTTCTGAACATAGACACTTTTAAAAAGTGGCCACAATAAAATCTGTGTATCAACAGATTTCAATGAGCCACTTGATTTCCAGCTCAATGGCTGAAAATATTGCTTACCTTCGAGCCACGTTCGTTGAAGATAATTTCTACATCAAGTATTGTGCCATATTGCTGAAATATAAAAGGTTAGAAATTAAATAACTGGTTGTTTACAACGATAACTGGTTTGGTTTTGCCATGCTTGAAGGATATAAAAAGTGGAAGTGTATACGTACCCCAAACATATTTCTAAGATCAGGGTCCCTAAATCTGAAGGGTATATTGGAGACGTGTAACCGTTTGGGCTGAGATGCTTGTGAGACGGGCACGAGTGTCTTTTCGGGCGTGCCGGCGGCATTGCCGGCGGCGACGGCGGCGCTGACGGCCGCAGCCGCCGCATGCGCAGCGGCTGCTTGCTGCGCGACCACGGCCGCCGCCTGCTGCGCCACTACCGCCGCCGCCACACTCACTGGTGTGCTCTCTTCATTTGATTCGCCTTCGCTTTGCTGGGGATGGCAAATATTTGACATGAGTAATTATATTGGTATTTGATCAGGAATAGAATTGAGTTAGACAGACTATGTTAACTATCGGAATTTCTTGAAATTACCTATGTTTAGTTTCAGTCTGTAACTAACAAAGGTAGGTAATTTTCTCCATAAATCACCATGGTCGAGGATTGACCACGGTGGCGATAAATTGGAAAAAGGATTGAAGGCCGATGTCCAGCAGTGGACTGCTTTTAGGCTGATGATGAAGAGTCATTGAGCATCAAATGATGAAGAACCAACAATTTTGATCAGTAAACCCTGGATCAATACATTGGAACTAATCATTAACTAAACACAGGCAAAACATTTAGACTCGAACGAAATGAGTCTAGATGCCCGAGAGACCGTTCTTTGTGAACCAAACACACCACTCTAATCAAGTGTATCGTACCTAACTATACAGAAAACATTTTGTAGACATTTCGCCTACGACCCAATATTTATATGAAATATTTTTATGTCTAGTTGACGTAGAAACAGTTTGGTAGTAAAAGTATTGACAGACATGGGTCAGTTATCGAAAATCATCTGTCACTCTCCGGCAACATACGAGTGTGCCGCCCCATTTCACATAGCTGAGCAGGACATGAGATATTACATTTCCCCAACCGAGAAACTGTGAATACAAGCGGTCATATTTTTATACGTTTTTTCCTGTCTTTATGTAAGTAAATAGACCCGGATCCAAGGACCTTTCAAAGTCTTGGATAATGCAGAACACTGTCTACATACAGGTACTTAGGTAGTGTATCTATTAATCATTCTTTCTTTGCAATCTTACAAGCTCACTATTCAGGCGAGTATATAAAAAAAGTATTGTTATCGTTATCCATAAATACGAGCACAATGGGAATGAAGTTTGGATGTACTTTGTTTGACCCAGAAACAGACAGGTAGTAGACCTGGGAATGAACGTTTCCAACGATTTCGTTTAAAAAAGTTATTGTTTGCACATAGTCAATGCAATAAGTCGCCTTTGTTTAGTTGAGCTACGATTATTAAAAGAATGAATTAAACTTACTGAGTTATTATTTTGATTTTCTATTGAATTCTGCGTGTGCGTTTGTGGCGGCGGTTGAGGTGAGAAGTTAGCTGGCGGTAGCGGCGCAGGCGGTGGCGGTCCTTCACTCTTCACGAGCGGGGGTTGTGGCGGCGCCGTCGGGCCGGCAGCCTCGGCCTTCACTCCTGCGAGCGCGTCGCCGTTGGCTGCGAACTGTGCAGCGGCTGCCGCAGCCGCCGCCGCCGCAGGGAACGGGGTCGCCATACCCGTCCCCACCATATGCTGAAATTGACAAATAAAACAAAACTATAGAAACTGTTCAGTGTTCACCTATAACTACATTAACTACCCATATATGTGTCAGCAGAACGACATTGATCATCAAAGAATTCAGAGCTATTTATCTCAGGGACGCGGTCTAGGTAGCTTATGAACTAATTCTGTCGTAATAAATAAACCCGCTTATAGTTGACGTTTCTGGGCTGCGAATCGAAATATTGACGCGAAGAACTCGTGCCAAAACACGAGCCGCTTTGCACTGGCTCCTTCACAAACAGTAAATTCACATGGTACCAGGGCCGCAGAGTGTATAAAACCTAGAGAACAATAGGATGAGAGACTTTTACTAGATCTTTATTTTGAGAAGTTAGTTCTTAATTCTTAGAATATTAAGTTCGCAAGTCACAACTCAAAGAGAGTCCTAAACAACGTACCTGCCTGTGTATATAACTTACCAGTTACCAGAGTTGATGCCATTGTTACAATGTCAATTATTTATATACACGTTAAAATACATTACATAAACCTATATATGTATATTTTTAATTAAGTATTCAAATTAGTAGGAGTTAAAGTCGTATTTCCAACATGGCTACACAGCCTGTTGTTATTTTTAATACACACGCTCTCTCCCTTTAATTTTATTTTACGTCCCAAAAGCCTGTCGGTCGGTAACAAAATTAAATTGCGAATGAAATCTAACAGAGAACACCCTCGGCCAAGGGTGGCTCGTCGCCGCTGAAAAACTGTAGCCCTGGGCATTAAACATAAAGTTTTGAGCTTCATCCCTATATTAAAAATTTATTCCAGTTATTTTATCATGCATAGTAAGTTTTTAGTAATGTTGTACGCTACATTGAACCAATTTAACAGAACAGAATACAGCAAGTACCCTCTATCTACGTAGCGCAGCGCCGGATACGAGAAAATTAGGAAGTGGCCATTGGACACAATTGCATAGAACGCCGCCGGCTAACTCCGCGCTCGCTGGCTCACAGACCTCGTCGCAAATTATTATATTGAAATAATGTTTTTGCTACGCACGAATATACCATATGCATCTGATATCTGTCACATATTCGCTCAACCCCACAGTATTAGACGACGTCCTTTTCCGCTAGTATTGAAAGAATGAGACTATAGAATCTTTACGCGGAAGTAACTTATTAAACTTGAGATGGGAACGTACACTGCCTTACGCATTATTTTACAAAAGTATGGCAGCCCGAGAGCAGTGGTAGGCCAGCGGTAACGGCGGACTTATGGGTTTAGGTCGTGAGTTCGAACACAGGCAGGCGCTTGACTTTGTGTAAATAATTTAATCATCACTACGGTGAAGAAAAACATCGTGAGGCAAACGGCATGTCCTAGAACAAAAAATTCGAAGACAATGTGACATTACCAACCCGCACTGGGCCCGTGTGGTCCCAATCCCTCTCGAAGAGAGGCCTGTGTTCCAGTAGTGGGAACATTATAGGCTGTATGTATATGCTATGCCAGGCGATAAGTGACTAAAAATCGGACGGTTTTTACTATTCCCTATTTTTTTGCTACTCACGATGAGTTGATAATTATCTCATTTAGTATGATACTCGTATAATATTACTAAGGCAATTTAATTAAGTATTCAAACCAATTTAATTAATTTAAAGAACATGCAATTTTGAATTTTCAGTGGGCGTGCGTATGTAAAATTTGTAAAGCGCTAAGTCCAAAGTAATAGTTGTTTATGTTTACAACAGTCGAACAACCATTAACGGGAGAGCGGGATTAAAGACGGGTAGGTAGCGGGGAAATCCTGAGAGCGTCTCATAGATAACTATTGTACCCGGTTCCTGAGATGTAAATACATAATCTTCACGCCTGGGTTTTGTTTGAGATAGGTAGCGCCGAGACGAACTGCTGGAAACACAAATTCGTCGAGGCGACGATGGTTTTCAGCATCGGGGTCTACGCGAATGAGCATTTTTTATCAGTCAGTACTTATTGCACAAGACAAGGAGGAGGAGGCTTATAGCGTTATAGCCCCTTACGACCGGGCCTACTCGTCTTACTGGTCAATATAATAATCTGTTTCAAAATATTGACATCTTCGCTTTTCCAACTTGGTAAACTTAGAGTAGAGGCCTTGTTCGTGAAACTATTTTAATATTGCTCTAGACTGTATCTTTATAATTTCTTGTTTTTTTCGCCTGTCCTGTTAGTTTTATCGTTAACACATTATGCAATTTTATTGTAACGCACAAATTCTTCAAATTGTCGGAAAATGTCGTGGGTTTATTCACTCTGTAGATCAAATTTTGTGTAATACTGTAATGTGCAAAACGTTTATTTTCTCAAAAAAAAAAAAAAAATTACGCCGCCGAGGCCGGCCCAGGAAGAGATAGAGAGACGATCTAGACGCGTACCACAAGGGTTGGATCGAGGTGGCCCTAGAAAAGGATGTTTGGTAGGATTTGGGGGAGGCCTTTGCTCAGCAGTGGGACAGTATAGGCATAACATAAAAAATATTACAAACTAAATTATATTTGTATCACATCGTAACTTTACAGACCCTGAAATTGAAACCCAAATTACAGCCCTTTAAGTAACGCAATGACAAGAATCTTGTTAAAGTTTCATAACACCGCCGCCTCCTACTGTAAACTTGTAAAGTTTCAAATCTGTTTTTGTGCTGGTATGTACACAAAACTGAAGATACTTAATGTTGCTAACTCCACTGTCAAGATTAAGTGAACTAATTTAAAGCTTGGCTAGTTGGATTACCTACAACAATCTTCCGTTATGGTTGGTAATAGTTGAACCTCAAACTAGTAAGTATGAAATATGAATACTGGCAATCGTAGGCTAGGTAGGTACCCAATTGATACGTTCGTCACGCGGCAGGCCTCCGCGCACCGGAAACCTCATCAATAATGATGCGACACCTCGAACCCATGTAGAATTTTTTGGAATATAAATGTAAGAAGTTAGTTTAATATTTTCTTGAAATTACTTTTCCTTTCGTGTCTTTTTTATGGATATTCTCCAAAAATTCCATGACAAAAAATATTTATATTAAGTAATTATGTGATATCCCACAAAGACCGCCTAACGGCTTCTAAATTCAAATTCCTTAACAATACGGTGTAATTCCTCCCTCCCAAAAAAATAAATACAACGTTTAGTGAATAGTACAATTCTACCATTGTGTCGCCTTAACAACAGGCTAGGGGCTCCATTTGAGAAGCAGCCGTTATCGTTATTCGTTTTCACCTCGATAAAAAGGTTTTATTTTCAGGTAAACAAGTAAGTAGATACTTAGTGTGAATGTTGAATTTGGCGGTTGGCAAAATCAAATTCACAAAGCAAACCGTGGAAAAGAAAAGAAAATGGAAATATTTTAGTATGATATAGGTACCTGTAGAAACAAAAACAGGCCACCCATAGACAAGAAACACCAAGGGTTTACTATTAGCCTGGCTTAGGCGCTTAGGCAACTTGGCTGGTTGTTTGCAGATATAGTATGGTTACATCCCCGAAGTCCTCTTTCACACAACTAAAAGCAAATCTGGAATTTGCGAGTGACTTTTATAACGAATGATTTGAAACTTGAGGTCCGTTTCTGTCTGATACCGATAATGTCAATAGTATGAAACTAGTCAACGGACGGTAGAAATAATAGAAATATTTTTATAATGACCCTTTGATGACGGTTCTACGACTTCTTTTATCGATTTTAACGTCTCTACTTCGCTCAGTTTAGAATAATAAAATTATTTTCTTTTACCTTCCAAATACTTCTTGGCGGATAGTAAAAGTCCTGCCTATATAATATCACACAAGACATTGTAATAGAAATGATTAAGATAATCGCCAATAAACTAACATTTATCGCCAATTAAGTCTTGTTATAATAACCTCACCTACGTTGGGAAAAGTAATAACGTTTGCAATATATTGGTGAGAAGAAAAATAAAAATAATAATGTCCTGTGTGGCGGTGCTTATTAAACGATAGTGTCACAAGCTTACCAGCCAATAAAGTAACATGTGACTGTTAGTTATTTTTAAGACGATACGAAACAACATGAAGCAATAGTATATAGAGAAGAAAGTCATTGTGCCAAGACACTCGAGACGACACACGCAAGACGGAGTGGAGTGTCTCAGCTCTTCTGCGAGAGAACGAAGGGCACTTCGTTTTTGAGTTCTAATTTTCCAACCGTGACACCGCCTCCGACACCGGTCCGAGGCGGACGATGATTTAGTACATGTGTCAAGTTGCTTTAGCACCCTCCAGATCTTGTTGCTATTTATGGTAACACGACGACACAATAGTCGTGACTCATTCCGTAGCAGCGAAAGAGGCTACGTATAATACAACACATCAGCAATACTCAACTAACTTCATGCATATTCTAGTCACATGGCCCAACGGCTACAACTTTATTTAAATTACAATACGATTTTTATAGCGTTAAGTTTATATAAGAGGACGTATGTTAGCCTGAAGAAGGTACTGAATAAATGATAATAAAGTGCTGACTGCTGACAAATATGCACTACTTATTAATGGTGTTGATATTAGAGATGAAACAAGATGGATGCTACTGTGTGCCCCTTGGTGAATACCTACTTGGAATAAGGTTAGAATAAGCAAACCACTACACATGTGGTGGGCCACCTTCCAGTTGTATCCGGCAGTCCTGTAAACAAACTGACTTTTTATAGAGCACGCCTGCGATTCGTCTCGCACAACCGCCTTGCTGCTTAGTCTCGTTTGCTTCGGAAACTGTATAATTATGTTTGTAAACGGCTAGGCTCAGTTTATATTATCGTTTCTATATATACCCACTAAATGGCTGTTACTAAAAGTATAGCCAAAGGTTTACCAAACAAAGAGCATTTTAGGAGAAACAATACCATTTAAGTTAATTTAAATTCTGATATCGTATGGTAGGCGCTACATGTGAAGAGCATAGTATTACAATTGTCAAAACGTTATTTAAAAGTAATTCGATAACGTCGCGGTGCTAAAGCGTTCACGAGATAATAATATTTATGAAAAAAGTATTGAGTTTAAGAAAAACATTGAAGTCGAACAGCATCCATGTTTCCGAACCCGTCGCAAAAGTAAGCACAGGGAGGGATGTGTTTCAGTCGCTCGCTACTCAGGACGAATGTATCAATTTTGCAACTCCCCCGTGTATAATGGTCTGGATGGATACTGAAATGATGGAAGAAGAATACAGAATGAGCTAGTCTTAACGTTATCATACTGAAATGTGTTATTTTATATTAATGTTGTTGTTGTTATTATGCTTCATGGATAAGTAAGAAGTGCATTATCTGCATGCTTTCATTTTCATACATTATTATTTCTAATGGATTTTTTTAGTCAATCAGGAACATTGGAACATGCAATACTCTAGTGATATCATCGAAAATAAGAAGTGTTACACATCAAAGACTAGTTACATAAAAAAAAATAGAACAATAACTAAATTGGATCATAGGTAGCATGAATATAAACATACTAAAAATGCTTGAAATTTTATTACGGAAAGAGATTGTAATGGTACAGTGCTTGTATCATTATTTTAGTAAGTACATGTAGACTAATCAGTAGCAGATAGTCGGCTACGAATAGGTAAACAGAACCATATTTTATTCGAATTGAATGTGCAATGAGATATCTTGAAATATGTATATCCAGGATCTTCCTTCTGAATAAATCTGAAATTGAATTCAACTAGTCCTGGCATTCCCTGATGCATCCTGTCGTACTCACTCAGTGGAAATACGTAAAATGGGCTAAGGAACGTTCGATTGAAAATTTCAAAGAACATAATTTGTAAGGATCCAAGTCCAGTCGGTCAACCATACCAATATAAGTGTCGTTAAAACTACTTGATAAAAAGCTATGCTTAAAACTTGAATGTTCCAATAGGACGAGGCGCGGGCTGATTCACAATTAGGCAATTATACGAGGAGCGATTAAATGTAATTGAACACGACACAAGTTACGGGCAACGCACGGAGGGACACTTGTTCAAAACATGCGTCATCTCGAACAATATTATACATCTGGATCTGGACCGCTAGTTTAGATATCTTTGTATTGTTCTAAAATAGCAGTAATTTCTTATTTGCGTATATACACATGGCGGCAACTGAAACGTGCCAGTCGCTGAAATTAAAGTATTAAAAATACGTAGCAATGTTTGTAAAATAGCGATCAATGAAGTAAATTCGTGCAGTTATTTTTAGAAATCGTTAAATTATGATTTACGATACGTCTACGTAGGTTGTTTCATTGAAGGATCGTAAATAAATTAAATATTTCAACGATTGTAGTATGACAGTTTTATTAGAATTGTTTGATACCCGAAGATAAAGAAGTAGCCGTCTAAGCATCTTTTCTATTCTTAAGCAAATTAATGATAACGTAATTCTTATAAATATCTTATTCATACAAAAACCACACCCGATGTCCAATTAAAAATATTATGTTACCAATATAATAACAAAACATGAAGTAATTAATGATTGTGTTTTCCCGCTTACAGAAAACCTAAAAACGGGAAATTTAGTATGTAACTCCTCGTAAAGTAACTATTAGGAAAGTAAACGTTATTTCTAGCCGTTGTATCTTATTTTCAACTTCAAACCTTATATACGAATAACGGCTCGACATATTTCTAGATATATTTTCCCGCCTATTTGCTCCGAGAAGAGTTCAAAGAGTTCAATAAACTTCCTATATTTAGCAGATGTAAACTGAACAGCATTAGCGCTTTCTACAAATGCGACGATAAATAGTAAGTACTTAATAAAATTATGCGCTGCTTAACAAAAAATTAGAGCAGTGACGCAGCTGCAACAGTTTCCGAGGAAAAAATACACCCAGCTAAGTGCAACTTTCAATACCCGCATGATTGATCATCTAAGTTTTAAATAACGTTAGTGTGATGAAAACTGTGTTAGGTTTATTCAAATTTTAATACGTACGGTATCCGTGTCCTGAATGGAAGTGGGAACCATTTATGCTCGGTTCCTATAAACAAAACGAATCGTTTTGCCTACCAATGGTAGCGTTTTTAAGTGTCCAACTGGATATATAAATAGATTCTTAAGCTAATGTTACCTGTCATAGCTACTGCCCTATGGGAAGGGTCTACTTTAGAAAGCTATGAGGTCTTCGCTTCATTATTATTAGTAAAGATACAAGAGTCTTAATTTTAACCAATAACGGTCCGTAAATTATAGGAATCGAGCATAAGTGATTTAACCGATTGGATATGAACAGCTTTAGTTGAGAAATAAACCTAACCAAGCTTTCCTTGTATAACTATATTGTTTTTGTCACCATAAAGATGAATTTGACCAATACAGTTATCGCTACTTTACATTGTGTTCTTTACTCATTACATCATTATTCGGATCAATTTCCAATAATAATAGACAAACATGAGGACAATTCAAACATAATTAGATACCTAGTTATCATGGTAATAATTGTTCACAAAAGCGTGGATTAATGACAAGCCGCTTCATTGAAGTATGTGGACTGTGGATGTTGGTGTAACTCCCTGTCCCTCCTACCTCCCCCCTCCCCTCATGCTGCGCCTGCGCCCCCCGTATGCCACCCGCGGCCCGCCTGCTACCCTGACACCCTCACACTGAACAGATGCTGAGTCTGATCTGAGTAAACACAAACACAGACCCCTTTTAAGCCGACGGCACGATAAAACTACACAATGAAAATAATGATATCCCTTGGCGTTTAACTGAAATGTGCTATGACAATGAAAATGTTCACATAATTTTTTGGTCTTGGCTTGATAGAATACGAAAGTAACAAAAAATGTTTAAATACAAGTTTAATCGCCTTATCTAATAAAATAAGCTAATCTGTAAAATACCTAGCTACATAATTCAAGTTTACAGTGAAGTTACACAAAATATTTGAGCTGATACTGGGACAGCGAGTATTTTAATAACATCATTTTCCTTCTCGTCTACTATAATTAATTAGTTATTTCGGAATATTTTACACCTAGTTATTCGCGGTATTGGTGTGATGGGCTTTAATTTTTAATAATTTCAGGTACCAATTCAAGCATAAAATCTGAAATTTTCACAACATCATGTATTTTTTTTTAGTGATCACATGATTTCCCCGCCATAGGTTGTCGTCATGTGAGTCATCATGAGTACTAATAAGAGTTCATGGAGTTCAATTCGGAGAACTATAGTTTGCTGCTAAGCTGTTAACACTTTGAAACAGAAACGTGGCATAGAACCTGAATTTTTCATGGTGAGACATTTTCAAAACAGATTTAATTATTTTCTATTACATTTCCTAATAGACTTACTATTTTTTCATTCTGTCTGTCACTTAATATGTATTTAGTATTGGAATTCATCTACAAATTTTCTTCGATGGACCACTTTTCAATATTTGACTTCTGTATCTTGTATCTACGTCTAATGAAACGTCTGAAACTTGATACCTACCGAAGTTTTAAATAATAATATATGTACCAACGGCCACATTGTTCATAATGTAGTGCATACGTAGAGAAGGGTAGTTCAGTTTAATATTTCAAATTTTAAGTGAACGCTCCAAGATTTGCGTCCGGGTTTCGCCCTCTCAGGCATGGATAGAGCTTGCGTTTGGGATTTCTTCTGGTGAATATTATTTTGTATTAATATTCAACAGTTTGCAGCGGCGCTACGTGACCGGGAGAGTATTTACAATGCTTAGCGAACCGCGCAACCCAGCCTCCGCCCGGCCACCCTAATGCCCGCTACCTACACCGACATTATGCATATGAATGATCTTGACGGTTCGCGATAAAGATTAACGATATTTAAGCACCGAATTATCTATTACACTCATTTGCTTGACTGGAGATAATCGCACATTATTCAATTTAAGTAGTGATAACGCATGAGCGAGCAAGGATTCGGTGTTACGAGTACCTATACAAATAATCGTCCCAGGAGCGTATGTAACACCGAATCGAAAATGTACAAATTAGTATTCTTCCTTTAGGTAGATCGGAGCGAACCTAAGTTCGTTTAGCTTTGCTTATGTAGCTACCGGCCGCGTCTTTCCATACTTCGGTTCAAAGTTCGCGGTGCGAACCGAAGTATGCCGCGGTAGCTACATGCATGAGCGAAGCTAAACGAACTTTGTTTCGGTCCCAGTCTGGCTTGCGCTTTATTCTGTGATTACCTTGACCTTCTTATTGACCAAATCTTTTGTCTTTTGTGTGAGGATCAAGGATCTTCACTACAAACTTTCTGTACCGATACCATCACTAAATAAATTATTGGAATTTATTGTAAAATGGTTAGGAATTAGGATACATCTGGTGTGCTGGTGAAGTATTACACGATGAGTTAAAAAAAATCAAAATGAATGATGCAGAATCTATGAACAACTGATTTCTGATGAGTGATAGCCTACAGTTATAAGCTACAAATACAGATAAGTAGTACAAATTGACTTCATAATGGTAATAAATTACGCGCATTTTATTCTACCGATAAAAACATTAGGTTTCATCATTTGTCATGTTGTAACAATACGCAGATTGTGTTGGGTGAATGCGACCCGAATCCCGACCCCACTTAGAGTGCTGTGCGTACATGTATACAAGGCCGATCTGAGGGCGTCACTCGGTAATGTCCTCGCAACAATGGAGATGGGCATTCAGAGCTCACTCGTAAACGGCGGGAATAGCTCTCTTCCGGGCGCTGCAACGACGGCAGCCGCTCCACGCCGAGCCAATATCCGTGTGAATACCGCTCTATTATGTTATTTAATTTACTACACAGAAAAACACTACTGCTACACTTTCTTTAAGTGCAAATCCAGAAACACTAAAGAAAAATTGAGCGCAAAATACACATTATTTCTGATGCATGTAAACTTACAAGTTGAATTAAATTGGAAAATTAGAAGAAAAAAATGTACTTATGAATTTCAAACGCGTGTATAACTCGAGTCGTGTATAAGTCGAACACTATGTAGATTACATTCTAATAAAAATTATAACTTCCATAAAAACTGATACAACCTATTCCAATTCAAAAAGTATTGGTCGAAATTGAATTACTTACTAGTCGGTCCCCTATATGTGGGATACTTAGGATACCTCGAGCGAGTGGCAATTTACTCCGCAATGCTTACACTATAAACCGCAATGTTTTAGGTAACTCTAGATGGCGTATATATTCTGATATCGATTTTCAAAATAGCGCTCGCGATATGATTTTGTAATGTATTTGCTAGATTATCGACGTAATGATTTTTTTTTCAATTTTCTTTCATTGTGGATGCTTAATGATAAAAGTTTGTATAAGATAAAACTTCAATGAAAATTGGGATTTAGGCTTTCGGTTGAAAACGACGAAACAAATGGTTCAGGATTTTTGGAAATTCCATACCCTTGCGGGTAAAAATAACGGATCAAAGTTTGTATGAAAATCCGCAATTTTTTTAATTAAAATGAATGAGTATTTGGGCTTTTGGTTTAGAAATATGAATACGTGTTTCAGAATTTACGAAGACAACTGTAAAAGCGGTCAAATAAGGGATGAAAGTTTGTTTGGGAAAGTCCAAAAACTACGCACACAAAATCGCAGGCAAAGTGCTATTAAGATAAGAATCATATTCATAACTTTCAGGAAAGCTTTAGATCTTGAAACTACAGATATAATTGTACGGATTGATGAAAGATAACAGTTGAATGATTGAAAGTTACAAACAAGCCCGAACTGAACGTTTGGGTACGGAATGAATGGTTTGGGTTCACCCCTTCTGCCGTAGTTTTCTTGTTCGGTTCCACGAGAAGCCTGAAGAGCGGGGATCATTTGACTTGGCCCAGTTTGACTTAGTATAGTACCTACCTCTTTCTGAGCCAGAATACATTATTTCGCCAGCTGGAAAAGGCATTCTAAAATTACAATACGATTTATTTTATGGTAAAAAGCAAATATGTTATTTCACGAAAAAAACTGATAATAAACCAGTAATTAGCTGTATGTAATTCTCTCTTAGAAAATTCTGTGAGTATAGTTCATATTTTCTCGAAGATAAAAAACCGAAGCATATTTCCGAAATAAGAAAAAAAAAGTGATAATCGATTTTATGGCGCAGGGTAACTGCCTCACAATAGGTACATATAAGTAAATCATCAATAATTCCCATCTCCAATCGTCCCCACACGTCGGTCTGCCGCTCAACGAATTACCGGAATCAATAAATATTTGATTACATTTTGAACGGCATTTTAGGGAGAACAGAATGTGTCAAAAAAGAAGGTTCCAAATTCATATTATTTACTTTGGGTCTTTGTAAATTCCTGCGGTGAACGTATCCCTGTTCCTTGTATCCTTTGTTTAATGTTCACCACAATTCATTAGTTACATTTCAAATTGTGTAAGGTACAGTATTGAGATTTATAGGCAAAGAGATCTCAATTTTACGACATAAGATCAGTCCATAAACTCAATTTCCTTTAGTCCTGTGAACAGGCCTCTATAACTTATAAATATTATAGATCGTGCACTCTCCCAGACATACTTCTTCCGCTGTGCTTTTGAGTGTGACAGAAATGAAAATTAATAATGGATTGGAAGCCACAGGATGAACATAACATGCAGTTAGTAAGCAGTGTACGTGCGCCTGTTAGTTATGTATGCAAATCAGGCACGCGTATGGCAACTTCACGCCAATACGAGTTGCTATTCACACATCAAATTATGATATCGTTGCTAGAAGATATCTATCGACAAAAACCATTACCAAGAGTGTCTATTAGATTTTTTATGAGCGCAGATTACTATCGAACGGGGGGTAGGGGGGCTTACAATCTATCTGTGGGTGTGGTATAAAATAAATAAAATAGTACATAGTACCTAATAAAATTATTGGACAGGTCAAATTAATTAGCAAATGAATAAATGAGAAAATAGGTACCTATTTAATCATAAACAAAATATTTGAAAATAAATGTATAATCAATTTTATTTATTATCGAGACATTAAAGTCTTTAGACAACAAGAAATTGGAATATAACAATGTGTTTGCATTAATTGAATAACCTATGTTAAATAATAAACTGTTATAGTCTACAACGACTTTGTTTTTGTTGTTGTTGTTGTTGTTGAAACAATTGTACTACTTAGGTACCTACTCCAAAGAGTAAATACCGGCTAGTTTACATTATATAGTCCGACCAGGGTTCAGTTATCTGCAACATTCCTGATCCGAAAGAGTTCCGTTCCATGCCGGGCAGAAACAGATGATATTATGGCAACCACGTATTCTGCTTTATATTTAGACCAGATAATGTACGCTCGGCTTTGAGTATTCCTGATCGTGAATCAGACTGAAGAAATTAATGGAATGCTGTCTGTCTGTACCAATAGGCACCAAACAATCACTGAAGTCCGACGTCGTTTCGTTTTTTTCAGCATTTTGGACTGAAATATCCATAATCGGCAATTTTCATTTTCAGCCGAAAAAAAAACCGTTTTTGGTTGGACTTTAACAATATCCGAAATATTAGAATTGGTACTGTAATACAAATCGATTCATATTCATATCTATACGATACCGCTGCATATTTCGATTTCAATGCCGTAAATGCTAGGAATATTTTCCCGGAAAATTTTACAATTGCCGTTTGAATGGAAAATCTAGAACGCCATCGTTCGAGCGTTAAAAAATGATGGTGTACTATTACGGAGGAAAAAAGAACGTTGACGTTGGTTGCATCACGGGGCGTTCGCTCGGTTCGCCGAGCCAATCTCTTTGAAACTGCACCCGAGGTCTACCCTATTTAACGGACCGCCGATCGCGTTAATTAAGCGTTTTCAATTTATATGCCACATTTTATGT
This sequence comes from Lithophane socia, assembly GCA_947522985.1. NCBI lineage: Eukaryota > Metazoa > Arthropoda > Insecta > Lepidoptera > Noctuidae > Lithophane > Lithophane socia. The sequence goes on along the minus strand of OX383258.1, from coordinate 9,614,957 downwards.
ACAGCTTACAGTTACATAATGCGACGAAAATACAGCAATGCTTGACACATGAAAAATCATACCATTTGTTAAAGTGAAAATTCAGAAGTGTTCTTGATGAAAAATGTTGCTGCAATTATTATTACTCAATGAATTTTGTAGCCGATATAGTTTTTTTATGTCGTTGAAAGTTATTCATTATGTACCATGCTCAGGAAATAATGCCTACGTAAACAAACTGTGCTGTTATAAATATGTCACACAGATAGTTACATGGAGTCATAAGCATACATACATAATACCAAGATAGATACTTCTTCATATGCTAAATAACTAAGGAATTTCTCCTGGCGCACGCAGGCATCTCACGCGAATGGTCACGCCACGCAACATAACATGGAAAGTAGGTAGGTATAGATTTTATCAAATAAGGTTGTTGACGATTGACTGTGTGTACTTATAATAAAATAAAACACAGAAATAACAGTTCAGGTACGGTATTTTTAACAATGTTGACTTAGCATTTTAGTTAATTAAACGATTAAAAATATATATAGCAGTTAACTTGCTATAGAAGCAAGAAAAACTGCTCAAATGTTATAGAATCAAGCAACGAAAGAAACAAATTGTAGCGATGAGTATCCCGCGCCTGTACCTCCTGTTCCGTATTTATTATATCAAACTATTTTCGAGTAAACATACTGTTATAGTAGTGTCAAATGATGTAAAGAAAGTCCGACAGTGTGACGGCGCCCATCTTCATCCGCAGCGGCTAGTAATCCTGGCTGACAGGCTATAAGTGGGGCGAGCACCTGGCCCTGAGACAACGCTATCACTTCACCTACGGGAAATATTGATCTTATTTGAGCTTGATTAACTTTGTCGTTGTCGACGATGCTAATAATACCCAAACTCTGGCACCGGTCCAGGCGAGGTCTTAATGGTACTTCGATACACGATAATTTTCAAAGGTGACACACTATATATTTGATTCGATTTGATTCATTACAGAGATAGAGATGACACTATATTTCACGGTATAAATGTACATCCACGCCTTTATGTAAATTAGTGACACCCCAATGACCGTTAGAATCTGTGCGTATGTTTGTAGGCACACGCGGCAACCACGCTAATTTGCCCCATGGGCCTTCTAAAAACATCCTGCATTTACAAAACTAAAGCCACGAGTCCGTACAGCATTATATTCAGTAATTATTACTGACAATACTGGCTACTTTTGACGATTTTACATACTATAACGAAGCAGAAAAACATTCAAATGTATTCCAGAATTATTCGAGGGCAATATTCCAATTTAAACTCCGCATACCGAACGTCAACAAAAATATGCATTCGATGCATATGAACTGTATATGTAAGTTGGAAACTCAACGCACTACTATTAATGTCTGCATATAAAACCAGATATGCAGGTTACGCACAAAAAGATTCGCGATTAGCAGACAGGTAGTACTATCGATTAAATATTTAAAACTTGTTTATATGCAAAGCGGATACTTAAGTTTAATAATGTCTTGATTCTTATACGAAAACGTTTGGTCGTCAACACTTCTTAGGAATACTGAGCACCTTTTGTTTTTATAATGCGCATAATCAAGTCGGTTTACGATCTTATTAAATATGAACAGAAAAAACAGTATTAACAAAACTGCTCTCGTCAAATATTACGTAGCTACAAATACGAAGATATATTAAAAATCGTGTGTGGAAACATCAATTGGAAAGGTAAATAATGAATAAATGTGTGTTATGTAATAAATAGCATTACGTGTACAGATCAAAGCGTGTCTGGTGTCTCGTAGCAGGCTCCTGGCCTATATCAATGTCACTTGGAGATTGAGGCAATTTAATTTATTTATTACATAAGGATTTTGATGAGATTACACTAACATGCATGGTTAATACAGGATGAAATAGAAGCTTTGAACGGATAGCGAGACAGTATGACTATAGTGGTCTCAAACAATGAAGAAATGCAGAATTCAAATAATCAGTTTATAATCGGTATAACGCTCATGTGCTGCCACAAAATATGTAGTATTTCAATAGCTGTGTAGCACAGATATTATAATACTACGGCTGTGGTAAAAGGACTAATTGTGAAAATTCTACCATATACTCGTACCTACTCGTACGTGAGAAGAGCCTGAAAGAAATCTTTTGTAACGCGCCGCACATAACCTTGAATTTTACTTGGTCCCTGAGGTCGTGTTCATTTTCACTTAGCTATTATTAATGTAACAATTTTCTTCTTTTCTTGCGGAGATTTCCTTGATAATAATATTATACACATTAGCAACCAGTATTTAGACGCATCGCAATTAATTATGAAGTAACGCTAGGTTTTGACATAAATCTACTAGAAAAGATGAACAGGTTTATCTAATGGAAGCGAAACATTAATTCGTTGTCTAAAATGCTTTGATCTACTACTACAAGATCATAAACTAAGAGGACAGATCTAATAATTTTCCAAAAACAAGAATCGAACAGTAAAATATAGAGAATTCGGGTTATGCCTTATTATTGTACCACGAAGTACAATGTATCATGGCGTTCTACGGAATTAAATGTAAACGGTATAAAAGAAAATTAACCTCTCGCATAAGAACAAGAAAATGAAGCTTAAAAAAGTACTACGACGTTTAAAAATGAGGGTTAGTCGTGCGGGCGAGTGAGTAGGCGTTCCTTGTATAAATCGAATTGGCAGACATGAAATGAGATCAGCTAACTTACGGTTAGTAAATTATAAACAGTAATCATTCAGACATGTTAAATGTGAATGCATCCACATGCGTAAGTAGTGCTAAAATAATAAACGGTAAATACCAGCAGGGTAGGTGTTCCTGTATCGATGACATTGCCGTTACTCACCTGAAATAAACAAAACTCACTAAGTGACTTCTAACTTTGATTAGGTGATGTATGAGATTCAAACAAGTCGTTCATGTGACATTGTGATAACGTAACCGATGGAATGAATCGATGAAACGGTTCTGTTGATTTTGTATATCATAACTTCTTCAAATAGTTTAATCTTATCAGAGAGCTGACAATAGTGTCTGATCTTAAAGTAAACATCGTTAAGCATCGGCTTCGGATGGGTGTTACGTTACATTAAAATCTACCTATTTCAAAATAACTAGAAGTTAGAGCGATTGCACAACTAAGGTATGCATAATGTTTTCGCAACCCCAATAGAGTTGTTAGTCTTTATATGTATAGTGATAGGTTTCAAGTTGAGTAAGTGATTAATGATTACTAAGTATCCTGCCCGGAGGTGTACGGCTGATAGCGGTTCAACTGGCTAAACTTTAATATTGACCACTTATTAGGTCTAGACATTATTTATGAATCAACATCGCCTTTGAAAGCCTCACAGGTTTAAAAATCCAAAGTATGCAAGTAGGTAATGAAAACTTGTACCTAACGTACTCTACCGGAAAAATATACATTAAGCTTTACTTATCTTCCTACTGCCTACATAACCTAGTAAATAATGACTATGAAAGAGAAGTTACTATATACATGGCTCGGCTGAAAGCGAGCACCAGCAACAAATTGACGGTCGTGTACCTAGACCTACTCGTGCATGAGTGTAGAATATTTCCAGAAGAAAACAGTACGCTAGGCAAACAAAGAAAGACGCTGGAATACGATCCTCTAGTAACTAAATATAACTGTAGCCTTTTGCAACATTTCCCATTACGAGAATATAAAAATACGGTTGTTATTTTGTAAACGTGAGACTTCAGCATATCGCAAAGCTCAATTGGTACTGAATATACACCAAAACCTTCATAACAACGTGACAATTATAATTTTTTTTCTGCGCTATTTATGTAACAAACATACAACAAAGTTCGACAAAAAGCTTTCTTTTATTATGAACGGAAACAACACTGAAACATTATAGGAAAAACTTTTTCCAAAAAAAACAACCGACTTCAAAATAAAACACTAAAAAAGTGAAAAATAACTTTAATTTCGGAAGTCGGTGTCTTTGCTTTTTAATTTTCGTTTTTTGCCACCGACTTCCGAAATTAAAGTTATTTTTCACTTTTTTAGTGTTTTATTTTGAAGTCGGTTGTTTTTTTTGGAAAAAGTTTTTATTTTTCACTTTTTAGTGGTGGTACCTACCCCATACAAGTTACTACCTGCTATGTAAATAACAGTGAAGGAGTCTAATAATGATATCGTCTACATAGACTGTGGGAAAAATACGTAATATTGAAGCTAGCGCAAGAACTACGCAAGCAAACTTAATAAAATTTATATGGGACCATCTCGGGAGTATACCCTTTCGAACTAAAAAATAATTTTTAAAATCGGTTCACAAACGGCGGAGTAATCGGTGAACATACATAAAAAAAAAAAAAAAAAAAAAAAAAAACAATCATCCGAACGTAGTACCTCCTCCTTTTTTGAAGTCGGTAAAAAGGGGACAAATTAATTCTGAAATTATTTCAGAGAAAATCGCCTTTGACAGGCAAACAATGGAGTGATTCCTTACGAGTTCCTTTTTGCTTATTTTGGAACGCACATAACATTCGAAGCCGCAAATGTTTTAATGGTAACCACGAATAAGTAATTGATTACTGATCATTAAAAGAAACAAACAATGTGGCTTCCTTGTGGAGATACCTAATTAAAAAAACACTGTAGCTAACATTGAATTAAGGAATTGTTATTCAAAGATATTTTGAGTTGAGAGCAAACGTAAGTGATGCACTTTCGACGTCAGGTATTGCATTGCGTTATCGAGTCCGATGGTCGAGTCAAGGGGCGTCGCGACGCCGCCGTCGGCCGCGGACCGAGCAACGTTGGCACAGTTCCAAATATTTTTCATGCGCCTGACTCTACACCGGGATAAGTTGCCCTATTCACCTGAATCGGAATACGAATAGATTTAAATCAAAGAATTATAGATATATCGCCGATATCGTTGCTCAACTGGTACAACCATAGGGTACAAAGAACGCGCATCGTTCCTTTTCGGATATGTTTCACGGCAGACTGTCTTTTGTAGATGGCATGTTTGACCCTGTGATATCGGACTATCCTCATCATCAATAATTATCCTCAAACATTCAATTAGTAATCAATGGCAGACAGTAAATAAATTGTTAGATACTGGTTTGCTGATAATAACAATGGCAGAACGCGATAAAAGAAAACTGAATTCATCAGTTAGTGTTCTTATTTTCCTTATCTTCGAGGACGAGGACATTAGTTAATCTAACAACATTAAGTTTCGCGGAGCTTCTGAACTATGTACATTCATCATAAATGAAGTGGTGGTTAACTAGGGCTAATTGATAACACGTAACATGTACTTATAAATCATCCAGAGTATACGGATTAATGTGTATACTCGTACATCTGTTTAGCAGTGAGCGCGTCACGTCTGGCGGCCCTCCACTACACGTTTGCAAACAATATTGCACATATCTTGCCAGATCCATTTACTACATATTTTTCATACATTACGATGTAAACTCATTTTGTGAGTAAGTTTATACCTAAAATGTAAAACAGAAAATGCTTCATTTGTTTACAGCTTCGCTTCTATTTCAGTAGATACCCAAGCATCAAAAACGTTTGATGAAAGTTTGTAAAATATACATTTGGGAAAGGTAAACGCATTACTTCAAAGTGGATAGACATAGTAGATACTCTTACATAATTAGGAGTTTTAGTACGCATGAATTTTTTGACTTTTTCAGGCAAAAAAAGTGGTACCGGAACCTCAGACCAAATAAAAAACCAAGACAGAGCGCTGCGAACAATACAGTGAAGCATGCCAAAACTACACCGCCGCGCCGCTCTGTGCATACTGGCTCACAGCACACATTTACAATCAAACTACACCTCACTCAGTGCACACATGTACGAAACCGGCCTCACGTCACTGTTGATTGACAGCGCTCTGTCTTGGTTTTTTATTTGGTCGGAGCCCGAATCTAGATGATGGCAATTTTCGAAAGAACTGCAACCTTTTGGTGTGGTCCAGACTGCATTCTAATCTCCTTTCGCAGATTACTTCTCGATGGAACGATCATACATTTTCGTCTTTTGCGTGAGTTATTTTTTGAGTATCGATTTAGCTCTAAAACACGTTATCGTCACATTACCCCAATCGATGTAGTTTTGAGTTCGATACCAATTCAGTGTATTAAAACTATGTTTTCGAATATCCTGCTTCTTGTCTCGCGTTTATTTATTATTCAACGCCGAATAGCCATGGGTATGGGTAGGTTGCGCTTCTGAGTGGGCGTTCCCACTGTGGATGCATGATGGATTGATAAATACATTTTTACGATGTTTAATTTTTCATAATCTTACTGAAGGCATTAATGTCGTCAGGAAAGTACCTTGGGGTTTTATGGCATGGCCATTATGCTAATAGACATTGTCAATTAAATCATGAAAAATGAGAACAGATTATCATACCTAGTTACTACGGATTATTGACAATAGTAGGGAGGGATATAATATAAATATACCAATTATGTAAAGAATAAGACGCTAAAATATAAAACAGTAAATAAGTAAGTACTTTTTATGGGTAATTAATCGTTTAATTTCTTTGTTGCTAATACCTTAATTATTACCGTTATAAAACCTTTTATGAACACGGTGCTTCGAGAACGATTTTATTAAGTAACTTAAAACAATGGAGATTTATTTTAATTCCAGATTAAATTGTAGGTCCTATTATTGCTCAACGTAAAAATTAAGACATTCATTACCAATGAGGCCCGTCTTTAGTTAGAGTACTTCTCTGAAATAAGTGCATTTGTTTCAAGCCTAGAAATGCCGTCATTACAACACACAATAACTATTATATCGAGACAATAAAGATTGAAAAGTATAAAAAGTGAAAGTGTTCCGTCTTGTTCTTCAGTGAAACAAACGTGTCTTTAAGTGTACAATTAGTAACGTTGACCGTGTATGTAATCTTGAGCCGCTTTCCATTAGACGGTCTATTACACGCACGTCGACAGTGCATCGCTCCGATTGAACGATGCTCAAACAGTGGCGGCCATGATATAAACGGAATGATAGTTAATCAGGTACTTGCAACTATTTACTACATTAATACCTACCGGTTTGCCTTCAATAGCAGACGCATACCACAGACTGCATCTAACCAAATTATTGTTTAGAAACCACTAGAACCATAAACCCGTCACTTATTGATTTACTCTATGAGATAAACTGCTGATTAACCGATGCCATTTGGAGAGTGAACATTTAGTAGATGCTGGAAACTTCCAATACCTATTAATGATAATATTAATAATACGAAGACGCTAACAGCACAAACAACGCCGATAATAAAGTTATTTCAAGGACTTTCACCCTTTGGGTAGATTATTTATGACAATATACGTGTCAAAGGCAAACAAGTTAATAACATTGGTTCTCGTAAAGACAATGATAAAGAACAATAAATAGTCTCATGAGTGGTCAACTTGTAAATATAAGCCCATCATCTTGTGAAAACGAGTCGTATAAAAAAGTTGTTTCGCTGATTCAACATGGTAAGTACACACGGCTACACATCCAGCTATACATTTCCAGTTTATGCTGATCTCGCATTGTATAGGATTTCCGTACAATGCGAGGGAAGCTTATACTGGAAATGTATAGCTTGATGTGTAGCCGTGTGTACGAAATTACTCGCATAAATATGGGTGGATCAAGGTCCCGTGAGTGCGGAAATATTGGTAACGCTTCCTTTCACCCGTGCAGTTCGACGCGGGCGCAGGCTGCGGGTGCACCGTGCAATCAAAGCTCGCTATGCAACCAAGTAAACACTATGAACTGGTAGTCCAGGTATATTGCCACGTACGCACTCAAGCCGCACCTCGACTCGACACGCTTAATTAACCGCACTGAATTCAATCTTATAATGCTGTCATCAGTCTTTGTCTCGTGATTGGATACCGATCTATTTTGGTGCTGAGGGCAAAGAATTATCTAGTATAGCGGGAAATTCACACATCCCGGTTGTTTTTAGGGTTCCGCACGTCCGTATGAGAAAACGGAATCCTTATAGGATCACTCGTGTCTGTCCGTCTGTCACAGCCAATTTGCTCCGAATCTAATGGACAAATTAAGTTGTTTGGTACATATGTATATGTATGAATTTCTTTAAGCCAAACTAGGACCCGTAACGTAAATTAATGGATTTTGAATATATTGGGATAAATGAGGCAGAACAGGTCGAAGTGGCGGTGTTGGGGGAGGGAGGCTTATATCCAGCAGTGGACGTCTTTCGGCTGAAATGTAAATGAGACAAATAAGAATAAAAAAGGTTTTGCAAACTGAACCGTGACGTGACATCAAATTGCTTACTGTGATGGTCTCCATTATTCTAATCATTTTAAAATAAATAGGTAGCTTCAAAGTTACAAAAAAAAAATGATAATTCCCCCCCTTAACAAGAAGATAATGGGGGGGGGAATGGTTTTTTTTTTACCTAGCCTGAAATTTTATTCTAAGTATACTAAATAGATTACAGAAAACCTATAAGAAATCTTTGGTCTTAAAAATAACATGGGAAATTTGTCAATATTGTGCGTACATTTGCGGTTCAAATGACACGTTTTTCAACTACAATGTTAAGTTTGTTCTTACGATATTCATCCCAACTATGGAACCCTTCATTGTTCAGGGTCCGTACATTTTTTTAACGTATAGGTAGAAGAATACGCGAAACAAAATCTAAAAATCTATTTAATTGTCTAATTAATTAATTGTTTAATTGACTGCATTTCTGATTATTATTTAATTTAGATATACCTACTGACTATTATTCTTGTTATTGTCTAGGCGGTACATTAATCTCCCCATTTAGATATCATACGTCGTGTATTTACATTCAAATGAAATATCATTAAAAACCTTATAATGCTTGTTATCAGCTCACAGATAAATGTTTGACCCCATTATCTGTGTATAAACACACAACGACTTCCAATCAGTGACCGAAGCTGAAGATACTAACAGGAAGAACTGAACAGTATCTTCTTCATTATTATAATAAATCAATAGAAATACAAACGAAGATTTCTTTCTTTCATTTTGTTGTATTTATTTCCCGACTACGGCAAAGCAAAAAGGAGGGTTATGATTTTGACCGGTATGTCAAAGACAGACAAATTAAAAATCCGGAGTCACACGTATTTCTATCTGATTTATATATGCCCTAACACGTGTGACTCCGGATTTGTAATTGGGCTGTTTGTGGTGACCTTTTTTGCTGACTTTTTTATCGTAGTTGGGTTTTAGTTTAAAGTATAATATCTTGCCCGCGACTTCGTCTGCAATCCAGGATTAAAAAGATTAGCCTATGTCCTTCTCCAGGTCAAGGTCTACCCCTTTGCCAAATTTCATCCAAATTCGTTCAGCAGTTTTAGCTTGAAAGCGTTACAAACAAACAACTCACTTTCGCATTTTCATTTATTAGTTAGGATTAGAAGATCATTTATTTTTTGTAGCCTTTTCTACTGCTACCTATTTACATGCGACTAAAACATAATGACGAAATGTGTTATACTACTCTGCCTAACCCTTCGGAGAAATACAGGGGTGATGTTATGTGTTCTACTGCTATCTTATCTAACTAATATATTATAAAGGCGAAAGTTTGTAAGTATGGATGGATGGATGGATGGATGTTTGTTACTCTTTCACGTAAAAACTTCTGAATGGATTTGAATGAAATTTGGCAAACAGATAGTTTATAACCTGGATTAACACATAGGATACTTTTTATCCCGATATTCCCACGGGATCAAGACTTACGCGGGTGAAACCGCGGGGCGCAGCTAGTTTTAAATGTTATAATTTCAAATTGATTAGCAAACATAAATAGAATGAACAGTATGCCTACTTGGAATTGAACACCTGAGGAAATCTCTAAGGATTAAAATGCTGTAAGCAGAACAAAGCTGCGCTGTATACAGCAGCTTTACAGCGTGGATTAACGTTTAATACGATCTACCTGGTAAATACAATGCTCACGATTCAATGTCATTAACTGCTCGCGAACAGCCCCTGATCTGAACTATCTCATTTGTAGGTAGGTCCTATCCCACATAACATACTCGTACAATAGAGATCACAGTTAGTAAATCTATCTGAGTATTCCTTATGTTTTCAGTTTAAAATGACACTAACAATTAAGAAAATTGGGTCCAGTTAAAATAAAACAGTAATCTAATAAATTGTGTGTGTTTTGTACTTAGAACAGTGAGCCAAACCACAGGCCAACCCATCAAAATAATCATCATTTCGCAATGATGTGATGCGCATTATAATACCTACCTCTAATAAAAATAGGAGCACATCAAAAATATTTTAGGTACTATGTGTAAGTATCTATTCTAAATTGACACTGGGAGCTGTAAATCATGTGTAATAGCACTTAAGTCGTAGACAGACGTCTGATACGACGATATTTAAACTAGATATCTAAGCTGCTGTTGGACCATAGCCAATGTATCCAAAAAGAATTTTGACAATAATTTTGAGATATGTTGATACCAACCTATAAAGTCGAATCATCACATCAAGATCGGGTGCTAAAAGAAGTAAGTAATAAAGAATTGATGTCACCTCTTAGTTAGTGTTTTATAAAAATAGTCGAGAGAAAACCGCAACACGCGCGTGACAAAGTGAGGAATAGAACAAGCGGTTAACGAACCACAAAAAAACATTACACAGACCACCACAGAAATGTTTTAAAAGATTGTTCAAACACGACGCTAGAGTTTAATAACATAGTAACTACACAAGTTTCCGTTAACTCCTCCTTACTGATATTAAATTCTCTCTCATAAAATTCTTCAATTTATACATTTATTCTTCTATCTAAACAACCATTTGCTCCAAGTTCAATGATTTTGTTTAAAGAATGTAATATCAATTGAAAAATTGATACAAATTGAGACTATTTTTGAAACATTTATGCTTCTTCGGAAATGATGGAATTCAGACCGTTGTCTATATGTATAAATAAATGCTCAAGTTAGCAAAAAATCTAGTCACTATTGTTATGAATCGGAAAAATATTAGAGCATCATGATTTTCATGATACAGCGGGGTCTCAAAATAATCATGGCAGTTGTGGCTTTTTGAGCTTTTAGCAAGAATAGATATGTACCACCGATTTTTAATAATTTTATGTGGGAACTGGTCTAAAGTTCCTAGTCAACTTCGAACTAATTTATGTACCTATCGATATTGTCGAAAGAATGATCCATTTAGAAGATACTATAATTTTAAATGTTGTAGTACTTTATGTCGGCCTGTTGATTAGCGAGCATCAACGAGCGGTCGGTAGACAAATGAACGCCCGCTGGAGACGGCTGCCATCAAACTACAAAGAAAGTAGGTGGCCTGGCATTACGCTTGGCGACGTTACACATAGCTGATATGTATTTACGACAAATATTTACATCGAACTATACAACATCTAACAGAAACATACACTTCACAACATGTACCGTAATGCAAATACTAAGAATAAGTGAAATTTCTGAAAGTTTCTGTTTTTCAGAAGGAATTGAATCAATATTGAATCGGTATCGGATATTTAAATTACCTGTGTTATTTTTTATTAAAGATTTATTTTCAAGCCAATATTATAAGTTTTATTATATAAAAAACAAAGCCCTAACTAGGTATTCAAATTTTGCACAGTGATTATTTGATCTTCGCGTAGGACGACTGATTAAATAGGTAGATCTGTACCAAGGAGGTGTAATATAAATAGGTAATAATAGGTAGATGTGTCGCGCAGGTTACGCTTTTTCTTTCACTAGTTTAAAAACCAAAACTGCTTACACTTAGGGCGAATTCGACCAAACTTTTATTCCTATTATAAAGTCCAGCGAATTAGTATTAAATTTTTGACAAATTTTCTATAAAAAAACTGTCAGACGTCAATTTTATTCCCCGAATAAAAGATAATATATCTATCTGGCTTTGGTTAAATCGGCCCTAAGAGTAAAGGCGTTATTAACTCGGAGATCGAGATATAAGAAAATATTAGATTAGAAGTCAATTATTTGTAGATCTACAAAAAAGTGGGTTAAACGTTTTAAAAATAAATGTCACTGAACGCTGACGCGACCTTTTCGCTATTTATTTTTTTCCAGATTCTCGGGAGATTCTAGGCATGGAACCGTCGTCATTGAAGCTGGGCATCTGCTAGTGGAATTCATTCCATTACAGAGTGAATGATTACACATAGACACAGGTGCTTTTTCAGCGAACGGCAATCATAATCATATCAGAGTCAGTTTTTGAGATGACTGCAGAGCGAAAAGCGAAATCATGAGAACGGGTTTTTCAGAACTGGAGTTCACGTCTCTTTCGAGAATTATTTGTTTTCTTCATAGTTTTGAGTTTTATGTAGAAGTTTGATTACAAAAGCTCACTCTGTAAAGTTTAACATTGTGTGCACGTCTTTAGTAAGAAACACAAGGGAAATGATACCGCAGCTTTTGATTTTAATGCGCAATTTAAATTCGTCTTCAGTTTACTGCTGAAGGGCATCACATTAAAATAGATTCCATTGTAAGTAAATATGGTTCCGTTGTGGCTTGTTATAGTTTTATTGATCCTGTTACGCCTTTTACCTCTAGGGATAGCAGAAATACGAGCAGTCTAAGCGCCAGAGACATGATATTATATTTTGCTCATAAACATTAGTGTCAAGTGGATCGCTTTGAGACTTCTGATTGCAATAGTCAAAAGACCCCAGAAGTTTGATCCCGTAGTGGTCTCATTGAGTCGCACTCTAAAGTACAATCGGGAAAACGTTTCAATGATAAGCAAGATTCGGTTGGCTTTACGAACTTATAGAATACAATTACATTTTCTGGAATATGCTCGCACTGTCGAACATCACTTACCTAAATTCCATTGGAATATCGTAATTTAATATTATTTCGGTTTCGCCGAGATGGTATTACGGTGCTCTGAATACAATAAAATGCGTGTAAGTGAAACGGATACAATCCAATCAATTTACCGAAATGACATCGAGACAAGACGTATGAGGTACTTATTCCTAATATTGATACAAAACACGATACAAACCTTCCGCTTTGGAAGACATTTAACAACTTTTTTTAATGTTAACTTACACTGTCACTTCTGAGCAAAGGCCTTCCCCCAAATCCCTCCAAGCATCCTTTTCCAGGGCCACCTCGACCCAACCCTTGCGGTATGCGTGTAGGTCGTGTCGCCACTTCTTCCTGGGCCGACCTCGTATGTTTAACTTATTGGTATGTTTTTGATAATTTATACATTATAATTATGTACCTATAACTATTAACTGCCTCTTTAGCATTTATTATAATTATTAATCTCACATTAACAAAAGGCCTATCTTCGAATGAGCAAGATTTGCATAGGCAGAGGCACAATGTAGATATTATATTAATTCCTATTCTAAAAATAAATAAAGGTAAGTAACTATGGTATGTTTGCACGATATTGATCCCTCCGTGTGTGCCATTGTCTCGCTCAGCAGTGAGCTTGTGTTTTGGAGCAATATTGTTCTCTCACAGAAGCAAAAGTTTTTTTTTTTCTTTTATATTATTCGATGGATGCGGGAAGCCATGGTGAAATGAACGTGTATTACTGACGTAACTATCCACGTATCTGTGGCATTACAAAATTAGCCAAACTTGCAAGGTTTACAAAATTTCTTGGTAATGTTTATTTTATGAGAATGATGTATTTGTTCAGCAAACATCAGCAAGCGAATGTAAAAGAAAGCTTCCGCCAGTAAACAAATGAGGGATCGCGTATGGCTCAATGCTGGGTGGCTGACAGACGAGAGCGTTTACGACGAACCCGTATGAATTTATCATGAAAGGAATCAAGGAAGTGTTCAGTAGTAATTGGTAGTTTTAAAGCTTTAATGGCGCCGACGAAAATATCGATGGTCAATATTCTGTAACAATGTTTTGTGTTAAATGCCGTTGCCTGCCAGCTTACAGCTTGCTCGCAATTTCTGTTGCAATCAGGGTCTACCCCAAAATCTCTGGCCTATAAATCTAACAGCGCCTATGAGCCAGTCATTAAAAGCAAACATTGTTTGTATTTACAATTTACACCACTGCGGAAAGTTGTACGACAGCTTTATTTACACACACCGACCATGCATGAACAATTTACGAATTCAATAATACGTAATGCGCTCATTTCATATGTACATGTTATGTACAGAGAGAAAAGCCGCACACATTTTCTTGACGCGTAAAGATTTAAATAGCAGAAACCAAGCCGTCATCCGAGGCAAGATGTGGGACGGAAACCTATTTGCCATATCGTGGCGAGTAAGTGCTTGTTCTCACGGGGCGAGAAAATGTAAGTTCCGTTCACTTTAACTTCTTATAACTTTAAAGTTAGATCTATTTGCAGAATAAATTTAATAAAGTACGTTGTAAATGTTTTAATATGTACTATTACTAAAATTCCAGTGGCAGTTATCATTTTACCTCGACGTTCGAAAAAATATTATGGAGAAAACCTAGATATTATACCTACGTAGCCTGCATACAATATCATATTGATTAGGTTTTTCCGGTATGTACCCACACTATACCAAAAGCTGCGGTTGGGCAACATTTTACTGAAAGTAAGCTGTAACTTTAAGTAACTAGGTAATCATGAATATAATGATTAATGATACAACAAACAATTGAAAAGTTTATCCCCAAAAGGGCTAGATAAGTAAATTTCCGTCATTTCGATGGAGTTCCAAACGAGTGAAATAAGTAAGTCATTAACGGATCCAACAAGGACGACTCTGGCCGACTGTGTTTCGAACATTTAAATTAATTTGTAACTTTCAGGGATGCCGAACACCAACAGATCTGCTGCCATTAGAACCGGCTCGGCTGCCCCGTAACGAAATTAGTAAAACCGGAAAGTATTTTTTTATTGTTAGGTATAGGTATTCTGAACATTTCTAAAAGGAACTGCTAATGCTTGATAACTTTTCTACGTCGCTGATATCGAACAAAAGATTTTTTTCATTTCGTTCAGCTGTCGTCTCCTTGCTTGTATTGCTGTGATTTTGATTTACGAGTAAGTAGGCAGTGTTCTTTTGTAGTAAATCAATATGAACACGGTATGAAACTCTTTAGTCTCAGTCTCATGGCTACCTGCCGCCGTGGTTTAACGAGCAGGTAGGTAATCAAATAATACTTCAGGTAGGCGAGCAATATCCAATATCTCTCACACACTATACAGATAATAATGATTACTACTTATTTTACAGATGCATGAGAGCAAGCATGCTGTATTTAACACATTATGCGCCTGGAGTCTGGACCATTTTTATCGAAGTTGAAATATTATGTTCTTGTTTATTTAGTATTTGTTCACACGTGTTTATTGTTGGGGTGATCCCCTAGGTTATTCCATCCAAAAGTTAAATACGGTTCAAAATAATAATAATGAGCCAGTATTAAAGAGGCCAGCTGCGATTTGGAACGAGGTTTGGCTTGCTGCTACCTGCGTGTTCGATGTTTCAATGTTTAGTGGCAGGTAGTCGACCCAAAGTCGTGAAGTTAATACATCCATGAACAGGGAGATGTGAACAAAAGACCGGTATGCGAATAATTTGTCCTTATTACCATCACTGGTGGAGGTTCGCGTTCACCTTGAGCCATGAACGGGTTCCTGTAATCTCCCCTTCCGTCTCTGGCAATGGCGCGGCGGCTCGCTCCAAATATTCAAAATGAGGGGAGCAAGCAAGACGCTGCTTTTTATTAAATTTTATTTCAAATTTTTAGACGTCTGACATCTTAGGTACCTATACTGAGTTAATATCCGTCTTGATACTGGCATCGTCACTGACGGACTGTAGTCTGCCTCAAAAAATATAGGTAGTACCAGGTAAACTGACAAGAATTCATTTGATTGTCTACAATGTGTAGTTCACAATACTGTATCAATGTATAACTATAATTAAGTATGTATAATAAATGTTTTGTTGTACAAGTAGGTACATACAATGATTACAAGAACAAGGATTGAAGGCAATATTATACGAATTCTTGTCGATGTAGGAGTACCAACTACCAGCACTATTTTGCCGATCACTGGTAGGTCTTTTGTTTATGTATCTTGATTTGAAAGATGCTGAGCATGTTGTTAGGTGTTTAAAAAAATACGTGATACTTTTCATACTTTGGTAGTTTGGTCAAATCCCGTACGAAATCTATTAATCAATTTTTTGGGTCTAACATGAGCATAGGTTTAGGTTTAGCGTAGGTTTGTTGTCTAGGCATAAACAGTGTTTGGGTTTTTGGCATCACAGATATTATGGTTACCTATAGGTACAGGTTAGGTAGGTAGGTACCTATTGATTGCACGTTTAGAGTAAAATGTTTCGTATTTATGAAAAAACGCTAGGTACGTATCTGAAGACTTCAAAATATCTATAAAGTGGGTTAGGATTATTAATAAAATTTGTTTCTCAACAGTCAATTCGGTGGCGCCGAGTCGTCAAGAGCAGCGATCCAAACATAGACGTGGTGTGGTGCAGTACAGTACAAAGTAAGATACCTCAACATTTTATCAATTTAAATACCTAATAAACCATATATTCATCCTAATGATTTAAATCTGAGATTTAGTGTTTGACAGGATTTGTGGAATATCTTGTTCGGCAGCACAGCAAGCAGACAGATAAAAATTCCACGCTATTATTAT
The DNA here is from genome assembly GCA_947522985.1 of Lithophane socia. NCBI lineage: Eukaryota > Metazoa > Arthropoda > Insecta > Lepidoptera > Noctuidae > Lithophane > Lithophane socia. Next base: position 9,598,202 of record OX383258.1, on the reverse strand, counting down.
AAAGCGTATAATGAAGAACGGACGCATAAACATTAGCAATGAGGTGTTAAATTTCAGACGTATTTCTACCTAGTTAATGAAGCTAAAACTGCCTAGGTATTGGCTTACATTTGAAATAAACGTGCCTGTTACTATTGCCATATAGAGAACGCAGCCAAAAGCCTTGTATTCATGATACAAATTGTTTAAGACAAATAAAACGCTTGACAGATTCACTATCAAATAATTTGACTGTAGATTTTTCTATAATTTTTTGACAATACGTATTAGGTACATTATTTTGTGTCAAAAGTTACGTTCAATAATTTATAATAATATTATTATTAGTTAGTATGCGTAGTATGTATGCAGTGTTAGTATTTTTTAATATATTTGATAATTGGTAGCTTTATTAGCTATTTTATCATAGGGTCAGTTTGTTCTCCACGGCATAAAAGTTGCAAGTTAGTATTATTTATAAGTAAGTAAATAAACACTATTTACTTACAAGGTATACCCATGAATTGGGCCATGACAGGACACATTTTTAACACACAGGAATTAAACAAATGACTACAAAAATACGTAAGTAAACAAAATTATGTACAAATAAGAGTACGAATATTGATTCAACGTTGTGAGAAATGAAAACGTCTCTTTTTATCTTACGTCATTTTAGTGGAGCAGAAAAAGACAAATACCAACGAATTCATTCAACTTCAATGTCAACAATGGATGCTAGAAGAAATTCAATGATCCGTATTTTCGATAGGTAGGTAGGTACAAACTTATGATTAACAATAAATGAAACAAAAAACTATAAATAAATAGTTATCAGGTGCTATGCGAGTCCAGAGACCTAAATAAAGGTTATAATTATTATAGTATAATAAGAATTAAAATATTTTATGACAATAACAATGGACAGCAATTAACAGTTATGATCTTTTGCCAGTGAAACCGTGAAGTAGGTATGTAACGCCATGCGCCATAAGTGCCATAACATTGTGCTCCACCGTCTGACACCAGGGTTATCTTTATTACGTCCCGGACTCGAAAAACAAATTATTATCTATGCTCCTATTTATGTAGTATTTATCGATAAAGATATTGAAGTGTATACTCACAGGATAGTACATCCCCTGCGGCGGCAAAAAAAAGGCCCCTGATCCCCACAGCTTGCCGTTTGTATTTACTTTGTGTTGCACAAAAATACACTCCACGTACGCCCTTTAGCTGGGCGTAAACTTTCACAACACTAACTTATAAATTCGAGGTAATCATGAGTATTTAATGGTATTACAATGAATAGTACTAAAATAATCAGGGTTGTTTAACTTTGAGGTTATGTGAGTATAGCGCGGAGGAACGCGCTCTAGCACTGAAAGCGGTTAATGTCGATGTGCAACAACGGACGGCTACGAGCACGCGTGGCTACTCAGCGAGTCGCCTCGCCCGTGCGAATCCCTGTGTGAAAGACAAGGATAGAGAATCGAGTCGGTTTGATTCGACATTCGAAGCGTGACAAGTGATGTTGCCGTTCCTTTTACACATAATTACGGATGGTTTTTAACTTTTCGGTCACAAGCACAACTCTCAATAACAACAATTTTAGTACTGGTGGTTTATCATATTATCATAGATATTTTACTAGGTTTTCTTTCTTTTTATTACTTCTTACAAAGGTATGCTGTTTACAAAGAAAATTCTCAAAATAAACGTCGCTTGTGTTGAATCATCAATCAATCAAGGTCAAAGCTAAATTCCAAGCGAGAAATAAAATAATAATACTAATGACTTATCTATTTATCTGCCAAAATAAAGCAATTTCTGTAGTTTATGTTCAAGTGATGATAATGTACGATAAGCTACATTGAATGGAGTGAGAGAGAAACTGCACGGTAGCGGGCCCTCCCTTTGTTGTCCCTGTCGCAGTGCCGAGAACGGTTCGGATCAATGAATCGTTCCCGGGCCCCCCGCCCGGACCCGGCGTCATCCCAACCTCTGTGCTCCGCGCGCTCCCTCTCGCGTCCTCTCATCTCATTTCGCATTTACTTACCTACTCTCGTCTCACGTTCACCCATGGTTTTGATAAGTATCTGAGAATGCTTCCTTGAATTGAAAAACTATGAACCTACCTAGTAGATACTCGCATAGTTTCTCACATAATTTATTTGGCACAGTATCTACATAAATGATGCTTATGTTTATGTATTTACGGTAAGGCACTGACAGTGCTGCTTACTGAGTAGGTAGGTCCTACATAAAGTTTACTGACTTAAATTAAATGGTAGGTAAGTACCAACTAACCAATGATATTATTAATATAATATCATTGCAACTAACACTGTTCGTTCAGGCCACCTTATGAAATGGGAGCTACCTACCAAACTATGCAAAAAAAATTAAACAATCGAGCTGACTAGCTGACGGACGGTACAAATGTACAAATACTAATGTTCTCACAAACAAAGGAAGTTGTCGGGTAGGTACCACATTACAATAAATTGTTGACCTCACAGCTTCTTGTTACTCGACACCAATAATTCACCACTACCACGTCTGTTAGTCTGCCTATCTTTATCTCGGAAACAGCAAACCTTTTTTTGAGAGATTTAAGTACTATTTTAAGCAAAAAGTTGACTGGTGAATCCCCCCCACCTCTCTTTTATTACAATTATTTGTCACAGGAAGTTGCTAGTTGTAATTAATTAAAATTACCAACAGTTTGTGATAAGTGGACCATCTAAAACAACATAAATTAAGAGCGTCCTGCGTCTGATTAAGTACCTACCAATTTAACTAAATAAAATAGGTACCTACCCTAAGTAGTTATTACATGCTTTAAAACGTAAAATAAGTTGCATTCATCTGTCTGGGTTACAAATGGACGTTTTTTACCCCCACAGCTGTGGCGGTGTGGACCCCGGCCCCCAACACGAGTACCTATGTGTGACAACTAGAGCGGATATATTTCATTGTTACATGAGGGTATAAAACTCTCAATGTGTGTAGGTCCGCGAAATGTCTTAAATACTTTTACGTATTTAGATACACTTACTGGGTATGCAAAATCGAATACCTACATTGTTTTAGCCCTCGTTATCCCACGGACATCTATTCCAAGTGTTCCAACTCGTAAATAATCTATAAATACTTATGGATTAAATCCCGATCGTCCTTTACCTACATAAAATATTAAAAGGGCTTTTCAAAACCACGAAACGACGAATCCCGAAATTGATTATTTATGGAAACAATGGGATGGTTAGAGTAGGTAAATTTAAGTATCAACAAGTTCCACTTCAAAATGACAAAGACGTGATTCACTACTGCTCAAAATGATCAATTTTCAGTATAGTATAATGTACTCTGTGTGATCAATAAATGGCTTGAAACGAGTTTTCAAATAATGAATCTGAAAGTTTAAACGGACAACGCCATCTGTTGACATAGTGTGGCATACAAATGACTACGTTACGGGGCTGACGACTGCCTGTGAATTCGTTGGCAAGTCCATGGAATGTAGTTTATCGTTATGTTCCAGTCCAATCGGCAGTTGAGGAAACTTTGCACTAGATGTCGGTTGGAAGCGGAATATGAAACGAATCAGTATTTTAAACTTTTTAAAGTTATTGGAAGCGAGGCGCATCCAGAAATAGAATGAAAAAAGAAGTAAATGACAGCATTCATGTGTTCCTTGAAAGAGATTATTAATTAAAATAGAGATAAAAATACATTTGCATAAGGGCAGGAGAATGATGATGAAAGAGATACAAACGTCTCTGGAAGTACAACAGATTGGTACATTGAACATTACACAAAGGAGTTCATAGAATTCATTAAATAGTGAACCAGCCAAACAACGAGGTGAAAACAAGAAGACAACAATTAAAACGCTGTAGGTAGTCTAGGTAGATAAAGAGATGCTCTCAAACTACTAATTGTCTACCCTCTTCTATTTCAAAGGGTCCAGAGAGTGTCACATTACCAAAAAGTTTAAAAATAAAAAGAAAAGTCGGAAAAGCTCAAAGCGCCAGCAATTCCAGGATTTCAGCGTGTAACTTGGCCTTTTAATTATTTTGTTTCTAGGTGAGTACCTTGTAGGTATTAAAAACGTTCATTTCAGTTTTAATACTACCGACGATATTTTGTACATACCTACTACATGATGAATTGAAATATGTTTTTTTTAGGTAGGTACGTACCTTAGTCAGCAAAACTGCTGATTCGGAAAATGACAACGGATTTTCGTGAAGTTTCATAGAAATGGTTTTACCAGTGTCGCGTCGCGCCTGTCTGCGGAAGCCTTTAGTGTAGAAGTTCCATTATCCCATTGTGATTACTTACGTACAGATTTAAATTCCTAAATATCATGAAATCGTATAATTAGCATCATGAAAACTTTTAATTTCCCTTCGTAATTATGATCTACCTACGTAGCAACACGTAGATAGTGTTAGTAAGTGTTAAATTATCGCGTAATTATTTAACGATTACCTACTTATACAGGGTGTATCAGAGAGGTGTGCATGGTCATATTTGAGGATGTGGTACAGTACAGTCCATCAAACTGATGGGCTGTACTGAAACTGTACGCATGGGACCAACATCGAAATCGCAAAAAAATTACCAACTATCCCATACAAAATTTCAGTCCCTAGGTCCAAATGTATGGGACGGCTGATTATTATTTTTTGTTATAGTTATGAAGGATCCATGTACATGATAGGCAGAGTTACGATTAAGTCTAGTCTTGGAAAAGTTCTAGGGTGGTTTTTTGATACACCTTTTGTTAAGGACTAAAGGCAATTTTTTTTTTCTAGAAATATTAACATCGTTATCAATGATAGACGTAATGGGATAAAATATAGGAAAGTTAGGATCATTAAGATTTAGTTAAAAGTAAGAGGTATCTGACAGATTAATCAAATTCTTTTAAGACTGTTGATATTTCAGGCAAATTAATTTGAAATTTTCAACAAACACTGTTAAAGTCAGCGTAGGATATTCTCGTCATGAAAAATCAATAATTATGTAATCAATCAATGTAGGTAGGCACAATAAATCTCGTAAATAATACATACCCAAATACATTTGTCAATGTACTCCCAATCTTGGTACCACTCCAGTAATAACAAACACTTTGTATGCAATGTGTACTTAAAAGTACCCATTTTAGCAGGTAGGTAATTGTGTTTAATTAAATTAAATAATTAACTAACACAATTTAATTATACGAATTTAAAGTCTTTTCGATTTTTAAATGACAACTTATCAGGTTTCAAAAATTCCAATTTCAAAATAAATTGTTTGAAACATGCGTAAGAATATAATAAGATAAAGGTACTTGTCACGTTATGTAAAACTTTAGAGATGTACTAGATAACACATAATGTAATAAAATATATCTTTGTAAACCTTCATAAAATTACCTTAAATTAAATGCGAGGTACGGTCGCTATTGAAAATTTCGAATTTGGCAGTAACTTATATAAGTATTGAGTATTTCTTCAGTGAGCCGGAATCAAATTATTTCAGGGAAATTCGGAATTCATCTTGTAAACTTCGTTATGACATGAATAAGTTGGGCTAAACTTTCTTGTGATGTGTATGACGCCGTAGCTTGGGATTTTAATGTAGGACATATCATTAACGAGGCTTAGGTATTTTTATCCAGATTCTCTGTGGAATTGAATGAATAACTTTTGAACATAAGCACGACAATTGGTTCTGTAATAGACTCCAGTAGGTCCGACTCTTGATGATCGCAAGTAGCATTTATATTGTTCCTCCAATTATCTGAGCACTCAACTTCTCGTATTTCTGGAAAAGCGAGAAAATGTTGGAGCAATAAATAGGTCATTATGACGATCGCTTCTTCGAACTGAGAATGTATTTGTGACTAGGTTTTATTCCGCGATTCCATTCGTGCCAATCTCAAATATTCGGCCGACGATTGCCTACGAGCGCATTAAATTCACCAAACTACCTCGTAAGTCGATTCTATAAATAAATAAGCAACCTAAACTTTTAAATGTTTTATCGCGGGTACATAAATTGAATTGATTATAACATTACACCACTAATTTTGGTGGCACGAAGTTTTGTTCTAAGTAGTGAAATTTTGATTTTCTGAGCGTTTAGCTGACGAGGAAAAATAAGCAATTTATAAATGCGTAACTTTCTTTCATCGTTCTTTACTTAGAGGTTGTGACATTATTGCTCTTCGCTTCTGACGATCAGTAGGTAAGAATATGTTATGTAGTGAAATAGATAAATAAATATCATCACATCACACCTGTATTTACACCAGAGGCATACCTACGTGTATCTTACACCCACATTTTGCCTGTGCTACGATTAGCATAATCAGTCTATAATTTTCCCACTGCTGGGCTGTAATCTTCCACGCGGGCCCAGTGCGGGTTGGTAGATCACATGTTTTCGAATTTATGGTTCCTTCACCGTTTTGAGAGCAGTGGTGATGAAATTATTTACCCAAAATAAAGTGCCTACGAGGGTTCGAACGCACGACCTACACAACTCGTAAGTCAGGACCGTTACCACTGCTCTTACGTTACGTTTAGGAGTCCCATAGTAAAATACCAGGTCTAATCCAAATTCTAAGCAGCTACTGAAATATTTTCTAATCGAAAACCCAGCACCGCACCGCCAGAGCAGTGTTAAACACTGCCCGACCTGGGAATGAAACCTACGCCAAGGTACACACAATATAATACTAGCATATGTACCGTGAGGACAGCAATTGCGCTCCTAGTAGGTAACTCTACATAGACTAGCTGGCGTAGCTGGAGTCTTGTTCGTGTAGCTGCTAGACTAACAAGCCAGTAAAAACATTACCCAAAAGAAGACTAATTAACCAATTAAGTCTGTTGATAAGGTCAACATTAAATAACAGATTGATAATCACATAGCGACACATTATCTTATCCAATATGTTTCCTAATTAAGTTTGACAATATTCTTCTTGATTTATGAGTGTTGTTCCACAGAGTTTCGTGTAACTTTACTATCCACAAAGAGATCTATTTAGCGAGGGAAATTAAGGAAGTTTCGTTTCCGATAAGTGCCAGAATCAAGGCAAATTTAATTACAGTCTACACATAACACCATACTATGTAAAACTACATTCTTACAAATAAATAAATAAAATAAAATAAAAATAAATAAGGAAAGTTGGAGAGAAAACTTGGTAAGTGTAGAGTTGTCCTCTACCTTACTTGCTGAGTTTTAGTAGGTAATTGGCCTAGTCTAATCTGAGGAGGGCCTCAGATTAGACTAGGCCGATTTCACATTCTAACCGATAACGATAACGATGATAGAAAAGGCAAAAATATATCATAGGACAGACATAAGCTATCGAGAATATGTCAAAGTCATTGTAGAAATACGAAACGCTTTCGAAGTGATTGTCACTTGTCTCTAGGCCGTCTGAAAACAACAAAATAGCTAATATTATAAACGCGAAAGTTTGTAAGTATGAATGGATGGATGGATGGATGTTTGTTACTCTTTCACGTAAAAACTACTGAATGGATTTGGATGAAATTTGGCAAACAGATAGTTTATAACCTGGATTAACACATAGGATACTTCTTATCCCGATATTCCTACGGGATCGAGACTTACGCGGGTGAAATCGCGGGGCGCAGCTAGTATTATATAAACACAAGTTTGTTATTAAAAAAATGTAAGTATTTTTTTTTTAGGTATACCTACGTGTTAAAATCAAATCAATCTGCCTAGCCTTTTCCGACTATGTTGGGGTCGGCTTCCAGACTAACCGGATGCAGCTGAAGACCAGTATTTTACATGCAGCGACTGCATATCTGACCTCCACAACCCAGGGGTATCGTATTGATCACTAACTGTTAGGGATCAATACGATACCCCTTGGTAAGATTGGTTGTCAGATCCGTAACAACTGTCAAGTGTCAAAGATGACAAGAATGACAGCTGGGACCAACGGCATATCGCGCTTTATAAAGATGGTCCCTAATCTATGGACCAAGCGCGGCAAGCGTAGCTTAACCCGACCCGTGCGGCTGTTATTACTTAGGCACAAACCCCGCATTTATTTATTTTTATTTTTTACGTGAATGGGTATAAGGTCTAAAGGCTTATAGGTAATATACACATATCTTCTAGTTTCTAAGTAGTTCCGTTACGAACTAATGGAATGGTAAGTGCTGAAAATACAGCGCGGTAGCAGCAAGTAAAACATACTTGTGACATTTAAAGTCGTCCTTTGTACAATATTACTTTTAAGTAGGTAAGAAGAAGAGGAAGAAGTAGAAGACGCAATTACTCTCTCGATTAAAATTCTGCTGTTCTCTACATTTATGTTCGCATAACTCGTCAAAAGGGAACTGCTGTTTTTTTTGTTGCTTTTTCAGTTTTGGTCCCATAGTGAAGTTGTTCGTAATGATGAGTACAATGACCCCATAAGACGATGCCCATAACTTCAATTTCACCCTGTATACATACTTACCGGGTAAAAGATCTTAGTATGAGGAATGATCAGTACGGAATGTATGGAAAAAGATTTTTTGCGATTTGTGGCTTTTCAGATGGTTCAAAAGAGACTTTTCACCCTTATACGAATTTGCAACGCCAAGCATCATGAAATAAACGTGAGATTGACGTTTTTCTCCTAAGAACGTTTTCCTGTAGCTACAACGGTTAACATACAGCTGCCCCGTCTCAAAAATACACCCTGTATCTATATAACAGCAGTGAGCTGTAAGACTGAGAATGTCTTAGAAAGATCAGAGAAATAAAGTATTGCTGTTAAAAGAAAGTTTAGAAGTACTTACTTGAGGCAGCTTGAAACTAATGTCGAGCATTAGAGATCGTGCTGTTGGCAATCCGTTTCTTTGCTGTATGGGTACTCGTAAGTACCTACTTACAAGTACTACCCATCTACATGTTTGTGGACGTACTGTTGAGGTCTTGTCCGGTTGCCTTTCATAACCGACCTTCGCGAATATTTTAGAGTCGTTGGCATTAATAGTGAGATTTTATACACTATTTCATATTTAGAAGAATATAAATGACTTGAGTGAGAACAGCTTGGACAGCTGACAGAGCGCGTCATGATGTAAAAATGTGGACTGAACCAAAGATTTAAATCGTTAGATTTGCTCTCAACTCATGTCGCGCGAAAAGTATCCGTAGGTACTGAGAAGAGTGACTTCACAAATCCCGCATATGGCGTTTCCATGACAGCATGAAACTTGTGTGTGGCAGAGATGAATAAACGAAACAGAAATGCGACCATCTTTTGACGTGATACGGCTAATCAAACGATTGAAATCTTTGGATTGAACGATAAAAATAATTATTCTATAAAACTCAACAGGTACCTATCTTTCATTATTCGACCTGCTAATGTATAAGGACGCGGAGCCCCTGTAGAGCGCGCCTGATGTTTAAATCTCATAAGAGTAAACTACAACACAAATATAGGATCGCCTGCCCAATAAGTGGGTTGTTGTAGTACCTAAGTAGTTCGGAGATTTCAAGGCAAGCTCCACCATTCCAGCCGTTAGTTTGTTTTCATACGAACAAGGTGTTAATTAAGGAACTGTGGCTGTATATACACCACGCTCCTTTATTATATAAATCTGCTTGGATTTTAATTTTTAGAGGCATGTGATCATGAGATTTTTAACAAAAGGTCGGAAAATACTTTACTATTATATCAATACGTTTTGAAACGATATGTTTTGCGTAATGTAAGGATTTCATCATGAAAATCCTGAAATACATGTTGAATTTACTAGTCCCCTGTTATAACTTCCATTAATTTCGTTATATTTGAAACAAAATAAATTATTCTTCACACTTCATGAGCTCATTGTAATCAGAACGCTATTTTCTCCGTAAACTTCTCCAAAGTTTCCTTCAAAATGTGTTTCGGTTAGTATAAACAGATTGACTGTTTTCTTTGCTACCAAAACATTTTCTAACATTGTTAAAACAAGCAGGTAACTTGCCTACCTATTTACATTAAGTTAAAGCCCGTATCTGAGAAATATTGTAACAATTTAATCATAATGAAAGGAAAAGATTGATGTTAAAGTAATATCTAGCCTGTTTAATATTGTTATTGAAGTTACCCTTTGTACTCGAATAGCTCTGATGTTGAATCAATTAACATGGTTCTGATTGGTAAAGTTATGAAAGCTTTTGCGTGAAAGCATATTAGTACATGTACCTATGTGTACCGCATACACGTTATTACTATAGGTACATTATTTGCTAATTTTGTATCTCTGTTTGATTTTGTATCGCTGTAATTATTTGTGAAAGCTTGTTGCATGTTCGATTTCATTACGTTCCATTGTAGCACAGCAATTTCCTTTCCCATGTACCTATTTCTTACTTGATGGTTCAAGTTCATAATGTGGTACTGAGTACAAAGAAGGAGGCACTTATTAACCGCGTATTACAGCATCATCAAGTATTCTGTTTGAGTCGCTCCGCGAGAGCCCAACAAGCCTAAGCTTTATTAGTTGTCTACCGTGGTGGAGGAAAAATTACAAATTAAACGAAGGTACCTACTCGTATATATTATTAAGCGTATTCACTGCCTCGGAAAGCACTACGTTATTCGTGCATCTTTAACAGTCGTTACGGATTGTCAGAAGCCCGAAAGTCTGACAAGCTGCCTTAGAAAGGGCCTTAGCAAGGGGTATCATAATACCCAGTTACTGGATTGTGGAGGTCAGATAGGCAGTCGCTCCATGTGAAATACTGGTATCCAGCTACATCTGGTTAGACTGGAAGCCGACCTCAAAATAGTTGGGAAAAGGCTAGGCAGATTGATTATGCGTATTTATTGTAAAAGAGAAAAAGCAATAAGGCACACGCGTTTTTCAAAGCCAATAAAATTATTGTACCTAGGTACTCGATGCCTAATTCTCAAATAATAAAGAAACACAGATTGTCTAAATACCTAAACATTGTGATTATTAATCAAGTTCAAGCCCTAATGTCTTCTCCAACGTCCGACGTAACCAGTCCTTGTATGTTAATGTTCCAGTGTATTTGCATATAAATTAAATACACGCGGATAAGTAGGTACCTATTACAGTATTACAATGTCTCATATCGATTTCAATTTCGCCGAACGTTTGTAGACATCATTTCTGATCGAAATCAAACAATTCTATTATGGTCCTGAAATAACAAGACAGCTGCCCTTCGATAATCCGAAGGGATTGCGAACCTATCAGTTATGATGACTGAACGCGTTCATGCCGCAGTTTCCACAAATAAATTCCTACTTACCTATATCCATTTATTATAGCACTAGCGACCTATTTTGCATAGGTTTCTACGACTTGACAAAACATCGAGATTTCTTAGTTATATATGTTACCTACTTTAACATTAACCTGTGATACACATAAACCTTCCGAAATAAATTCTCTAAACGATGGTGAAAACCTCATCAAAATCTGTTGTGTGGTTTAGAAGAACAACGCGGACATACGGACAAACACAAAAAAACGACCTTAATTTTTAATATGTACTTATAGATATGGATTAGACAAATAACGGGTAAATAACGACAGTTATTGTGTTATATTTTTTAAATGACTGTACTTAAGAGTTTTTTTTAACATATTTATTGAAATAGATTTTTTTTTTTCTTTATATTTATTATAATACGTGTATATTGAAATAACGAAAGGGTGGAGCATAGAGTTCGAAGATAAAAGAGAAAAACTTTGAGCGTTGTATTTTTCAAGAGACGGCGTAATTAGAAACGCAAAAAGTAATTATAACAGAGAGCCGTTTACGATTGAGAATTCTAAAAGGTAAGCTCTTAATTAAATTAAAGAGATGACTGAAGATGAACTTCACAACATGAAGGTAGCTCTTCTGAGTAATGAAATGTTTTTGTGTGAGTCTATGCGAAATACCAGCTACAATCACACAATACAAGTACCTACTGATATTGTTGTTTGAATGTATTATTTATAGTTTTTTTTTTTTTTTTTTACTTTAAATATAGATACACCAAACTTACTGCCAGCTGACTGCCACACCATCATTTTCAGAACCTACGTTCTAGTTACTTAAATTCAAACCAGACACAAAATAAACACAAACCGTTATCTGAAATAAACATTATTAACCTTTTTGTTCTTTTCCACAAGCGGAACATTTCAGCCGACCACAGGCCCTATAGATGCTATCAAAAACAAATCGAATGATTCGCTAACATCGCATCGACGAGCCCGTGCCGATGCCAAAGCTTACCGGAAATTGAAACCATGACACTGCACCGCCCACTCGTTTATGTACAGTCACGAGCATTACCTTACATTTACATTTACGCAAGATTCAAAAGAGATTTTCTCCTAAAGTATTGTTATTATTGTATGGTGTTACGAAAATAGTATTATCGAAACCATCATCTGCCTGCCTTTTCCCAACTATGTTGGGGTCGGCTTCCAGTCTAACTGGATGCAGCTGAATACCAGCATTTTATATGGAACGACCGCCTATCTAACCTACACAATCCAGTAACTGGGTAATACAATACTCCTGACACCCCGTAACGACTGTCAAATATCCTCGAATGACAGCCGGGGCCGGGACCAATACACGAAGGGGTCTCGGTATGTAAAGATGGTCACCCATCTACGGACCAACCGCGGCAATAGCTTAACCTGTTCGATCGAACCGTGCAGCTGTTATAACTTAGCCACGAGCCCCTCGTATTATCGAAACCATTTACTATTATAAAATAAAATTCTTCACGAGAAAATTGCTTTTGAATTTTGCGTAAGTGTAAGGAAGGTACCTATATAAGCTGGTGACTGTACAGCCATCGCAGCCATCAGCACCGCGCCCGACCTTAATAAAAACTTATAGCTTATACTTATACCTTGTATATTGACAAACAAATCCGTAGGTCGCAGATTCTGTTACGGAGTTTCGGTATCAATGCCTGATATTTGTGTTGGGCGGATATTAGATGCTTAGGTACTTATTTGTTACCTACCTACGCTACGAGAAAATGTTTTGTTGTTCTATATTGTTTTCAGTATTTATTACTAGCTATCACTTTCATTGCAGTGACTTAGGCTATTTTAGGCCATTAGTCTTTCCGTAATTGGTTTGTGCGATTAATCTTAATCTTCTAAAAATAACACTTTCTAAGAAAACGCGAAGGGTTGCTAAACCGTGTTTTTTTAAGTGCCCATTTGTTTTTAGTTCGTGACCCCAAAACACAGCGATTTTTATTGATGCTACAATTTATAGATACAAGCCTTAAAATCGGGGAAGATTAACCCCTTGGGTTCTCAATCCTGCATTAGCATATAGAAAGAGGAAGGAAACCTTCCTTTCATTTTACTTTTATAGAGATTAAGTTAACTCTTTCCTTGCTTTTGTTCCTTTCAAACAAATAAATACATACATAAGCCACAAAGAAGAGTCTGAGCCTTTATAGCTAAATGTCTACCACCAGGAGGTCAATTTGTCTATCAAGGGAAAGCAGCATTATCGGGGAAGACTGTTTTTTATAAATGCTAAAGAGTGCTTCAGGGTACGGAAAGCAGTTTTGTAAGTAGGCTGGTTTCTTGTCAAGCAGAAGTTAATCAAACGGTCCGAATCTTTTTATTTGGATATAATTATGCTACGCTTCTACAGTATCAGTAAACGTTTGTAGAAATAGTTAATTTATGTATTCGATCGAATCTTGTCGACTGTTAAGATGAAGACAGGTTTACCTAATATAGGTACCTAAAATATGTAACGCTAAGCAACATTTACGCTCCTCTGCTCCCCTTAATCGATATTACGAAATCGGTCAAGGGCCACTAATGTGATACGGAAACTTTTGTACCGGTGTAGGGTGAATCGTATAGATGAGCGATAAGAAAATAACGTCATTAGCTGTAACCGTATCGAGTTACTCGCACTGATATTATGCTCTACACGAATTGTTATATTCAGCCTTTTATGTAAAATAAAATATTATATGTTGTAAACTTATGATTTGATAGCATACCCATAGAAAAATAGTTCATCATCATCCTATAGCAGTCCACTGCTGGACAAAAAAGTTACTTCTTCTCTGGTCACGACATTCGTGAGCAAAGATTTAAGTTGTTCGTTACGTGTATCTCGTTAGCAATTTCCATATAGTTGTCAAGATATAAGATACTCATATTGTCTTGTTTACTTCAAATACGTTCACATGACGCTCAGTTTCTGCATAAAATTACATTTTCATATCTACTACATTTTAGTCTCGATAGCGACACGAAAACGGTGAATACAGTAACGTTAACTATTTTGCACGATGGAGGTGTTACGGACGAGTCTGGTGTCGGTATATATATAACTTCGTTACCGGCACGGGAGACTGCGTCTGCGGTGACACACATGAATGCATCCATCATATCATTCTGCTGATTTAGTGGTGAACGTTGGTGCGAACGATAACGACCAGTGATTATGAGGTAATGCCTTAATCAACACATTAACAAACTGATTAGTAACTGCACTAAGTACACATTTTAATGGTGTTTTAGTAAACAGTAGGACAATTTACGCTTGTTATTATGATTAAGTTATCCCGAGGCTTGTAACTAAGGGGGGGCTTGTGGCTAAGTAATAACAGCCGCACGGGTCAATCGATCAGGTTAAGCTACGGTTGCCGCGGTGGGTCCGTGGATGGTTGACCATCTTTTCATACCAAGACCTTACCTCGGAAAGCACGTTATGCCGTTGGTCCCGACTGTCATTCGTGGATCTTTGGCAGTCATTACGGGTCATCAGAAGCCCGAAAGTCTTACAACCAGTCTTACCAAGAGGTATCGTAGTATCCAATAACTAGGTTGTGGAGGTCAGATAGACTCAGATAGACATACGGTTAGACTGGCAGCCGACCCCAACATAGTTGGGAAAAGGCTAGGCAGATTGATTCATTATGATTAAGTCATCCATATATACAATGGTTTATTTTTATAGTAAATCATGTCATGATAATGTAAACTGCGTAGGCTTCGTAGCAATTTGCTACGAAGCCTACGGACGTGCTACGGACCGATACAAAAACCTCTTCGTTATCATAGAAGTGCTCTCTTCAACCTTGTGTGAGTTTTGTACTAACTAATACAAACTGTATGAACGTAGTTGATAATTCTAACCTTTTGGCTCGTCTTTTTACAATATGCGGCAAACTGTAGAAGAATACGAACATAATGCAATATTGCTCATCTTCCTAAGCAATAAATAGCGAGATAGTTTATAGCCTACAGACTGACCAGGCTTATACGGAATATCTATTTGAAATCCAGCGTTATTTGCGTGATGCTGGAAAAATTCAAATATATTTTCGGCATTAGAATCGATCCCACACATAGAAAAATAAAAATCTGTTCCCATTGCATACCTCGTAGCACTTACTTTTCTGCAAAAATATCAATGTACAGTTTTGACTTCGATTTTATTAGGCATATGTATACATGAAAACTTCTTGAATATACATACTTCTACAAGTTGGAGCGAGTTATCGTACTTATATCAAAGACTGAAGGCAGATTTTTCCTCGTATTTATTAAAAAACTTTTTCTTTTATTACTAACGTGTTTTCTTTGAACAGGTTTGCGGGAAATTACAGTGGAGACGTAGAGCTGAGATAAAAAAGTTTTTATTACATAACGCTACAGATCGATGGCGTCAAACATAACGAAAATACCTAGTGCATTTCGGGCCTAAAGAGGGTTCCGTGATTGGGAAAACTAAACTCATACAATGGGTTTTAAACCCCATAGTTATTGTAGCTATGGGGTCATAGCCATAGGAGTAGTTAATTCAAAGATATGTGACATCCATCCACACTTGAGAGGAGGCCTGTGTCCCAGTAGTGGGAACATTAAAGGCTGATTATGCTAGAGTAGCTACCCATCGTATCTCAAACTCATGGCTGGAAACAACTTTTGCAACCTCTTTTAGCACCTTCTGACTAACTCGTCTGGAAAAATTCAACTGATCCTCTAAGAGTTCTTCTTAATGAGGTAGGTAAGATTTAAAAAATTAATGAACCTCAAAAAAAAAATTGGGCTTCTATGCACACTTTTTTAATTTTTGATAAATAAGACTAAGGACACTAAGCTATAGGGTACCCTGACCAAACGGGTAGGTTGGGCTAGAACCGCGAACTGAACCAACAATGTGCGAGCCGAGCGAGCGAACAGCGAACGAGCGGTACGTCGCCCCGGCGGCTGCGGTACCGCGACAGCGGCCGGCGACCGCTACATCTAAGTTGGTCGTTACTTGGTTATTTAGTATTTTTACTTTTTAGAACCCTAAAAGAGGAATTATTTGAGGTTTACAAATAGAGGCTCATTTATTTTATTAGTGTGTTCAATAATATTTTTAGGAAAGCTAAATGGGAATTATTTAAGGTTCGATTAAATACATGTTATTTTATAAAAGGTACTTTTTAGTTATTTATTCCCTTTTCATTCGGACACCGAGAAACAGGGCCTTAGATCTTTTTTTTAACATGCAGCTTGTTAAGTATAGGTACACACAGTAAGAAAACACATAATTTATTCAGTGGCAATGTGAGAATAGTAAGGGCTGTATATTTTATAAAAAGGATCCTAAAACATCGCTACATTTTATGTCGTTTGCTTATCAAGTAGGTTAAACGAGCGAACATTTGCGGCTACAGTCTAAAACAACTTTAATGGAAAACATAATCATAATTATTCATAACTACTATTATAACTCAATCTAAACAATAATATTAGTCTTATATTATGCATATATTTGGATTAGGTTAAACTTAGCAAGCTTAACTCCTATTGTGTACGCATATAAGAAGGTACAGTCAGGGTAAGTGAATCATGACCCACTTTGACGATAAATCGTATGAAACCGTCGAAATAACAAAGATGGCAGATGACAAGTTCGTTACCAAGGAAATGTATGTTTACGCGAATGTAGACCTAATTGTATTTGAATGTCAGTAAGAAAATAAGCTTATGGTGGGTCAGAATTCAATTTTTTCGACGATACATATAAATAGATGCTCTACATCTTAGAGCATCTATTCTGACGTAGGTAAATACCCTTTCGTAGATGAAAACACAGTCATGCATAGTTCGTAGCTATTTGCGTAGGCTTCGTAGCAAGTTGCTACGAGCTCTATATGGATTGCTACATCCCGATTGAGGCAGTCCGCCTTTGTTTTGCATACAAATACTTTTACTAGTGCATCAGAATAAAAAAAACTTACTTACAGAAAAAGTAATTACTATAAAATGTTATTTAAAAACTGACTGCTCATTCATAAACAGGACTTTAATTTCCTTTATTATTTAGTTACTTTTAAAGCTAGCATAATCAGCCTATAATGATCCCACATTTCCACTGCTGGAATACATCCCTCCTCTCTCTCAGAGGGAGCGGCCGTAAACCACCACGCGGGCCCAGTGCGGGTTAGTAGATGTTACATATCTTCGAATTTTTGGTTCTAGCACATGCCGGTTTCCTCACAATGTTTTCCTTCACCGTTTTGAGAGCAGTGGTGAGGAAATAATTCACACTTTAGTAAAGTGCCTGCCTGGGTTCGAACCTATACGACCTACAACTCGTAACTCGAGGTAATTTCCACTAGGCTACCACTGCTCTCTAAAGCTAGCTTTAACATAATTAATAATACCTACAGCCTCTTTCAGCCTTTCACAGATGGCCTTGAAAAGTAGGCCAGAATGCTGAATAGGTACGCAGCAACAGACAAAGATTGATGACTTTTTACTCCTTTTAATCACGCGCTGCTTTAAACAGTAACTGTGAAAATCTATGTAAATTATTTTAAGCTTTCGTCGCGACTACTTTTGTGTAAACAAGAGTTTTGAGCCTTTTGGTTTGAATAACTTTAGGGTCCAAGCCAAGGTAGAAAACCAAGAGAAATATCTATTATACTCTATTTACTTCATTATCATCATCATTTCAGCTGAAAGACGTACGAATAAGACACAGGCCTCCCCCAAGAACCGCCAGTTCGGCCGGTTCTATACTTCCCGCATCCAGCGGATTGCTTATTGCGTGGAAATTACTTGGTGGTCAGTAAAATAGTAAAGCATGCAATTTCAGAATGCCATAAGAAAAACCATATGCTAGCGGTACGACCTGCACTGAACAAGGAAGGTGTTTCTACTGACAGATCGTCGGTTTATTAGCTAATATATATTAACCAGTTTAATGCGGATACATTAAATATCGTTTATTACAATAAACTTAGGTACTAAAAATACACAAACAAACTTATAACATCGCGAGAGTCGCGGAGGATGCGTGGTATATAGTACGTGGGCACGTCTTTAGGTCTATTCCCGTCGGTGATCTGAGCTTAAACTTGGCTAGCAACAGTGACGGGCCTTTTATAATGTCTCGAAAGTAGGTACTTCCACAGATTCGTTACTTTTGGTGTTGTAGCCTGACGACGTGATGTCCAACATCCCCCACCCGACCAACGAACCAATGGGCGATTTTCTTATCTCGCGAGCGGTCTCCATAAGTAGGTGAGACAATGGGAGCGAGCGAGATAGAGAGTATTAGAGAGTCGTGCTCTTTCTAGGCGGTGGTAAGCCTCGGGGAACAACTTTATTTAATTTATTTATTTTGTTCAAGTTCTCGCGTTACATTCTCCCCCTCTAGCCTAACTAAGTGTCCCCACAGTTTGGCTAGTCTAAATACCTACGTGGCCTACCCCGTTTACGCTTCTCCCTAACTGGTGGTTCTACCTGACCGGCGAAAGGCGTGAGGTGCGAAACGTGATATTTCCCTACGTTTCTCTCAGTCTGTATATTCTCCAGACCGTACGTGGTTGGGCTTATAACCTTCCCTATTTTGTATGGGCCGTCGCGTCGTGGGATAAACTTCGCGGATTGTCCGCGTCCTGCGTCGTTCGGTCCTTGGGTCTTAAGTAAGACGAGGTCACCTACCTTATACTCTGGTGGCGTCCTCCGTTTCTGATCAGCATTACCTTTCTGAGTAGCCTGTGCCTTCTCATGAGTGTCTCTGGCCTCGTCCAGGATTGCAGACATCTTCTTCAAGTACGGAGTAATGCTGGGTACGAAGTTATCGTGTTCTACGACAGCCCTCATATCTGTCGCAGAATCGGAAGGAGCTCGCAGCTCTCTCCCAAAAGTGAGATATGCCGGCGAAAACCCTGTGCTACTGGTAATCGCAGAGTTCATAGCAAACCTAATTGCGGCGAGGTGTAAGTCCCAGGTGGTATGGTCAGTACCTACAAGTATAGCCAATTGGGGTTTAAGGTCCCTGTTTTTGCGCTCTATAGGATTGGCTTCAGGATGGTAATAAGGTGTGAGCGACTGGCTGATCCCCAAAACATGACAGACTTGCTGCATCACTTCGCTCACGAACTGCACGCCATTATCGCTTATAAGGCGGCGTGGTACACCATACCTGAGGAAAACCTCGTTGGTCAGAGTCTGGGCACATTCGACGCTGGTGGCACTCTCTAACGGGAACAATTCCACCCAGCGCGAGCAGACGTCTTCAACGATGAGTACCCACCTGTTCTTCCTAGGGGTCTCGATGAGAGGACCGAATAAATCTACGGAGATTACCTCAAATCGCCTGGACACAGCAGGGGTTTGCAGCAGTCCTGCCGGCTTGCGGTTGTCAGCTTTGTACCTCTGACAAGGCACACACTCCTTTATATAATTCGTAACATAAGTACGTATGCCAGACCAATAATACCTGGCGCGAACGCGGCTTAGTGTGCGCTCTACGCCGAAATGGCCAGCTGTTGGTGCGTCGTGAAGGTCAACCATGACCTGCCTCCGTTCGTGATCGGGCACAACTAAGCAGCAGTCCTCGCCGTCATCGGACTCCAAGCTGTACCTGTATAGAATACCGTCGGATATGGTGTATCCGCGGTCAGACCAAGATCTCCCCCTAGAGGGTTCGTCGGACTCCATGTCCTCAATGATCTTACGGACCTCTGGGTCTAATAGCTGATTGCTGCGGATCTCACCACTATTCCTCTTCGGCATGTCAATGACCGTCATACATAACTCACATTTATCTTCGTCCTGCGAGCAAACGGGTCGCGACAGCGTGTCTGCAACGACGTTTGATCGGCCGGGTGTGTACTCTATGCTAAGGTCAAACTCTTGTAATATTAGGGCCCACCTTGCCAGTCGACCGCTGGGTGACCGCTGACTCATCAGCCATCGCAGAGGTTGGTGGTCCGTCCTAATTATCACCTTCGCGGCTTCTACATAGCCGCGGAACTTACCTAGTGCCCAAACGACAGCGAGGGCTTCTCGCTCGGTCGTGGAGTAGTTCTTCTCGGCACTGGTGAGAAGTCGACTCGCGTATTCGATAGGCCTCTCGTCGTGGGCCCCCCCCTGCATAAGAACAGCCCCGAGGCAATATGCGCTGCTGTCAGTGCAGAGAACGAACGGCTTCGACTCGTCTGCCTGACGCAATATTGGAGCAGACACTAGAAGAGCCTTAATGCGATCGAAAGCCTCCTGTTGCTCGGCGTCCCATCGCCAAACACTCGACTTCTTCAGGAGGTTCGTGAGGGGTCTCGCGATATTCGCGTAATTATCTATGAAACGTCGGAACCAACTCGACGTTTGTAGGAAGCACTTTAAATGTTTCACGTTCTGAGGGACGTCCATCTTATCGATAGCTGCAGTCTTGTCAGGGTCCACTTGGATTCCTCCTGGCATAATGACATGGCCTAGAAATTTGACAGACTCCCTTGCGAAGAAACTCTTTTCCCTATTGACTCTCAGTTTAAACATGGCCAGGCGATCGAAGACTGCTTCCAGATCAGCTAGGTGCCTCTCGAGAGGTCCTGGCGACAGCAGGATCAGATCGTCAAGGTATGCCAGCAGTTCCATTCCTTTCAGGTTGGAACGGAATCGATCCATCAACCTTTGAAAAGTGGCTCCGGAATTACGCAATCCCATCGGCATTCGCTTAAATCTAAAGGTACCAAGTGGTGTTGTGAACGCCGTCTTGTCTTGGTCCTCTGTGCAGACGCTGACCTGATGGTAGCCTGATCGAAGGTCTAATGTGGTCATGTACTCACTAGTTTTGGCTGCATGTAGGATGTCTTCAATGCGTGGGAGTGGATACCGGTCCGGCTCAGTTACCGCGTTAAGCTTCCGGTAATCAATACATAGCCGTAAACTTCACGTCTTTCTTACCTACAAGTACCACGTTGGAGGCCCAAGGGGACTCGCACTCCTCGATAACGTCATCTTGCAGCAGCTTATTGAGCTCCTTCTGCAAGGCTTCTCTCCTATTCTGGGACATCCTGTATGGTGGACAAGCAATAGGTTCCTGGTGTGGACTCACCTTTATTCGGTGCGTAGCGTACTCAGTGGCCGGTCCGCTGCGCGCGAACTGTGACGCGCGTTCTTCGATAAAAATGTTGAGCGTACGACGCTGCTCGGGGTTTAATTTAGTACCTTCATCCGGACGCAACGGTAACTCCGTGGATGCAGCTTGCATGATGTTCGCACCCATCGGGGTAAGCGTGTAAGAGTACACAAAATCATAAAAATGCTCGGGGCTATCCGAGAATGTCCAGATGCCCTGGGCGACATCTATTATCATTCCAGCTCGTGCTAAAAAGTCTACACCTAAAAGCGTCCTATTATCACTGCCAGGTAACACTAACAGCTGACACGTTACCTTACGATTTTCAATAATAATACCTACCTCGGCTGTCAACAGGTTTCTCCAACCTTGTGTTCCATCAGCCAGGTGTATAAAACGTTTAGTCTCACTAAACTTAACTCCGGAGTCTACCAAGACTCGGTACAACAGCGGGCTCGCAATGCTATGCGACGCGCCGGTATCTACAATCGCCACGCCGCTACGGCCCATAACATTAATATTTACCATTGGGTAGGATTCGCGTGTACATATGTTTGCTACCCGTACGCACGAAGTACTACCCATACTAATGTTATCGTTACAACAAAAATCTAAACCTAAATGCACACTATTGAATGAAGTCTTATCGTCTGATTTCGACGATGCCGTCGCGCAAACATCACATTTCGACCTCACTACGCCCTCTTTACCACAACCATAACATCGCAAAACCTTTTGCGTATTTTCGATTTTCGCGCCTTTATTACTATTACTACTGGCTTTATCGCGATTACGACATTCGTCGCTAACATGCCCAAATATTTTACAATAACTACAGCGCGGTCTATTCTTATTATTACTACGCCCCGTAGTCGACGCTCTCGTGGTAGGGGAAGTTGATCGTGTGGGTTTGTCGTCATTGATCACATTGTTATTATTATTGATAAAAGAATTTTTTACCTTACTTTCTTTGTATGCATCCTCTGCGATCCTTGTTTTACACATTAGATCATCTAAACTACGAATGGTATCACGCGGCACTCTTTTTAGCACTCGTCTGTGTAACAACCCGTAACAGACGTCGATCTGTAACACTTCATCAAGCTTATAAGGTAGCTTGGCTATTAATGCACGCACTTTACACAAAAATGTCTCGGCACGTTCGTCGTCGCGTTGCTCGGCGGCGTAGATCTCACGCAAAACCTTGTAGGCGGGCTGCGCCCTGCCGTACATTGCGCGGAGGCTGGCGACCGCGTCGGACCACGTAGTCACCGACGCTTTGATGCCGCGCCACCATACTGCTGCGTCACCTTCCAGCAACATTGGCAATCCTCGGAGGGCATGCTCGTCTCTTACGGATGCGCACTCTTTGAAGATCTCGACGGCGTCCAGGAAAGCTTCCAGGACCTCGGCGTCCTGTGATGACCCGTTGAATCTCGCCGTGCACTTTATAAAGTTTGCACTCGAGCTAGCGCTAGCGGCACTTCCGCTGTTCGCGCTCGTCGATGGAGGCACCCTGACTGGGGTGGAAGTACCAAAATCACCGTTAGACGTCATCAGCGAATTTATAAGACATTTGTTCGCTTCTGCTTGCGTGCGCGTGATCGTCTCGATCAGCGTGGACAGGAACTGTTCTGTGGGGAGCTGGAACGCTGGTTGTTGTGTCGACCTCGAGTCGACACTCGCAGGTTCGTCGGCGCGGTCGCGCTCGACAACGCTGGCCTCCGCTTCGGTGAAAGTAACGTCGTCATCCTCTTCTTGCTGTTCACGGAGCGCTTCTCCTTGTCTCCTCGTTATCGGCATATTCACACGTGTGATGATAACGAGTAGGTACGGTAGGTAGAATGTCCGCGGTTTTCGAGCAAGGTAGATACGTACAGTTCGTCACGAAAACACCGGTTTACAGTTCGTACTATCACTCGTTACGCGGTTCGAGCCACAAGTATGGGCGCCAGTTTAATGCGGATACATTAAATATCGTTTATTACAATAAACTTAGGTACTAAAAATACACAAACAAACTTATAACATCGCGAGAGTCGCGGAGGATGCGTGGTATATAGTACGTGGGCACGTCTTTAGGTCTATTCCCGTCGGTGATCTGAGCTTAAACTTGGCTAGCAACAGTGACGGGCCTTTTATAATGTCTCGAAAGTAGGTACTTCCACAGATTCGTTACTTTTGGTGTTGTAGCCTGACGACGTGATGTCCAACATCCCCCACCCGACCAACGAACCAATGGGCGATTTTCTTATCTCGCGAGCGGTCTCCATAAGTAGGTGAGACAATGGGAGCGAGCGAGATAGAGAGTATTAGAGAGTCGTGCTCTTTCTAGGCGGTGGTAAGCCTCGGGGAACAACTTTATTTAATTTATTTATTTTGTTCAAGTTCTCGCGTTACACCAGCAAATACTCGAGTAGCAAAGCTGCAAACAACATATCTACCAGATACAAAGACGTAGGTAGGTATATTTAGAAATCTATTCCGCTTAACTATTCCTCAAGAATCATAAAAAACCCTGTAAGAAATTGACCCATGTTTCACCTCTCAACGAGGCATCCTCAGGATGACGATTGACCATACACGAACCAGAACACAACGTGTTGCCACACCGAGCACTGGACGCAGGGTCGTCTGGGTTGTTTATTACTCTTTAGAAATAGTTAAGCGGAATAGGTTACTAAATAAATCTCTACATCTGTTGAATCTTCTAATGGATTTCCGCAAAGTCACGCCTGAATCAATTAACTAACATATCTATCATTTAGGTGTACGGAATGGTTTGGCAATTAACTGCGTAGGCGATTTCAAACTATGGCTAATTAATTAGACAAGTTTATTATGTACCTAATGGTCTAGACATTCTTTAACCTTCTCGAACGGTTTCAGTATCTAATTTACGTATACATCATTGTTGTTA
The DNA here is from genome assembly GCA_947522985.1 of Lithophane socia. Classification (NCBI taxonomy): domain Eukaryota; kingdom Metazoa; phylum Arthropoda; class Insecta; order Lepidoptera; family Noctuidae; genus Lithophane; species Lithophane socia. Next base: position 9,573,871 of record OX383258.1, on the reverse strand, counting down.
AATTTTGAATCCCACGACTACATATTCACTCACTTACGAAAGCTAAGAGGATAATTATCTTAGTAGGTAAATTACAATCAAATTAAGCTCGAAGGCTCTCGACACCCTAATTAATATTTCTAGTTTAAGCCCTCTTTTCAAGGAACAATATCATAGAAGGGAGAAGCTTATACGGCTCACTGTTTGTGCTAAGAAATTATGTCGGAGATACCCTATAATATAATCCTTTCAATTCCACTAGCATAATATATAGGGAGATTAACCACCAAATACAAAAACAACACCTAATTACAAGACGTTTTACAACATTTTCTGTCATCACAATATACTTCATAAAAGTATCAAGAAATGCATGAGACTGAAGATCACGTAACATTGAGTTGCGTTTGAGTATTCGCCTGTAAGTTTATATTTGTTAGGTAATAATAGTAATTATTAGGTAGTTTTAAGCAGAACTATTAGCAGATAATTGAGTTCCCTTGATGAACTGATCTGATACGCCAAAGACGAAGGGATCGCGTGATGACTAGAAAGCCCTCGTGGAAAAAAAGCGTTGGTCGTTTGTAGCCGACAGATTGGTTTTCCTCAAAATTGGATTCAGCTAAATTGAGCATCAATTAAGTCCGGATAAATGGCTTAAAATGTAATAGCATGGCGGGGTCAGCGCGAGTTTTTTTTAAATATTGTTAGAACATAAATTAATCATGCGCGTCGCGTAATAGAGTTGGCATAAAAATAAAACGTACATTGTTTATAACTGCCATAAACAATAGGAGGCCTTAACCCAGCTGCGAGCTTGTTATTATGTGAAGAAAAACTAAGTTTAAAAATGTAAGGTGTTAGAATATCTACATTTACTTTATAAATGTAAAAAGCAATATTTATAAAGTCACCGAAAACCGAAAATAAAAAATATCTAAATAATATTTAAGTAATTATGTCACAATAGTAGAGAGATTAAATATACAAGACTGAAGAAACTAACAGAAAAAGAGAAACGTATCGGAATGTCCAACTTTTTAAAATCTTCAGAGACAATGACCGACCGTAGGCACCGTAGCGTAGCGTCCGTTACACAAGCCTACGAGCGTAGAGCATGCCGCTGATTGTAGGCAAATAGTGATCGCGTGCCTCCCTCTATTACTCCTGCCCAGACTTTGGATAATCATTCCATAATACCAGTTAAATACCACCCTTGACCCGATAGTGCATTAAAACACCTATTAAATGAATATTTGCAATTTGTTGTAACGGCTCAAGTTTACAAAAGCTCGTTTATTTAATAAATTGTATTTGATACAACCTACGCTTAGTAAGATCCAGCGGAGCTTACGATAAGGTATCTTGCCGTGGATTGCACGCAACACATAGTGATAAGCGTTAAGGAAAATAGAATTGCATTTCATATCGTCTAACAACGGTGGAAGTTCTCTATTGCAATTTTAATGTTGCCTAAACTTGGTCTCAGATAATATCAGCCATCGAAGTTTGTACTTTTAATATAAATTAACGTAAGTTTTGGGTCATCAAGATCCCTCGGGGCTGAGGGTCAGTCTGCCACATCTACAGGATTATGATTACTTTACAAGTTTGAGACATAAGTTGGCGATAACGAACCGCTATCAGAATTAACTAACCACATCATGGAGATCTTGTGTTTAGGCACAGTAAGAGGATCAGCTTCTTTTTTATGAGTAAAATCCTTTCTTTGTTGTCACTAAAATACTCGAACGTATTACGAGTAAAAGCCAGCGGGTCATACGTGAGGCGACGCTTTAAAATTAAATAACAATGCCCTTTATTCGAACTTCTAAACACTACTCTACAGCATCGATCAAACGATTTCAATTAAGTCGATTTAAATGTGTCAAAGTGTTCAATATGAAGTGAGAAGCAAGTAGTCAGCAATACAATAGTGTTGACGTGATTAATGGCATGACCAGGGCACAGGGTTCAATTGAGTGGAGCAATATAAAATGAGCATTGTGCGCTCCCCCCGCCCCGACACCCGGCCCGCATGCCCCCACCGACAACAAACGCCCCTTATGAACTTTCTCCTGTGTATTCGGAAATAATAGCGAAAAAGTTGTTAAGGTCTTTTAATAATAACTTTCCCGCATCGCGTGTTCAAACTATTTCTATAAGTTGATCGCTTAAAGTATTTCTGCACAATACTTACATTACATATTATTATTTTTATTTACTGCTGGCTGACACGTCCTACAGTTATAAGTCATACCTATAGGGAGTATTTATTTTATTTATAAACTAATTTAAGTAGCTATAGAAGCAGGATAAAATACGCTGAAGTAGTACTAAAATTAAGTCAAAATCTTTCACCCAATTTAAATGACTTTGACCTAATACACCGTGGGCACCACATTTTCATATTCATCTGTTCATATTTTAGTAGCGCAAAAGGAATCTTACTAAATTAACATGTCGCCACTCGCCAGCTCGCCACGGAGGAAATGTCAAACGAATTTAACTTTTAAACCGTTTCGCCTGTTGATTCTTGACCGATTTTCCTCGGCGTCTCTCATCTCAGTTTTCTGTGAATATTCAAGTGAATATGGAATTTAATATCTCCGAGCCCGTTAAAATACACTTCGAATTTCCTGGTAACGTAGCCGCCTCTTGTAATTATAGCAATTAGCGAGGTTATTTTTAAATAACCTAGTTACGTTGAATAATTAAATGAATAAAGAGGATATTAAAGGACGTAAAATATTCATGCTGAAGGGGGGGATGGACGAGAAAAATAAATTCTCAAGAGCTTTTGTTCCCGCGAAGCTGTAATGACTGCAGGAAATAAATTACTACCCCGAGGGCGACCCGAATTTAGGAAATTGGGAATATCATTTTAAATGTCTGTGTATGTCTTGAATTAATATTTTTGAAATTCATGTCTATTGGAAGCACATTACTTACATAATGAACACTGAAGTACCTAATTGCATGTATTGCTCAATTATTTCTTATTTTTTTGTACCTGTTCAACGTTTTACTAATTGCGATTTGTTATCAAAAGGTTTGAAATTACGAACGGAAGCGCAGCCAACAATTACTTGGTACAGTTTCTAATGCTACGGCTACACTTCGCGTTATCGCGAACTTTTCTTCGTGCGCTCTCTGTTGCACAGCGAGTAATCGAGGGGTGTGCAAGAGAGAGCGCACGAAGAAAAGTTCGCGATAACGCGAAGTGTAGCCGTAGCATTACGGCACTTTTCTGTGGCAAGGTCAAGACTTAGCGGTAGGTGAGCCACCACACCAGTGCTGTCGTGTTTATGCCCCGGGCCCCCGGCCTATATAACACGTCAAATAAGAACCAAGCTATATTCTTACAAGTAATTGAACTGAGCCTACTGTTAAAATTGGCTTTACAAATCGCGCAATTCATGGAGCGACTCGTTAACAATGAGCAGCTACTAAGCTTTTGAATAAATAGGATTTTTTTGCTTCATCATACTTTTGTAATTAAAAAAAATAAGCAATGAAGCTTATTTATTTTATTATAATAACGACTAAAACAGCTTACATAGTCAGGGACAGGTGTTAAGTGTGTGGCGGCCGGTGTCAAACTCAACCCTTGAGGGGCGGTGACACTAGAACTGAAGGGATGCTATTGAAATAGATCGCTAGACTCGACTCGACCTCGCTAAACGCTTCCTGTTACCTGAAATTGGGAAAGTTTTGATCATGTTGGGGTTTATATTGAGACTCGACAAATGAAGCGCAACTACCAATAGTTAATACTAATAATTCGGTCGCTTCATTTGTACAATATTCATTGGCAGATCATTTTGATGAGCACCTACTGCGACAATGTTACAGCAAATCTTAACAATGAAGTGCAGGAGCTGCCCTCGTTCAAAAGACACAAACTGTAATTAGGAAAAAAATAGAAAGGCACACGTAGGTTAGCTATGTATATTTAAAGATCAGAAACACGAACTTGTACGAATTTCACAACAATTTCAGAATCCAAGGATTGCGATTCCCATAATCCCATTACATTTTACCTACCTGCTTACGTGTATATTACATAATGTGCTAAGTAAATCTCTCTAAATTAATTTCTTGCCGTCTGTGAACCCCTTTTGACTCAATTATGAATTTAATGTGTTTAGATATTCTCTAGGCCAGGCAGATTACTTGGGATAGTCTACTGAACCTTTGCAAAATAGCACTTTATTATGACAGGATACGTTCTTAATTTGGCACAGGGCAGACAAGGCAAGTTGCGGCCAAAATGTAGAGCTTGCCTTATCTGTAAGATCTTACTTATTAGTAAATAGTAGGTAGGTACAAGATAAATATAGGTATAACGTGTAAATTAATATGTAGACTCAGACGTGCTACTTTTGCGTAAATATAATCTTCATAAAGTTATTTAAACATGTTGCAAAGGATTAAAAAGCAACTTTACATGTAGGTACGGACTACGGGCATTATGGTATTCAGAGCAATTCTGATGAAATGTTTTGTTTACTTCCACTTTTTAATTAATTGTCCATTTAACTTTGACGATCTAAACGCTTTTTCAAACTCACCTAAAGCCATAAAGCTGACTTGAATTAATAATAGCGGTGCCAAACTTTTCGGTTAAAACATGTGAGAATTTTATCAAGTCAAATACTTAAAGTAATGAATTGGATTTCATTACTAATCTACTGATGATATTTGACTATTCCGTCCAAACGATCTATAAATTATTTAATAATGTAACGGCACTGATGCGGATAATCCAAAGGGATTACTTCATTTCGCAACACACCGCACTCTATTATAATCTGGACAGCCACATCACTCAATTAACATTAATAATTTAATTGGTGGGTAGGTATTAGGTATACGAGTATTTGGCCTGCGTAAACGATTTATCTATTCAAGAAACCATTTACATCGGGCCAATCTTCAGAATACAGACCTATTCTATGAAAACTCAAGTGCTTTTAAGTTACATAAATCAGAAACGCGCGCGGTTAAAGAGCGAGATGCGCTTTAAGCGTCGGCCTTAAACTATTGGATATATTGTCGCAAGTCGCAAGGAAGTCACTTATGGTATTGCGAGCGCTAGCTGAGATAAGCCTGGTTTAAAGCGAGCCGTGTGAACTTGTCGCGAAATTCCGAACTATTTCCGTGCTATCTCTGTTTCGTGTCGCGCTGCAGTCGGCACCTCGGCGGCTCGGGATCGTTCTAACTGCAATATATAACAGCTTGTTTAGTGCTTCTGATGAGGGAGCAACTTGCCGCTAAAGTCCCCTTTTTGTTGGCTATATGTTTTATGAAGATTAATGTTTGCACGCTTCAGAACTTCTGTGCTTGTTCAGATGCGGTTCATGTTTGTGTGTTTAATCGTCGGCACATTTAGGTACTACAGATTTTACGTTTTATTGATGTCTTGGCTAATTTTAGTCTTAACTCAGGGTATTTCTGAATCTGTAAGAAACATTTGCTGCATGCATAATTATATATTTTGTTCTTCGAGTAGTTATATCCATGAATTACATGTAGAACACCTAAGATGTTCATTTTACGGACAACCATGGCGTTATACAGCCAGCCTCCCAATTAAAGTTTAGAAACGTCTATAACCTAAAACATAAGCAAACACGTGCCATTTGTCCACCTAAGTACAAACAAGGATGCGACCAACTTTTTTTCACACAATGTGATGGAATGTTATGCCATTCTACCTCGGTGTAACCTACGGAAGCTCGCCAGGAGCGCGATCTCTCTCAAACATTGTTCAGAACGCTCTACTTGGGAATTCGACCCCATAACTCGTGAACTATTATCCCCGACCCTGCTGTAAATAGTTCTACGTCATCTGATTCTGTAAATTGTTATTATGTGACTGTAAATCTGTAATAGTCCGAGGCATGGCAGTTTGCATTAATTTTATTGTCTGGAAAATATTTAATTAAAAAAATGATAACACGCCAACATAACCCCCAGTACCCCCACTTATTATTTTCATAAGTTACTTTCGAGATTGCGGTAATACACTAAAGTATGTATAGATTTGAATCTTGGGAAGCTTGTACCTTATACCTTACCTTATGTACCTTATAAAACCTTCAATCTAATTCTGAACAAATAAGAAAACGATAACTTAATAGAGCCTGGCGGATGTTTTTGCCGGGAACCGTTTACGTGTGGTAGAGATTGCTACCATGTAATATGTGGGTAGGCAAGAAGGCACCTAACCTACTAATGTAGTTACCTATATAGTCGTTCGCAGGCAGACGAAAGACTTGTTAGAGAAACAGACTCTAAGGGGGCTAATGTTTATGTTAATTAAACCGAACAGTAATGTAGAAAACAACCTACAAGGACAAACACTGGAGATAACATTTATACATAACTATAACATAAGAGCTCGCGGATTCGCCCGCGTGGAACATAATATTTTTTCTAAATTAAAATGTACTCCTTATGAAATCAGCTATCTGCCAATGAAAGTCCCGTCAAAATCGGTCCAGCCGTTTCGGAGATTAGCCGGAACAAACAGATTTTTTTTTTTAAAAGCAGTTATTTTACAAAGAGACACTTCAATTTAATTTATTATACTCTCAAGTAGGTAAACCGAAATAAGTAGCTCACTTAAATATTCTATTTTAGTTAAATGCGCGAGATTACACGAAAAGCATCCAGAGTGTTCGCACAAACACCTGTTTATTGTATTTACCTGTGAAATAAGTAGCTACTCTAATAAGATTAACAATGAGTGGTGACGGTTCTAAATTTTCCTCGAAAATAGGTGGGCAATATAAAAGCCGGGCGGAGACAGATGGCACCTCGCGGTAACAACAAGAAAAATAACCGAGCATTAATTTGCTATGACAATGACTTATCTGTGTGAATTCTTCTCTTTATAGATAAGTATTCTCCATTAACTGACTACACAGAATGGCGATAAAATGTCGACATCGGCAATAAAGATTTTAAAAGATTGTTGAACGGCATGTACCTACCATAAGTACTTTCTATCAGATACATTAGAGTAGAGTAGAAACCGAATACCAATCTTTTTCCGAAGACTAAGCAGCAATATTTCGCATCGATAAACGAAGACGTGTCAGTGGTCCGCATTTATCTGAACGATTCCAGGCCTATTCGCAGTGACGTGATTAGTTGTCGGTTTAATCGAATTTAAGACCGGTTCCGGCACTTTGTGCGTTAAGTGAAAATAAAGGCACTGGCCAAATTTAATTTGGCGAGGCGAGCGAGAAGCCAACGTAAGTAATATTTCAGAAGATTCTTTGACTTTCAGTAATGTAGTGCAGCTGCGACTTTTTATGATGACTTTTGTGTAACTGTGAAATGCACTAAGAAAAGGCAAAGTAGCAGATAAGAAGTAGGAATTTTTGTTTTTGTTGTTTTTCAGTTTTTGTGGGAAGTATAAGGTAGGTAGGTACTTATTCAAAAATGTCGTTAGTCCGTCATTGAATGCAAAACGGTTACACGTGCGGTCATAAGGTACAGCATGAGACCGCCTTCCGGAGCCCTAGTGGCATTTCGACCACATTCACCCCTCCCCCTCCCCTCACCTGCGGTGGAATACCTCCCCGCTGCATACTTTTTGTGAAATCAGATTTATTTCTTCCGCTCGTACGGTAGGTAGTTGGTGTTCTTTTTCAACAAGACTGGCTTTGCCGCTGAAAACTTGTTTGATACATGAAAGGAAAATTGTTACCAATGTGGAACTACAATTGTAGCGCTAGCGAACAATCATAGAGTTTCCAGATGTAATCGTAATAAATATTTTCTCAGTTTTATTTTTCTGATGTTAAAAATAGGTTGGTAACGTGTGTATAGACTCTTTAAATGTTTATGAGATTTATAAATTGATGATGGTTTCATCGTTTGTTTAAAATAATCCCTAAGTATAATAATTGGCACGCCGCAGTGAAGATTGTATAATACTTTGTTTAGTTTTCGGAATTATATAAATTTCAGTAATCCATACCTACTAGGTATTAATATTTATAATATTATAAATTAGAAAGTACTTTACCTTTTCAAGCCTAAACAACTGAACGGATATCAATAAAAGTCACGTAGATAGATGGGGAAGGACGTATCTACGTTACTTTATGTTTGAAAAATAATCGTAAAGGGGGTGATGTAGGGGATGAAAGTTTGTATGGGAAACCCAGCTTTTCTTAAGTTAGGTAGGCATATGAAAATACAAAATTTATACTTTTGGTAAGAAATAAAGAAGTACGTCTTTCAGTGTTTTTGAAAAATCAAACCCTAGGGGGTACCAAAACGGGTAACCAAAGAGGGGTTCGGTTTTCAAATTCACATTTATTATTGTATGGAAGGATTTAAGAGATTTAAGGGATTGGAAATATAGTCACAATCCGTATCTTGAGGTAACATTTAGTAATTTTCATTAAAATCGGTCAACTCGGTCAAAAGTTAAACATTACTTAGCTTACATAAAGTAGGTAGTTAGTACTGATGTATAAGTAGTAGGTATTATACTTTAAAGGTAGGTATAGCTACACCAAAAGAATAAATACACCTCTCTATTGGTTTCCTTAATATTGGCAACTGGCAACAACCAGAATTCATATAAAATGATTAAAGTTATTGATTGCACGTCAACAATTAACGCGAAAGTTTTCAGCGAGTCATTCCACAAATGGGCGGGGTGCGGGGTGCTGGGCGGGGTGCGGGGTGATATTGGACCGGCTGCCGAGTGGTCCCGCTAAAAGCACACTACAAACGTTACAATGCTCTCCGTAGTCGTCTCAGCTTTCCACCATTCATTCACAATAAACGTACCCACCCTCTGAGGACTAAAATCCTGATACACTACTTTGTGACTATGGCTAGGAATAGAAGAATAATAGGAGGCTATCTTCGAGCAATATTTTACATGAAAGGATGGCTTGAGCGCGTGTAAACGTATAAGGAAACACAGTATTTCAGTATTTGTTTACAAAATCAGATTTTATTGAAAGTAAGTAGGTGCCTACCGAATTGAATCAGCACAACTTAACATAACGTACGCGCAAATGTATTAATTAACGGTATTTAAACGGTAAACCACAAAGGAAAACTTTATTAAATTACAAGTCGGTTAATAATCCGCTTTCCCAATGAAAAAAAACTGCATTAATGAATTTCGTTAGGTAAATGACGTAATTAAATACATTTACATCGGAATGTCCGTGAGGCGTACTGCGAGCGTGCATTGCTAATGGTTTACTACGAATAACCAACTCGTCTCGATTAACACTCCGCGGAAACGATTCCACGATGAAAATGTTTGTTTCTCTCCACGACCGCGAAACACACATCAATCTCAATAAGTGACATTTACGTACCTACTTCGTACATCGTATTGGGGGCTAATTCGAAAATAATTGTTCACAAATGGAACGATAAAATGAAATCGCTGTTGAAGAAAAGTGCACCCAAGGTAAGGTAGGTGTTGCTTAGAAAGCGATTACACTAAAATGGTAGGTTAACATGTAGGTCTACGAATAGATTACACGCGAATGTTACGTAATTAATTAGGAGATCAATAAATATAATGCGCCGCTATCAAAGTCCATTATGTGTTTCAGCTAAAGTGTACATTGCATAGTAGCAATACTAGCAATACTGATCGTTGGTAGACACTTAGGTATTCTGTTATTTCGTAGAATTTGGTATGAAACAGTTTCGTCGAAGAACAGAACTTGCAATGTAGTGAAGCCGTCTTAAGTCTGAAATTTAATTTAAGTACCTTTGTGCTCATGATTCATGAAGCTTTCGCGGTAAATGCCTCTCATTTATGTCTAGATACAATAGTTTTGCTTTATAAATTAATTTTACTTTACAGAGTGCCGTGTACCTATACTTTTGCATTTTGCAGCGACCGATCGTTCAATCACTACTATCTCAACGTCTAAATCAACGTAGTTCATTAGGTAAGTACTTATCTATGTTAATTTATTACCTACTTTGAATTATTAAGATAAGCATAAAAGATAATTAGTATGCTGAGTATGCTTATAGTTTTTGTTAATAACGAGGCCTATTGTTTATCCTAGATAACAAGCAAGAGAAACTGTCCTAGAAACAAAATAAAAAAAAGGTTTATTTCTCTTTGCCCAAAATAGAAGTGGACGAATTACAAACGCAGTCCAACAAAACAACGGCGAACTAGGAAAACTTCGGGTAGTTACTAACTAAAAACAAAATGAGTATTGTCTGTGGCTGGGCTCGGAAGCAGTGACGGGCGCGAGCGGGGGTGGGGCTCCGGACAGCAGTCCCGTCGATATGCATCGCTAAGCGAACACCATCCTCCGACATCATTACATCAACTGCACTGTGTGAACACACAAATGTATAGTTCGGTGCTTAATTCGCTCACTGAACACCACACAGCCCTCTGAACTTGCTTGTTTTCGCCGCCGCTGCAGTTTGCTATTGCATTTACACGGCTTCATCCGAGTTTGAGGTAGGTATCAGAAAACAGGGCTCTGGGTGCACGGCTTTGCATGAATGAAAAGCAGCAAAACTAATTAAAGTAGTATTCGATACATTTTCAGCTGTATTACCTACAGTAGGTAGAATTAAGTAGGTAAGTGGTGTCTGAAAATGATCTGCAAAAACGAAGTCAAAGTAAGCCTGCCTACATTACTTAGTTAACAATTAATAACGTATATAGGTAGTCTAAGTCATAAAACAGACACAGACAGTCAAGGTTTTGAAAAGGTGGATTCAAAAAATAGGTTTTTATCAAATAATATTAATCATACTGACCGGTTCAGACTGAAAAAAATATTGAAAGCTTTATTCTCGTGAAAAACAAAATTAATAAAAAAGTAAACTTTTATGGCATCATTACTTTTTTTTGTTCAAATGGCTAGTACATAATACTTATTTTCAAATTATAAATAATACCTACCAATAAGGCTTTAGCTTTAATATATGGTAAATTAATTAATAACGCTAAAAAAAGCTATGCGCCGCTTATTTAATTATACAAACAGTGTTTACAAGGCAAAATTAATAAATCATACACAAGGTGAGGCACGTATTAAGCTCACATAGCTAACAAACAGGTATTAACGGATCCTCGGAATCTTTTAATAAAATGACATGAGAAACGCATTTTACATAACAACTTCGCAGATTCTACAAAGAACGAACGTAGTTATTAAAAATACTGTAAAATATTGGACATTTTGACCCATTTTCCGGTGCAGGAACGGAGATCAAGGGGATGTCTGTTACCAGAGTCTCGATTTTGTGAATCAGCTTTGTTTTAGAAAAGGCTCACAACATTTTACTCAAACTATGCATGCTGGTGAATTCGAATTCAAAAGCTAGTACCTACAATAATAGCTATTTTTTTTATCTATAAAGTCTATGTGAGTCCGTTATTTTTAGGGTTCCGTACCCAAAGGGTAAAACGGGACCCTATTACTAAGACTTCACTGTCTGTCTGTCCGTCTGTCACCAGGCTGTATCTCATGAACCGTGATAGCTAGACACTTGAAATTTTCACAGATGATGTATATCTGTTGCAGCTATAACAACAAATACTAAAAACCAGAATAAATTAAATATTTAAGGGGCTCCCATACAACAAACGTGTTTTTTTTGCTCGTTTTTGCTCGATATTGAAAACGACAACAGGACGCTTGAAGTATTCACAAAATATTTAGTTACATATTCACTCTACAAATAAATAATTTAATAAAAATAAAACAAATATTTAAGGGGGGCTCCCATACAACAAACGTGATTTTTTTGCCGTTTTTATAGATAATGGTACGGAACCCTTCGTGCGCGAGTTCGACTCGCACTTGGCCGGTTTTTTTCATAGATTTATCTTACTAATACACTTAGTTGTATCTATTGGTTGTGCAGAAAAGGGGTGTACGTACAGAATCTAATTTTACGACACGCAAAACGAATAATATAATATTTGCAAATCACACAATTGTTCAGTTCGGAGAAACAACCTACGACCCTTTGTGAGTGAATGCTGCAAAGCAAACCAAGCACAAAGGGCAATAATAAATCAATACCTATGGATTATAATGTACTTTGTAGCTTCGTTGTATGTATTTACAGACAAATGACATTCATATTTAAACTGGCGATGAATTACCGATAATTATTAACCGTATTTAATGAAAGCCCGCCTTGATTAATTCTAGGAAAAGCGCATCGGATATTATCACATCGTTGCGCAAATGGAAAGAGATTAATCAGTATATTATTTTGATGATTGTGAATATATTGAATTTTATTTAACTGGCGAAATGTAGGTGTACTATAAGTAGTACACCCCTGCTTAACCCTCCAGGGAAAACAGGTATGTTGTTATGTTATTTAGAATTTGGTTGGTAACTTTGTTTGTAAAGAACTAAAACCAAAAACCATTGTGAAATACATTTTGTATTGCACAATGGTTTTAGTTCGGTAGTTTGGTTTCAGTCCTAGGGCTTTTCGCAAATAAAAAACCCTATTCTTTGGTTCACATTTTTTCCTACTAGTAGGTACTCCCATCGACGACGACGTCGGTCAAATGCAATAACATTAAGGACCTAGACCCTAGACCATGCACACATAGATATAAAAGACATGCTCAAAGAGATCTGCCTACTACCTATCTAATAATGAAGGTATGAAAGATCATGAAAGATCCATGACCCCTACAAAGTTAACATGTGCCTACGTAAGTGGAAGTTAACAGAGGCCTTAATTATAGGTAAGCCCTAATTACTAGACGCAAGCTTTCATTTTGCATACGAAATAACAGAAGATAACCCATGCCGTTACAGCTCATATCATGGGCTCAAATCTTGTCAGTCTTTAACATGCAATTATTAAATGTAGTTTCAGCTTCAGTTTCATATATAGAACAACCAATTTCCTAGATCGTTTTCCACTTGATAACTTGAACGATCCAATGCACGCACAACAAAGCTTGTTATTATTTCATTTTGCAAAGCGATGCATGGAACAATCAAATATGGATAAAGCTCTTCCGTGAATTTTATGGAGTGCACAACGAAACAATTTTTTTCCCCTCAGAATTTTCCAAGCGCAGTGAGTTTCAATTTCCGTATTGAACTCATGATACGAGTTCATGGAAGTTTATTGTTTCCTTGAATTAATTAGGGTATACAAAGTACCTATCTATGGAAGCATGAGTTTAATTAATAATATGTGGGATCCACAGAACACATCCAACCACATTGAGTAGGTAAGTATAAGTTCGGTTCCCGAGGCAGTCTAGTCTAGGTACACACTTTCAAAGCCAAGGTAAAAAAAGCATTTATTTCCATTATACCATTTACAACTCGCCACTTTTAAATATTCGTGAAGTCTGTCAGTTAAAAAGATAGATGTCTGCTTACATTCTCGTGAATAAAAAAATAGAGCAAGAAACAAGTTGGCTTTTTTGTTGGTTTTAGTTTTTTAACTTTTTTTTTTGGGGTTTTAATATTATACTTTTGAAATGTGCTAATTAAACCCTTTTATTTGATACCCAATATGGCATCATTAAGTTCTTGACTTTATGTTCTCTAGAGGGCGTCATATTCAATTTAATTAGACGTGACAGCGGACGATCAAGACGCTTCCAACGATACCTCATTTGTCAAATTATAATGAGTAGTTTAGAAGTTATGAGTCAACACACATACATACATACCGGTTAAAATTATAACTCTTCTTTTTGCTTCGCCGCAGTCGGGTAATAAAATATAAGCGTATTGACGACACAAAGTTCTCGGTGCGTGAGTCAAAACCACGTAAATAAACGGACATGACACCATCACTGCCCAATGTTAAGAATGTTCTTGTTATGATAAAGTACGAATCAAAGTCACCAATGGTTACCAAGTATAGGTACCTTTTATTTAATTTAATAATAGACAAAGGCTGTCTTTGCCATATTCATCGCCCTTTGTTGACGTACAAATCTCCTATTGTTATAAGCAGTCTTGAGTCTTATCAATTTCTTCGTCAACCGTACCGAGGGTATTTTATTTTGTGAAAACATTTTAATTTCAGTGAGCGACTTTGATTGTTTGTTGTATTCTATAAACAAAAGTTACAGAACTTTTCTTTTGTGCTACGATGCTTAGAAATTCCATAAATAGGAACAAATTCCATTAAAATATAAGTAAAGTAGACCATCTAAGAATAACGATACAATCGAAGCACGATATTGAAGAGTTAGCCATTCAAATGTAAGTTAGGAAATAAGAAAGTAAGTACGAAGTTTCTTTGTAAATTGAATCAAACAACTTTCGAAGAAATAAAACTGAGTTCAACAGGTTGGTTTAGTTACCCGACAGAGTAGAAACTTTACGTCTTGTTCATTAACAATACAACACAATTGTTACATGGAACTTTTTAACATAAGTTTACCAACTTTAGGTACCCTCCACAACTTTTAAGTGCATGTTGCAAGTATGCATGGCCGCCTGCAGCCTTGTAATTCAAGGAATATCATCTTAGTATAGTTAAAGTTTTAAACTTACCTTTAGTGACAGCTTAAGTTTTGTTGTTTATAAGTTGGTAGGCAGGTCGGTGGACACGTGTGGCGGGTGTCGCGTGCGGGGCGCGGGGCGGGCGGGGCGTGCGTTGTGGCGCGGCGTCGCGACGGCACTACCGCGCGCCGCCGCGCCCGCCCGAGCGTCCGCCCGCCCAAGCGTCCGCCCGCCCCACGCGCCGACGAATTCCTTGCTGTGATTAATCGTCGAGCCACCTGCGGAGCCTTTTGTATATCGTTAATGTGTTCGGCTTGGTCTCTATAAACAATTTTGAATAACAATGAGGTATATAGGACATTTTCCATCAAATTCACATTAACTCTCTATAGGTATTTTCATATGTACGATACCACATTTATTATAAGGAAAACTCGTCAAGAAAATCTAAGCAATTTGTCAAAATACCACTTCAATTTGGCTTAAATAATGCAAAAATAAAATACCTACCAATTAAGTTTAAGTGAGCATAGTGTGTACAAAATAAATAGTAAGTAGGCGTATTCTCACAAAGATTGTTTAGCATAAATCCTGAATACACTGAGATAAAGTTTTATAGTGTACCTACTTCATACAAAACAAATAAAACAAAGTCGTTTCTCTTTAGTTGGTTGAGTAATGATTGTGGAATGAGGGGGGGGGGGGGATGGTGAACGGAGGTTTTACTCGTAACACAGACTCGTAACTACTATTAATCTGTGCGGTGGAGGAGCGGAGCCGATGAATGAGCTCAGGATGAGACAATGACAGCTTCCTAAAGCGAGCAGGACGACAGACGCGAACGGCCTGTGCGCGATCTAATTTATTTTACTAAAGAAATACTATGACGAATGATGTTACGCAGATAAATTATTATTAATGTTGTTTTCTTACCTGTAGATCACGTAGATTGAGATTCATGACACTGCGCACTATAGGCACATTTTCTTTCACTGTCTGCCACGGTGGACTACCTATAACTGACAAGCACCACTTCTGAAAGTGGGGTCCTGGCTTTGATTTCTAGGTCGGGCATTATTGGCTCTTTCTTTTAACGGGACCGGAACCGTATTACATACAAATAAGTTATGTAACTGCAGGAATTATCGAGAATGCGCGAGAATTCTCCAGAAAACGCGCGACTTGTTATTTGGCTCGTAGGTATCTACTGGTTCGTACATTACACTCATCATCTGCCTAGCCTTTTCCCAACTATGTTGGGGTCGGCTTCCAGTCTAACCGGATGCAGCTGAATACCAGTATTTTACATGGAGCGACTGCCTATCTGACCTCCACAACCCAGTAACTGGGTAATACGATACCCCTTGGTTAGACTAGTTGTACGTTACACTAAAAATTCGCTTCCATTCGTTCCGCGGTAATGTAAATTGAGCCATAATAGGTAATTATGCACAATCGCACACGCACAGCATTATTTTTGTAGATTCTACAATTGGTCAGATATATTTTTTCCAATGACTTACGTTGTGTAGATCATGTGGGTTGATACATTTGATCTCGACAGTTTCATTTAGCTACTACAAAAAATCGGCCAGCGGCTGTAGGTATGCTGCCATGTCGACGAACGCTCTTAGTCTTCCTATTTCATTTACAATTACAAAGCCCTGAATTTGGTCGAATACAAATAGCCTAATTCTGGCATTACCTGGCTGTGGCGCGGTGCACCATATGATATGAAATCAAGCACGGCAAACAATCCCGCTTATGAGCTGCCGAACTGATAACGACACATTTACGAGCGCACGGGGAAATTGAATTTCTAAACGAATTTTTGGAAGTGTCAATGTTATGCAAACATCTATGATAAATCGGGGGTAGGTACAGGTAGTAGAGATACTTACCAGTATGATATACAATATTATCTATTATAAGCTAGACCTTTAAAAGTCGAAGCAAATCCCGAAGAGGCAAATTGAGTGATGAGTTCAATTCTCAGGTCGAATAAAGAACTCTTTTATGAGGTACAGGTTAATAGGTATTTAATCACCTTTCTTATGAATAGTAGTTACATACCCTACCTATTTTGAATACATAATAATATCGAGAAAGAACAAATATTGTTGATCACGCGCTTGCTCTAGTGCCCAGTGTGTTTGGAGTTTTTAGATTGTTTATTTCAGGTCGTGACTTAATTCAGAGACATTTTATACTTAAGTATAATTTAAAATATAGGTAGGTAAGGTACATATTGGAATTTAAGAAATTGAAAAACTTACATTACTCCTAATGTTAGTTTTTTAACTTTTTACACAGTAGATAGGTACATTCCAAATCAAAGAACCGCAGCCTGGAGACCTCGAGGTGATCACGACTATCTTTTATGATTATGTTTGTTTATGTTCTTAAATAAAGATATACGAGAAGCTTTCTAGAACTCAGCTTTGCCTTAATATCCATAGCGGAGCTTTATTAGATTAAACGGATGATACCCGTTTGTCTGTACCTAATCTCACAAAGGCATTGCGTAGGTAGCTTCTTTGATGTAAAACTCAACTTTACACTGCATAAAAAAGGCATTTTAATTAACTACGGTCTACGCCACATCACATTAAACGACCATTTAGCCTTAGCAGTCTAGTCTACAGCTGGACACAGCCTAAAAAGGCTGTCGTTAAAATATCGTTAAAAATTCAAGTAGGTATTTAACTGAAACCTCGGTCACTCTCATCTAGCATCCAGCTGTTGCTAGCCACCCCGCGAAGGTCATAACTTCCCCTAGCTTGAGGGCGTCCTAGCCTAAGTTTTGTGGCTTACTTATACAGGCTGTAAGGGTAAACACTCTTGTCATTCAAACCATGGGTAGTTGACCTAAATATTAAAATAAATGAACGAACACAACAAAAAAAAAACGTCATTTTCATTAAAAGACTTTAAAATCTTTCTATCCGATACCGTGCTCTCTAGCGAAACAGCTGACTGACTGAGGGAGGGGTCGTGCTCGCGGCCGGTCAGGTCACATCCCGCACCCCCCGCCCGTTTTGAGACGCAAGTTCATTGCCCTAGCGCATAGGGCAACGAACTTGCGTCTCTTGTGGTAAAATTTTGATTAAAAAAAAAGAAAAAAAAAGTTGTAATTTTCCATTGATTTTTACCGACTTCAAAAAAGGAGGAGGTACTACGTTCGGATGATTGTTTTTTTTTTTTTTTTTTTTTTTATGTATGTTCACCGATTACTCCGCCGTTTGTGAACCGATTTTAAAAATTCTTTTTTAGTTCGAAAGGGTATACTCCCGAAATAGTCCCATATAAATTTTATTAAGTTTGCTTACGTAGTTTTTGAGCTAGCTTCAATATTACGTATTTTTCCCACAGTCTATGTAGATGATATAATTATTAGACTCCTTCACTGTTATTTACATAGCAGGTAGTAACTTGTGTGGGGTAGGTACCACCACTAAAAAGTGAAAAATAAAAACTTTTTACGAAAAAAAACAACCGACTTCTAAAAAAACACTAAAAAAGTGAAAAATAACTTTAATTTCGGAAGTCGGTGGCAAAAAACGAAAATTAAAAAGCAAAGACACCGACTTCCGAAATTAAAGTTATTTTTCACTTTTTTTGTGTTTTTTTAGAAGTCGGTTGTTTTTTTTCGTAAAAAGTTTTTATACGTTCTATAAATGAAACCAAACCACTGGTTGCAAGGATAACGGTGTTTACCCTAACAACCTGTATAGACAGCCCCTTGCAACTTCAGCTTGCTTATTTTGTGCTTAGCTGAGGTAGGTACCTACCAACTTATTTCAACCACATTCGTACCTACTCGGTCGGTCGAGCCATTGGTGTGAAAAACATTACCGTTACCGCGGGTTCATATAAAAACGGTGTTGGTATTTTACACATTTCTACATACTTACCTATAGGTATACCTTACATCTTATTCTAATATTATAAATGCGAAAGTGAGTTTGTTTTTTGGTTTGTTTGTTTGTTACGCTTTCACGCTAAAACAAATTTGGCACATGGGTAGACCACCATGACCAGGAGACGGACATATGCTACTTTTCATCCTGGATCGCAGACGAAGTTGCTGGCAACAGCTAGTATAGAATAAATAAAACTCCCACGGTTGTAATATCAAGCAAGCACGAGTTTCTATGAATACCATCAAACCTATTGATTACTCATGTGCCTACTGTGTAAGTAATTCATTTGATTTTGGGCACATCAAAGTAGCGACAGAATACAAGCAGTTATAGATAGATACCTATACCTAGGTACATTGTGTCGGGTTCGTACCGTTTAATCGACCAGTAACGCCGAAATATCAGACTGCTTGAATTTGGTTCTGCTTATGTTAGGTAAGCTTTTGGTAGGATTATCTTATACGTCCTCTTATGAGCAATATGAGTTCTATTTTTAGAATTCCGTACCCGAAGGGTGCCAAATGGACCCTTTAATAAGTCTCCGCTGTCTGTCCGACAGAAGGCTATATCTCATGAACCGTAATAAGGATAGGACAGTTGAAAATTTTGACAGATAGTGTATTTCTATTGCCGCTATATAACAACAAATAATCACCCCATAGAAGAAACATTTTTATTTTATTTTAAGAAAGCAAAAGAAACAAGTAAGAAAAGTAAAGCAAAGAAAGTAGTGAAGTATTTTTTTTTTTATGTAGGTACCTAGTGTTTTTGTATGGTGATAAGATAACCTTTCGCGTGCGAGTCCGACGCGTACTTGGCCGGTTTTTTATTGAGGATTTTCTTTCTTATTCGTAATTACTTTAACCGAGGCATATTGCCCCAATTTTTTTCAAATTGGATTGTTCTAGTAAAATCTCCAAAAGCATCTTATACTGTGATTAGAAATTGATATACGTTACCTACGTGTGGTAAGCAGAATCAACAAACAATATTGAACAATGATTGTTTGGCCCCTTTGTAGTTTCTGCTATTGAAGGTAACTATGGCAGACGTCAAACAGTTTGTTTGACCACAGTATGCGGCTCTTGAAGGCTGAACGTCTCACGGTCTTTCAAACTTCTATAATTAGAAAAATAAAAGGAGTAGGAACTTGAATCAAAAATAAATATTTGTGTTAATATTTATTAGCTACTATTAGAAGCCACAATTGCTTATAATCTTTTTTGAATATAAAAACCTAAATATTTACAATCGGATGAAAAGAAAAGAAAATAACTAAAGATAGGTAACAACATAATATTTTGCGATGATTGCAAAAGCTGTCAATGTATTGAATACGGGTTCAATCACGGCTCACAAATACTTCAATAGACATTTTCCTGCTACCATAAATATCCCATTACTTACAAACACAAGTTCCTACCAATTGTCGGTATTAGCGTCGGTATTGGCTTTATAATGAAAAGGATTATGGAGGGAAAAACGGTTACAAGGAGCAGCATTACATTTTTTTTATTGCTGTCTTGGTCTTTCATGTATTTTTAAAGAAAATTGTACATGTAATTCAAAATTGTAAAATTCCAATTGTGCGTTTTCCATGACTAACAACAATATATTATGTAAAATGAAACATAAATGTAGTTGTAAAAAGGACGTCAAAACTAAATCTTATTTAAAAAAAACTTACAACACTAAATTACATTAATTTACGTTTCTACATATCAACTTTAATATTTGAAATAAATAATATTTTTCTTTTACACTCTATAACATTAGTAATGGCACTAGTTATTATTCATGTTATAACAAGGCACAAGGGCGAATAAGGGAAGCTGTAGCAAAGTCGTACATACATACGACGTCGTATTGGAGATTGTCTGAGATTACCTCAACGAATCTGTACATAATGTACTTTATATTTTATAAGATTACGATTATTAGTACACTGCGGATCTTCGAGAGTATTCGGCGTTTCGTCGTAATAAATTGATGTTATCAGAACTTGACTGAAAAAATATATCCGAAATACGTGAGATCACTCTTATCATCAATTTCAGACTTTCCGCCTACATCATTTATTCAACTTTAACGTCAAATTATTTACAGTCAAAAGGCAGATTACAATACATTTCACTTTCTGCTTTACAATATGAATTATATTTATGGCAGTACTAATTAGTTATTTGATCAGACAAAATAAATTTTGTATTTATACTCGCACAGTTATACATTTAATAAGAGTCAATATTCGACAATCATGCATGAGTTTTATTTTGAATATATATTATTGTAAATATTTACGTAAATTGCTTTTAATATTATACTTACGATATATTAATATCGGGTACCGAATTGACTCAACGATAGACTGACTTCATACACAGATTCTTCATAAAAGTTTTACGACATTATGAGATTTTACATTGCAGATGATGAAGTCAAGTCACCCCAACTTTTTAAATGTTATTCCCGATTTTGTCAGTTTTGTAAATTAGGATTACTATCGTCAATAATAATAATTATAAAGCTCTAAACTACAACCTATCGAACGCGGTATGGTCTTAACATATGAAAAAGTGTATATTTTTAACACCTCGCGACACGTTCGATTTTACGAAGCTACACACAAACACATAAGTACATACGACATACATTCACACATAAGTACAAAAAGCGTACAATATACATCCTGAGATTAAACAGACCTTCTAATAATTATATAAAATTAATTTTAAATTAAATGTAAGGCATAAATACAGACTGTTTGCATTTATTTTATATAAATATTTCTACGACAATGTAGACAAAATATAATTTCAAAATATACGCTGAAACGTAATCAAGTAGGCAGGTAATATTTTAGCATTTTGCGCTTTCGTATGTAGTCATTTAATTTAATCACAGTTAATATAAAATTCTATTGAAAGGCACATTTTTAAGGCAACTCTCTAGATATTATCATGAGTTCATGACTCTAAAAACTATATTTGAATAAAAATTCTAAAAACCACGAAATTTCATTGAATACTGACAACTTGATTATATAAATGCGGCATAAATTATTGTATATTTTGAGACTTGACTATTTATACACGATAGAATTATTTTCCAGCATACGTAGGGTTTTTGAAGGTCGACGTCGCTTGCTTGTAAATGGGGTTCTCGCCCTAGGAAACAAAAAGTACACAGTGAAAACTAAATAGGTAACAAAATTATTAAAAAACATAACCATTCTTTGCAGGCGGGTAAAAAAAAGTTAATAAAGACGAATTCGAAATCGTGGCATCCACCAGGCGGCACTGGTGGTAGATTACGGCTGCATCGTTTCGCAGATGAGGCCTGCCTTAGTCACAGCAGGAACATAGGCAGGATATGCAGTGTCGAACAAAACAAATGATATAACGGTGATGTCCTTCTGCAACGTCAGGTGCGTAGTACTTGAAACCGGCGCAAATATAACGTGAAAGATGCAAAATAAAATGTAAATAAAAGGCATCCCCATCGTATCGTCAGGAGTCGATCGGATCACGTTCTGCTCTGCTCTGTAGTTTCGACCTATCCCCACGGGCAAAGGCAGTGAGCTCCAAATGCATACCAAATGAAAATATGCCTCATTTTCATGAAGCAAATTTCTTGCCTGTGGCATATACTCAAATTAAAGCCACAAATGACATGCGTCATCAAGCCACGGGTAAATGAATCACAGCGTGTAAATAATTCTTAATTTTTAACCCAAAATGTCCTGTTTTTAGGCAATTACATGACCCACTATAAAAAATATGATATTTATTCCGTAATTTCATGCGCAGTCTTTTCCTTACCGTGTCCCACTTGGCCATCATGCGTTCCTTCTCGAAGCGCGCGAACTCCCTGCGGTCGTGGATGGTCGTCGCCATCTTCCACAGCATCAGTAACGCTAGACCCACAAGCACGATCGCCGCGATTACACCGAGCACAATACCCAGGATAGGCACCTATGAGTTATGAAATAATAGCAGGTTAGGTTAGGTGGAAGAGCAGTGATGGCCCTGTGGTAAATGCTATACCACTAATTAGCGATGGGGGAGCGTGACGAACTGCGCAAGTGCTCCAGAACCCTGGCCAAGGGTAATTGCAGAACACCGTGTGGTTTTAATCAGTAGGAGTCTTACAGGCCCTTCTGAGTACGCAGGACACCCACCGATGAGGACATCAATACGCCAAAAAAAATCCGTATTTGTCATGGGTTCGAACACAGGCATGTAGTGTATGCAACTGATCATCACCACTGCTCTCAAAACGGAGAAGCATAACTTCACTAGGACACCAGACTGGGTTTGAAGCCAAAAATTCGAAGATATGTCCACAAACCCCCACTGGGCCCTAGGTTGCCTCCTTTTTTTTGTCTTTGATCTAGAGTTTATTATCAATGGCGGGAAAGGATTTGTGTATGTTATCCCAATAATGGTATGAAAAGTCTAACTTAGGCAATGGCCGGTGATAAGCTAAGGAACAACAAATACTATTACGAGGGCAAGTATAAATTATTTTACATTGAATTACGAATTTTCCCTAAATCTGATGTTCTGTGATTGGAAGACTTTTGGTCAGTAGTGAATGTTTACATGCTGATATGAATATGACAGGTACCTATAGTTATTGTTCTTTGAATTCAGCCATATCTATGTATTTGTAAACTTAATTTATAAATAACTATGCCTATGACTTATATCCTGTGATAAAGGAACAATCACGCTTTAGAGTGAATTAGCGTCGAACGAAGTATCATAATTTTCATTATAAATTACCTTCTTAGGGCATTCTCGTTCTTTCTGCGCCCTAATAACAAGTTGCTGGTTCTCGTTGTAAGAGTACACGTACACATACAAACAGTCTTCGTCGTCGTAGAATGAGCACAGATGCTCGTTTCGAGATTCGTTGGCTGAAACAAAAGACGAACATTAAGGTAACAGCACTTTGAGGTCACGCGCGGTTATTCGCATGATATGACTATGATTCAGTGCGGATGACACACTAGACGTGTCAATGAAGATGTTGATGACACGAGAATTGTGTCATATCTTTATTTCTAAAGCTGTATGTAACTGTAGGGCACATCAAAGGGCAGGGGTCGAACTTACAACCATTTCCTCGATACAATTATAATTAGGGTTCCCCGGGTGTGTGAGGTAGTGTATCCACCTGTGAGGTAGTGGATGTACAAAGGATGGGCATTTAAGTTTACAATTGACATTTTTGTGGTGTGCAATTACAATTTTTTTATCATTTTGCTTAAATTATATTATTGAACTTACGAAGAGCAAGTAAGCAGTGGCTGTCATATCTGAACTCTTTATAAGAATCTTTATAGTAGCATTGCCTCACCTTCAATTTTGCCTTCTTCTATGATAGGGAACAGCGCACAATCGCCACAGGTGTTAGTATCAGGGTTGTAATGCGGTCCTCGCTTGTGTACTTCGCACAGTACGCAGTCTTTGAACTCGCCGCAACGGCCGGGACAAGTCTAGAACATATTAATAAAGGTTTGAGTACGGTTTCGTTAGGAGTTATTTAGATAAGGAATAGTATTTTTGTCCTTATATAAGTACTTACGGGACACTTTTCACAGTATTTGCCTGAGTAATGACGGTCATCATCAACATTACACACACATTGACCGCAAACACATTTCCCGTTTCCACTGCATATTTCGTTGTTTTCTGTAACAAACGTAACTATAAGCGCCTTGAAATTGAAAGTGTGTATTACATTCAGGTATCGGTAATTATCACATTGATAAAGACACAATTATATACAATTACTGCACTGTAAACGACGCCAAGCATGTTTTGTCGTAAAAAAACAAAGCTAACAGTTTAAACGCCGTATAATTTTCATGATTGCTTAAAATGCATTTTTTTTACCCTTCAAATAGTAATGACTACTTTAAACGCCGCTAGCAAATCCTGCGTTTATAACATGACGGTAAAATGATGTCTGACATCAAAGGGTACAGTGGAAAAGCCTTCTACATGCTGCGTTTATGTAAAGTCAGGAAAATTAATTGTAAGGCAAATTAACTACCAATTAATTTTTTCCGTATATTCAATTATATAATTTTTCCGTTTTACAAGTGTGTTAAATGATTTTATATCTGTAAGGTTTGTACAAACACTTCAATCATATTTTAAAAACTAGATGAGGTCGGCGTTTCCTATCTGACTACTCTGAAAAGAAACGCCGAAACAAACTCAGAGGTCATAGTCTCTTTTAAAGTTCAGACATAATCTTGGTCTGATCATGTGAAGACCATGTAGATTGGTGTCTGAAATTGTCTTTTGAGGAAAGAACCACACAGATTGAGTGGGCCTGTCCAGTCTGTGCATGCATTTATCAGTAACAGCTCAACAGTGCAGCTCAACTCAGAACTTTACCAAAGAAAGGACATTTTGGTAGGCCACATAAATTACTCAAGATGCCAGACCATGATTTAAAATAACTGAAAAACAAAATAATGAATGTGATTCTGTAACAGTTGTATGAAATAGCTATCACACGGCAAATTGACGTACGTTATGAACAATTAATTTCCTTAACGGTATATCAATATTCTTCTTACCAGGTGACCGGCAAGGCGTCTGATCCTTCAGACACTGGCAGGCTGGTCCAGTGTACTCGGGTGTACAGCTACACTTTCCACACACACATTCACCATGCTCGGGACCGGAGCATAGCAAACCCTTGTTCATGTCACACGTGAAGTTATCGCACTCGCAGAACGGGCCGGAGATCACCTGGTGGAAAAGTTGAGTTAAAGTTGGTTTCTGTACTTATTTTTTTTTACCAACAGTTCATTTGTTTAAAGCAAGGTGCGTAAAAATCCGATATCAATATCTATTCTAATAATAAAGCTGAAAAGTTTGTTTATTTTTGTGTTTATAGTTCCTACTTTACCAAAGCAGGAGACATAATATACATATACTAGCAAGAATCCAATTTGATGCTTTCATTTATAACCTCCTTAAGTTACCCCCGGGTAAAGGCCATGTCTCAACAATGGACAAGCACACAATCCGACATTCTAACGACATCCGATCAAGGATCCATAAAATGTAACTATTAAAAAAAATCACAAATACTGAATATTTCTTACCTTTTGAGAGTCATCCATCTTGTTACACTCGCAGACACCACAGATACATGTCCCTCTGTTAGAGCACAGAGGTCCGGAGCTCGCATTAGTAGGCCTGCAGCCGCGTTCCTGTTCGGCTGATACGCCGCCATGGGCCGAACATTCGCAGTTCTTGCCGAAGCGACCGGGGTGGCACACGCATACTCCGCACGCTGAGACACCTTCGCCGCTGCAGACTAGTGGACTGTTGTTGTAGGCCTGAGTGTGGACACGAAAGAATTATTGATGTAGTCATTCAGATGTTTTTGATACACCCCCTTGGCATCTAGTTTTGGTTCAGCATAGGCGTTCGTCGATAGTATACGCTCTAGGTAGCGTAGCGCGAAAGCGACGCTAAGATAGCGTCGATGCGACGTCGATACATTATAATCACTAAACAAGTTTCTATGACTGTAGTGCAGCGTATTTACGCGGCGTCAACGTCTATGCTGGACCAAAACGCGACGTACATTTTTAGGCGGCAACAACAAATTCACTTTAAGTATATCTATACATACTATACTCGCATAATCAATAATGAGCAGATAACTGTAACAGTAGAATATACCAGATGCACCGAAAAAGTGTTGAAGTTCTGATTCACAAATGACCATAAACCTATAAAGTGGAATTTAAAGAAATTGATGTGTAAATAATGAATAACTCACAAAATGATTAGGCTGTTCGCAGGGACAGTCGCAGACCATCTCAAGGTCAACGGTGAGGCTGTCTGAGATACCGACGGGGGAGATATCGAAGGTTTGCTTCCACTTGTTGCGGTCCTTGGGGCATTCTTTGAGGGTGATTTCAGCTGTGAATTCTACCACATCTCCCACCTACAAATGTATGAAAAAATTAGTACATATAATCCAAAATATAAAAACAATAATATAACTATTTTTGGGTAGTGTACCTTTAATCCGTCGCATTTGTTTGTCTGAGTGAGCTCTTTGCCGCTAAGACAAGATGAGTAATACACTATTTGTACAGCATCACTCGATGAATCTTTCATTTCCACCGCTGACGTAATTTTCTGCAAATAATCACAATGTAACTTTATTTATATGTGCAATAAAACTTAAGGTCATTGATAAGCTATTGTCATACACATTTATTTATATAAACTTTTCGCACAAAAAAAAGGTACAAAGGCGGACTTAATGCCTGATCTGCATCATAGTTACAAATCAAAACACCCTTTGCCAAGGTCAGGATTTATTCACATTTTCATATTCCTTCCTATGGCCTTCCTGAAAACCTACTCTTTATTTTGTTGTCAAATATCATTATAATGGCATTGTTATATACTTGGCATTCGACCGAATGATATCACACATTTTATTAAGTAGTTCCAGAAGGGTTTTTAAGAACTTTACGGTTTATTCTATTGGACACTGCTTAAAATTAATTTGAATCTTATTGTAGGTGCATCGTCTTCACATATTGTATACAAAATATTGTAAAACATTTTTAGAAGAGTAACGGTGGAGTTTCTTGCCCATTCTTCTCCATACGAAAACTACCTTTTGGTCGGGGCAACTAGAATCAATTCTATTTCTTTGTTTTGACGTTCAAAAGTGCCATTTATGTGCCTATTTGAAATAAATTATTTGACTTTGACAAAATGTGCTATTTAATTGTTATTTTTAAACAATGGTATTTATTTTATTTTACTAAGGCTAACCTATAATTTATAACCAGTGGAACCACAACATTATCGGGAGTTTCCCGCAATGGTAGCTCTAAGTAAGATAATAATAATAATAACGTTTATTTGGACTTAATAAAATAAAGCCAACTAACCTAAATAATGTGGTGGTATTCAGAATTAAATAACAAATGCTATTTTTAAGGAAGATGCATACAACCTGACATTGCAAAAGACGTAAGAAAATTTGAATTTCGCGGGTTAACCTGAACCTTTCGCCTCAAGTAGTTAGTGACACAAATATGGATGATTTTTTGAAAGTTATAATTGTTAAATAAGGGTTGCTACTAGTACTCACGTTATACTGTTCCCGCACAAGGTCGACGATGTTATCAGAGTCGTTGCTAAGCACGCCGGTACTCGATCCCTCGATGTGCTTGCTCAGCTGTTCATATACACTGATCTGCTCCGACGTCACCGCGAAGATCACATTGATGGCGTGTTTCTTTACCTACAAACATACGTTTTAATATGACTATTTGTCATTTAGTTTATCGTAATCATAGTGTGTGAGTGGTTATAGAGTGAGGTACGTACAGTCACGGACTTTAATTGATGAGCCACCTTCAAACTTTTCAATTTTGCAGTTTCATACATTCACGAGATTACACGCAAAGCGCAACCTCGTAAACAAGATGACAAATAAATTACTTTTAATCGGAAATATCCATAGAGGTTGACTAATAAGTTCTCAATGATAAAAATAAATACAATGTTGCATTAAGTTTATCCAATCTATTTGATACCGACCTCCTTTGAATCATAGCTCATTAACTGGATAATTATGAAAACATAACTGAAGACAGTGACAGTTGAAATATCAAGATGACAAATAAATTACTTTTAATCGGAAATAGTCTTATCCATAGAGGTTGACTAATAAGTTCTTAATGATAAAAATAAATACAATGTTGCATAAAGTTTATCCAATCTATTTGATACTGACCTCCTTTGAATCATAGCTCATTAACTCAATAATTCTGAAAACTTAACTGAAGACAGTGACAGTTGAAATATCGATGTCAGAGAATTTCTCCGTACGCTAACGTTACTATCGCAACAGTAACCTAGCAACAATTGTTTATCGTTGCTAGGTTACTGTTGCTAGACCTGCAATTGGTTGACTTTGAGTAGTCACTCTGCTGTTAAGCTTGTAGTTCTGGCTCTCAGGTTAGCCAACCGGTAAAGTTATGAAATATAATTTTCTTCTTCTAATACGAAGACATATGACTTTGCGTGTCGGGAACCGAATAAACCCGATTTGCATTACACGGCTAAAATACGAACAGTGCCAGGTGGCTCATCAATTAAAGTCCGTGACTGTACCCCACTCTATCACCATCGGAAGACCCATGAAAATATGGTTTGATGAAATATTTCAGCTTGTCGGAAAGAATTGGGGAAAGGGAAGAATAGTAGTCCTGGTATTAGGTTGTAAAAATTGTGGTCGATGATAAAAATGCCTGTGCGTCAGAAAACCTCAAACAGACGTCCCTGCCTGCTATGCACGATTGTATAGGGAAATAACACATTCCTCGTTTTAAATACTGAAATTCACAACATATAGCTTGGGGTCCACTTAAGTCCGCTTGCAACAGAAATCACCAAATACATACATATTTAAAACATAGTTCTATTTCTGTTAATCGTTTGTGAATGATGTTTTATAAAACTTATATTTATATTTTTCACGTTTATTTCGGAAGTCGACAAAATATTTTACCATTGGACGATAGCAATCGCCAAAATAAATTTAAATAATAGTTTGAACATTTATAACTAACGATGGCTGTAATAATTTACCCAAAGTACTAAAGTGTGAAAGTGACTATTAAGTCTACTATACCTAAATAAGGAATAGGTCACTTTCATGAAAGTAAGATAAATCAAAGGTCGTGGAAAAGCTAGAACCAATTAAAAACAAAACACAAACCTTATGATTAATCTGTGAAATACTGGGGTAATCCTGCAACGTCGAGTGTGTGTAGGTATTGTCCGTCATGTGACATTCGCCATCGTTGGGTTGAACGATACCACCGAGCTGCAATTGAACAACCATTAACTTAGCATGTTGTCTTGTAGTAAAGGACAGAAAAAATTATCTTCTATCTCTCTCCATGATGACAATAAGCTTCCGAAATGCACTGCATAAAAATTAACCAAACCCAATTTTTTTTAGGGCGGTTTTTCGAAAGCCCTTGTTCTGTAAAATTTACTTCAGATCTAATTTTAGGGTGTTTTTTATTTCAGATTTGTATGACTTGCAATCGACTATATGTATTCCCTCTCAAAATAATATTACCTTTCCGTCTCCAGCGTAATGGAAGCCAGCATCCGTTGAGAAGACGAGAAGTCTTCTGGCCTGGGGGCGCCAGCCTATCTGTTGCTTGCACACAACCGCTTGCATGATTGCGTCGAAGCCTCCTTCGGGGGCGTCCAAGTTACCTGATACGTCTGCTTTAGCTACCGCTTTCTGTGGGACGAGAAAGAGACTGTCAAAGACCCATGAATTAAGCAATGTAGTACTAAATACCAAGCAGTACGGGTTTTATATCAAGAAAATTAACAGGATTTTCAGAATTGGACGACCTTATGATCCCCGATTAAGAATACCCCTTCCACTGCCTTATTCCTTTATTTTGTAAAAAGCGTCAATTTATAACTATTTTAGCTGTGTATCAGAGGTCAATGATTAGTAGGCGGTGTTTATGGGATAGTATGATGATAACTTACCTCGAAGAAATCAGTATCAGTGCTGAGCGACATCTGATTTTGGTATCCATAAGGCGCAGCACATCCTGTACAGGGCGATATCAAACTAAAAAAAAAAATACAACATTAATTCAACCAATACCAATTCCATGTCCTCTATTTCATAGAATCTTTCATTACACTTACTTCTTGGGCACAGTAGATACGTAAGGCATGACTAGTTTATCTACAAATGAGCCGAAACCTATTCTGAACATGGAAGTCATGTTCCTCATGGTAGCAGAGAGCAAACTTCCCAGTGTACTGAGCTTCTCTTTGTCGTTCTGCATAGATCTACTGAGGTCCATAAGATAGTATAAGTCGACGGGATAATCTTGAGCCCTGGAGTAAGCAAACGTGAGCTTCTGCATTTGATCTGTGAAAAAATTATAATTAAATGTCGGATTAGCATAACAAGTTAAATTCATCAGGACATTGTGTCATAGATAATTATAATATTAATTAATCCATACAACTCGGCGATGACATTGAAGCGAACTGTTTATCATAACTAGTCGAGTTATTACTGATTACTTAACTTCCCGCACAGAATGGTATGAAAACAATGTACTTACTCATTCTTAAGTTGAGATTCACTTTCTGTGGTTTCATCTGTACTAAGCTCTGGCCACCAGCGGCACCAGAGGCACCTCCGGCCGCTGCTGATGAGGACCCTGACGCTGAGAAGCTGCTTCCCTTCGAGCTATAAGATTCTTCGAATGATGATGAACCTGCGGCCATACCCATTCTGGACTGTGCTGAAAAGCAAAAGTACCGCATGTAACCAACTTGCTGGGAAAAAAGGAGAATCATTATGTCAGTTCCAATTGTTGAATATATCGGTTACCTCTACTCAGCTCAATATTGTACTTGGGATCGACAGAGCGCTGGTTGTCAGGATTGAAGATGTAGGCTTCATCGCATCCTGCGGTTCCGCCCCTCTCCATAGCAGGGTTGAAGCACCTTGGGCCATTGAACTCTGCCGCGAAGCACCAAGCACAGCTGGCAGTGCGAATGCAGTCGCTGCAAGTCGTCTTACTGGAGCAGGGGTTCTGTGCCAGGAGTTGTTCCGCCCGCTGTCCCCAACATACCGCCAGCAGGCTTACCCACACACATAGTCGTAAAACAGTCGATCGTTGTTTGTACATTTTGTAGTTAATCTATAGATTCGATTTCAGATCAATATCTGTAACAAGAACAATTTTGATATTTATAAAAGTCGGTAATTTCAACAAAACGTTAATGCGTAATATGTTGCGGTTGCAGATTAATTGTTATATTGTCCTGGTATACGTATAACAAGCGTTTCAGCGTGCTCATATAAAGTCATAACTTTCTACTTGCGTGACCCGGTATTAAAGGCCACGTCAGGAAAACTTATTTTAATCTTGAACGCAATATACTTTTGTAATTTAGTACATTACCGGTATTACATAAACTCGTGCAAGCCGCATATAAAATGCATTGCGAGTAAACGCAATGGACTATTACAGTCTCTCATAAATTAAACAATAGCCTACATAATGATAATGCCTTATAATCCCCGACCGGAATCCCTTATAGATGTGTATGTATTTACCTACTATCGGTCAGCCGCAATAGGTACTTCGATACTACTTCCTCTGATACTTAATAAATACATGTTTTATCAATGATAATTGGCTTATCACCTTAATACCAACATACTTATGTCTATGATAAATAATTATGCAGACAATACTCATTGACTGTTAGGTACATATTTGAAATTTGGTGCCTTTAACCATAGCTTTTTTGCTGACTAACTGAATATTGCATTAGTACCAAACGGTTGGTTAAGAAGTCAATTCTTAGACACGTAACAGGCCAAGGTCTCAAATACAACTAGGTCAATGGGACAACTAAAAGGATAATTTTGTTTACAAATTCATAGAACAAAGCAGCGTATGTAGATGAAAACGGTGGTATAAATAAAGATTGTGTAAATCCAGTGACGAGGATGTACACCGCACTATTAGCTGTAAAGTATGAATGATTGTACGAAGCAGTCATCGGCTCACAGGTAGTAAATAGCGTTGAGTAAACGTTATGATACGGTTGGGACATATGGCCACCTGTGGGCGGCGGCAGCGAGTGAGAAAGGGCGCCGCCCACGCAGATTCATATCCAGTCCGCCTCGGCTATTTTATGCCATGTTCTGAGTTACTGACCAAAGTTATAATAATATCAGTAGTTTGAAACCTATAAGTACACGCCTAACCGGATACCTATGCGCCTAACTTATTAATTGTAAAGGTAATATACTTTTCCCTTTAACTTTACTTTTTCCATATAAATAAATGAGTAATTTACACACTAACGTCAAACACAGCAGAGTCTAAATAAGGTCACGTGTTCACCTTGTTAACTTGAATTGCAAACAGCATGTTAACTGCCATAAATGCTTATCTTTCCGCATAAGATGTAGGAGTTGAATAAATGAACTAGGTTGCTTTGAGTTGAGATGAGACATCATGCCAGTATACGATAACACGACTACAGGAGTACAATTATGAGAAACAAACTTATAAACCGACTAACAAATCTCGTAGGATGTCAGGTCAGGAACGAATAGACAATAAATTGTTCTAAATCCTCGAGATGTTATTTAAATAAAGTTTTCGTATGACTTCAAAATTAGAGGTTGGAAGTTTTTAACACCGACCGTAAAAAAAAAACAATTCAAGGTACCTAAAAGAGAGATTTCAGTAATCAGTGTTTGTATTAAGTTGCTCTTGTTTGCACTTACATATTGACACCAGCAGCTTGATAAGTCACTTATCATATCACTGGGTTAGCTCACAAAGTATTATCATCACAGTTGTGTCACACTCTTTAGTTCAGTCTTCAGAATAACTGTCTATATAATATTTTATACAAAACTTATATAAATAATATCACTTGTAGCTTTTAGCTCCTTTGTTAACTCTACAGTTAAACCAATAACACATCACATATAGGAATATGTTTTCAGTTCACCAAAGAAAACGACATATAGCCCAAATTATGGGATTTTTATCACAATTATAATTATTTTAGTCAGTCTCAGTAATTTCTACAAATTATATTTGTAATATTGTTTGAAACACAGCGCGACGTGCGCCCGCGCCGGATACACGCGTGACTAATTGTACAGAAAATAACTTCGCCAGCGGGTGATACAGCGAGGGCCGTCACAGTTTCTTCTCGGAATCGATACTCAATACACTCATCAAAACATAATCACTGCGACAGGGCCGGCAGAACTCATAAAGTCCTGCGAATATTTAGGTCATAGTCCTTGAGATTATCCCTACGAATGCGAACCATAATTGATCATGTAAAACATAGGAAAACAGTTCCCTGTTTAACTAACTAAGATCGTACTTGGAAGATAGCCATCCATCAAGTAGTTCGTGACACGATGTAAAATCATATCGTTCAATGGGTGTTCCTCAAGGTTCAATACTGGGGCCAATCATTTTTACGCATGACCGTGCATAACGGAGTGTTATGCGGTAGGTGTCCAGGTTTCATGTGCGTTTGTAATTAGTGTGTTCAACATCAACATAGGTATATTATACATAATTATCTGCCTTACTTGCTTTAAGATCCACTAAAGAAAGACGTAAATGACGCTATGCTACAAGAAGCTATAAATAAAAATGTAATAGCTAGCTACTTAATTGAAGCTCTGCAAATGA
This sequence comes from Lithophane socia, assembly GCA_947522985.1. NCBI lineage: Eukaryota > Metazoa > Arthropoda > Insecta > Lepidoptera > Noctuidae > Lithophane > Lithophane socia. The sequence continues at coordinate 9,540,176 of OX383258.1, read as the reverse complement.
CTTAGGTACTAATTTAAATGGAAACATCTTGTAGTGCTGTCCGTGTAAAACGATTGCACGATGGCAATTAGGGAAATGAGGGAAAGGATTATTTACAGTAATGAAACAAGATCGGGGTCTATTTTTTTAACTTTACCTATTGGCGTATTTAGTGGATCAGTGCAACTAGGCACAATAAAATTACCCAAGGCCTTGATCTACATTCGTTCTTAGTAAGAAGCGCTACTCTGAATTGAAAATTAACAAGAAATAAATAACATGTAGGTACCTGAATAACTTTGAAGAGTGCTGTTTCACCGAACATCGCTTGTGATAATGGATCAGTGAATGGTCCAGTGTGGATTTTGGCATAATGTTTACATACGTAGAGTCAAAACAAACCTCGGGGTTATCGAAATTATTTCAAGTTCTATAAATATGGTTTGGTTTATCCATTTGCAGTTTCTTAGGAGCATCCCGGAGCCTGGATTTGTGCCCGGTTGCTGGCAATAGGCTCGCCCCTAGGCCTTGAGCATAACTGACAAAACATGGGTTTACTATAGGTGCACCTCTGCCTAACCCTTCGAGAAATACAAGGTTAAGATGCACTGTTAACTCTTCACTAAAGCAGCGCGAACTTTCAGAGTCAATCGTTAGCGTATGATAAGATAACCTCCAAGTTTTAAGACAAACCGGTGCTTCTGTAGGTCGAGTAAATTACGTCATTAACAACTCTGACCGAGCAAACGATGATTCAAGTTGTGATATCGTAAGCATTCTTTCGCTTATACAGTCACATTTGATGGTCATACGAACATTTAAATCATTAGTTGTTCGCACTTGTGAGTAAGCGGAATACAATCGAGACTAAATTATGAACAGAGCTATGAGGAAAATAATCAGACTTTACTATTATACAGACTATCTGTTGTTACTTTGTTTGATAACAAATTTTGTTTACTTACACGTAAACTAAACAGACAGACTTCCGTAGTAAGCATTTATAACGCAGATTACGTCATACCATTTTAAGAAGTAGCGAATTATAAACGGGACTCATACAAAGCATGATGCCTTTTGATGATGCGCTTTCTAGGAAATTGATTAGCTAACAAGTATAACTGAACGTAGTACCTATAAAGTTCCGCAAAGCCTTCAGCGGGTTTCCTTATATCGACGATAACGGTTAAGGGGTGTACCAGCCGGGTCATCGACCGCTCCTGCTTACTTTGGCGGGCGCGGCGCCAACACTATTACCCCACGAGCACGACATGAAACGCCATGTATGGAAGAGAATCCCCAATTAAAATGTTGCATGTTTTTTTCTGGTTTTCTTAGAATTTTAGATTCTAGGTTGCTTAATACTTTTTGCATTAAACCAAGAAGTATATAAATGGTCTTCAATATCCATACTAATACTATAAATTCGAAAGTAACTCTGTCTGTATGTTACCTTTTCATGCCTAAACCACTGAATGGATTTTGACAAAATTTGGCAAGAAGATAGATGGCATCCTGAGGAAGGACTTATGCTACTTTTTATCGACATACCACGCGGGCGAAGCCGCGGGCGGAAGCTAGTTGAAAATATGAAATAGATTAATAATAATTTTCCTTAAAATATGACTAATGACATGAATTGGAATCATAAGTTTTCAAGTGAAATTATGGGTTCTTTACGGGAACATGTTGTTATGTGTTGAATTAAATGTTATGAACACATTAGTTATGTCCATTCATAAATAAGGATTATTCTAGCATGAAGTTGTTTGCTTTGTTGAATGGAAAGTAATTTATTAAATGAAAGTTAAATTAAACGGAAGAATCAACATAATTACCTACCATTAATATGTGTTAGTATATGAGTAATTAAAGCCCAAAAAAAGAATAATTATTAAAAAGACTACAATTGTGTGCCAGTGTAGTTACTGGGACTAATATTTTGAAAGCTTGGTTTCATAAAAGTTCTATTTTCACAGCTGATTGTTGTGACTTCTAAAGTAAACATTATTATTACAGAATAAAAATAAGCTGTTATGCTTAGAGTTATCAAAACATATCTCATGAAAAAAAGAAATATAATTATGCACTATGGTAAGATTTACTTATACTGTAATATTGTGTTGATGGCAATAGGCTCGCCACATGGGACTTAAACATAACTGGCAAAATGTGGGTGTACCTCTGGTATATAGGTACACCTCTGGCTTACCGTTCGGGCTTGTGTAAGATCTAAACCATCAATTATAAAAGAATACCAGTATAGTATCAATATTAAATGCATATCACTGTAGCACATTCAATTAATATAGGTACATCAATCTGAGGCAAGAGTCCCAATTTTGGCCAAAGGTTTCCTAGATAATCCTGATCTCTTACATAAGATGAAGTTAGCTGTTTGTTGTCACCCACTGGCCTTATCACCAATATCATCATGTTCCTTAGTAAATTAGGTACCTATGGTTGAAGTGAGTTGTTCATGTTTTATTTATAACTCTTAAACAGTTGTGTATTAAAATATTTTTTGCAAACTGATTTTAACCAGTGTCATGTCATGGGGCGAGAAACCCGAAAGGTAGGTACATACATTTTGTTTATAATAATTGGTTGCAGCTTTTTTTATTATTCTTAAACAAATATGGAATGTTGTTAGCTGATAAAAGTTGAAACCAGTTGATATTGGTGGTATTAAACTTCAAGACAATTAAAAGATAAGTTTTAACATTTTTCCTATATCTGGTTTTGTAAAATTACATTGTTTTAGGGCGAAATAAATATAATTAGGTCGCTCGTGGGCTGACCACTCAGCTGAAGTTTACATTGTTTCAGACCAATAAGGAATACACATATTATTACTAATTACAACACAAGTAACACTTACCAGTGCTTTCCCGTGATAAACGATGCTATATTATGGTCCAACACATTTTAATTCATTTTAGTTTTATCAAATAAATAATCCCAAGTTCACAAAATGTACAAAATATATGAATGAGTGATTGAAGCAAACAGAGAAATCATTCACCGGATTACTCATCACTCATTCCGGCTATGGGCAGAAAACTCAATACATTCATTCAATTGTTTTTTAGTGAAGTTCAGAAACTACGTTTGCAAAGAATTTAGGCTGCTTTATGTGAAGTTTTTTATGTTTTCTATGGAAAACTGATAAACTGTGATTGATCCTTAGAACATTTTTGACTGCTTTGAACTGCATATTTTATATTTTCTCACATATTCACAGTGTAATAGGTAATCAGAAGGAATAAAACTGACCATGTAGAGGTTTTGAACGCAACGTAGTTCCAAATCGATTTTGTTCCATTATGTTGGTTGCACGTCGTTCGTTCAGCCAATGAAACACTTCTGGCCTTTCTTCTTCGAAGAATATGGCCGACATTTTGATATTGCTGTCATGAAGATTTTTCAGTGACAAAATTTTAACTTTGTAGTTCTTCATGCACGGTTTTATGTTCCCAAATCGTTTTATTTTTTAATTGCTTAGACGGAGTGTAGTGTAAGCTATTTTATTTTTTGAAAATGGCAGCTGATCGCGAGATTGCTGCTGAAGACAGCATCAGAGTGGTTTGCCGATTTCGGCCACTGAATGACTCTGAAGAAAAAGCTGGATCTAAATTTATTGTGAAATTCCCTTCAGGACCCGATGACAATTGCATTTCTATAGGGGTAAGTGCAAATAATTTTAATATCTATTGCTTTCCCCTATCATCGCCCTAAATTAGATCATGATGACTAATACATTACGAGTTGTTCACCTGCTACGAAATGGCCTTTCTTTTTCATTCCGCTTCGATGGTCATGATTATGATCGTGTTAATTTAAAGAATCTAGCCGAATAATCTCTGCATAAGTCGAACGTCTTTGTTTTGTCGAAAATCAATACAAATACCTCCTCGACCTTGACCTGAGTTGGTATACCACGATTTTTTAAGGATTTATTTTGTTTATTAGGCTTAATTATTTTAGCTCATCACCTACTTCCAATTCCAAGATGAAAAAAATATGAATGCTTGCTCATAATTCTAATACCCTCTTTTTTATGCACAAGAACATCTTGTACTTGCTGAAGAATCTCTGAAAATTACTATGTACCTAGCGCAATTTTATAAAAAAAATATCAAATATTAATTTTCTATCCTGCTACTACATTATAATGATTCTTATTAGAAAATTATTTAGAATTCTCAAATACCTAATGTATGTATCAAATACCTTGTGATTATCAAAGATATACAGCTATAAATAAAGAATAGTTGGCCTCACTGACCCTATAATTATTATATAATTTATTGCATCCTATAAAGTATGTAATTAAAACTACTAATTAGAACTGGATATATATTATGAAGGATGTCTTTATAAACATTTTGCATCCATTAAAATCAAAACCTAATAGGAACTGGCACCTGATAAAAGAAACCAGAAAAGATAATGAGCGTCATACTTATTAATAAGAGGGTAGTCTTAATGATCTTAAAAAACTAGAAAGTCAGTATTTGACCGGCAGTAATGCAATATGTAATTTTTTAGTTCGAATATTCCATTTATGTACTATGTATTAAATCCTTTGATGTATGTAACAATTACTCCTTTTGTAATATTTCCAAAATAATATGTATAAAAATTTAAAAGTAATAGCCTGCCCACCGTAAGGAACAGCATCTAAGTTAAAACTATATAAGTATTAATATTATGTTTTCAAGAATTTATTTAGAAAGCAGATTGGTTCAGCATTTATTTTGGCTCAAAATGTAACAGCCTACAGTTTATTGCCTGTCTAGGTGATGATGTCAGGATACTTATGTTGACCTGATTCATCTTGGGATGAATATATATATTCTATCTACAGTATGTTTTTGCTTTAGACTACACAGGAAATATTTGCAAATGAGGAATCTATAAATAAACTGTTCAATATGTCTACCAACACCAATAGGTACATTGAACCTTGTTAGTTCATCTTCTGAACACAGAGAATTCTTTGAACATTATTACAATAATTAAAGAATGATGTTTCAGAAGAAAATTCTCAAGTCTTATTTATTGATTAACCACAAATATCTGAAGGCATTTCAGTATTTTTGCATCATCATAAAATTCTTCAAGACTAAATCAAATAGAAACCAACAAGAAAAATGACCATGACTAGAGATCCTCTTTTTAATAGCAGGCTTAATTGAAGGAAGTGCTTGTTTAACATCTAATTTTAGAGAACATGAGTCAAGTTTTGGGACCATAATTTTCAAAGTTAATCATATTTTGAGTATATTAATTTTGATATTATTTAATTTTGCATTCATGTATTTTCTTACAGGAAATGATAACAATACAAAATGAAACAATCTTGATATTTTTATGTATGAAAGCCTTTGGCCTTCATGCTACATGTTGCAATAAAGACTGTTTTCTTTTTCTAAGTTTTAATGGTTTAAAACAATTTAATATTTCAAGTTATTAAGCACATACAACAACATCCTAATGTGTAAAATGTTAGAATGTTTTGAATATTGTAAGGTCATTTGCATAATGCCAGCAAGTGACTAATACTTGAACAAGTAGAGAGTAGTATTATCTGCAACAAGAAGGGTATTTAAATAGCTTTGTTAAATTCCTCATAGTCTTCAAGCAAAAATTGTAATTCTGTATTTAGTCTACTGGAATAATTCATAATGTTGTTATTATATCATACATCTTATAACTTAAGGTAATAAATATTCTTTACAATGTCTCGCACTGTACACAAGAGTTATTTAGAATGAAACTTTCATAATAGTATAGTATGAATTGCCAATTCAATTACTAATTTTTCCCAACACAATATATTTTCTAAAATAAATGCAATGCATTTCTGTTCTATATGTATAAATTTTCCTACTTTTTAGGGAAAAGTATACTTGTTTGACAAAGTATTCAAGCCAAATGCAACCCAAGAAAAGGTCTACAATGAAGCTGCCAAGAGTATTGTGTCTGACGTACTGGCTGGCTACAACGGCACTATTTTTGCATATGGACAGACCAGCTCAGGAAAAACACATACTATGGAAGGTGTCATAGGTACGAGTATGTAGTGTCAATTAAATCTTGAACATCAAATTCATCTTGTTTAACAAATTTTTTAATACTTTATTTTTTGTTTTGCAGGGGATCCAGGCAAACAGGGTATTATTCCACGGATAGTAAATGATATATTCAATCATATTTATGCCATGGAAGAGAACTTGGAATTTCACATTAAAGTGTCATACTTTGAAATTTACATGGACAAGATCAGGGATTTGTTAGATGGTTGGTAGCTCAACTATTTAATATCTAGATATCTATGGTAAGAGTGTTCATATCTGACTTGGAAAATCGTTATTTACAGTATCAAAAGTGAACCTCAGTGTCCATGAAGACAAAAACAGAGTCCCATTTGTCAAAGGTGCTACAGAGAGATTTGTGTCAAGTCCTGAAGAAGTGTTTGAGGTTATTGAGGAGGGAAAATCAAATCGACACATTGCAGTCACAAGTAAGTATTAAACATACTTGAAAGTAGAAGTAAGCTGTGTATGTTCAGTTATTAACCAACACTTTTTACTACAGACATGAATGAACATTCATCTAGATCTCATTCCGTCTTCCTCATAAACGTTAAACAAGAAAACCTTGAGAATCAAAAGAAACTTTCGGGCAAGTTATATCTGGTGGATTTGGCTGGTTCTGAAAAGGTACTTATTATTCTAATACTGAAATTATGTTATTGAATCAACATTCACTAGTTATTGCATATTTATTACATTATTATAAGGAAATATAATTTTCCTGGTCCAGTACACCATAAATCCTTATTTTGAAAAAAAAATTAACAGGTATCTAAAACTGGTGCTGAAGGTACAGTCCTTGATGAAGCCAAAAATATTAACAAATCGCTATCGGCGTTGGGTAATGTCATTTCTGCATTGGCCGACGGAAACAAATCACATATACCGTACAGAGACTCAAAACTGACGCGTATCTTACAAGAGTCGCTCGGTGGTAACGCCAGGACTACGATCGTCATCTGTTGTTCCCCCGCATCGTTCAACGAGAGCGAGACCAAGAGTACACTTGACTTTGGTAAAAGGTATGTGTGTACTATTCAACATTTTTGCTTTACTAACGCCATGCAGAAATAAGGAAATGTAATGTAATATCAACATATCAGTCACCACTCAATTCCATAAGTTCGCCCATGCACATCCAATAACAGTAAGAAAAATGAATTAGCATTCCATATATCTTTACTACTCTTGTGACAATGGCACTTTATGTATTATTTCCTTTGTAGAGCCAAAACCGTCAAGAATGTCGTCTGTGTCAACGAGGAGCTTACTGCTGAGGAATGGAAGCGCCGTTATGAGAGAGAAAAGGAGAAGGTGGGCAGGCTGAAGGGCAAGGTCAGTACCATAGCATAGCATTACGAAGTAAAATTATTCAACAACAGGATTCTTAATTCTCAATATTTAATTTATCAGGTCGAAAAACTGGAGGCAGAGTTGAACCGCTGGCGCTCGGGCGAGACCGTACGGATCGAGGAACAAGTTAACTTGCAAGAAATCGAGGCCGTCACTCCCGTTACGTCATTCATTGAAGAGAAACCACCTGCGGCGGTAAGCGATGATTCACTCTACGAACTACGAACTATTGTAATCTATAGCAAGTTATAGGAATCCATGTAACAAAGATGAATGGTTCGAAACTAATAACAACTATTGTTATTGGTGTAGGACACTCCTTTATTCTAAAGAATTTTCCATCATGAAAATGGTTTATGCCATATACATAATGTTCATTGACTTCCAAGTCCCATAAACTTCGAATGGAAGGTCATATACCGACCTTATTCGTGACGTCCTTCAAAAAGGTCAGGTGCGCAATATGCGCCGCCTGTGATCACGTATCAATAGTTAGAAAGAAAGAAAATACACATCTAATGTTATCAAATGAAATTATTGTTTGGAACAAAATAAATAACATGCAATTTCTGTAGCTTCTGTTTGTGCATGTGTAACACATGTTTAATCTAACGCAAGATTGTTTTTCTCAGCCGGTGCCAGTCGCCGTGTCTAGCGCAGTCGAAGATGCGGCAATGCAGGGCAAACTGGAAGCCCTGTATCAACAGCTGGACGACAAAGACGAGGAGATCAACCAGCACTCGCAGCTGGTGGAGAAACTCAAGGACCAGATGATGGAACAAGAGGAACTCATTGCTTGCACAAGGTAATGTATAAGCGCGGTAGTACAAAACTTAAAAGCATTGACTTGTGGCGCGTTTGTGTAATTCGCAAACACGAAGATTACCGAAGCGCATACCTTTTCTGGTTTACCTGTATTTGGTTCAATAGATCTTCTCGTGAAAGATTTATTTTTATCTGTAATATTAAATTGTATACAAAAATACAAACCTCTTTTTTGGACTTCGCCGCGGTCGGGTAAAGAATCCTCATTAATACATTTTTTGCAGTCATGCTGTCATGCATGATGCAACGTGATTTAGATTTGCGATTAACAAGGCGTCATGTTTTCTACATACACTGATAAAAACGTGCTGATACCTGAAAATACTTGAACATATTTTGAGATATTGTTATGGTTTTATTTACATCCTGCACCACCACCGTGGCATGACCACCATAGAAACGGGTTTTGTTTACAGGTTTTGTCTATTCTTCCGTCGACAAAACACGTTTCTATTGTGGTTATGCTACGCGTGCAGATGGTGGATGTATTTTCTTGATTGAAGAGTTTGAAGAACAAAAAATTTACTTTACTTGATATTTGATATTAGAGACTAGCTGCACCACGCGGTTTCACCCGCATAAGTCTCGATCCCTTGGGAATACCGGGATGAAAAGTATCGTTATTTCCTAATCCAGGTCAAGGTCTACTCATGTGCTAAATTTCATCCAAATCCGTTCAGCCGTTTTAGCGTGAAAGCGTAACAAACAAACAAACAAACTCACTTTCGCATTTATAATATTAGTTCGGATGTACTGACTAGGCCGATGTAGGCGACTAGTCGGCAAAAAGCACCGACTAGTTAATTTATTCATTTTTACATGCTTTAAAAAAACAGGGTGATTGTAATGAATTCCTGAACCTGTATTGTTAATCATTTTTAATTTAGTTTTAGCCTTTCAGTTTGAAATATAACCTATGAAGAGCATCTACGTAACCTATTGTTTAATATTCATTTTAAAATCACAGTTTCGGTTTTGTACACCAAACTCCATCGAAAGCAAGTGCTGTCTAGTCGGGTGTTTCTGCAACTGACTAGTCGGTCATAGTCGGCCCATCTGCAATTTATATTCATCCAAAAATATGTTTACAACAGACGCGACTACGAGGCCCTGCAAGGCGACATGAACCGCATCCAGCAGGAGAACGAAGCCGCTAAGGAGGAGGTCAAGGAAGTGCTACAAGCCCTCGAGGAGCTCGCTGTCAACTACGACCAGAAGTCGCAGGAGGTCGACAGCAAGAGCCGCGAGTGCGACCAGATGTCTGAGGAGTTGCAGACCAAGCAGGTCAGTTAAAGGATAAAAGGGTAGAAATTAGTTGTAATTAGAGTCCGACTGAATTTCGTTAAAATTTTCGGAAGAAATATCCATTTTCTGTCGAAATAAAAAACAAACAGTTTCGGTCGGCCTCCGGGACTTCAAAATTGAATTAATTGGGAGAACCCGAAGGTTGCTATCTATGATCCGTAACTAAAAAAAAAACTTGTTGCAGAGTGCCTTGGCCAGTGCGACATCCGAACTCCAACAACTGCGCGACCTATCAGCTCACCAACGCAAACGAATTGCCGAACTACTTACGAACCTTCTTCGAGATCTCGCAGAGATTGGTGCTGCTGTCGGAGGCTCCGAACTCGACTTCAAACTGAACGTGGACACTGTTGGCAAGTTGGAAGAAGAGTTTACGGTGGCACGTCTTCATATCAGCAAGATGAAGAGCGAGGTGAAGAACATCGTGCAGCGATGCCATTCACTTGAGTCGGCCAACATCGACGCTAACCAAAAGGTCAGTGAACATTGTCCTCCCACATTATTATTGCTATTCTTGCACAATGAACTATTTACACTAACACGACACCACTAAACGTGACTTGTCAATGGAAAAAAAAAATTCTGGCTCCACCTGAATTTCTTTAACACTAACAAATATAAGCTCATAAAACTTGTAATACAAAGTCAAAACTGTATACAATTTCAATTAGACATCGATTCGTTCGTCGATCTCTCTTAGGACATGTGCATGCATGCACGATTTTATTCTTGTATGTGTGCACATTTTTTTGCAAATAAATACCTATGACCTATAACATTACTTATCTAACAATAAATAGGCAATTTACTAAAACTACACTTGAAAAAAAAATACAAAGAAACGAGAATTCGATTCAATCCTCTTCCCAATAGATCGAGGAGTACGAACGCTCGCTGGGCGAGTGCAGGCTCCTAATCTCTCAACACGAGGCGCGGTGCGCGTCGCTCGCCGAGTCCATGCGGGAGGCAGAGAACAAGAAGCGACAGTTGGAGGAGGCCGCTGACGCTTTGCGCGAGGAATGCGCGCGTTTGCAGGTATGTGGACCACTTAACATAATAGATTATAGATTCATGCCTCGCTTCATAGCATAATCGGGCTATGATATTGCCACTATTGGGACACAGACCTCCTCTCTGTGTGGATTGGTGGCGCCCCAATGCCCCACATTCGTGCTAATAATGAGGGTTATAATTTTTGTGCATACTAGTTGACGCCACTGGCGAGTAAGGTCCTGTCAGTACTTTTATTTGATAATATATTATGTTAAAAAGTACTCATAACTTCATGTAATATTTATATTATAACATATTAAAACTTCAAATTAATATTTACATCTATCATGAAGAAAATCAATTTTTTTCAAGAAAATCAAATTTAAAACAATCATGAAGAAATTGTGAAAATCCGCGATAAAAAAGCCTGCAGACCGTTAACCTTCAGTAACATTAACATTTCTAGAGACCTTACTCTACACTAGCGCCTCTAGCGGCGATTTCAAGCACGATAGCCTTAAATCCTCCATGTAGGTATTACATGAAGAAGTAAAACAATAGCCCAAAACCTATAAATGTTTGACTGTGTACAGGCCGCCGAGCGCGTGCAACTGGCAGCCGCCGAGCAGCGCGCCGACTCGCAGGTGCGCAGCGCGCTGGAGGCGCAGCTCGAGCAGCTGCGCAACGCGCACGCCACGCAGCTGTCCGCGCTGCGCGACGAGCTGGCCGCGCTGCAGCGGCACCACCAGGAGCTCAAGGAGTCAGTACCCACACTGATACATGTGTTTTGAACTGAACTCGAACTTCAACAATTTTGATCTACACAATGTTACACTATTGCACGTAAAGCCGTAGGTCCTGCACCTGAAGGTCAGTTCCCGTAATTAAAAAGGTTCAAAATCTTTTCGCAATCTCATCTCAGCGACGATCAGTGTCAAAAACAGTGGCAATCAGTGTGAAATTATAGGTATTTTTACCCGACTGCGGCGAAGCCAAAGCAGGAGGATTACTGACAGATTAAGACTGTCCCTAGATGCGAACGTTTCTAAAATTCGGGAATTGCCCCACTGATCTCTCTTTGTTTGTGTGGGATTGCCGTTCCATCGGGCTATGACAGTAAAGAAGGCACTTGTGTTTGTGCACAACTGCACACACTTGTGCACTATAGTATCGTCTACATAGTTGTTGTTTGTCACAAAGATATGAATAATACTCGTCAGGTAAACAAAATACTAAAGTGTATTTGTTTTTTTGCAGTACCTACCAGGAACTGACGCTGGCTCGCCAGCAACTACAGGACGACTACGAGAAACTGAAGCGCGAGGAGGCCGACAAGTCCGCCAAACTCAAGGAACTCATGTTAGTGTCACGTTCGCCGCGACGTACTCTCGATAAAGCCGAGAAAGAGGTTGTCAATCAACAGATGGTGTTGAAAGAGGAGGGCGATATCTTTAGGGATTACATCATATCGCCGAAGAGGGAGAAACTAGGATTTGCATACGGAATGGGCCTTGATATTGAAAAAGCTTCCGCCAAAGAGGAGAAGTCGCTCTCGGCAATCCCCAAGTCCCCTGTCCCCCGCCACTCCTGCAACATCCACCCCCTCCAACTGCATCTACTTATATCTGTCACCATGATCCTACTCACCCATCGTTATCCACAAATTGTTGTTTTGGTTTAAGCTTCGTTACATGTTTTCTGTGATATAAATGTGGATCTCTAGACACCAGACAATATTTTTTGCAGTGCCTTTAATGACATGATCAGCAATTATTGAATAGAGAATCGGAATTGGTTTTAGTTGGCATGTTATTTTATTGAAAATGTGTCGGACAGGACCAGCTCAGATTACTAATTAAATTCTATGTATGGATTGCTGAATGAAATGTTGACTTTATCTCAGTTTATTAATTTAATGTGTGTGAGAGATCCATGTATTCATTTGATGTAATAATAACGATACCATCACATTTGCAACTGGCTTACATGTTGAAGTATAGCAATAGTACAAAATACCTAGATCTGTTATAATGTAATGCGATGTAAGCCAGTTGTATTTATTATTGTTTTGATATTCAAAACGATAAGTTCATATTTTTTTATGCATTTTTGACGCTTGGCTTTGAAGACTAATCATGACACTAGTCGATAAAGCATTTAATGCCTAGTCAATCATAGATACATAATAATGATTATTTTGCTTGTAAGATACTTAAAATATTTGAATGTTGTAGTTGTTCGTATTGATTTAGCATGAAGTTTTTCGTAAAAATACAGTAATCACTGTAGTAGTATTTAACTGAAGCTATATTCGTGAGTTGTGATCATTTCGGTTGTTAATACAATATAGCGTTAATGAAAGGTCGCGCCTTCTAAGCTGGTATCAAATCACACTGCCTTACTGCATTGTAAACAATGAGGTATTTGTACAGTTGCAAGTTTACCTCTACGGATTTCGTTTTGAAAACTGCTCCTAGATTTATTTACACTTCAAATAGCGTATAGTTAAAAATAAACCTTTAATCGTTTGTTAGAACAGCTTGTATCGCTGTAATACGTATCGTAAATAATCAACTCGTATTTTATAGATCGTCGTTGATGCTTGCACAAATTATTAGTCGCAAATATATGAAGCAGCAAATTAGAATGATAACGTAAAACAATATTTTCATGTAAATATAGCTGTAAATAACCCTGAGTGTTTGTATAGAGAGTCGGCGAGTAATATTTTTATCAAACTATTTTTTTATACAATTTGAAAACCGTTATAGCTAACTTCGCATGGATATTATCGTGTTTCGGAACAATAGTGTTCATCTTACTGTTTGTCCAAAAATAAGATCTCGTATACTTAATCAAAGTTATTAATTAGAGGCAATTTAGATGATAGATATATGTAGGTATTAAAGTTATTGATAGACGACAGGCGATATGGAACCATTTAGTAATAATTTCATTTGAAACTGTGATGTCTGTTTTAAGGCATTTGCTATTATGAGCCATTTTTGCATTCCTTCAAGCATTTACCACATAGGATTGCATCGCATTTAACTGATAATTTAATATCGCATGAAACATTTTTCATTCCACTCTAATACTGGCCATCAATTCAGTATTCAATTGCATTTTACCGTATTATATTGTTCCTAGTATCCATGTCACTTTCCCTAGTCTGTGTGCACTCGAACTGCCGAAGAGTGATTGTCGCCTCCATGTGTTTAAGCTACCGTAAATAAAAATTCTCAATAAAATGGTTAAAACGATATACTAAAAGCGCATATTTTATGTGCATGTAACTTAAACACACCAGGCGTACCTTTGGTCTGGCAACTTAATCAATGCAATATTTAGAACATTCCTATTTCAATACACTCTTCTAGATTAAATTGCTTGAAAGAAGCGACAAAACGTATATGTGTTACACATTGTTACGATCGATGTAAGTACGATGTAGACGTAGTGCGAGGTCTTGTAATGCCTTACGCTTTTTACTTTTGAGTTATCATTTTATTCCGCACGTATCCCATTCATATTCATTCTGCCGAGGGTTGGCATTTTCTAAAACATACGGCCTAAGTACAAGGAGCGGTGATGTATATGGATGGGTGCGTGCTGGGAGTTAGATAGCTCACATCTGTTCGCAGGTAATAAGGGGTGACCATTAACTATCATTGAATTCTTTAGTATTTAAGTGTACTAATGAGAGGCTTATTGTTATGTGTAGTCAAAGCGTGGAGCGGCGTGAACAAGCCCGCGCTGACCTCAAAGGATTGGAGGACACTGTGGCCAAGGAGCTGCAGACACTGCACAATCTGCGCAAATTATTTGTACAGGATCTGCAGGCGAGTACAAACAATATTGGAATGTCTGATTAAAATTGTTAATAAATTTGTGTGCATCATTGTTATTAACATCATTGTATCGCGCAGGCAAGGATAAAGAAATCCAACAATTCGGAAGAAGGCGCCGAGGAGGAGGGCGGCTCGTTGGCTCAAAAACAGAAGATATCGTTCTTGGAGAACAACTTGGAACAGCTCACCAAGGTGCACAAGCAACTTGTGCGCGACAACGCAGACCTGCGCTGCGAGGTGCCCAAGCTCGAGAAACGTCTGCGAGCAACTATGGAGCGCGTCAAGGCACTGGAAACAGCACTCAAGGTACATTTTATTGCTCAAACTAAAAGCATTTATGTCAATTAACATTTACAGGCACTTTTGAATTGTCAAAGAGTTGGTCAGTCAGACACAGGAAGCTATTTGCCCAATCCCAAGCGTAATAGGTTCCTATGGAGAAGACTGGACAAGAAACTTCGCAAGGACAGTCTTTTAAATCAATTTTTTTTACGGTTACGCTTGTTACTAGCATAAACACTGCGCTTGCTAGTTACGCGGATACTGCGGATTGAGATGAGATCGATGTGATATTTATTTTTCTGGTACAATTTATCGCGCTTTTTACTATTTCTGTTGAATATGGGGGGTTTATTTATAAACGTTGCTTAAAGTTAAGTAATGATTAGCGACTGTTAAACCATACATTTTTGACGTTTGATCGTCACTTAACTTAAGCAACGTCTATAAATAAACCCCTGAATCTCTGGCGCTTGTGAACTTTTATCGCACTTGATAAACATTTTTTGTTTATCAAAAGTTAGCTCCTAATCTTGTACGCAGTTTTTCTGTTTTTACTTGGTCATTTATTTTTATATTTAAGTCAACCACCCATGGTTTGAGTGACAACGATGTTTACCCTTACACCCTGTATATTAAGATTGTTAACTAATCATTTTATGTGTTGGATTTGCAGGAGGCAAAGGACGGTGCCATGCGTGATCGCAAGAGATATCAATTTGAAGTTGATAGAATTAAAGAGGCTGTGCGTGCTAAGAACCTCGCACGGCGAGGCCCACAAGCCCAAATTGGTAAGTAGAATTTTAAATTGATTTAATGCATAGTGCTACAAGGGATAAAAAATATTAACATTGCGATTTTTTCCAGCGAAACCCATCCGTGCTGGTGGTGGCCACCTAGTGGGCGGCGGAGCGCCCGGCGTGGTGCGACCTGCGCCCGCGCAAGATATCAAACGGAAGTCGATCATTGTGGGCGCGCGAGGTAACTATATTTGAAAATATATGTCCACCTGTCTACAATTAATGACAATTCATTACTAAATAAGTATGCATTTGTTACAGATGAGAGTTGAAGAGATAGCGTTACATCATAGAGAATTTAAATGAAACTTCATAGATGTACCTTACAGGGGCGACGAAAATAATTCTTTTAAAATCATAACCATTATTATAATTATGTGTCTATGGAAAGCCTAATAATAAGTGCAACAAAAAATAAAGAAAAATATTGGTAGTATTCTCTTAGGCTTAATGTTTTGAGCTACCTAATATTAAAGTCTATAAGTGCACATGGATTTAGAACAGTTAATAGCTTTCTGCGATATAATATATCAGGTTTCATATAAATTCGATATAGTACCAGTTCTAAAATAAAAGTATTACGGTTTGAGCAGACCGAAGCTTCAATGGTCTTTTGATGTTGCTATTTTTAAATCAGATATAATATTTTTATGAAATGACAAAAAGTATTAATTTAGTTTCTCATTATGGATGCTTAAACTCGATTAAATGTTCGATGAACTTAGAGATTATTTATCTGCTTGAGAAAGAAATGCGGCAGACTGAGACGTGAGCAATCATTCAGTACAAAGACATACCGAGCCAGTTACCAATTTGTGTGAAATAGACGGGATTTACATGCTCTCATTTCTTTCTCATATGGATATAAAACAATGATTTCCAAGATGCAATATCTCGTTATCTTTAAGAATATGCTGTGAAATTAATTGCAGAATTGCATATGCTGCCGCACAAATAAAATAAAAACAAAAAAATGTAAAAAAAATATATTAATAATATGTATGTTACTTACTGTCGGCGTTGTTATCAATTCCACGTGTGGTGGCAAATGCAGAGCAGTGTGCATCTTCAATGTGTAGTTGTAGTTTAAGCTTCTTTAATATATATATTTTTATATATTGTGATAAGCGTTGATATGCCGACATGCGAGCATTTATTTAGTTAACGAAACGAAAACCTTTGGTATATGTTCACAAGGTGTCATGGGTGATAACGAGAAGGTTCATAATTATTATTCAGATACATAAAGCTTCAGGTATCCGCTCATACCCGGTGAGTTTGCATTGGTTTCACGTGCGTGTGCCTGGACGACTTGCTACTACAAGCAAGTTCACTGTCACTAGGCACTGTCTGCGCCAGATTGACTTGCGATTCGATATTAGTGGGTGATTTTTGTATTCAATCATGAATATGAAAATCTCTTTCAACTAATCACATTTAGCTCCAGTGACTTGTAATATTAAACTGTAACAGTACGTTTGTTACTGCTTATGAAACATAATAACACACACATAGTTGTTGCATATTGTAGGTTATCATTCATTGCACCTTTCGCTTAGTCCCTCCTACTGCGCGTCACCTTCACGTTAGCTTGTGAGCTGTGATGTTTTTTAGCAAATATTTTACTTTTGTATTGCGTCTTTCTTGTAACTGTCTCAGTAGTAATTTTAGTCACTAAGTTACAATATCGGCTCTTATAATATAGTCCGTAACAATTAAGAAGGTATATTTTTAATTAAATGTATGGCATATTTCACTTCGGATCATCGTCTGACATCTGTTCACATGAAAAATAAATAATCTTTGGATAAATAACAGCGTCTAACATAGTATGTTTGATTGGTTAATAAAGTTCTCTATTTGCTTTAGGATGCATCAGCTTCGCAGTAGATCTGTAACTTATATAAGTACTTATGAATTAATCACGACGGATCGCAGTCCAGTATAGGCTTGCTGCATCTAGACACGGAGCAGTGTAGTGCCCATGTGGCTGCGTCCTATGAGGAGTTATGGAACTATAGCCGACTCAATGTCCAGAAAACCAAAGAAGAATCACAAGTTTTAGATTTATTGTTCGAGATTACTTACCAGCTGAAATTTTATGTAAGCCCCGAATTAATCAATGGTTCCAAAGCTCCTTAGTGTGTTGCAATACATTTATATCGTTTAGATGTAAAGTTGTAGTAAATTATTTCACACTTAATTTAGATACATGATTTTTATCATATTTTATTTATTGTATTACATAAAACTAAATTATCTCGTTTTTTTTTCACTTGTGAAGTGTAATAAATGCGCTTTTTATATACCTCTAGTTACATTATTTTAAAATCATGATCAAATACCATATATTTTGCATTCAAAATTAGAGATGCCTACAAAGATGCATTCCACGAGGAAAGCACATTGTATCTTTGTTAATCTTTAAGATAGTTGTTTTGTTAAAATGTAGTTAAAGAGGCTATCCTCGGTTTCCACTCGCCTGTTGCATAGATAGCCCTAGCCGGAGGTCGACGCGCCTCAGACGCGCCCGAAGGTGGGCAACCCCAAACCGACAGGCTTGCCTTTGCACCAAGTGATTTAGTTTGTATTGACATCTTTTGTATCATGTATTTTAATATATGGAAAATTCTCAGAAAGAGTTTTCTTGATTTTTTTTATTTATTATGAAAATAAAATCATGAATTTATTTGCTAAAGCGTTTTTTATTGAACTCGACCCCTATTATTACCTATTGTATGCCACTGCCGATACTCTCATAACTACTACGCGAGTGCTCCGTTATTGGGCACACACAATAATGTTAGCCTGTATACCAATAGCTTTGTTGGACTGTACTACCACAGATCAGGATCACGAGATGTGAAGGAATTTTACGGATTCGCACGCGCATTAGGTACGTAATAGGGCGTATATAGGGTGTTGCGCTTATTGATAGTGTGTATGTGTGTAACTAAACGGCACATCGACGACACCTCGTCGGTGGACTGTGATACTGAACATAGAACATAATACTCGAGATACAAATTCCAGTATCTACTTGCGACTACGCTCATCTATAAACTTATTCATATGAATCCATTCATCATTATCATTATTATAAATGCGAGAGTAACTCTGGCTGTTACCTTTTCACGCCTGAGCGGATTTGGATAGATACACACAGATAGACTATGACCTGGGTTAGGACTTATGAAAACAGATCTTCGCTAAATGTCCTAGTTTTTGAGATATAAATGTGGCCCTGCTGGGGACTCTCCAGATCGGCCACCTATAAACCCTTATATGTTTTGAGCCAGTGTTCAACTAATTCTGATATTTGGCGACTAATTTTTTGTGTACTTAATCAAAATTAAAATCCCTGATGGTGGCCCTGTCAGAATCAATCTTATCCTGGTATAGTATGTTCACGTGGCGGCTTGTAGCTATATGATAACAGCCGCACGGATCTATCGAAGGTTAAGCTACGCTTACCGCGCTCGGTTCGTGGATGGGTGACCATGCTACATTACTTATCGAGACCCCTTCGTGACTTGGATTGGTCCCGGCTGTTATGACAGTTGTTACAGGTAGTCAGAAGCCCAAGTCTGACCAGTGTACATTTTTGTATAGGAGTCTGACAACCAGTCTTACCAAAGGGCATCGTGTTACTCAGTAAATTGGTTGTGTAGATCAGATAGGCAGTCACTCCATGTAAAATACTGTCAACTGCATACGGTTAGACTGGAAGACGGCCCAAAAATAGTTGGGAAAGGGCTAGGAAGATTGTTTGACCGAGTATGTTCCCGTGCTAGTATTGTATATGGATACTTTTATAAAGGAAAAAAAATACGTCATCTATATGTATTGTGGTTTACTGATACATAACATTTCTACATCCTAAATAACATGTATAAAATATTCATTACATTAGTTCGTGTAGGCCATTACGGAAACCCCGAGATGATTATGTACCTACGTAGCAAGTTATTTGGATGTAAAATATATGTTTACTTTTCCCTATGTGTCTGTGTGTGTGTATTTTTATTATCTACAATAAACACACTATAATACAATTTCATTTTAATATCTTATAAGTTATTTTAATAATAATACGTCATAAATACGTCCAAAACATCTATTCGCTACATAATACAGCTCTAGGTTCCCAATAATGAACACGTGAATACATACACATCTTATAAATTCCATTTTTATTTACATAAAATATATTATTTTATTTTATTATCTTTGTAAAAGATCGGCTTCTATAATACGCAAATATAACATTACAAGTTCGATCAAAACTTATGAATAAGGTATACTAGTTAATCTTCTATAAATACAACATTTCATTTCTAACATAAAAATAAATTATATTTTTAGTATCTTTAGCTTTATTGTGCATAATATCTAAAACTCAAGTTATCTTAGAAAGTGGGTCAAGAATGTACTCATTTGTTTCAAAACTTTACTGCCTGTTTCACCACCTATAGATAGGTTCCGGTTATCTGATCTGATAGATCATCCTCATCATCATCATTTCAGCCCGACGAAATCCACTGCTGGACATAGGCCTCCCACAGCCACTTCGACCGGACCTGTGCTTCCCGCATCCAGCGGATTCCTGCGACCTTCACAAGGTTATCAGTCCACCTTGTTTGTGGGGGAGGCTGTGAATGATCTAACGGATCATTTCATACAAATCCTGTTCTATTCTTGAATTTATGCGACGGATAGTGATTATCCGGAAACTGAGAAACAGGACCTTTGCGTATTTGTTTACGGAAGCAGATTGGCATCAAAGTGCATTGTATGAAGAAATAGAATCATTCGATTGTTGGCGACCTAGTGTGTTATTTAAACCGTTCTCCTTAGCAGTAGATGAAGTTCTGTAACAAATATAAAAGAATGAACATAATAATTAATGATTTTGGTATAACCGTATTATATCGAGCTTTAGGGTGTTTCCATTGCAGCGAAAACGCCCCTTAAGAAAGGGACTGTCGTGCAGTTACGATTGTCAGAGACAATTTGCTACACAAACTGCCGCGTTCGAAATAAAAGTATTGTATACGAACCCAAAGAAAGGTAGCAACGTGATCAGTTGTGCGCGGTTGGTGCAGTCCCTAAGTTCTGGAAGCACGAGTAGTATGTGTCGCAGATACGCCTGGAGAGCCACTCGCCGTTGTTCAACCAAATGAGCGTCCTATAACAGAGAAATACATTTCATAGATCGTCTTTTACTTAGAGGGGTATGCTCGTTCGCTTCCCATTAGGCCAGATCAAGATACGGAGCAGGGCAATTAGTTAAAATAAATAATAGATTATTATGAATTTTACGGCAAAGGCAACGGGTAAAGTCTTTTATAAAAACTTTTTGAGTTTTTTTCAAGTGTTTGCCCTTGTAAAGGTACTTCACTGACCCGTTTTCGTAATGTTTTCTTTGGTGGAAACTTATACGTCGCAATATCAGGATGACATTTTCTTAGCTGCATATGTAGCTCGTGAAACTTTGCGTATCTGTGGTAAACGTTCCACTCCTCTTGTCCTATCTTCAGGTAGATCTGAAAATCACACATTCATGATATGAAGGACCTCACAAAATGCTATCACACCCAACGCAGTTTATAACTGGAACTTTCAACTTTATATCAATCAGCTCAAGGTATAGGCGATATTCGTTTGGCAGAGACAATAGCGCTGAGCCAGGTCTGCGCCGGCCCTAGGATTCATGCATGAGTATAAAAAGCGTTAATTTACCTGATAAACATGATATGAATGTGTTTTCTTCCCAACCAGGAATGCACTGGGTATGTGAGCCTTAACATTCGACTCGGGATAATCCAGCACTTCCATAGCCGATATACTCTCATATTCTTTGAGTCGCTGCTGCAGATATGTATTGAACTCCATAAGCTCGGCGTGCATCTCGGCCACCTACAAATATATTGGTGGCGGTATAAGTGCAATCAACGCATGTCCATAGTAACAGTTTGATTAACCCTTTCCACCCGAGTTGAAATGACCGTGAGTTTTGACTTAACTAAATTCTAGGCAAAATTTGAAACAACTTTTGCGAACGCAACCTAGCCCGATCGTTCGTGAGTCTATGTAAGAATGAGTAAAAAAATAGTTTTGCATTGTGCGCGCACGTTTTGTCCTGCCAGTTCGTCGAAAACCGAGTGAGGGATGGCTGCGTTTTTAGATTCCCGCGCCTCCGCACGTAAGTAGATCGATTTTTAGTATTTGTATTGGAATATTTGATATTATTTGATAATATTTGGTTAAATATATGTTTCTTCAGACATAGTCATCAGATTTTTGCTAATTGGACCATCAGTTTCGTAATAATTTTCTGTCAAAATTGAACACGCACGATCATGCAACATCGGTCGTAACACGTGAAATTTTTACATTTTGTTATTTTGTGTTTTATTTGTTGTTTTGGTTCCATAGTGTGTTAAAATGGCCTTTTCTTCTTTATTAGGGGTTCGAATTACGGATGATGCAATATTAGATCAATTGCTGGACGGAAATCTATCGGAGATTGAAGATTTTGAGGATGACGAGTACGAATTGGATTTTGAACCAAATACCCTGTTTGCTCAATTGGCTAGTGAAGATCTCTCCGATGGTGACAGTCCTAACGAAGATGAAGAAATAATTAACCATACGATACCATTGACATCTCCGCCGGCAGTGCAACCACCCTCTTCATCGGCGCCGCAACCCCCAGCTTCATCGGCGCCGCAACCCCCAGCTTCATCGGCGCCGCAACCTCCTGCTTCATTGAATGCGCAACATCCTACTCCGTCGAGGACGCAGTCTCCATCAACTATGCAGCCGCCTTGCCCATCGTTATCATCCACGTCACGTCGGTCATCACATCGACAAAGGTCAGTACATGCATCTTCTGAGCGACCGATATCAACCACAAGTACTCGAGGACGAAGATCGACGTCGACACCATGTAGTCGAGGAAGATCTGCTTCCACACCAAGTAGCAGGAAAAGAATATGGAAGCAGGCTCCATTCGTAGATAAACTGCATGTCGATGTCGATGTTGCATCGAGTCGATGTACTCGATCAACAGATGGAATATTACAGAAACTTCATCAAAACAAAAAAATGGACATTAAAAGTGTTAACGCACTTTTTAGACCTCGCATTGGTGAACTCTTGGAGGCTGTATAGAAACGACTGCAAGAGTAACAATTATCCCAGAAAAGACACGATGCCTTTACTCGATTTCCGCTTGGATGTGGCCGATGCCTTATCTTGCTGTCCAGATAGAGCTCGAAGGGACAGTGAAGATGATGACCACTTGTCAGTCCCTCGTCACGATTATAAAATATATAGACCAGCGAATAGACCGTCAGCAGAGAAACGATATGATGGGTACGAGCATTTTCCCACCAGCGACGACATAAAAGCGCCGAGGACCTGTAGGTTGGAAACCTGCAGCAGTCGTTCTAAAATTAGGTGTGAAAAATGTGACGTGTATTTATGTTTATCTCGCGATAAAAATTGTTTTAAGACTTATCATACACAATAATACAAATATCGATTTAATTGATTGTTGATCTCATTGATTGTTGAAGTGATTATAGTTTATTTGTGTTTTATTTTTGTTCTGATTGTAGAAATTAAGAAGATCTCATTTGTAATACCTGATTTTATTAAATAATTTTAGTTTTCTTATAATACTGACTGATTAAAGTAAATACGGAACATAAATATTGATATTTTATTTTAATTTATGTGAATTATCGAACTAAATCATTCATTATTTACACATACTCACGATCGTGCGACTAGCAAATTATTCCTGAACCTCACGAACGTGAGGGTCTGATTGCTGAAGACCAGCTGTCATGAGATTTTTTTCAGTATTTTTTCCAGAACCGCTTAAGCAGTTTTAAAACGTTTACTAAGTTTTTGCCGATCTATGCGAGTTTTGTAGCTCCCGGTTGCAAAGGGTTAATGGAACCTTTATTTTCAAGCAGTAAAGGCTATGTTCGTATATCATGTGTTTTAATGACGTGCGTTTGACGCGTTTACCTGGACTAGTTTCCTTTCATACTGATCAACTTCCGCACTATCCCCGGATTCTTGTTTTAAAGCCTTCCCAATTTCAACAGCCGACATGTATTGACGCAATTGGTCTTTCAATCTGTCATTTTCTCTAAAAATGAACATTTATTAGAACTGATGAATAAAAATTCCACTTGACCACACCACGGTTGGACAATATACCGTCAGAATATATACTATATTCTAGAATATATACTATATTCTGAAGATATTTTGTCCTACCTACAGAACACCCACGTTTTACTTACTTGCTCAGATCTAGTACTACATTTTCTAACTTCTTAATTTTCTCCTTACTGACTACTTCCATTTGGGTGAATTTCATTTGCAAGTTTAAATACTCTTTTTCCTTATTTTCTAAAATCAAACTTAGTGTCTTATCCTCTGGTACAGCTTCGTCTTCTGCAAAACAAAGCTCTAAGCATGAAGTACTTCCATCAATACTTCCTGCAATCTCTTCACTGTCACTTTCAGATATTTTTAAATTATTTATACTTAATTCAGATACATCGTCTTTTATAACGTTGTTTACATCAATACTGTTTGAAGATGAGAATATTTCCTTTGCACATTCTGATAGTTTCGACAGAATTTGTGAAGGACTGTCCATAGCTTTGACACTGTCTGGAAAGAAGTGTCTCAGACTGCTCTTGTATTCTGAGCTAGTGGGTTCACTACTTGAAGCAGCCTGAGAAACTATTTTAGGATCTGGTGAATTGAGGCAAGTCGCCGGTGCACTGTTCCAAGCGGAATTATCTCCTTGTTCTGCAGCTCCATGAGAAGATTTTCTCTTATTTGCATTAAGATTTTTTTGTTCATTTTTATCAAAAGATATAACTTGGCGCAAAGGCCTTCGTTTTAAATTACTCGATGATTTCACAGGCATTGGCAAAGGTATCACATGTTCTGCTTTGTTCGAATGATTAGCTTGTTGTGAGTCATTCAACTCTGGTCTGTCGATTGATAACGCAAACAAGACTGTTGATAAACCTGAAATAACAGATACAAATTATTATTAGTACCCATTTTATTTCTTTTTAATAAAATACTATGCTCATGTAAACTTTCATCAGCTTTTCATAAGGGGGCTTTATTAAACAAGGAATTTTACTACTTTTTTTCATCATTCATTAAAATTAATTATGATAAATATTTAACCTGCAGCCATGCTTGGAAGAAGATGAGAGGTATCAGGATCTCTGACCAGAGCCCCTTCCTCATAATATTCCATTAGCAGACCATGTGCTACCCAGCTTTGAAGATACCTGATAAAAAAATAAGAAAAATATGGAAAAATATTTAGTTTTTTATTTTTTGATCTCTTTCGTATATTTACCTGTCTAGAGATCTCTCATTTAAAGTTGCTCTAAGAAAAGCTCTGAAATATCCTAGTGGTGTGTTGATGTTAGAGAGGATTTTAAACCTTTCCTTTTCATGCTTCGTTAGATGTAGGCAAGTGTAACTCCAAAGAGAGTTACCTGAAACAAAACAATACTTACAATAAGTTTCCATTGACATATTTTTTAAATTAAATATGTTTATATTATAAAAAGCGAAACTATTTCCGAGAATATTTTTTTATCATATAACATTATCTTACCAACATTAACAATATTAAAAGTGAAGTTTAAACCTGCTGTAACCAAATTCTGAATTGCCGAGTTTGATAAATTAGTTCTAATTCCATGGCTAAGCAATTTCTCCCATTTTTCGCATAGTTGTGCTATTCTGAAATAATCACCTAGTTAATATTAAATTTGCTTAAACATTCACAGTTAATTAATAGAAGTTATTTTTATTTTTATCACCTTATATCGTCTTCAGTGGCTAACTCAGATTTTCCTCCAAAACGAGTTTGACAATTTTGTACACAGTTTTGTAGTTCCTGATAAATATTTTTACCATTTTCAATCCTTTTCTTTAACTCCTCTCTATTGTCTATAGCATTAGCTATTGTGTTTAGTATCTTGCTATTCTGAAAAATAAATAGTTTTTTAAATTTTTTATTCCTTTTTTCTTTCTTGATTTTTTACTATAAACAAAATCATTTTAAATACAGTATAATTTTTTCAATTTGTATTACTTTTTTTTTGTAAAAAGCTATTAAAATATACCAAATAATTATTATTAAATAGTTTCTTATTAATCACATTTCTTGGTGAATGTTAGAGAAATGTGATTAGTAAGAAACTATTTAATAATTATTATTTAATGTGGTATGAAGGCCACTTGCTGTTGGTGAGTGCATCATTAGTAATAAGAGTGGACTACAATTCAAGAACCCACTATTTTAACACATACAGAATAATGACACATGTACTTCAATAATAAAAATCCTATGATGTTTACTGAAGACTACACACATTCCATTATACTCCACTGCTATCTTACAATAACTAACTTACATTGGATTGTCCAATTATAATTCTTAATAGAAATATTTAACACATATTTGTATGTAGTAAGGATATTATTCACACTTTCATACTTAGACTAACCCCGGATTTATAAAAGCTTGATCAACTCTGATTAGTAATCTCCTACAGATTCGCTTTCAGAAACCAATAGTCATTTTGCTAATGGAGGTACACTATGCACTAATCTCAATTTATTACAATGCTACATACAGCTTCATCTATTTGGTGCTTAGAATACTGTTTGGATGTATTATAGTTTGCTAAGTGCACCATTTTGACTATTAGGTACTTTACATCAAAGCATGATTAATTAACAAAACACACACAAGGAGTTATCAAGTATTTTAATTTGATACCTGCTAGCTTTTAAACAAAACGGATGTTTCTAGTTTATAAGTCGTAGCCAGAAAACCGTTAATAATCAAGCCTTCTTCTAATTAAATGGTTATTTATTTGTATGTAAGTGAAGTGGGTAGGTATTAATGTAACTTCAGTTCAAAACTTGGATAGGACAATGTAAATACTCATGAATGTTTGCATGTAAAATTAGGCATTGGCCTTATTTCTAACATGCATTTGTGTGCAGTTTATATTCATTTAAATCATACAATAATCGTAATTACATTACTGAGTGACAGTGGTCATTTCTTACCATGTTATTGGGCCCCCGTAACTCATAACATAACAATAATAGAAATTCACATAGTCAAATAAATCACATATTCTTATAAATTCTAACAACTACAAGTTACATAGAAAGGTAAACATTATTTATTTTTGACTTTCGTTGTATTGTTGTATTTGACTGCCAATTTGTAATTTTGAAGGATGACATCTTGCTTGAATTGAATAGATTACAAAGCAGTGGCCAACATGGCCAATTTAGTCCTTAAAAAAAAAGGTTGTTTACCGAAATAGGACTGTTACCATAATTAGTATATTGTTAATGTAATCGCTGGCAACCATTAGTAAATTTTATAAAGTAGGGAATTAATGGAAAATCTTCTTCAAAATTCAACTTTTGCTTATTTATCAGAAAACGCAAGATGTGATAATAAAACAATTTCTGAACGCATTCGTAATTTTTGTCTAGAGATGTCCATAGTGTTTCTAAAGTCCTTAGTCGATTTTATTTCTAAATCAAAATTACATTGCATGCAATGTCATCTAATCTATATCTAAATCTAAACCACAGACTACTTAGAGAACTACTATCTAAACTAATATTAGAAACGCGAAAGTTTGTAAGTATGGATGGATGGATGTTTGTTACTCTTTCACGTAAAAACGGCTGAATGGATTTGGATGAAATTTGGCAAACAGATAGTTTCTATCTTGGATTAACACATAGGATACTTTTTATCCCGATATTTCCACGGGATCGAGACTTAAGTGGGTGAAACCGCGGGGCGCAGCTAGTACGTATATAACATTAAAATGTTGTTAAAATGAAAATATGGACTTACAAAATTACAAACATTAGAATCGGCAATACAACTCTCTTAAGTTCATGTAAGAGCATTGAATTACTATTTTATGAAATCATGACATTTTGCACTTATATGAACGTTGTATTTCTGTCTGAGTAATTCGAACGAATTAAATATGAGTATTCCCAGGTTGCCTTTGTTGCGATTGTTCGCCCCTTATCGCGCTTATCACGCTGATAACGATCCAATCCGAGTTGCACCGAGCAGCAATCCTGTAAAAGTGAGGGTGCCGGGCGATTGGATTCACTCGTAGTGGTCTGCGTCATTTAAGTAGTAGTCTATGCTCTGCGTCCAGCGCTCGGTTTGGCAACACATCATGTTCTGGTTTGCGACTGTTCAATATTCTTCCTGAGTCTGAGGATACCTCGTTGAGAGATGAAACACGTGTCGATTTCATACAGGGTTCTTATGACTCTAGGAGAATAGTTAAGCGAAATAGGTTACCAAATATATCAACGTCTATTGTATTTTATAGTGGATTTTCGCAAAGTCACGCCTGAATAAATTAACTATCGCCGAAATTACGAAAGGAAAATGGCAATCTTGAATTCTTTTACTTAGCAAATTAGTGTGGCTAGGTTATCGATCTATTTAGTACAATTTTGTAAAGTCTATTCATTTGGTTAAATAACCTGAATGAACTACAGATTGGATCAATCCTTATCCACACAATCGTCAAACAGTCCAACTGTTCGTCCAACCTTCCACGTGTAGAGAGACAGTTTGCATTAGGCTTGCAGAAAAAATATCGATATATCGAAATATCGATATTTTTTGTCCGATATATCGATATTTTTTGTCCGATATATCGATATTTCCAGGCGATATTTATTATTTCGATATATCGATGTATCGATATAAAATATCAAGTATCGAAAATGTATCAAAAACGATATATTTTCAATAGCAAAACTGTCGTCGCCGCTGACTAAAACCGCTGGAATTCAGAGCCGTAAAAATTATTAGTATTTTTTTCCTAGTTGGTATTAAAATGATTATAAAACTTGAAGTACATAAAGTAATTTTTTTTTTTTTAATTTCACCGGTATATCGATATTTTTTTTTCGATATATCGAAATCGATATTGATACTTTTTTACACTTGTTGCATCCCTAGTTTGCATGTTCGTCGATGTTGCATCGTGTTGGCACGCGATCGCTCCCATGGCGGCAAAGAGTAAAGTAACTATATCATGGCGGTAAATCGTACCCAGATCAAAGGAGTTTGCTAACTTTTACGAACAGACTGCCACACATCTGTGAGGTAATATGCACTCAACAAAAGATATAGCGCAGAAGCACCTACCACTTCAACTTCCTTCCTAGCATAGACTAATATATATATACTGAGCTTCCTAGTGAATGAGGTCAATGAGGTTTGCAACGTGCATATTGATATGAGTGGGTGGACATTGGATTCATGTGGGAGTGTTGGACTGTTGGTCGATGGTGTGGTGCCGGCATTAGGTCTCATAATCGTGTGTCAGCAGTAAAGCAAAAAGGCCTTCTTCCAAATTGCTAGATTGTAATGCCATATTAAAAAAGGTTAAAAAAAGGACCAATTAAAAAAAAAATCTTAAACAAAATGGCGTTACCAGCGTGAGTGTATAGAATTTGTAATTCGTTCGTGTGTAATTTACAATTTACATTTGGTATTTTCTTCCTAATTTATAAACTTCAAACTTGTTTAATTTACTCAAATTTATGATTTGTGGTTACTCTTTCTTTGTATACTTTGAAAAGTAAGATCGAAGTAAAGAAGTTGTATCATGAGTAATTACGAAGATGATCAAAGCGAGGATGGAGAATTAGCGCGTAGCCCTACTCAGGATGAAATGGATTTTAGGTAAGTAATCATCAAATATTGTAATGTTCTTTTCCCTAAAGATTGTAATGTAAATGTTGTGAAATATCGTGTCTGTCAAACAATGTGAATCCAGTCTAGTCGTATTGCTTTTCTTCCTTGTTCAACGATTTGTTTTCACATCTGCTACGTAAATACCAGTACCAGCTATTTACGTCTCCCATCATCTTCCTGAGGTTAATGAAAACCTTCCTGTGAGCTGGATTGGGTTTTACCTATCGCGTATGAGGAAAATGGTTTTGCAGTAATGCGTATGTAGATGAAATGAAATTCTAGTTTTCGTGTCTGCCTAACTAATGTTATATCACAAATGTTTACAAAAATAATATGGTTCGCGTTATATCGAAGAATAACTTTGTTGTCACTAAATTTTGTAGGTTTCATATTATCAACCATTGGCAAAAAATTTCAAGTTGGCTGTCTGTAGTGTAAAGTTATTATCTGGTCAGTAGTTAAGTATTTGGCCACATCAAGTTATCCACTATCCAGAATTATGAGTACACATAAAAACATTTTTCTTATTTTTATATATTTCACGATACTCTTGACTTGATAATTTCTGACACTTATGGTAATTTTATAGTTTATCTGACGAAGATCGCGACAATGCCGATTCCTTAATTATCAAGCCTCCCCAAGCTGTAATTCGTACAACACATCGGGACAAAAGAGGTCATAAAAGAACCGTCAAGGATAGATACAAAGACAATGCTAGGAAAGAAAAGAAACATCTCTACAGGTAATTATTTTTTTAACAATATTTTTGATTATCAATTTTATTCTTGTAATATAAAAGGCTTTAATTACTGTTAACAGTATTGTGATTTTATTGCTTTTGGTATAAGTTATTGTTTTGTGTTTATATAATTCTGATAAGTTAACTTAATTTTGCATCTTAGAAAAACAATAGTAATAACTAGTTTGCCGTGTATGAACTTCCAAGATCAGTTGATGCAGAATTTGAAGGAATATTTGTGAAGTATTTTGACTGTTTTAAAGTTTTAATTTATTTGTTCAATGCTTAGTGAGATATTTTTCCAATCTTCACTATTTCGTCACCTTGTTTTTAACATGTTTTTAAATCTAATATTATGTGCTTTAAGGTCTGACATCCTACTGACATTGGGAATGTTATAGATCAATCATAAACCTTTTTCAACAGGGAACGAGATAAGTCTGACAAATCAAAGCGAGAGATTAATAAGAATCCTGATCGTGAGGATATGGCCAAAGAGTACTATAGAGAAAAACAATATTATAGGGAGAAGGAAATGTATCGAGAAAACAAAGAAACATTTAGGGACAAGGAAGTCTACAGAGAGAAGGAAGTATACAGAGAAAAAGAAATGTATAGAGGAGATGGTAAAGATAACATGTATAGGGATAATAAAGATATCCGAGAGAAAGAAATGTATCGCGAGAGAGATATGAGAGAAAAGGAAATGTATAAAGAAAAAGAAATGTATAGTAAAGAAAAGGAAGTTTACAGAGGTGAAAAGGATCCATATAGAGAGAGGGAGCATTACAGGGAGAGAGAAATGTACAGGGATCCGTCTTTCAGAGAACCAACTAGGTCTAGAGAAGCCTATAGAGAGAAAGATATGTCATATAAAGATAAGGATATGTATAATAAAGAGAAAGATATGCAGAGGGAGGCTTATCTTGGTCGTGATAGACAGTATAATAAATATGCTGAATCGGAACGAAAACGTCCTGACAATGAAAGAATAGAATCTAGATTAAGATCATTAGCTGAAGAAGGCCATACTAATCATAATAATGAAAAAGAAAACAGAGATAGGACATCTGGAGATAAAGAATTGGAGGATTTAAGGACTAGACTACTGAATAAAAGAATAACCAAAGAGTTACAAGGCCAAGATGGCAAGAAAAGTTCTGAATATTATGAGAAGGAGAGTAAATCCTCGTCTCGTCACTCATCACTAGACAAACATCAAGAACATAGGAAAAATAAAGTTTTGTTTGCAGGTAATAATTGTAAATATACTTAGGGCGAATTTCACCAAACTTTTATGCCGAGTATAAGTCTTATCCTGCGAATAAATTTTGAATTTTTGACAGTTTTTCCATACAAAAACTGTCAGACGATATCTGACTTTGGTAAAATCAGCCCTTAGTAATATTGTTTTATCTTGGATAGAAAACTGCTGTTTAGTTTATCATTAGCCTGTAGTACAATTATATGCTTCTTTATGCATTGTAGAGGTGAGATGTATTAGGTAAAATGCATACTGAGTTTTAGAAGTACACATCTGCCTAAATACTTATTCCAAAAACGAGGTACACGAGTATTCAGGAGTCTCTTATTGTTATTGACGTTTTCTTAACTAGCGAGTCTTCGTAATATCGAGATCGAGTAAAAAGGAGTGCTTTCGGTTTATGGATTATACTTAAAATTAAATCATATTGAAAAGATCCCTTCATACTTTACAGGCTACTTCAACAAATCGAATAAAAGTAAGTTCTTTATTAAATGCACCAAAAGTCACTTTTAATCTTAAAACATACGTTCACCTAAACAATAGGCAAATAGGTACTGTTCCAGTGACTTTAACAAACTGATTAAAAAAAACAAATATGGCCACAGAAGAATACAGATGGTTCACTACGCAAAATCATTTAAATAAAAAAACCGGCCAAGTGCGAGTCGGACTCGCGCACGAAGGGTTCCGTACATTATCTATAAAAACGGAAAAAACACGTTTGTCGTATGGGAGCCCCCTTAAATATTTATTTTATTATGTTTTTTAGGTTTTGTTGTTAAAGCGGCAACAGAAATACATCATCTGTGAAAATTTCAACTGTCTTTCACGGTTCATGAGATACAGCCTGGTGACAGACGGACAGCGAAATCTTAGCAACAGGGTCCCGTTTTGCCCTTTAAATTAAATTAAATTAAAATTTATTTAATTCAGATAAGAAGATCCATAAATTCAGATTTACAATTAACATAAAAACAAAAACAAAAATAGAATACACATACAAAATATTAAAATAAAATTAACATTTAAATTCAAATTATCACTATATTACCCTCTTAATAAAGGATCTCCACAGAGGAGAAGAGATCCTATCTGCTACAGTCTTCAGAATTCCTTTGGGTACGGAACCCTAATAAAGTGCAATTGAGGTCGCCACAGCGCTAATTACCTACAGTTATATTCACCTAGACCTAGAGGTTGCCTCTCTTTCGCGTAACTCATATCTTCTGACTCCGTTACGCTTACTGAATTGGCCCGACAAGACGAGCCAGCCGCGTACTTGTAGCTTCATACCTAAAATGCGGAGTGAACCAACTGTATTCATCTGTGATATTGTTAAACATTTTCGTAAAAGATTGTTTTGTAAGTACATACCTTACCAAAGGTATTTAATAATGCACGCAATTATACTGATTCTATCAGTATGGACATTAGGTTTAGAAACGTAAAAATAATAAATCGACTCGAGAGCCGAACCGAACGTCTCCGAATGACACTGCAACTGACCGAGCTTGTGGGTCGCAACAGTACCGTGCCAAACGCTTAAATACTCGAGAGGTCTTACGCGTCCAGCCAAAAACCTATTCCAGTAATCTATATCTATACTAATATTATAAAGCTGAAGACTTTGTTTGTTTGAACTTGCTAATCTCAGGAACTACTGGTTGGAATTGAAAAATTATAAAAGGCTATATAACATCACGCCACGACCAATAGGAGCGGTGCATAAATGAAAAATGTTGCAAAAACGGGAAAAATTATTTCTTTTTGAGAGCTTCTGTTGCGTGCGCTGCGTAAATGGTTTATGTTACGCAAATATCATGTATGGTGGAATTGTTCCTCTTTAAAAGTTCTAAAAAAAAGTCCGCGACTGCATAAATGTCTATATTTTAAGATTAACTCACTATAACTTTTTTTAAAGTAGTCAATTTTTTTCAAAATTAATGCATTTTTTGCGAAGGAGTTTTAACAGCATAATATTAATTCTTATTCAAATAAATAGTTTTAACATCAAGGGTATTTATGTAGCAGTAAAATACTTTTTAATTCATTCGAATCGGACATTTAATTTCGAAGTTATCACCAGTATAAAAATTCAATACGCGAACCGTTCGACGCCGGCGCCTCGCCGCCGCGACGTTCCCTACTCTAGAGAGGAGAGGATGGGCACACGGGTAGATCATGACCGGGAATAGGACATAGGATACGTTTTATCCCTATATTCCCATGGGATCGAGACCTACGCGTGTGGTACTGCGGGGCACAGCTAGTATACTATATACGTCTTATCTCTAATGCATTGTAGCAACAAAAATTAAGTATTATGAGCATCTTATAAAAATTATAACCTTGTTTAAGATAAAGAGAGGGAAAAAAGGAAACATGAATCCCGTACAGAGTTAGAGGCTAGAAGACAGGAGCATCGTCGTCGCGGCAAGAAGCGTTCTGTGTCGCCCACTGAGACCACCACAAAGAAAACTAAAACTGATTCACCAAACTATGGTGATTCTGTAGTTACTGTATCTGATTCTAGTGATGTTGAAATGAAAACTGATTCACTGCACTCTGAGCCTGAAGATGGTAAGTGACTATCACTGAATTTTATGGATACAAAATAATGTTTTGTGTAATCATCTTCGGTCAACAAGCACTAGTTCCCCAATACTACCTTCAAAAACGGCCCGAAAAATAGAGCGCGAAATATACTTTTGTAGTCCTATTTAAAAATAATATGGCCCAATTTAAATCCCAGCACAAAAATATAAATCTGCTTACACCACCAAATAACCAAAATACATTGAAACAACATAATTTAAATTATTTTAGGTGAGCACACTAACAGTGAAACAGAGGAGGATAGCTCATGCACGGAGTCGGACTCCGCAGCCGAATCTAAATCTGAGGGAGAAGAAGACGAGGAACATATGGATGATGATAAGTCTGATAAGGAGGAAAAAGAGCAAGACAGGATCAATGATAAGACTAGACCTCCATCTAAATCGAAGTCACCCAGCCCAGGCCTGTCCAAAGCCAAGCCTGACTCACTACCATCATCTCATGGATCACACTCGCATAGGTAAATTTCTTTATTGATTTCTGATTTGATGATAGGATAATGTCAATTTCGCGTGAGGAAGGCGGAGATTTTAGGCATCCAAATACTTGTAAATCACTTGATTCAAATATTAGGTTCTCCAAAGTATTTATGCCCTTAATCCTAAAGGTATAACATAATACAGGGTTAAATTAAATTAGCTAGCGAAACTCCACATAAGTGATGGGTATCGATATCTAAACACGATAAAAGAAAAAACAAACAGATTTTATTAACTCATGCTTAACAACACTACTCTTTGGCCCCAAAAAAAGAAACATCAAACCTTTTTTATTTTGTCGTGTTTAGATATCGATATCTCGTCTACGGAGTTTCGTTAGCTAATTTGACCCTGTATACCAGTCAACTCAGCCTATTGCAGTCAACTTTTGGACCACTGTAGGGCGGCCTGAGAGGCGTCTGCAGTGTCCAACACTGCAGGGGCCTCTCAGGCCGCTATCCGCATCCAACATGATATGTGTTAATTTTGAATTACTTTTTCAGGTCACTGTCCAGATCTAAGAGTAGAAGTAGATCACATTCCTTTTCACCTCCTCCTCCTGGAGAAAATGGAAAGACTACTGAGGAAGAAAAACCCAATGAAGATGATGAGGAAACGAGACAGAGAGAGGAAGCTATTAATGCTCTTCCTCCTTATTACCCTGCTTTACAGGTAATTATCATTTTATATTTTGGTAAACGAATAAATAAGTCTGAGGAACTGACATGCGCGATTCGAGTGTTGTCAAGCTTACAACTAGTTACTAAGTCGACACGTGCACTGTGCAGTGAATGTTGGCGAGTCTAATTTGACGGATTCCTTTCGCTCGCGCCCATGTCGTCAGCGCAGTCTTTTACTGTAGCAGTGTGCTTAGGTGGTACCGTGGTACCATGCGCTATGCTCTGATCACGCGGTCTTCGAAGTGTTTTAAGGGGCATTTTTAAGCCCATCTATTTGTCATTGCCTTGAATGTGTCCCATTGTCGTAAGAAAATATCTTTCATTACTCTGTTTGAACAAAGAAAATCATTGTTTGCTTGCAGGTGAACGATAGGTATCATTGCTCATGTAAAGCGACGCTACTATCTACCTTTTTTAATAGAATAATCATGATCATTTTATAAAAATATTAATCAAATAATTAATAATATTTTATAGGGGTGTCGCTCCGTTGAGGAGTTTCAATGTCTCAATAGAATTGAGGAAGGCGCATACGGAGTCGTTTACAGAGCGCGTGACAAAACAACAGACGAAATTGTTGCTCTCAAACGACTTAAAATGGAAAAGGAGAAAGAAGGATTCCCCATCACCTCTCTGAGAGAGATTAACACATTACTCAAGGTAAGATCACAATCTTTAATTTTATTATTGTAAGCTCACTTGAGCCATCACAATGCATCACTGCTCTTTTCTCGAAGGTATTTTATTTTAAAACTATTTTGTTTACTTTACATACGTGCTAGTGTTGAGCCGCGAGCTGTGAAGCACTCGATGGCTCCTGTGTTGAATTCATTTCATTAATGCCTTGTATTTTATTCCTACAGGCCCGGCCTCTTACCTGCAAGAGGGTTGTGCTAGAGGTGTGACCCGATTGCAAGGGTTAACAACTTCGATACGGGCGGGCTAAAAGTATCTTAGGAATTTATTCCAGGGGGACCAACCCTTCAATGCTTTCTTGTTACGTTCTACATCTTCGAATTTGATGGTCTACAAAAAGTAATTTTTTTATATACAATGCTTAAAATACGAACATCGAAGGTTACTATAAGATAATGATGCAAGTTATGATTAAGATCATCAAGAACATCATCAGGTAAAGTTAGGGAGTATTTTTAAGTTCTGCTGAAGTACGTCGAAAGTAATCAAAAGTGTTTTTAATCAATACTTTTAATTTAAGTATCACATATCTTAGGGATTAGGAAAACTCATGGCTTTTATACTCTTTATATCTAACAACTTTGTCCTACGACTTGGTTAACTGTTTGGCTACTATGTGTGGTTCTTTTTTTTTCTAAGCTGTGAAACAATGATTGAATATTATAATGAGTAAAAAATGTCTTAAGGTTTCCTGTAAATCCTGGTATGATAAGAGTCGGCTATATAAATTCATCTCATCTTCTGTGTTGGTACAATGGCCTGGCAACCCATACATAAATACATAGAGTGCATAATTTGCTCAATGATTACTTGAAATATAATTTCCCACTTTAAGCAAAAAAGTATGACAGGACTTAAAGTATATGTGTGCTGTGAAACATATCCCATTCCATTCTGACATTTCTAGAAATAAACTTAAATGAACACTCAAATCGTTCTTACTTATGCAAGACAGTCATGGTTACTCTATGAACCAAAATCCTGCAAATGTGTCATGAAATGTTTTATGTTTCCAGCACAACATATATATGTTTTTATTTCTCAGAGTTCAACAACAGCTGTTTATATATTCACTTTTAGAAATGCCATGTGACGCTTGACGCGGCTAATGCCCCCAATAGTGACGTACATGCACACGTCTGACAACGTGTGTGATTGAGATGGACGGCAAAATTCGACAGACACGCTTCTTGCGCGCACGACCTGCTTCGCATAGACAGTAGATATGAGTAATAGCTATGCTTAAACTTTACGCTAACAGGGGCAACTAAAATCCCACAATTCTTGGCAATTTCTATATAATCTTGGTATCACCGTGGCAATATAGTTGAACGCGGTTGTCAAGAATTGCGCAATTTATTTGCCCGAATAAACCCGCACCCTTAATATTACGGATTGTTCTGGTTAAATGTGTAAAACTAGTTCACTTTATGTTCTTTGCATTATGAATTCATAGTTAAACTATTTTTTTGTTTAAAAAAAAACTGTATTCATTTACCGGCACAACAAAATCAGGGAAATCGTAATATAAATCGACTAAATATGTGTTAAATAAAAACGTGTGCTCGATTGCACTGTTCTTGAAAAAGGAAGATTGAGAAATTACACTCTAAGGTTGAATTTCACATAGACTTACATAGACTACTAGCGCGGCTTATGCTCAGGTAAGCCCGCCATTGACATATGTATGCATAGCCTTGCATATGCGGATTTTTCATTAATATTCAAAGTCAAATTAAAATAGCTGGGAACTTCCCATCAGTGTGAAGTTTTGCTAGCAAGTTTAATATGGAGATTTCCTGAATATTTTTATTTCTTCATACAGGCTGTAAAAAGACCCATTGCATAGCCATACACATAGCCCTCAACTACGCATTCTGTACATACATGCATTGTGTAACATTGCACAAAAATAATGACTTTTATTTTTGGTGTGAAAAATCGCAGTTTACGGTAGTGCGCAACATAACGCACGCAAAACATTCTGTTTATGGGTGCATGCAACGGTTCAGGGTTTGTGGGGATATTTAAAATTTAGTTATTACATCTAACTTGCTTTCTTTAAAAAACATCTGAAAAAATTGTAACTTTGACAGACAGCGGAGCCTTAGTATTAGGGTCCCGTTTTACCCTTTGGGTACGGAACCCTAAAACTGATCACAATGACGGGAATAACAAGGGACTTTCGGCTTCGTGAAGCGTCATTTTACACCCAAAAAAAAAAAGGCTGCTAGTTTACTCAAAGGCAAGCCAGCTAGTTGTCAGAGCACCTAAATTAAATCAAATGTTATTTAGATTATTGCCAACTAAATAAAGTATCCATTTAACTCTAAAACGAAACAAATAAGTGTCAAATTGGCGCTAATTCAATCCAATTCGGTGCCCAGTTTGAACCAAAGCCTGAACAATTGTTTTATCAAAAAATTACAAAGATATTAGCGGGAAATTAATTCTATTAATTCGATCAATTTTGTTACAATTGAATCGAATATAATTTCATTCAAAATCGATAAGGCCTCTGGACCGCATCATTTTGTTCACTTTAAATTCTTTATGTAGCGCGTGAGTGGCGTGTCTGCGACTGTCATCGCGTGTCTCTATAGTTTATCGTAGTTATTTGACGTCTGCCTCGACATGCGTCACTAGAAAACACAGGACATTTTCCTCGGTCAACAAGTTTGTTTGTGTAACAAAGCAACTGTGACAATACAAACCATATGACATGTTTTAAATAGTGATCAGATGGTTCACCCATATACAAAAATCTGCAACGTTTAAATTAGTAATTATGTATGACATTTAAAAAAAACTCGGGGTTATCTTTATCTTCAGGATGATCATTGAGATTGCCTTAGCTCAAATTTACTCCCTAACTCGAGTTTAGGTAATTTCTTTTTACGGCGAAAATAATGGTAAATAAATAAAAAAACAGGATCTGCTTTTCAGTTAGTTCAGTCAAAGATTCATGATCTAATTTAAGTATTTTTTTAATACTAGTGGTTTATCGGTTTAAAGGTATTTTACCAGCAAATACTGTCTTTTCTCGCCATAATTCGTTGTTTTGTCAAACAATCACGACTAGCTTGCGTGAATGAGGTGAATTCTATAGAAATATCGATCCACACATATCACAGTCATGGCTTTCTGAGCTCCGGGCCGTCCGTTCTTGAGCATGCTCTGACGTTCACGAACAAACGGTCCAATCGACCCGGAGCCCGGAAGACCCTGACCCAGTATTTTGACGATAGAGCTTTATGGTTATATTCCAAGTCCAAACACGTTTATTGCACCTTTTTGGTAAAGCCATGTGGTCCTAGTAGTTAAGTTAGTTTTACTCATTTGGTACAAAATTAAATGAGAAAAGAGATACAAAGCAGGGGAATGTTTTACAATCTGTAATTTTGCAGTTTTCAACAACACGCCATCTTTTTCTCCGATTCCGCGACGAAGTGGTTGAAGCGTCTACGGCATATTTGTTTTTCTTACAAAGTTCAATGAAGTCCTGCTTGCTGACCATGAATCTAAGACAACGAACGCAACGTGAAGATTGATTATCTAGATCAGGGTACCTCTACCATTTTTCGGTCTTTAGGGTTGGATTACAAATGTTCTTTAATTATTAATTAATTTCCGTGAAAAAAAAAAAGAAATAAGCTAGCTTCATTATTTTGGTGACATTTTTTATTTTTATTGTGGGTTGCAAAATACGACTTGTCTGCTCTGGAATAATCAAGCTGAACAGCGACTGAATAATTAATTACCTTAATTGTATATTAGTAAAGGTGGCTACTGACATTACTACAGGCTTCTCATACTTGTATAGTATTTTTATCTCACGAAGCGAGGCACGCTTTATTTGTGGTAACCAAGTGTACAAACACCCTGTGAATTTGTGTGTAAGCGTAGGAGGTTTCGGCACCGTCCGACACAATGGCGAAGTCGGAAGTGTGTGTGACACTTCCGACTTCGCCTTGGCGCTGACACTACTCTTCTTCACGCACACATTCACAGCGTGTACAAACGCGCTGTAAATGTGTGCGACGCGCGTTTTACTTGTGGTAACCAAGTGTACAAAGAAAGACTTGGTTACCACAAGTAAAGCGCGCGTCGCTTCGTGAGATAAAAATACTGTAGTTGTGTAAGTAGCTGCCTTAAACGGGTCGTTTTCTTTGCCATGTTATTTCTCCGGGAGGCGTGCACCTCTGGTCTAGATTATCTTCAACATTGTTTACATTAATAATGTGCCCTGCTTTTTTGTCTGTAGAGTTTAGTGGAATATCGATTTCCGTTTATTACCATGCTGTTTATTTTTAATTTGAATAGCCGGTAACTGCTTCTTTCAACTTTTTAGGATTGAACATGTTGGTATATCCTTACTAGTTGAACGTATCAAACGCCCCGAAAGTTAACCAAATAGCGCTAGTAGTGTAGACTACAGCTTCTAAACAATTTCAATTTCTATAGTTGCTTTGTAGTACATCTTTCAACTTCAGAATGTTTTTAGTGATGTTCACTGATGTTTGAAAGTGATGAGTACTTTTTCCTACTAGCAACCTCTAAGAACCAGTTTCGCAATAGCTTAAGCATAATGATCCCACTGAGGTGAGACAGACCTCTCTGTGAGTGGCCCGGGCCGTAATCAGTCAATCTGTACTGTTAAGCATTTTAACAAACGGTTTTGCATAGTGAGACAGTACGTCAAAATATTTAACAGGACATTTAAGAACTCAACAGTATGGCGAAATTGGCACTGAGGCTCCCGTAGACAGGCGCGACACGACTTTGGTGGAACAATTTCTATGAAAACTTAGCGGACATTGTTCTACCGGTGTCGCGTCGCGCTGTTTCATCGCGCCTGTCTGCAGGAGCCTTTAAATTTTTTCTTAATAATGCTTCTAAAGTTCTGTGTAATCAAGCGGATATCTGGGTGGGAAACTATTACTATAATATTGATCGAAGCACTTTACATCAAACTAGCACCCTAATTGCGTAACACTCAATCCCAATTGCTCTATATGTTTGAAGAATTCTTCTAGTGACAACGTAAATAACAATAATTAATATTGTTGAATTGTCAAAATGAAAAGCATTGCAATTGTAAGTGTGTTCCGGAATTAGGCTGGTGGATGATAATGTCAGGCGTCAAGTACCATGCCAACGGTCATTGACCCCAAAAAATCATCAAATCTTTGTATTTCGTTTTATCATGTTGTATGAAACAGAACAAGGACACATTGAATCGGTTATTAATAAAAAATCTGATGTATAATCCTTCCCGATGTTACCCTGCCCAGTGATTTATGATCGAATGCGTTTGAAGTTGGATGAAGGTGCTCTTCCGATGGCGACCTTTACCGCAAAACCGCAGTGACAAAGCCGCCCAATCGCAATCTATGTAAGTCTAAGGGCGAATTTCACCAAACTTTTATACCGAGTTTATGTCTTATCCTGCAAATAAATTTTGAATTTTTGACAGTTTTTCCATACAAAAACTGTCACACGACAATTTTATTCCACGGATTAAAGATATCTATCTGACTTTGATGATATCAGCCCTAAGAAAACGATGGCAGTAATGTGACCAT
The DNA here is from genome assembly GCA_947522985.1 of Lithophane socia. Taxonomy (NCBI): domain Eukaryota; kingdom Metazoa; phylum Arthropoda; class Insecta; order Lepidoptera; family Noctuidae; genus Lithophane; species Lithophane socia. The sequence goes on along the minus strand of OX383258.1, from coordinate 9,498,785 downwards.
CTTTGGAAGCATTTTTATAGACTTACATAGCAACCAGCGATGTCGTAGCCTTCGGAAGTGAACCTTGACAAGGCGGAGATTCACTAACTTATTTACTACTTTATTGGTCCGCTATGGACGGCAAAGCGATTGCCAATGAAGCCTCGAAAAACGGTCGCTACTTTATTTTTTTGTTACCCGGTTGCCAAGGATTGTTTTTCCTTGCCTCCGGTACTTAGGCAAATAAGTAATTTCAGCCACACTACAGATGCATGGATTTTGCTATTTATTTTTAGATATATATATTTTTGTTTTGATAACATTATTTTAAAACATCTTGAGAGATGTGCTGTCCTATTCGCGTAGCATGACCACTTCTATTTCTACTCTACGAAGACAAGGGTATAATAATTATTTTCTTTTAATTTGTAAGAATTTATTTTTGTCTTCTAAATAATAAATAAATAGAAATTGTCTTCCATTTCGACGGTGATCATGCTTCGCGTGCTGAGGCGCAATTCCTGTAATTTTTAAGAACGCTCGCATTCGCGTCTCATTCGCAGTCTGTCAAAATTACTATCAATTTAACAACATTTTTGACAAGTTTGACAGATTGCGACTTGTATGTGAACTTTTTCTGGTGTGAGAATAAAGCATTGTATTTTATTTAAAAAAATTGAAACTGCCTCGTCACATGTAGAAGGAAAGTTCTATCGATACTAAAATAAGAAGAAACGTCAATTGTTATAGCTTTCTAATCAGAGTAAAAACGCATCAGTAAATCGCTTTGGTTTTAATAAACATGCCTGTTACGCTGATTATTTAAGAAAATTCACCCGATTATGACTATTTTGTCATATTTTCGTAGAAATATGTCGTTTTTAATGCATAGTTATTAACCCTCGATGTTCGTAGTTTTCTGCCATCAAATTCTATTATGATATTCGAAAAATATACATATCATGTCAGTAGTTCGAATAACAACTGGCATGGTAATGCGTGGAATTGCCCTTTTTGCAAACCTTATCTTGAAGGAAATAACCCTTATTAAATTATTGTGTAATAAACGTTTCATCTTGATATTCCAAGGCGAATTTAATGCTCCCATATGTTATTAAATTCGCCTCAAATATTTCATTATCATTATTCATTATTGTATTAATTGTTTCGTTGGAAACGGTATCTATTTTCTAGTCGGCATTGCTATATAAATAAAGCCTCGGTAAAGAAGAAATGTACATAAGATACAGTTACAGTATAATATTAATATTGTTGTGAAACCATCAATGTATTCCTTTGCCTCAGAAGTTCCAATTTAGGTATATCATAATAAATAAATTGATGTACATATAATAATTGATAAAACCTTCATTTTTGTTGTTAAATCCTGCACTCAAACTTCAAATAAAATTGTTTCATGGCAATGGGCATACTTATATCTATATAAGTTATATTTTTCGAAAATTATTGTTGTGGAAATTATCGCAATAACTGATTAAAACATTTAATAAGTCGAATTGCTTACGATAATTTCTATAACCTAAATATTTATCTGTGTCAATCTAGTTTATGTACAAATACTGTAAAATATTTGTAAGAAAACTTACTTTCGTAAATTAAAATCACGTATTTTTTTTTTGTGATTGTGCCAGTTTAATAATAAAAAGCCTTTTTCAAAGAATTATATATTAAAATTTTATATATACACGATATCCTGCGTGATTTTAATTATTGGACATCAGGACCACGTATATTGTTATCTACGGTTTGATTAAATAAGTACAGCTTTAACACCTGTCACGAGTGTTTGTATCTGAATATCATTGTCAATATTTATTTTGTTTCCGTGTTTGTTTTAATTAAACTGTAGATAGAACAATTAGTCATCGTAAAAGCCATATCACTCGATATGTTTCTGTTTTGTTGTCAGATTTGTTTTTTTAAATATTTCTCATTCCTAGAACAAAATATTTTGTTATCTGTTTAGTTTCAGGAGCTAAAGCAATATAACAAAAAGTTAAAAGACATTATGGATTTTACTAATTTCACAGTGTATAATTTTCTTCAAATCGTTGTCGTACAGTTATGACTACGATAACGATTCCTCGTATTATAGGTATCTGAAAATGTTTTCTTCACAATAAATATGTATTTTTTAAGGCAGTGGCAATTTTAGAATATTCTCTTTTTTGATTTTTCCACTATTATTTCTTTGAGAGATGTGATTTCAAGGGTTTGAAGATCTTATAGATAAGACTGTTATTAAATATAACAGCACTGGAATTTATTTTAAACTAACTCGTTAACTGTTTTGTTTTGTATTGTCAAGTAATTTTGTTTAAAAATCAGGAATAAGCATAATTATGTGTATTTATGTTGTAGTTTGGGTACATTTCTGGAGTGCATGGTATGTATTTATATTTTACTCAGTATTTCTATGGAGCCTCAGCATCAGCAAAATTTATTTTCGTAATTTATTAGTATTGCTATGTTTTTTTTATTGTTATTATATAACTGGTGTCTATGCTAAAGCCATACTTATGTACGCTTCATATCGGAGCTTTAACTTCGTCAAAAAGTATTTTAAACAGGCGTTTTTCTGTAGATTTAATAGCATTAGGTGGCCATAGTCACCCCATCGCCATTTGATTTGATTTTATTTTATTGCAATGTAGCGGCGAACAAGAAACTGGCATATGTGGGTAGAGGACACTTAACCAAACAAGAAATCCATACATGCCAGATTCATCGTGTGCCGCAACTTTAAATAAAAACCAAAATGGCGGTGGAATGACTATGCCACTTAGGTTCTACGCACTTAAAATTGGTATTATATAAGAATAAAGATGCGAAATAGTTATAGCTGCTACTTCATTATGTACCCAAACTGTCACAGCTGCATTAGTTGACATTAATTCATCATTAATATCCCATGACGGTGCATGTTTGTTTTGTATAAGACGTGCGCCATTTACAGTCCTCAGCATTATTATATCTCTGATCAACTATTGTGAAGCATTCATTTTCAGATAATTTGTATTTTCAATCGCATACGCGACAACGAAAGGGTTTGGACGATGATATGAAATACCATAGATTAAGAAAGGTCCGCCATGGCTGCCGTACTAACACGTCGCACATTCTGCTCTGTTGTTGCAGGGCCAGCACCCGAACATAGTCACAGTGCGGGAGATAGTCGTAGGCTCCAATATGGATAAGATATTCATTGTTATGGACTACGTAGAACATGACTTGAGGAGTCTCATGGAGACTATGCGTGGCAAGAAACAAGTATTTTTACCAGGTAGGCCACTAGTATCATTGTTGCCCAAAATTACATTTTTATTTTATTCGTTATCATCACTATAAAGCGTTGTTCTGCCCTTTACAGGAGAAGTAAAATGTCTAATGACGCAACTACTCAAAGCTGTCCATCATCTCCATGACAACTGGATATTACACAGGGATCTTAAAACTAGCAATCTTTTATTATCACACAAAGGCGTATTAAAGGTTGGTATTGATGATGTTTTGCTTTAAAACGAAATAAATCAGTAAATTAAAATGGTCCTGGTAATGTTTACTCATTGCTCAGTATACGAATTAATTGTTTTCAGGTGGGAGATTTTGGCTTGGCCAGAGAGTATGGCTCCCCACTACGCCAATACACCCCGATCGTAGTGACGCTGTGGTATCGTGCGCCCGAGTTACTCTTGTGCTGTAAAGAATACTCTACTCCCATTGATATGTGGAGCGTAGGGTGTATATTCGCTGAATTTATAGCCATGAATCCTTTGTTTCCTGGAAAGTCCGAGGTGGATCAATTAAATAGAATTTTTAAGGTATATTCTTTGACCTATAAATTGAATACTTTATCAAAAGGATAGAGAAACATATTCTCAATTAATGTATGGTTTGTTTACAGGATATGGGTACACCTTCAGAGATGATTTGGCCCGGCTACAGCGAACTACCTGCTGTACAGAAAATGACTTTCGCAGAACATCCTTCGGGTGGGTTGAGGCAAAGAATAGGTTCCGATCTACTTTCGGAAACGGGATTATCTTTACTGCAAGGTTTCCTAACATATAATCCAGCTAGAAGAGTGACGGCAGACGCCGCGCTAGAACACGCTTACTTCAAGGTAACTATGAATGCTTTTATTCCAATTCCCAACTAGTCATTTTAACTACCAAAGTTATAATTACGATGCCCAAAAATGCTCCAAATACTGCAACCCAAAGATGTATCATGACTAGTGTTGAAACGAATGGTATATTCGACCTCAGGCCGAGTACCGAATATTCGGCCAGTTGTGTGGCCGGATAGCTGAATGTTCGCCCAAACTAGATTTTCAGCATGATTAATGCACGTTCGAAAATTAGCGTGCAATGACAAGAAGTTCTCTGATTGTCCCTCTGTCACCGCTGCCGCTGTTTTGTTGTTTTATTTGCAATAGATCATTGAAAGATGTGCAATAGACAAATTATGCTTTCTCGAACTAGCAATAATCATGATTAATTTACTGTGTTTTTCGAATTTGGAGTGTCCAACATAAAAAATTTACCGAATACGCCGAATACTGAATAGGAACTTAATATTCGTTACAACTACAATCATGACACGAAGTTGACTGGTATAGACACTAATCTAAAATAATGTCGTGTTTGGTGAGCAGGAGCAGCCGGTGGCGATCGAGCCGGCGATGTTCCCGACGTGGCCCGCCAAGTCGGAGGGCAACCGGCGCACCACGCACAGCCCGCGCCCGCCCGCCGGCGGCGCCGCCTATGCGCTGTACGCGCGCGCTGACTCCGACGAGACGCTCGGCTTCCAGCTGCATCAACGCTCGCTCAACGTCGCGCCAGGCTTCTCGCTCAAGTACTAGCGACGGCCTCTCGAGCGACGCTCGAATCTATAGTCTTAGCTAATATTAACTATTACTGTGTAAAATCGTTTAATCTAGCTACGTAACATTAGCCGGAAGTAGCTCCAGGTACTTTAATTTTCCAAACAAATGAGCCGCTAAAGTACCGCGACTGCCGCGATGATGAGATTTTAATTACCATCTCGCTAGATGCCGTCGCCTTTTATGGCACAATAAAATAGAACATATGCAGGGGAATGACAAATTCTTTACACATCACACGATTAATTAATATATATTTTAATTTGATGTAATTGCGCAGATCAGATTTCAAGAAAACTGCCATTTTCATAAGTATTCTGTATATTGCAATAAAATCATGCGTTACAACAATTACTAAAACGTTAAATAAAAACCTCGTGTATATAATATAAAACGTTATTTATGTACTTACAGAATACATAACAACAATTTATAGAATTAAATATCTCATTGTGACTCTTTGCCATTGTTGATGTATGTGTATGTATATGTATATGTAAAATAGCATAAAATAATATTTTTTCATCATTGATGTAATCGTGTATGTAATTAATGTATTGAGAGTCTAACGCTCAAAAGATAAACACATTGAGTAAATAGCGTTCGACCTCTGATATTAGTCATTAAAATGTTGAATGCACATAATGTTACTAACTAATATTCAACATTTCTGTGAAATTACAGGTTACACTGTGTAAATACCTCTTAATTTTAGTGGTGTACCTCAATGAAGGTGGAATTAGTGTAGAATTAAAATATGGTACAATAATTATATGTTTTCAACAGATATGGTATTATTATTTTAATATCCTCATGTACCCATATGATACTTACAGATAAATAAAGAATTAAAAAAAAAATTAAGTAATAAAAACTAAAACCCAACTACGACTTAAAAGGTATAAACAAGACACCACAGACAGACAAATTAAAAATCCGGAGTCACACGTGTTTAGGCATAAATCGAATAGATTACGTGTGACGGTTTAGTTTTTATTACTTGATTTTTTTTTACTTCTTTTGGGGTTATAATATATATATTTTTGAAATGTGCTCATTAAGCCCTTTTATTTGATACCCAACATGGTACGATTAAACCATATTTTTTTTTAAGTTCCTCACTTTATGTCCTCTAGAGGGCGCCATTTTTAATTTAATGTGACTTCACATAGCCTATAACCAGCGGACAATCACGACGCTTCTAAAGATACCTCATTTGTCAAATTGTGATAAGTGGTTTGGAAGATAGGAGGGAACAGATGAACATACATACATACATACATACATACATACCGGTCAAAATCATAACCCTCCTTTTTTCTTCGCCGTAGTCGGGTAAATAGGAAATTAAACTGATGTTCGAGCAATCTAAATTTTATTTAAGATTACAGTTTTTGTATTTTTAATCTGACATACATCACCAGCACATGAAAGATTGATGCATGAGATTTAAGTTGCAACGGATTTATTTAAACTGACTAGATCAAACTTCTTTCTCGTTCATTTTGGTAGATAATAACCTATCACAATAGTATTATTAATTTAACTCTTGATACCGGACTAACGGCCGGCGTCGTTCATGCCTTTGGGCAATGCCAGTAGTGAGTTTATCAAGTCACCATTGCGTTTCCACGTTTTATACTTGGTGTCTACCAGAGCATTTGTTTCAATCACCATTCGCCGGTCCAGGACGTCGTCTCTATACGCGTTGATCATTGAATGAATGTGCCGGATGTACTGAAAATAGAATATTTATTCAAAAGATTTAGCTGAAATAATCTCCACAATAAAAGGCATCCTGAATCTTGGGATGTAAGTAGTTTTGGTGCAGCTGAAAGTGCGAGTGAATCCCTGCCCCGAAGGTAGCGTGGAAGTTAGTAAGTCTGCTCGCTCCAGAGAGGATCTATGAGGATTTGTACATGCGGGTTGAGTTTTCGCAGCGATTATGAATGGCTACTAATAAAACCATCTATATGTATATAAGGGAAACAAAACAAATAACTCATAACATAACATCACGCCTGTATTCCCCATTTCCTCATTTCAAATGACTCAATATTTTAAAACGGACCAATGGTTCAGACGCGGCCTGTTCGAAACGCACTTGTTGTAATATTGACGTAGGTAAACTCAATAACCCTACTCACTAGCTTTATTAAACTTAAGTGGATACTCGGGAGGGATTAACAGGAATACAATACTAGTAATGAGTAGGTAAACCACAGTGAAAGTAGTCATAAAAATATAAGTAGCTTATGACTGCCTCTCGAGTTATCTAATCTGCTGATGAAGTTTCCGAGGTGGACACTTGTGTATCATGTACAAAGCGGATATCGAAACGACTGGTTAGCCCAAAATTATGTTACCACTGATGCGTTACATAGCCGTCAAAGCCATATCCTGTGATAATGTATAATAAACGCTTATCTACAGTACGTGGCCCACGGAGTTTTAGAAATAGTTCAGCTTCGTAGAGCGTAGTCTCTAGCTACTAAGGCTGTAGACACGAAACCAGCGACGAAAAGCGATGGCTAAGCGGGGCGGTGTGGTGGCCACCTCTCGTCATCGTGTCCGCAGCCTTACTAACGTGCAGTTGCAGTCTTATTCCTCTCAGAAGAATTGAGATGGAGACTTTAACAGAGGAATCCTCTGTCACAGTCTCCACCAAAAACTATAAGTACCTACTGACACTGAAGCTATAGGTACGTACGAAAAGATTTTTAGATTTAGAGAACGATTAATTCCTCATGGGTTTTTTTACGATAAATAGTTATGTGCATAACTCCAACTCTTGCAGTAGGTTCGGATGTTCAATGTTTATCAATCACGTGCAAATTGACTATTGCATTTGATCGTTTCGGGGACCCTGATGACTCGGATCGCAATATAATATGCTACATGGAGGGAAAGTACCTTGAATATTGTAGATGGCTCATTTTACTGAAAGAAGACATTATTTGAATTTAAAAAACAATTTAAACTGCATTCATAGATATTTAAATAATTACAATTGAACCGGGAATGGAACCCGTTACATGAGAAAAATAATGTAGTAGCTTTAGCTTTATCATACCGATCGAAAGGCTTCATCATAAGGATTGTTTTTTGCTAAATAACATAGTGTCACAAATAAAAGGAAGACCGTGAATTGTAAAAATTATAGCCGGTATACTTAGGTAGGCACCTACTTCTCGTAATTTTCATACAGATTTTTGCGACAGGTGCCTGTTCCGATAGTGGCGTGATGGCGTACCATAAAACTGTAAATTGGGGGAGCGAATAATGCCCCCATAATTAGTGATATCAGTAGGTAGGTAGGTACTAAACTTTACATCTACCTATTTACTTTTTTTTCTGGAAAGGACATGAAAAAACTTTTAGCGATAATGCAGCAGGTATTTGGATACCAAAACATTTAAATGCGTTTTTCTCGTATCCGCCAATTTTGTAAGTAGTCATGTACCTAACCTACTTCCCTAATTATGTACTTATTACCTACCTGCTGCAATTCACATCAGCAGAATTGCTAGGAAAATTCGGAAAGCTCAAAAATATAGTTTTGTTACCTAAGTTGAGAGGAACATCGAAAAGACTGAGTTATTGTCAATGCGATCTACACTACAGAATTACCTTGTCATTTTCCACATATGGTATTATTTCGGCTAAATCCTCCTCTCCATATGATTCGATTTCAGGATCCTCGATGTAATCGCTGGCAAATACTTCACACGTGAGGACCAGCGCCATGAAGAGGAAAACCGCGCGACGAATTAGGTTTATCATTCTGGATCCAAACAATAAATGCGATGTAAGTTTATCCACTAAGTATTTCAAATCACTTAATTGTAGAATTTATTTATTGCATTATTGGACTGAGCATTTTGCTATCCCGCATGTATGCACCCATGAGGACTATAATAGCCAGCCTATGATACCATCCACAGAACAGGATCACTCATAATGAGCGCTAGAAAATATCGATTATGCATGAATGTAAATAAACATTTAACATTCAACCGCCGGGACCTATAAGCTTAAATTGATAAGTTAGGTTTACGTTATCACTTTCACGTAAGCTGGGATTGTATAATATATTACTATTCATAAAACTCATGCCGTAAACCGTGGGTGGTAGCGTGCTGCCTACTGCTGTCAGCTAGGTTTGAACAGAAATTAATGAGGAAAGTATTTCAACAATCCACCCACTCTAATTTTATTTTTTTATTAAAATAATTTTCACAACTTGGTACAGTCCTATCAAAAGAACAATGATGCAGAGGTGCACCGCCACCGTTGAAATTTTTTGAATTTATTTTTCTGTCGGTACGTCGACATTAAAAAAAAGCTTGAACTTAAAAAAAATGCCTTATTTATAAGAAAAGCGCTTCTTACATAGTCTACCTTACCTTAAACAAAAATGAATTTGTACTTCAGTTTTTAATCCGTGGTCTCAGTAACACAACACTAAAAGTAGAGTCAGCAAAAGTACACCCTAGTCCGCCGTAATGTTAAGTAATGATGCGGATTGTATTTGTTGGTGACTGCCTGCTTTTCGGACTGGCAATGGTGGAGTGTGTAGCGTCGGTTAAATGGGCAAGCAATGGTGGGCGGCCGGCCGGGGGGCGAAGTTGTTTTTCCTGGCAGGGTCGCGGGGCGCGCACTCGGGCGGAACCGGAGCGACGGCCCACGGAACGGTGCGACAGACAGCTCGACCGCACTCTGCAACCCTTCGCCGTATCTGTGCTTGTCAACTTAACTTACGTCATATTTTATTTTTACTTTAATACCTTAACGATATTGGCTTTAAATAGAATGACAATCGTAGACCTACTTTATTTTTATTAGGTTTCTAGTTTGTTTCATGAATTGTGGGGGTCAAATAGTAGGAAAGACACGATTACCTAGTTACTTGCTCAGTATTCGCTTTACCTACCTTGTACAATTTTCCTGTGTAACGATGTTTTGGGACTGTTATAGTGTGTCCCTATTGGCACAGATATTATAATACTACGTAATTGGTTTAACATTGGATATGGTTTTAGAACAGTTCTTCTTACTCTCACTCTTATTGAGCATGCAGTGACGTGACATGACGATGCGCGATGGTGTCCAGCACGTATTTACCTTGGTGCTGCATTTATGACTAATGCAAGTTTCATGGAACGAGGATTACGTAGAACTTAATTATGAGGACGAGCTCTACCATAGGTAGGCGCTTCTGTCTACAAACTGCTGCCCTGCCCTAGAGCAAGAGGCTTCGTAAATCTCGTGTAACAGCTAGTCTACTGAAGTAAAATTAGATAGGTATTTTGTGAAATCCAGATAGTCAACAACACAACAAGTACCTTTGTACTCATATTTTAACAATGTCGTAGGTATCTATTTTGTATTTTACTGTGTGTACATAAATAATAAAATAAAAAATAAACAAGGACATAAATCACGTCTCTAGGCCCCTAATTGGGCAGAGGTTTACATACACCCACATTTCGTCAGATGTTTAAAGTCTTATACAACTAAGCGGACAGCTAGATCGTTGTAATTTTTACGTGTAGGTAGCACAATGCACGTTCGTGTCTGACGGATCAAGTTAATTAAGTATAGCTGTTTAAATCATAATTTTTAACAGAAAAAAAACAGTGTTTCCGTCCAAAACGTAATCAAATGGCAGATCCATTTTAATTCTATGCTATTTATAGAAATGTACCTACCAATTTATTAGGCAGATACCTACTCAATAACCTTTTAATCTAGGCTAGTCATTCATTTACGTGACCAATCGTTTGGGCCTGATTGGGTTTCGTTTTACTTATTTGCTTTATCTTTACCCTATTTACCTACGTAAACAAAGGATGTGAGATGGCGGACGTGATCCATTGACATTGGCTCATAAATTTTCTATTCCCATTACATTGAACTTGGTTAACCCCTAGTAGATGACAAAAATATAAACGACGTAGTTTATTACTCATTTACTTACCAGGCGCCCTATAAGTTGTTTGACTGCATTAACTCCATGATAACTTGTGATTAATTGAATCTTTGTGTTACAGGTTACCGAAGAACGAAAAGCTCATACTTTAGGTATGTTTTATTTTATTGGGTAAACATACATACAGATACAGCCAATATAAACTTTACTTAGAGCAAGTGAATTCTGTCTGTACTCCAAGCCATGAGCGCAATGTGTCAAGTTGATGAGCCACGGCAGCTCGCGCAGTCCCTCCCAGGCTAGTGTATTGTTCCACACTCGTCTCCCATGAGAAAATACTCTGAAGTTCCTCCTCGGTTCCAAATTCAGGGCTGTAATGGAAAAAAAAATTGTCTCTGTGGTTTTACTTGCTAAACAACGTAGGGACCTACCTCTCTTCTTCAGATAAAATTAGAAAAGAGTCATGTTGGGGATTGATAGCCACCCATATCGTTTGTTCGTTACCAATCTGTTTGATGATTCCCGTGAATAAAGAATAAAGGCGCGTAATCAATCATCTTACTATTAAAGAAATAGCGTAAGTACCAAATATTGTGGTATTCCTGATAAGGCAAATTTTTGAGGTCGACACCGAGGCCTGATGCGCAACGCAGGGCTGCCCCGACGAAGTGATGAGCTCGTCGGAAGGGAACCCCGCGACGGACCAGCGCATGCGCCAGGTCTGTTGCTAGCATGCCAGGGTCCAGGGAACTTACTGCTCTTTCACTATTCACCTGAGGACATAAATCGACATCTTAGTAGCACATAATTTTCCGGCTTTGGGAATCATATGATTACGAAGACTATAAAGCCAACTTACTTCCATGGTTGCAATAGTCCCAACCGCAACTTTCAAACAATCAAGCAGTCGATCATAAGATCTAAACAGGAGCTCCTTATCTGATTGCAGATCTTTATTATAAGTGCTCGGTAATCCTTTAATAACACAACTGAATGCAAACGCCTCTCCCAGCAGGAGTCCCGCAGCTCCTCGAATAAGTTCTAATCCGTCTGGATTACGTTTCTGGGGCATCAAGCTTGATCCAGTCGAGAACTGGTCAGAGAAGCGAACAATGCCGAACTCTTGAGAACTGTAGATAATCAGATCTTCTGCTAATCTACTAAGGTGCAGGCCACATAAGGAAGCCCAGTTGAAGAATTCCACTGTAACAAAAATAGCTGATTAAGGAACAACCATCAGTTACAGACAGACGTGAATTGGATTCCCATGACTACCTACCTAGATGATCTCTCGAACTGACGGCAAACATGGAGTTAGGCGTCAGGTCTTCGAATCCTAGATTGTTAGCCAGTCTCAATCTATCGATAGGCAGCGCACAACCGGCAATAGCTCCACTGCCTAAAGGACAGCGCGAAAGGCGGCTCTTTTGTTGTTCTAGTCTTGTCACATCGTCGTGGAGAGCCCAAGCATGACTGAAATTTCAAGTGAAATCGTAAATAAAGTGGAAGCTTCGAGCATATTTATTGATGTGGTTTGGTTGCGGGGTTTCGGTTACCTCAAGAGAAAGTGACTCCACCGCACAGGTTGAGCGCGTTGAAGATGGGTATAACCTGGTGCAATTATATCTATTTCACTGCTAGCTCGGTTCACCAGGACCTTCAAACATTGATAAGTACAACAAATTAGAATGACAACGGTTTCGACTATTACTGTTAGAGTTGAATCTTGTAAATAATTACCGTGATCAGATCTTTGAGGGCGGCATGCAACTTAGGTAGGTTGCCAAGCATCCACAGTCTAGTATTGGTGGCTGACTGGTCGTTCCGGCTTCGGCATGTGTGCAGGCGCAGCGCTGAATTACCTGCATATTTGAATAGTCGCCGCTCTACCACTGAGTGGATGTCTTCTTCGGGATCATTCAATCGCCCGCTTTGTTTCATTTCCTCTTCAATGTCCTTCTCCACCTATAAGGGCAGAAATGTTATAACAAACGTGATTATAAAATTCTGACTTCACCATTAATATACCTAGTTGTAGAAAGTACAGTGGAGCCGGCGCGCCCCCTGCTACAGGGACTAGGTTATAATTGGAGATATGTGATTGGCTTGTAGTGTCAACCTACTTACACACCTCAAAGAATAAGGCGTGATGATGATAAAAATATTATTTTAAAACTACGGTACCTACGGACCTGCGGTGTACGGTATTCGATAAAAAACTTACCTTGTTAAGTCCCTCTTGTATGGCTTTATTGTCATCTTCAGAGAGGTGTCCACTTCGATGTAGCTCGGCAGCCCAGCCGCGACTGCCTTGTATGTCCTCTCTGAACAATCGAGCATCCACTGCTAGCGAGTCGTTCAGTCTCCGTAGCACGGCCGAGGGTTCCTCTTCGAAGCATCCTCCCCATAGTTGATACCTGTCCTAGAGAATTAGTTAAAAAAACGTTTTAGTGTAATTTATATATTTTTTTAGATACGTATGGTACCTATGTACCAAAGTTCCGATCTTAGATTTTCAGCACAAATATACCTAGTGAGTGTAAAAGTTATAATTAGCTCAGTATAGCCTGAAACAAACAAGATGTGTACTCACGGTAGACATTATCTTCAAAGAATGACTGCTAAGATAATTAAATGTTGAGGCACATGATCGTTCAACATGATTAAATTATCTTATAAGTGCTCTCTTATCTACGGGGGTTAAAAAGGTTACAAACAATCTAAATATTTTACACATTCACTAATGTCGGAATACAAAACACTTTGTACATTTGCATCTACGTATACACAACGGTTGTAAAAAGACGCAAAACGAAGCCGAAAATCACTTGTGATAATTTTTATTGTTCTGGACCATACCTGGGAACCCTTCTGGTTACGAAGATATTGAAGGTCAAAGTTACAACTTTTTCAGACGTTTTTTAAAGACAGCAAGTTTTAAATGTTATACCTTATCTTTCAATACCCCCACGAACCCTGAACCCTTGCATGCATCCATAAACACATGTTTTGCGTGCGTTACGTTGCGCACTGCCATCCCGTAAGCAGCGATTTTTCACACAAAAAATAATAGTCGTTTCCCAGCAATTATTTTTGTGTTACTTTATTATTTTTGTGCTATGCGATGGGTCTTTTTACACCCTGTATAGTTATGTACCTACCTACCTAGTTAAGTTTCGCACGCAAACAAAGAATCCACCTCACTCATCCCGATGGATGAGTGGGATGGAGTCCAACCCAGGTGCAGCCAAATGGAGTCCAACTCCGATGAGTTGGGCTCCATTTGGGGTTGGACTACAGTTGGACCCATAAAAAAATATTGCTATTCATGCTATTGCATAAACATGTGATTTAAAATGAAAACATGAGTATGATGAAAACTGAACGTCATCATCTGTCGTAATACGAGCACGTAAACTATAATATTCCAATCTTATTGGGAGTAATATGTTCGAGCTGTTCTGTGCTGTGAGGTTGAAACACTAGACCCATGGGGTCGGAGTGCCCAAGTGTTGTTTTTCGAGACAACGCAAAGCGGTTGATCGACTCTTTACGTGATCGTGCTGGCCTCTTTTTTGGCCAAAGAATCAGCGTGCCCTTATAACGTAGAAATGCTGCCAGCAGACAGCATTGCCAGCATAGAGTAAAGTAATATACAGTATGTTAACTAACAAAGGACGTTCCTGTTAACCTGCAATAGTATAGCGTGTGTACATGCTAAAAAAAATATTATTACTCAAAAAAAAAAAAATCTTCACAAAACGATTAAATTTTAACGTAAAAGAAACACTCTGTACACGCACACTTGTATTTAAACGTAGAAAAACAAGTGTGACAAGTGGGCGTGTACAGAAAGTTTATTTTCCGTAACAATTTAATATTTTTTGTGAATAATTTACTACACAAAAACAAAAAAAAAACTTTTTTTTTTATGGTAATATTTTTTTTGCTTGTATAGACGCTATACTATTGCAGGTTAACGGGAACGCCCTTTGTTAGTTAACATACTGTATAGGGTAATTGCCAGCCTAGGACACTTGTTGACAGTGATGCGGACGAATTTTTTGATGCCGTATGATTCTTTCCCCTCTTTTTATAAAAGTACAAGTACCAACTTACATATTTATTATTATTTGAAGTCTGATAAATAATAACAAGTACTAACCGATTATTAGATTCCTATGTCAATTGGTTTACATACAAAATAAAATAAACTAAACGTAATACTCTTGTTTTACGTTTTGTTCCTTTATTTTGACAAGTTCGCAGTAAGATGAGGATGGCTGACAATGACATTGACATTCATTTGACAACGAATACAAAAGCATAACCTAAAAATCAACGTTCTTGACAAAAATATTTTAAATAAACATTTATTTATAAAAAAATAATAGAAACAGAGGTTTGTTAAAAAAAACCTACCAATAGGACTTGAAGTGTTATAAAATAGACAGTTAAAGTGACCACACGTGTTTCGTAAACTTCTTAAAGTATGGTCTAAATTTGCTTTTTGACGAAAATACAGTCAGATAAAGCTAAAATGAATAACGCACAAGCAAATTCTACGAAAGATGATGGGGATGTCACCAAGGAACAGGAGGAAAATAATTTTCCCCATTATACACTATTTGACATTACGATAGATTCAGGTTTGCAAGACGATGAGGGGAACGAAGTTCCGAGACCTTTTACCAAAAATCAAATGCGCAAATGGTTAAAAAAAGTGAAATGGGAAAACCGCAAAGCGGAAAAACGAGCCAGAGAGAAAGCAAAAGCTAAAGAAAGGAGAAGAGAGGCACGGGAGGCCAATATTGATCTAGGGCCTAACAGGAAGACATTAAAGAAAATGAAGTTAGAAAGACCCAAAAGAAGTACTGCAATAGTAATAGATCTAAGTTTCGATCATTTGATGATGGAAAAAGATAGGTTTAAAGTAATAAAACAAATTCTCCGCTGTTACTCAATAAACAGGAGATCAGAAACCCCGGTTCAATTCCACATTACTAGTTTTGGAGAAAAAGCTAAAAGTGATATGTCTAGGCATAATGGATATGAACATTGGGATGTAAGTTGGATTCTTATTGTTAAAATAATTATAATTGTTCTGTCAATTTTTTACTCATCTACTAGACAAGCACTATATTTGTTATTTATGACACCATGTAGCTCACCTAGATCCAATATTTATTTACAAGTTTTGTGGGATCCACACTGAAACATTGCTAATTAGTGGCAAGATCAGAGGTTTTGCCTAAGATTGAGGAATTAAAACAACAAGCCCTGCAGTATATCCTCTTAGCTATTAAAATATTCTATTGAGTTGAGTACTAGGTTAAATATTTATGTTATGAATTGGAAAAATTGATACTGAAAATGATCAGTATCTATTTCTTTTTTTTTAATATATATACAGCTTCAACAGTCTACAATTTAATAGATTCATGGGTGGTGTAATTCAGGGCCCACAAACATTAGATTTAGTTTTAATGCGTCTGTCCTTTTCAGCAACATTGAAGTAGTTGTAATACAAAAGTTTAGTCACTGCCGGCAAACATCCCCCAAAATAAAATAATTTATTCGTTTTCAACTTCCTGTATTATAATATCAATCTTGTACACAATATATAATGTATATATATATATTAAGTATAACATATAACTATATTATATTAAGTCACAAATAATATAATTAACAATAAATAATATCTTTTTAATAATAAAATATCTTTAATGTTTTACAGATAAACTTCCATGAAGCACCATATCTTGAAGTATTTCCTAAAGAGAATATAGTCTATTTAACAAGTGAATCTGATAATATCATTGAACAATTTGAAGAGAACACTGCCTATATTATTGGAGGTCTAGTTGATCACAATAAGCATAAGGTAAAGCTTTTATATGCTGCAATATTGAATTTATACCTATCCTAGTCTGAACACTCGTTTTTTTTGACATAATATGAGACTGCAAAATAAATAAATGCTATGCATTAAATGCTGGACAGTTTCTTTGGATATAAGTTGTTCAAAGTACATGTTATATAAATCTACCTGCATTATCACAATAATAATAAAAAAACACTGCATTGAACAAATTATCATTAAAAACAAATCTATTTTCAGGGTCTCTGCCATAAAATAGCAGAAGAACACGGCATTAGACATGGACAACTGCCATTGGACAAATACATAAATATGAAAACTAGGAAAGTGCTGACAATTGATCATGGTACATATCTTATAAATATAGACACAGCACATAACTTACGTAATTGAACTAATTAATCTAGAAAATAAATAATAATATATTTTCTTTACAGTATTTGAGATTGTCCTAAGGGTGTGTGAAGGAGTGCCATGGCAAGAGGCACTGTTAAAAGTTCTGCCACTGAGGAAAGGTGCCCACGTTTGTGACAATGTTAGTAATTCTAATTCCAGCTTAGGCATTTCATGTACCAGTGAACATTCAAATTAAATTATTCTTATTAGGTATTATGTATAATTCTTGTTATGTTTACTTGTGTAACAATAAACATTTTTTTTAAACAATATTATACATGTGTAAGTCGTATTTATTTAAATACTTATCTTATTAAACACAACAGTTAATGGTGACTAGTAGACATTGTATAGTATTTAACTATTTATCACTAGAAGCACTTTTGTTTATTGCAGCTACTAACAATACTTTCATGTTTTAGCATTCAGAAAAATAATTATATTTTAAGTAACTTTGTAGGAAAGCTTTAAAGCAAGGGTTCTATTACCTATGTAAATACCTACTTACGTAGGTACACCAAAATATTCTTTACAATTATAAACTAAGTAAAGAATTCATTGCATCAAATGCACAGAAGAAAATATCAATATCTATGATGCATTTACATAGTAAAAACAAGACTTGGGACCTGTAAAGTAAGTCAACACTTTTTTTACATTGTATGTTGATCATGAAGTATACTTACTAAGTTATTAAGCGGTCCCTAGACGATCATGCGGCATGACATGCAATTGTTACGTGAATTATCATGCTGCATGAAGGACCCTGCATGAGGGGCCATCATGCAGTATGATAATTCACAAAATCCTATGGAATTGTCAAAGTTTGCATGTCATTCGCATCAATTAATACAACTAAACGGTCAGGCATGCATGACAGTACGTAACGCATGTCATGCCCATGATGGTCTAGGGACCGCTTTACGTCTCATTTGATTTTACGACACTTAAAAGCTAAATACGGAGGTATATACCTATTATAAAAAAAGATATCGCGACTTGTGGGCAAAAATGCAATAATCAATAAATGAAGACGTTTGTCTCTCTCTCTTTGCCTTATCCCATTTCATTTGGGGTCGGCTTTCCTCGTTATTCTTCGCCAGATGTTTCGGTTCTGGTTCGTCGAGTCATTAACTTTGGCTTGCTTCAGGGCGTTGCTGACAGACATCCAAGTGAGAAGAGCTGGTCTACCTCGCTTCTTTGGCCCTAAATTCATGTTGACGACTTGCTTAGTCATGTGCTCCTCGGGCATTCACATTACATGGCCATATCACCTCTGGTACGCTTCAGAGAGTTTTTCTTCGATTGGGCGGATCTTAAAACTGACTCGGATATGCTCGTTTCTTACTCTTTCCTTAAGAGTGACACCTCCTGCCCATCTCAGCATCCTCATCTCGGTCGTGTGTACTTTTTTGACCTGGGTCTTATTTATTGTTTTTTTTTAATGAATATGTTTGCGATGTAATAATATCATATCTGACGCGGTTCGTACATGCTCTTACTACTCGTAGAACGATTACTACTATATGTAGTGAAGATTACAAACACGAGTCAATCTAGATTACTGAGCAAGGTTTACGAACGAAATACGAAATTTAACTTAGTTACATTGTACAATATATTCGAACAGTTGTTTATTATAACGAGTGCAAGTAATAACTTATCACCCTAGAAACTTTCCATAGTCACTAAGATGTAGTAAGGAGTAAGTAATTATCAGGGATTTTAATATTTTACAGGATTTAAATAATAAAGTTATGCTTTTGAATGAAATTTTTGACAAGGGGGGCTACTAGTTCAGGATTGTTTAAGTGTACATGATGTGTACCACGAACAAAATGAAATTCATAGTTTTCATTGGATTGGTCTAAAATTTCGCGCATTTCTATAGAATACGGGTCGGCCGAATAAGGAGAGTCTATCGCTTTGACATATAAAGTTGGACATTTCAGTCTTCTGACGAGAGCTTCGACGAACTTCTTGTCTTCCGCATTAAATAATGAATACTTCAATCTGGAGTCACGTGAGAAAAAATACTTCGTTGGGTCAGTTTGTGACTGCTTTGCGCCCCTTTTCAGTAGGTGGGGAACGCTTTCTAAAGCTACAGACTTTCTAGTTCCCGCATGCCAAATTTTAATCATATCTTCTAAAGTATATAACGGAGGCTCTTTATCCAACCGTGTTTGTGCGACTAATCCTTTCCGCATGGTTTTAGAAATTCTTTCTACTACAGAATTTAAATCGTAGTCGTCGTAAATAAGACTGTCTATTGCAATATAAAATTCGACCTCATCAGGGAACACAGTCGCAAAACGCATGGCTGCTATCGCTCCCATAGAGTGAGACAGTAAAGCAACTTTCTCCATCTTGAAGTACTCCTTTAGATATAAGATAATTCTCGGCAATTCCCATTGATAGTACAGCATACCTGAAAAAATGGAATATTAAATTGAATAAAGGGTGTGTAGGTAACCGTTACTTTTATAAATACACTAGGTGGTGCCCGCGGCTTCGCCCGCCAAATTATATAGGTACTAAAACCTTCCTCGAGAACCATTCTAGCCATTGGTGAAACCAGCATGAAAATCGGTGCAGTCGTTTTTGAGTTTATCGCGAACAGGACGACAGACAGACGCGGCGGACGACTTGATAATATGTAAGGATAAGTGCAACCGGTATACCAACCACATTAATTAAATAGATGTAACAAATAAAACAAGTCATGAACTTACCAGGGGGAATCCACGACGAAAACCCATGTCCAGGGAAGTCCAGAGCTAATATAGGTCTATCTTTGATGATCATCGGTATCAAGGGGTCCCAGGTGCCTGCGTTGTCTTGCCAGCCGTGTAGTGCCAGGATGGGTTGTTGGTCGCCGCTGCCCCATAGCTTTCCCGCGATGTGTCCAAACTTTACTGGGATTTGTATTTCTTTAGTCGGCACCTGTCGGAGCAAGTAGATTTATCATTAACATTACCTCACGATCATTAAACTTGACTGCTTCGAAATACCTTTGTGGTAGTAAGTAATACCTTTGTACTACTTATTTCGAAGCATTGAGAATTATTTCATCAGACTAACGCCTGAATATAATTAGTTTTGTATTTTTTCAAGATCACTCGCTGTAAATCTATTATTCCTTTGTTAGAAACTGTTAACAAATTAGGCTCGAGGTTTGTGAAAAAAACAAGGACACCTAAACAGCACCTAATTGCGTAACACACGATCAATCATAATCTACATTATTTTGATGGCTAGTCCATTGCTTCATTATGTTCGAAATGTCTGCTCAACAACGTAGGTAACTATCGCAATGAATGTTGTTGAAATGTCAAAATGAAACAGATTGTGATTGATTGTGTGTTACTTACGCAATTAGGGTGCTGTACATAATTAAAAAGTTTTTTATAAGTAGTACTTGTAAGTATTAAAAAAAAGAAATAGGTACCTACTTAAAAGAAACTATTCTGCAGGTCAATGAAGGTATCATTGCCCCGCAGAATCGTGTTTTTTTTAATCAGGTAGAAATAATGAGTAGGTAGACTACCTAGTCGAAGAAAATGGAATTTGGATGTTTTATTCAAAAGCCTTCAGCAATCATACTAAAAAAAACGGACTATTATAGCGCAGTAATCTTTGAAATTACTGAACTGAATATAAAAAACAATATTACGATGATAGAAAGGTAAAAAAAATATAACTCACCTGAGTATGGAGATTTTTACTGAGAATAGGCAGAGACGACTTTAAAGTCGTACCACTAGAGCTCAAAATCAATTGTGATAGCAACCGCTTAGCCATTTTTCAGGTACTGCACAACTTTGAGATATAGTTAACGAGAACACGGTGAAATAATATTCGCATTTGTTTCCTACTGCTTTATTTGTGTCTATTATTAAAATGACATGTTAAAATAACCATAGTCACGAAGAGGTTAAGTTTATCGATCCGCGAACCTTCACGAATTGTTACCGTGATTAAATCGACCAATGACAATTTAGAGATAACACGTACTTTTTGGAGTAGTTTGCTTTAGTTATGTAATTTTTGCACAGTAATTAAAGTTATTTCACTAAAACAGCGCGGTTTAACGTAACGCAGTGACGCACCGCGCAAGAATAACATTGCCAAGGCCGGGCTCTCTGTTAAGTACGATTGAATGTTACACTCAGACAGAATGGACTTTGGACGCATAGTACCAGTCATAAATTATTTTATGAATGAGGATTACAGATGATTACTATAACATCTAATAATAATCATAGTATTTTAGTCATATAAGTACCTATGTCAATTACTATTTTATTTTTGACTAAAAAAGGATTTAAAAAAAAAACGTTGCTTTAGAGCCCATTAACATTGGAAAAAGACCCAAGCTATCTGTGGTCGGATCTCTGTAGAAAAGAACCTCTTTCACATTACGTGCCGCATCATGGCCTGGCTGTAGCTAGCCGCGGTATGAGAGCATTCTTACTCCTGAGATGTAAATCAAGGCTCTTATCTATCAGGCCATTGGCCGTGAGTCCATAACTACTATTTGCACGCTACATACAAGTAACGATTTCACAGTCCACGTTCCTCATGTTGACAAGCCTAACCGTGAGTTTGCACTGGCGAAACATTTACGACAAAACATGTTGAAATCTCTATTTTCTATCAATGTTCCATACAATTTTTGACAAGAACTAGAGATTTCAACATGTTTTGTCGTAAATGTTTTGGAAATCAAAACATTTACGACAAAACATGTTGAATCTCGACTTTCATGAGATTCTCGTCATCGTGAGGAATATTGACAACATCCGTCCTATCTTCAATCACTACCATATAGACACCAAGTCTATTCATCATCTTTCTACCTGTCGTTCACTCTTATTAAATGGTTTTTTATTCGGGGTGCATTTGGAATAGGTATATTTTTGATGTAGGTAGGTCATTCTAATATTCATTCTAATATAGGTTAATAATACTAATACCTTAATTCATAATTTTAATTACTTACATTGATAGCATACACAATAATTAAACAATAATATTCATAAACTTAATTTATTCTTTTCTATGAAGTTTTTAATTAATGGTGCCACTCTTTCAGGGTTATTTAAATGAACGTGATGTTTGCCGGGCACAAAATGAAATTCGTACTTGTCATTCTGTTCTTCTATAATTTCGCGCATTGCAATAGAAAACTTGGAGGTAGAGAATGGAGAGTCTGTCGCTTTTAGGAATAACATTGGACACTTCAGTCTTCTGACGAGAGCTTCCACAAACCTTCTATCTTCAGGAATAAGTATGACGTACTTCAGTCTCGAGTCCCGCGAGTAATAATATTTATTGGGGTCGGTTTCTGATTGCTTTGCGCCCCTTTTCAGTAGGTGCTGAACACTCTCTAAGGCTATAGACTTATGCGTTCCTAAATGCCATGTTTTAGTCAATTCTTCTAACGTATACGTTGGTGGTTTCCTTTCCAACCAAGCTTTAGACACAAAATCCTTTTGTAGCAGTTTGGGATATATCGTGTTTACTAACTTATTTGAATTTTGGTTTTCTAATATAAAACTGTCTATTGCTATAAAAAAATCGACGTCATCAGGAAATATGCTGGCGAAGCGCATACCAGCGATTGCTCCCATAGAGTGAGACAGTAAAGAAACTTTGTCCCAGTTGAAGTGTTCTTTTATATATAAAATCATCCTCGGCCAATCCCATTCGTTGTAAGTCATACCTGAAAATGAAAAACATACAAATTGATATCATCGTACGGCACGGTAGAGCTTTTTTTGTTTTTTCAAAGAACGTGTATTGAGTGGCTATAAGTAACTATTATGTACCTATACGTAGGGAAGGTATTGTTTATGTTATTGCAATATGTAAGGCTCACAAGTTTAATTATAATTGTGTATGTGTACCGGGAGTCCAAGACGAAAACCCATGTCCAGGCAAGTCCAGAGCTAGTATAGGTCTATCTTTGATAATCATCGGTATCAAGGGGTCCCAGGTGCCTGCGTTGTCTTGCCAGCCGTGTAGTGCCAGGATGGGTTGTTGGTCGCCGCTGCCCCATAGCTTGCCCGCGATGTGCCCAAACTTTACTGGGATCTGTATTTCTTTAGTTGGTACCTGATGCCGATATAAAACAATAAATGAATAATCATGATGATATAGTCGGTATTTTGATTTTTAACGACTTCTCGTGAAAGTCGCAAAATTATAAACACCTTCACGTTACATCATCATCATCTTTAATCGCTAATCTAATCTTTCAGCAACCGTCGCGTGGCTACCCATCCACCTGATATCACACCAACACCTTATAGCCCATTAGGTACCGTCTAGTCAGTTTTTCTATTGCTTAAGTACCAATCAATAATCAACCATCACCGTTGTATGTTAAAGTAGCCCAATTTATGAAAGTCATCACCGTGATCGTAAAAATATATATAACAATGTTCTTTCCGGGCTTACTTTGGTCATTATCCTTTAGATAATCGCGATTGTAAGCACGTAGAAAATACGAATCACAATTGTATGAGTGTGATTCGTATGACTATGACCTATTTTAAAACCTAAAATAAACAGAACTCGTAAAGAACCGTTACCTGAGTGTTCAGTTTTTTGTAGAACGCAGTAAGAGGGGTCTTGATTTTCGGCACATTATTCGTGAAACCCGTGTAGAAGAGTTTGGCCATGTTTCGAAGTATACCAAGTTTTTCAAATAAGTAGATAGTTGGAGTAACTTTCAGGAACTGAGTAAAAATGTATCACTTAACATTTATCGTTTTCTTATTTAATTTGTAAGGGATATTCACTTATGTATCCTACAATTATTTAGGTAACACATAAATGCCATTGAACTGTGGATATGGCAAAAAAAATTGATTCAATGACATTTAGAATGTACACAAATAAACAATGGTCACTTCTGATAATTAGTTGAGACACTCTTCGTTTATATTACTACGTTCGACGCAAATATTATATTCTCAAAGTCGTGCTCTGATATATGAATCAACTGTTAAACTGAATGGAGTTTGGACTTAGGTAGGTACACAGATACCTAATCGAGTTTTATTATGAAAATATCCAGTAGAGTATTTAGCGTAGATATCATATCAATTGGTCTCACGATTACTTATTTTATTTTTCATATCCAGGATACTATATCTATCTTTTTTGCACGGGTCGGTGTCCTTGGCTAGCAATTTACAAAACTGGTATCATCATAATATATCACACGTTGGATTTTGCACTTTGGACTTGACAACTACTTAAACTGTATTACGTACCGTGACACAGCATGTAGAAATAGTCACGACAAAGATCACTAGGCGTCTGATGTAATCATGTAACATTATTGTTATCGTCATCGTAAGGACTCTTGTAAACGCTAATAAAATCAAACGTGTAGGTATATGTATGTAGATCAATGGTCGCCTATTCCTTAAACGAACTTGTGAGCAGTGCGCCGGAGCCAGACAAGAATAAACTACCTTTGTTGCCATTCTTCGAAATCGTGCGACAGAAAATCTGACTTGTCTAGTCAGATTACAAAGACAACCCGAAAATTAGACATAATTACTAGTCAAATCCATTCATAGTATTAAATTGTTTTGAAAACTTTAGTAGATTATTGGATTTAGCTTGGCTTGATGTTAGAATGACGTATACCTAAACATAGTAACAGGTGTTATGGCAGGACAGTCACTTCACTAAACGTAAATAAAAGATGCCTGGGTAACATAGTCAAGTCTTGCTGGATGCCTGCAAGTGCGTGTTAGATTTTTTTGTAGGTCAAGATTTACTTACAATCTTTTTAGTAGGTACTTCATACGGATTCATCCATTATAGGTACCTATCTACTCAATAATTGTAGGTACTCCATTAAATTACATTGGATTAGAAATTCTATATGCAGTTACAAGATTAATATGAGACCTACAATACTGCCTTGGGGTACACTTCTTAAATTTGTACTGGTTAGTAAAAGTGTACTCTTATGAAAGCTTATAAATGTCCGATGTCCATGGTAAATTAATTATCATGCATTAATCATGATTAAATAAAATATCATCAAAGTAGTTGTATTTTGAGTAGTATGGAAACTCTGGACGAACAATGTCTAACGCTTTTCCTAAGACGGTATGTATTTTTTTTTTCAGATATTTTTTATTTTAAGTATGTAAAATAATGATCATCCTGGCTCGAATGGTTACTTCAAAATATTAACAAACCTTTTTTTGCCACCATAATAACTTATTCGTTTTTAAAACTATCAATACCTTTTCTTAACTCTAGCCTGTACATATTTTAGGTGAACAAAACAATATTATGTATGCTGATGTCAAGTGCGTTATTTATAAACGATGTTATCTTTATCTTGTCATTAAGTGTAAGTGTAGGTACTTAATGACAATCAGATAAAGGTAACCAAGGTATTGAGAATTATAATGTAGTTTCCAAGGTAGGTTACAAAGGGAAAAAGAGATGAAGAAGGATAAATAAAATGATTAATTCATTTAATTCATAGTAGGTATTTCCTGTATGTGTCATTTCAACTTTATATGTGCATTTTTACAAATATCGTCATCATTCATCATTTGACATTAAATAGTTTTTGAAAGTAGGTTGGTAGGCACATAGAGAGATTATTACATGAATATGTTGTTTCGGGTGACGATAAAAAAGTAAACAATGTAAAAATTATGTTATCGTTTTATTATTAGACAAGGCAAAACATGAAACGTGAACCATTTAATAAGGGATCTTGTAGGACACCGTTTTTACCCATGTTCATTGTAAGTATACAGTTGTGGTAACTATCTATTCCATATAATAAAGTATTGGTTGAGTTTTATACCGATAAAGATACATACCTATACAAAAGTTGTGACTTTTGTTGTCTAATAAATCAGATTCAAAATTATTAATTCCTTGTACTTTTACTTAAATCGGAAAATCTAGACAATCTTAATCGAAAAATATTACAAAGTACTTATTAACATCTACTCCTACAATAATGTGTAACCGTCAAGTAAAAATCAAGGAATTCACAAAAACGACGATATTAGTAGAAAGTTTATCTACTACGTATCAAAAATATCACATTGAAGTATCTAAATATGTTTAATTTTTACCTAAATTAAGTCTTATATAGGCACCCACATGTCACAGTCTCATAATCGGTACTTTACACAAAGAAGTAACCGTTTTAAAATTATAATTGTTTGGGTAGTTCCTAATGTTGGACCCCACGTTTTACGCGTTTACATTTTTCAAGCGGCAGGTGCGCACAGCTCTAGAGGTAGGTCAGGTTCGGTGAGACCTCGTCGCATCGCGTTCAGTAGCGAGCACTGTCCCCGTGCGTCCAAGTCAAGCGCCCACAAGGCAGCACCACGTGCGCCCGCGTGCCTGGCCGCTGCGCCCGCGCTTCCCACGTCCGCTCCACTTAGGTACGACGCCCATTGCCCGCCGCGAACGCTGAACGTACCCGCAGAACTTCGACTCTCCTTCCACTGATGCGTCGCTAAACCATCTGCAACCTGTGCCAAATTAAATAGCATTAATCATCGATCTTCCAATCTAGAATGGCACCGACATCAGCAATGGGAAATACAATTCCTAGAGGTACTAGAGCTCCTAGAGCACAGACTAGCTTTGCAGTCTCTAATATGGAGTACCTATGGCTGTGCCGAAGTAGGCCATTCGCAGAATCAAAAGGCATAATAATGATTTGGGTACGTAGGACTCGTAGAATCTTGGGTTCACAAAGATTGAAATCTTGATATAATAATGTTTGCAGGTCATGCAAGTAGGTACTTGCATGCATTTTGCACCATCACTGGAAGCGAACTCAATGGAGGAGCTCGTGGCTACGTAATGAGGAGCTCGTGGCTACGTAATGAAGAGCTCGTGGCTACGTAATTACAGCCGCACGGGTCGATCTATCAGGTTAAGCTACGATTGCCGGCGTTGGTCCGTGGATGGGTGACCATCTTTACATACCGAGACTCCTCCGTGCCTCGGAAAGCACGTTAAACCGTTGGTCCCGGCTGTCATTTGTGGATCTTATTCATATTCATATTTTATTTGCATTCCATCTTTGAGAGTCGTTACGGGTCGTCAGAAGCCCGAAAGTCTGACAACCAGTCTTACCAAGGGGTATCCAGTTACTGGGTTGTGGAGGTCAGATAGGCAGTCGCTCCATGTAAAATACTGGTATTCAGCTGCATCCGGTTAGACTGGAAGCCGACCCCAACATAGTTGGGAAAAGGCTAGGCAGATGACTGGAAGCGAACTCAATCTTATCATGCGGATCTACGATCTACTACACTTCAGATTTCTGCATCATTTAACATGTTACGTTCATACGATGAACATTGAAGTATCCACTATCTTTTTTATCAGCAGATAAGAACCGTGTCGCGAGATAGGACTACCTATGTCTATTGTCTGGAGCAGAAAACGGTTTTAGGTTGACTTTGCTAGATGTTTCACCTTTCCAATTGATTATTTGATAAAATGAAATGCCCTTATAATTTTGAAGAGGCAATTATGATATAGAACGCGGACGTTATTTGAAGAGTCGACTAGGCGACAGTGATTCAGTTACAAATTATTGAAGTTACATGTATTCACTCATTACTTGAGACTGGAGAAAATAATTATGTTTGTTCAATATCTATTGTTTTTCTGATCTGAGGAATAGCTGTGAGTTTGTGGTCATGCACAAACTATAGGAATAAGCGTAGGTTCAAACTCGTAGCAATCATGTAATTCTGGTCATCGTAAGTTGGACTTATTTTTCTCTACCAACCTCATAGTAGGCCAAGAACCCAGGCACTCGAGTGTATGGTCCAGGTTCTCCGGGGCCGGTGACTGGGGCTCCAAGCCCAGCGTTTGCAGCGCTGCGCAGGCTGTAGGATCGCGCATACGCAGGAACTCCCAGTACCACGTGACGAGGCGGTAACACGCTCGTCCAGTACGATAGGGACGTGTTCTGTAGAAAAAAAAAAACATTTATTTATTGATAAATGTTTACCAACAACTTCTGTATGCAATATATCATGTTGATATGAGGGCAAAATCACCAGATTGCTATATTTAGTTAATTTACGACTCGTGGAAGAGAAGCCATATTAAGTATTATTATTAAAGTGTACTCTGTCTCACACGCGTTTTTAGTGAAGGGCTATTTGGAACTTTATTGTCAGCAGAATCTTTGTCTATAGTCCGGGCATTTTGAGTGATTGAAATGAAATGGGATTCCAACCTCACGTCCTGATTTCTTGCAAATACACAGAATATTTAATTGTAAATCAACACTTACCAAGCTATTGACTCCTCTGACATGACTAGATTCTAGCGGTACTAAATACGACGTCTTTCCAGTCGAGGATGCATAATAATCATTAGCAGCAATCGCGACCCAGTCTAACTCTGCGGCTAGAACGTAAGGCTTGTACGCTAATTGAGCTATTTCTGGGGAAGCGGAGACCATAGCTGATAGCTCCAGGTCCTGAGGACGTAGGTTCCTTGATAACTCTGACAGTAATTCAGCGAAGTTGTCCCTTTCTTTTGTGTCCACTGTAGCATTTGTGCATGGAGTCTGAAATGAAATAATTTAAATAAGCGACAGTTTCATTAACAACGTGAATTTCATAGCTATGGGTAGGCATCTACATAACGATGGGCTAGCGTTTTTAGATAAATAAAATATGTGCTTAGAAAAAGTAACATAGTTTACCTGTTTACATCCAGGATATTGCCAAGCAATCTGAACTCCATCAAAGTGCCATCTTTGTAAGAATTTCAATACGGAGTCTACAAATGTTTTTCTGTTTTCTGGACTTGATACCATTCTGCTCCATTTTCTGCTTTCAGAGTCGGTAAGCCCACCAGCACCAATAATAACTTTGACCCCTGTTTGCTGCAATTGAGTCAACTTGCCGTAGAAGTCTGGAAGAAGGACATGATACATTATAGCTACATGAGAACTAATAAAATCGGCGAGTCTTTGTGCTGTAAGTAGTTAGGTACATACCATTTTCCAGATCCAGCTCTGGATTTCCAGGCACCAAATTGAAGGAATTGCCATCAAGATGAGCCCACGCGTATATTATGTGAGTGCAGAGAGTTGGGTTTACTTGTTCAGGTCCAAAGCTGCCTTTGCCGGGCCTGAGATTTAAAAATGATTAAGTATGTTGTTGTAAAAATATACTCGTATTATGTGTTATTTTTCACTAATAGTTTTCTGTCTTTACCTATAGAAGGCCCAGTTAGTGAAGTAGCATCCCACGATAGGTTTGTCCTCGTGCGTCTCTTCGGGTTCTAATCCTACTAGCCGTAGTGCAGACTTGGTTCTGCATTGGGCCTTCTCTGGCCAGTCGCAGTGGTTCTACATAAACAAATTCATTAGTTTGATTATTTACTGTGTTTTAAGATGACACGTAGCTGTGTGTAAAGGATTGCTATTAATTCCGCCTTATATTACAATACAGTGCATCGATACATCTTGCAGTAGATGTTTCTGAATATTTAAGAACATTTTTGAAGTTGAAAATATACCTTATGCCAGTGTAGCGGTGCGGGACACTCCAGTTGCATCCAGTGACCGTTGAGACACAAGTAATATTTGCTGCATTTACTCTCGTCAGCTTTGAAAACGTTTCCAGTGCATGACATGCCTTCAAGACTTGGACCCTGTCAAACATCACAATAGTACGTTATATAACAATGTTACAGAATTACTTATTCAAACCTTTAGCTGTTAAATCTTTATAGGGGTTACTTACACTGTCAGTGTCTAAGTCCGTGTCGGTGCCAATACCAGCATCAGTATCAGTGTCGGTATCAGTGTCGGTATCAGTATCGGTATCGGTATCAACTTCTACTGGTGCCATCACTGGGATATCATCCGTTTCCTCAATGTCCGGAGTGGGAGTGGCACTCGGTATTGAAACTGGGATGTCCATATCAGTTTCTGCATTATCTGGTTGCACTGTGAACATAAAACGTTTATTACTTTTTGTCTTCATTTTAATTGAACATCTTGATTTTTTTTGCTGACTGAGCCAAAGTCGAGGTTTGAACGTTTTTTTTTGTCAATATAGGTAGTATAATGGTTGGGACATCTGATTTTAAACTTACAATCTTCAAGTGAGCATCTCGGTGGTGCTTCACTGCCACGCAGCACATGGTTGATGGTCGCTAGGAGGGGTGACTTTCCACAGCCGCAGTTCCTTCCACTGAAGTCATCAAGATCAAGGGACCACGCCATACTACCTCCCAAGCCCATGGAACGGACATACTCTGCCTTGTGACGTACCATGAAGTCATCGTCGAATGAAACCCATTGGTCGTCAAAGCTGGCGTACGGACCCATGCGGCCACCTGGGTCACGGGATACTTGCCAGCCCTTCATTCTGATGCGGTCGCATATCTAGGGGAGAATACGTAAAATATGATTAACAACAAGTTTTTGTGTAGTAGCATTAGCATTGGATTTCTTTATGAATAAAATTAAAAGTACACATTCAGTGCATTTTACACATTGAGCATTCCATTAATGTGCTGGGTGCCTTTAACCTCTTGGGTATTTTGTAAATTTTTACAGTTTACTTCAGTACGTAACAGCAGAACACAATAAAAGTTCCTAATGTTCACTATGTTATAACTCACTTCGTAGAATGACAAGAAGCCTCTAGCTCTGGTCTCATCGCCAGCCTCTCCACCCGCATAGGAAGGTACTCCGAGGGCAGTTCCTGCGTTTTCTTCCAATGAAAACGATTGGCCGTAGAATGGTACACCTAATATGAGCTTCTCAGGAGGTGCTCCTTTGTCGATCCAGTAGTGCACTGTGAAGTTCTGCGGAAAAATACAGTTGATATTATTAGGGCCTTTGAAACAATAGCCATTTCTACTTTTAGTTTCTGGTAAGGACTTACAGTGTTCAATGTTTTATCTATGTCTCCGTCGCTAGCATACATTGGGGATACATGTCCAGTCTTCTTGTCCCATTGACCGTGGTAGTCGTACGTCATTAGAGAAATCCAATCCAGATTTTTGGCCAGAGTTGCTACATCATAGCCTGAAAAATGAAATAAATATCAACATGCTGAAACTAACGTTAACGACATAAATAGATGACGGCTGAGAAAAAAAAACGATTCTTACCAATATCTATGACTCTTTTACTGGCCGAGACAGCTGCGGAGAGCAATAAGCCGCGAGGCTCGAAGGCAGCTCGTAGTTCCTTCACAAGACTAGCAAAGCCTTGTTTGTCAGAGCTCGGACCCTTTTCACAGTTCACCTAGAAAATAAATGCCCTAAGTTATCTTTGTTCATTTGCAATTAGGATCTGAAATAACTTTTTATTGTAACACTCACCTGCCAGCACTTAGGATACTCCCAGTCGAGGTCTAATCCATCGAATTCATATTGTTCGATAAAGTCTACAGCGTGAATCACGAACTTCCTTCGCGCTGATGGACTGTTCACCATTCGTGAATACTTGTCACTCGCCGAGTCGTCCCATCCTCCAATTCCAAGGACCACTTTCACGCCTTTCTCTTTTAGAGATACAACCTTTTCATAAAATTCTGTAAAATAATAAAAAGTAGCCAGTTAGTTATAAGAATATTCTGGTATAATATTATGACAGAAATAAAATACTAGAACTTGTTATATTAGCTAGTTACTTACTGTTTTCTACATCCAACCACATGTCATGTGGTTTGATCACTAGGCGCTTTGTGTCGAGGACAGCAAACGCGTACACTATATGGGTGCAAAGCGAGGGATCAATGTCGCTAGGTGTGTATTTTCCTGGTCCGGGTCTGGCAAAAGTTTAAAATTTGTAAAATTTAAGAAGAACGTACAATATAATAGAACTAATCCATGTTTCCATGTGAGAGCATAAAAACACATAAGTAATTAAATTAATTACCTGTACCAAGCCCAATTAGTGTAATAGCAGACGACCTTGTAGCGTTCTTCCAAATTGGTACTGACTGCAGTCGTGGGCTTTTTAGACGTCGTGTCTACCATGGGTTGTTTATGCGTCGTCATTTGTGTGGGCCTTGGAGTCGGCTTCGTGACAGGCCGCACTTGAATATCATCCAGATCTTCGTCTATTTCGTTTGGAGGATCAATTATTGGGTCAGATAATATTGTTGTCTCTTCATCTACGCTAGGATCCAGTAAACCGTCCTTGATTGCGTTGACAAGTGGGTGTTTGCCTTGACCACATCTAGAGATGATAGGAAATTGTTAAATACGATTGCGAATCGTAGGCTTGTACACACGGCTACACATCAAGCTATACATTTCCAGTTTATACTGATCTCGCATTGTA
This sequence comes from Lithophane socia, assembly GCA_947522985.1. Taxonomy (NCBI): domain Eukaryota; kingdom Metazoa; phylum Arthropoda; class Insecta; order Lepidoptera; family Noctuidae; genus Lithophane; species Lithophane socia. Next base: position 9,466,339 of record OX383258.1, on the reverse strand, counting down.
TAGGATTTCCGTACAATAGGAGGTCAGCTTATACTGGAAATGTATAGCTTGATGTGTAGCCGTGTGTACATATCCAAAAATATATCACATTTAAATGGATTTACTATTATAACTTTTCTATCTACTCACCTATTTCTAAAATCATCAAGATCTAGAGCCCAGACCATACCACCGGCAAGGTCTAATGATTTTATGAAGTTCACTTTCTTTTTAATGATTTCAATATCATCGAACGACACCCATTGGTTGCCCTTGTATGCGTATGGACCCATACGCTGGTGAGGATCCTTTACTACCTTCCATCCATTATATCTGATGCGATCGCAAATCTAAAACGAGAAAGAAGATATTAATAAATTCACGATTATCTTTCATTTGGTCGATTAGCAATCCATTAAGGTATTTGTGGTTCCTTCCTTACCTCATAATAAGACAAGAAGCCTTTAGCTCTAGTATATTCTCCTGCTTCACCGCCGGCTGAAGCTGGAGCGTTTAAGCCAGTAGCTTCATTGCCCAAACTGAGGGTCTGTGGCGAGTCATTGTCGGCACCCAAAGTGAACGTCTGTCCATACATTGGCATACCCATTATCAGCTTATTCGCTGGCGCTCCCTTTTGCATCCAATAATGAATAGTATAGTTCTGTAATAAATAAAATGTTTTATTAGAATCGAAATTATTATTCCGCGATCGTGATGGAGAAAAATCCTTTACTTTTTGTGTCTCATTGTTGGTTTCATTCAGGAATACTCTGAACTAGACTCATTGCCATGTTTAGGTGTTTACAAATGCTTTGTTCGGATGAAGTTACAGTACGTTCTTTTGATCAATCAAATGATTCCTTTTGGCAGTTATGTAAATACTAAAGTCCTTACCGCATTGAAGTAAGTGGTGCCGTCTTCCGGGTGGTAGTACAAAGGTGCTACATGACCAGTCCGCTTGTCCCACTGTCCGTGGTAGTCATAAGTCATGACAGCGATCCAGTCGAGGTGGCGAGCCAGTACTGGCACGTCATAGCCAGCGTCTATGACTTTCTTGTTAGGAGATACGGCCGCTGATAGAAGCAGACCCTTGGGTTTGAATTTAGCTGATAACTCCAGGACGAGGTCGGCGAAACCTTCCTTGTCTGAATCAGGACCCTTTGAGCAATCAACCTGTTGACAATATAGTTGTAGGAAATATTGGTAAGAATAATAAACTGTAAAGTCGTCTTGATTCATGCATCAAGTTCTGTCTGTACAATTTTAAGTAGGTAGGTACGTTTATGTACAGCGTTCGGTACTTCTTTAATGTAAAACGATTACTTTCTTGCATGCTACGCATTTACCTTATTAGGTCCATTATCTTATTATTTACTGCCTAATGGTTTAAGTATTTATGTTTGTTTTTTACTTTTGATAGCCCGCAAATTTTAGCGGATGTTGCTGATAAATTTAAAAGAAATAGCAAGTGAACGCAGCAATAGAGGAAAAGTGTATGTAGATCATACACTTTTCCTCTATTTGCTGCGTTCACATAGTTTTAAAATTGACTGCAGTGAAAAGTGTTAAAGTACATATTAGGTATGTAACAACAACTTAAAAGAAAATTCTCACCTGCCAACACTTAGGATACTCCCAGTCGAGGTCTAAACCATCAAATCCGTATTTCTCGAGGAATAGAACAACGTGTGAGACGAATCGGGCACGGGCTGCGGGGTCATTGACCAGCTTAGAGTACTTGTCGCCTGCTGAGTCATTCCAGCCGCCGATAGCTAGAGATACCTTGATACCATAGCGTTTGTATTCTACAACCTTCTCATAGAATCCTGAAAATATTGTATTGAGAACATTAACATTAATGTTGAATGTTTGTCGAAAAACGCATCAAAATCCTTAGCGTATTTAAAAGAACAACGCGGTCACATGGACAGACACAAATAGCTACTTTTTAAATAATATTTAGAGAAGTCTTAGAATGTCGTATATCAAACTTACTGTTATCATAGTCTGACCAGGAGTCGTGGGCCATAATGAGACCATCGTCTTCGCCGAGAACAGCGAATCCATAAACGATGTGGGTGCAAAGACTTGGGTCGATATCCTCTGGACTATACTTGCCGATACCAGGACGGTACCATGACCAGTTCGTGTAGTAACACACCAGTTTATAACGAGCTGGAAAATAATTAACGTCATTTAAGTGTACATTGATATTAAAAAAAAACTATTGTGCATTTAAATTACTTTATTATCAACAATCTTTGGTATTATTAACGGGTTCGAAACCTACAGTTCAGGAGAGCAGGCTTGGAGCTAATGTCGGGCTGTGTGATGCTAGTTGAAGAAACCATTGGCTTATTTGGTGCTGGTTGTGAATGATCGTGTCCTTGGTCATGTGTATGATCATGCCCTGAATGGTCATGATCATGTCCTGAATGATCGTGGTCATGAACATGATCATGCTCCGGCATCACGTCCATATGAACTGGGCGGGATGTTGTCGTTGTGCTTGTAGTAGTGGTAGTTGCGCTGGCCTTGCGTTTGCATTTTGCGTTCTTGGGCCAATCGCAGATCTGTTTCTCCTGCAGAACAAAACAACGATGCTCAGTAAACTATCCACCATAATAACAAAATTATCCAATCATAACAAAATTATGGAGTATGGATATTTTGTATTAGACATAGTTACCTGATTCCAGTGTAATCCTGCACTGCAGGCAAATTCTTCGAATTTTCCAAACAAGCAATGAAGGTATCGAGTGCAGTCGGTGGGCAACTGGGCATATGAACCAGAGTCACAGTATTCTGAAAGATTGTGGAACGATATACAATTTTGAAGATGATTAGAAATATCACTGAAGAGAGAAGAGAACAGTTATAACGGAAAAGTTCTCGTAAGAGTTTATCTGGAAAGAGGCTATCGACACAGAAGGTATACAGGCTACATATTAGGTATGTAACAACAACTTACTGGGTGGTTCTTCATTGAGCTGCTGCATCACAGTAGACTGGGAGTTGGAGTCCATCACGGGAACGTCGCTCTGTCGCTTGTCAGTGCAGGACGAGGCGGAGGGGAAGTCGCACTGGCTGCGGTCGGGGCGCCACGTGAGGCCGGGCGCGCAGCTCTGAGCTATCAGGAGCCCATTCACACACACGTAGAACTTCTCGCACTTGGGATGGGCGTGGTATGTGCCCGTGGTGCAGCCCTAGAGCATTGTGACAGGGTAGTATATAATTTTTGGTATATTGGAAGAAATTAAAGCTCAAGTCACTGTAGGTAGTGGTTCAATTAAAATCCCGTCAACAAAAGTAAACAGATGTTTAGATTCCGTGACTGATATCTAGGAAAATGAAAGCTATTGCTCTATAATAAATTATTATTTTTATGACTACCTTGCCAGGCAATTGCGGTTCATCGGCGAGTGGTCTCTTAGTTGTAGAAGAGGTAGGTCTCATCGGTCTTCTAGATGTCGTAGGCCGTTTGGTGGTGGTCGTTGTAGTGGTGGTGGTAGTGGTACTAGTGGTAGTTGATGTGGTTGTCTGTGGCATCGGAGATTTGGACGGTTTGCCCACTGTTGGAAAAAGTGCATCTATATTAGAAAAAGGTTTGGAAATACAGAAGCAGATGGTGCTGTTGGCACCATTAACCAGTAATTTGTCAAAAGTCTAGTTTTTGCAAGAATTTCCACATTGATGATTAACGGAATACGCAAGCCAATTTGTGGATCTAATGGGGACTAAAGGATTAATTGGGGCCCATTTTGAGTTTTCCTTTATATTATAGTCGTTTCTGAACAAATTAAGAAAACCTTATTGTTATTACTTTCACACATAGCGAACTCGACCCAGTCACAGCGCCTAGTGCGCCTGTCCCAGTGCAGGCCAGGCGGACACATCTGCTTGCGCCAGCGTCCTCCAACACAGAGCAAGTACGAGTCGCAAGTCGTCGCGGGCGCATGCACGTCGGTGCCGCCGCATGATGAGTCCTCGGATGGAGAACCGGATGAAGGAGCTGTTGGGAAATGGTTAGGTCTTATTCAATATTCATTTCCTTCTACTATCAGAACGCAATAAAGAAATGTATAATACAGCTTTAAACCATAATCCTCCATTAGAGATCCAATCAATAAAATAAAATATATAGAAAATACGGATTGGGGTGTAAAAGACGATTATAAAGATGAAGAGTCCCACTATGACTTGCCTTTAGTAGTTGTCGATGTGGTTGTAGGCCTGGTTGGCCGAGTCGCCGGTCGTGTTGGTTTAGGAGCAGCCGTCGTAGATTTAGGTACTGTAACAAAATGACAATACAGTTTTAGTCTACAATGATTAATTGAAGATCAAGCAATATTTTCTTTTGAAAAGAAAGCGACTTCGACTGCGCTGCTCTTGAAGCTCACACGAAGTGCTGCCATATATTTTTTCTCTTTAAAATAAAGGGCATATAAATTAAGGGCTATAAAGTCGCCCTACAGGCTGGGTGTTAATAATACAATATTAACACCATTATTAAAACTAACAAAAAAGTAATAACAATCACTCCTAAACAATAAAATATGCAAGTTTGTATAGAATCCTGGCTTGTTCTCATAAAGGACAAGCCAGGATTGCATTACACTCTCCAACGTGTGATTGATCCAAGTAAATTGAATCCTAAAGCTTCTTTGTCGAACACACTTCATCAAAGCGTGTTGAACATCGATAGTTAATTGATTCAGGCGTGACTTTGCGGTCTTTTGAATTTTATTTTGACACATATTCGACTATTCGACATTCTTCACACTTGGGTGCGGTGACGTAACCTTTTTTATCAGAAAATCAAAATTTCTTCATGGAATGTGTCTGAAACGAAGTCTATCATGTAATTAGAAGAGTATTCACCTTCGCACTTGGCGTACTTGGGCCAGTCGCAGTGCTTCTGTCCGTTGCTCCAGTGTAGTCCAGGCGCGCAGTGCTGCATGTGCCACACGTTGCCGTCACAGTGTAGGTACGCATTGCAGTCGCCGGGAACTGAGTTGTACTGTTCGCCGGCACATGACTCTCCGTCTGCGGGACCCTCTACTGGGTCTGTGGGAATTGGGAACAGATAGAATACTCTTTATAGCAAACTAAATATAGGGAAAACGAATAAATTACAATTAAATAATGGAAGTGCTTGTTGCCTGGAATCAACAGAGATGTTAATATGGTAAATTTCTTTATAGGACTTATTTTTTTACCTCGTTTTGACAAAAGTGCATAGACGTCTCATCTATTAACGGTCAAGATTGGGCTGGACGGACTTGGAGCAATTATCTCGACGGTGCTTTAAGATGAATCTAGAAATCTTTGGATTAGTTGTTTTAATGTTAGGTGATATATTTACCAGATTGAACCGGCCCAGTGGTGGGTTTAGTGGTAGGTCGCTGTGTGGTAGTAGTTGTAGTGGTGGTGCTTGTGGGTCGTCTGGTGGTGGTGGTCGGTCTCGGCGGAGGACGTGACGTCATCGGTGCTAGAGTCGTAGTTGCTGTGCTTGCTTCGCTACTTGCTGTTTCTAAAAGAAAAATTGACATGTTGTAAGTGTACCTATTTTTCTATGACGGCAATGAAGCATTTAAAAATATGCTGTTATTTCCAATGAACTGTTTGTTTGTACATAAAAGAACGATGCCTGGCCCAGATGAATCAATAGCATCAACAAAACGTAGCAACAGAAATATACCAAATGTCAGATGTTCGACATGAAGATAATTTGTGGTAGTCAGCTGCATCGTTATATTTATCTCAATTTAATAGGTGCAAAATGGGCTACATTAAAACAAAATGAGCAGTCAAGGGGTCTCCCGACAGTAGTGAAAACTTGAAATTGATATTAACGCCATCTATATTCTCTAGTAATGCACTAGCGAATCCATAAGTTTACCAAAAATCGCTCAATGCGCCTAAAGAAGTGTTCACTTCAAAAATAGTTACCAGTGCACTTGGCGAAGCTAGGCCAGTCACAGCGGTTGACGGTGGAGGCCCAGTGCAGGCCGGGCGCGCAGCGGTGCTTGCGCCACGTGCCGCCCTCGCACTGCAGGTAGCCTTCACAGTCGCCCGCCGCGGAGTGGTAGTCGCCTGCGTTGCATGATTGACCTTCTATGCTGCCTGTAATGGATAAATTGTGTATTAGACCTATGAATTATTAGTTATAAGTAATTTACTATGTTACTCTTGGCTTAATGATTTTATGAGCTGTTTGATCCGACCAATAATACAACTGGGTGAATTCTGGCCTCCTTGCCCGTTAACTTTGTCAGGCCCAGCGTTAGTCTATGCCAGCGGTACTAAGGTATCTACCGCGTGTATTTATGTCACGATTGACAGTTGCCTAATTAAATTATTTGGCTAGTACCTTATTTTTATTAGAAAATGCGCTACGCCGCCGCGCCGTGGATAATTATGTCATTTGACAAATGACATAATTATTATTTTCCATTATTTAATCATTATTTTCCACTTACCCGAATCAGCTGGAGGCTTTTTAGTGGTAGTGGGACGTTTTGTGGTGGTGGGTCGTTTCGTGGTAGTAGTAGAAGTAGTAGTGGTCATGGGAGTGGTTGCTGCAGGCCACCATGTTTGAGTTGTGCTCTGTGTTGTGGTGGATGGGTTCCAGCTCGGCCAGGTTGTTGAGGTTTGATCGTGGTGATGGTCGTGGCTGCCACCTCCGAGAGATCCTGGAATGAGAACGTTGAGTGATTATAAAGTACTATAGCGGCGCTGGTAACGATCCAAAATTAAATAATACCTACCACGTACCGTGTGTTGTATTAACAGAAAAACAGTATTTATCTAAAGTATGTGTATGCGGTGCACGACGACGACATTGAGCAAACTCATATATATCATCGAACAAAATGTGTAGGTATGCTTATTGCCGATCTCAAAATTTTAAAAGCAGCAATAATGTAATTAAACTTACCATCAGCAGCAGCAGTGGTAGTAGTAGGCGGTGAAGGTGTGACAGGTTCAGGCGGTTTTTCACAGGCGGCAGTTGGTGGCGCAGGTACACCTCTACCGAGGGCGCGACCGGCAGCACGAAGCAGTGGCGACGGCTCCGCGCAGCAACGGTTTCTGAAGTCGTCCAGGTCTATCGCCCAGGCTGTGACACCACCCATGCCTTGACGTAACGCCCATTCCACCTACACATAATTCACACATGAGCTCTAGGCCAAGCTAGTAGCTAAATTTGCTATACCTTTACTTTGTAACACTCTTCATCAATTGTCAATGTAATACCTGTATTACCTGTATACATTTATAATGATGAAGAACTGAAGGAACCCTAAAATTAACATTATTTTGTGGTGTGTATTATTTTGTGCGCAAAAGTACACCTAGCAAGTAGTTATTCAGAAGTAGCAACACCACAAAGTAAAGCTCCTATTACACGAGCACTCAACTCCATAAAATTCCACGGCAACACTCCAAAAACCTTCCGTGTGTGCGAGATGCGTACGTGGCTACGTGGAATGCGCCCACTCCACGACCCGCGCGCCCGTTTGTTGCCGATACAATCATACAACAATCCATTTTGCACTCAGTGGGCAGTACGCAGGCGTCGGAGAAGGTTGAAGTGGAGTGTTCGTGTGGTTGTTCGATTTTTGAGCTCCGTTCGGCCACAATCCACGCCACACGGAGTGATACGTGGAGTGCTCGCGTAATAGGAGCTTTATAGTAGCTGTATATTAAGAATAAGTAAAAATAATTTATATCAAAATGTAGGTAACATTAGTCATGATGACTTCTCGGGACATAAGTGACGAGTCATGCCAAGTAATTTAGAACCAATAACAGAAATTAAAGGCGACCCAAATTAAGTTCAAACTGCGGTTTGGGATTTCAATTGAATTGCATTGTATTGAAGCAATAATTAATTAATGAAAAAAATATACACAAACCTTTTCAGTGATAGATTTGGGGTCATCGTATCCAACCCATTGGTTGTCGGAGTATGTGTAGGGTCCTGCATTGTCCTGTTTGCCTGTCTTCCACCTTAAATTCTTCACTATAATAAAAATACGATTCAGTTATTATTTTTCATCACGACAAGTAGTCTACTGCCTACTACAGTCCATTTTATACACAGTGTAACGGCAAATTAGAATACTGAGATTATACGCAATCACTTCATTTGCAAAAACAAAATATAGTCGTGAAGGGCGAGTGAAATGTTAAATAACTAACCTCGGTAGCATATTTCATAGTAAGCCAACATCCCCGGTTGCTTGGTGAACTCTCCCGGCTCGCCAGGTCCGGCGGCTGCAGATCCTGGTCCCTTAACTCCATCCACGTCTGCCAGTCTGTACGACTGACCATAGAACGACAAACCAAGGAGAAGTTTCTTAGGGTCTGCTCCACCACTTATAAGAGCTTTGACAGCGTATTCCTGAAAAAGAATTATATTTTAGAGGCAATTGAAATCACTCGGATAAAAAATTTAAACGGTATTTAAAATTTCTTTACTTACGATTGAATAATAAGCTAGAGTGTCTTTGGGTGATGGTACTAGCGGAGTATGGTGTCCAGTAGCCTTCTCCCATCCGCCATGGTAGTCATAAGTCATGGTGCTCAGGAAATCAGCCGCCTTCGATAGAACTGGTAAATCGTACGCAGACTCGATCACTTCTTTGTAACCAGAGAGAGCGACACCAAGTTCCATGTCAGCTTCATGTAAAGCGTCGGATAATTCCTACAAAGGAACAAATAACAGAAATAACTTATTTTGCCGCAACAATATTTATTCAAAGAGCAGTGAAATAGTTTATATTTTTATACCTGAACGAATTTAGCAAAGTTAGCTTTATCAGAAACTGCACCTTTCTTGCAGTTGCTTTGCCAACAAACTGGGTAGTTCCAATCTAAATGAAGGCCCTTGAAGTTGTGCATGCGCAGGAATGGAATCAACTTCTCTATGAACTTGCTGCGATTCGCCTCAGAGGATACCATTCGGGAATATTTGTCGCCAGCGGAGTCCGTCCAGCCTCCCAAACCTAGGATGACTTTGACGTCTCTCAAGGATGTAACACGTTCATAAAGATCTGAAAAAGAGTCAGATTTATTTGGCTGCCCTGTTATATGCTCTCACATACTCTTTGTACTGCGTGTAGTACTAAAAATCTGATGACTATTGCGTCTTCTACCCAGGAGACACAATAGTCATCCCAAATATACCCTTATTTTCAGAAAACTGGCTTTTAAACTTCCTTTAATTGTAATTTTTACTTACTGTTGGTGATATCAGCCCAAGGGTCGAACTCCTTAGCGATGAGATCATCCGGAGAGAGCGATGCGTAAGCGTAAACTACATGAGTACATAGCCGTGTGTCTACATTTTCGGGAACGAATTTCCCGTCACCGCGTCGATAGAACGCCCAGTTTGTCATGTAGCATACCACGAGTTTGTCGCTCTGTTTACCTAAAAATGAAAACATGTTTCAGAAAGAGTCTTTCGTTTTCCTTCAAATCATTGCAATTGGAAATAATGTTTAGTTTATCTTACTCTTTTTGCTATCTAACTCGGTAACTAAACGCTCTGGGTCTTTACTTGCTATCATTTCTTTGGTAGGCTCATTCCACTGAAACAAAACACATTGTTATGAATGGAATGTTCAAGAAATGAAATGAAAAGATAACTTATATACAATTGCTTTCAGCTTTACCTCAAAATCATTTTCATATGCTTGCGATAGAAACCGAGCTGCATCCTCAACGCTGATTCGTAGGCTTTGTCCTGGCATACATTTTGCAACGTCTTGGTGGCTGTTGAAAAAATACCAATATTTAGGACTTTTCTTTCAATAATAAATGAAGAATAAATATGACATAATATTTTTTTGTGAAAAGGTTTCAAAACGCAATATTTATCCTTCAGGTAAAAGTTAACTGGACCATTAATATCATTGTTTGTTAGGTATTTCTATTATTTCAGTATCCATGTATAGCTTCATCTTACCCGCAGAATCCAGTAGAGGGATCATAAAGGCGTTCGTCTTCGCAAGACATCCTGTAACTGATGCCTCCGGTGCAGAAGTGGAAGTGTGCGCAAGAGTCTTCGTCAGATGCCAAGTAAGCTTTCTCCGAATCACAGGATCCTAGCTTCAATGAGGACTGATCGGTTTGAACGGCTTCACCTGTTTAAAAGATAATGGGTTTGTGACTTTTACTATAAAAAGTTGTACTGTAACAGTTTAATTATGGAGTCTTTGGTTTAATAGGAAGGTAATGTTACCGTTCAATGTGGTTGAAATAGCGGTCAGCATTGGGAATGGTTGACCACAGAGTCCTCTGAAGTCGTCCATATCGATGGATGCCGCTGCAGCTCCTGCCAAGCCCGTGGTAACCACAAACTTCATCTGTTCGAAAATATTTAACATTAGAAATGTGATACTCTACGATCAGAATTGCATACTCAGATTCAAGATAGCCACAATTTAAACAACAGTAATTTGTTGCTATTACTAAATCGACGGTGAACACGAATAATAAGTACCTTCTCTAAGACAGTGGTTGGAGTATCGTAGGTGATCCATTGGTTGTCAAACAACGCGTAAGTGTTCCCACCTTCATCTGTACCAGTCGGCCCCTTACCTTCGCGTTCAGCCATACATATCTATAAGTAAATAGGAAAGCATTATTACAATAATTATTCATGTTACATTTTCATAACGATTCTTCCAGAACCGTATTAATTTTGAATGCAGCAATATCTACACCATGTAGAGCATACGCAAGGAGTTGCATAACTACTCTGACAGGATAAATTATGAGGATCCTGCTATTGTACGAAGAAATGGACAAGATTACTTTCGCATAATGCTTGTCAAAAACGGATACTTACTTCGAAGTAAGCCAGAAGTCCTTTAGTCTGTGTATAAGCACCTTCCTCGCCCCACCCACTGACAGCGGCTCCGGGTGCGGGCAGGGTTGACGGCGCGAGAGTGTAGGTGCGCCCGAAGAACGGAACGCCAAGCACTAACTTTTCCGCGTTCATGCCGTGACGCAGGATGAATTTCACCATGAATTCCTGCGGAAATTATTCAGTAAATTATTTATGACTAATTCAGGACATTCAGGAATTAGTGAAGACGTTGTACTTAATGAATTGAGTTCAGATGTAAACAAGACCTATTGAAATATGTGAGACCTGGGAGAGTTAAGCTTTTATTATAGTTACTTAGAATTAAATATTATGTATGCAAATAAAGGTACTGAACAAAAGAAGTCATTGTCAATGAGAATTTTAAAGCTGCATAATGCCGTATGCATTTGCTTTACCATAATAAAAAGTCCATGAAACATGATACAAATATACCTAACTATCGACCCTGCAGTCCGCAGTGTACTTACAATATTATCATATCGCTGGTCCCGAGCGGCCGCTCCAGGGTCTCTGTGTAACGGACTGTGCTGCACGGCCCTCGAAGGCGCCTCCTCACGCTGGGCGTGAGTCATATCCCACGCCTGTAACACGGTGTAGTCGGTAGCTCCGCTCACTGCGCTTAGGTCGTACCCGTCTTCTATCTGATACCTGATGATGATAACGACTTTTTGTAATAACTTTGCTTTAAATTAAAAAAATATTTTCACTAAGTTTTCAGCTTTTTCCTGTTTTTTTTTGTTTTACATTCAATGCATATTTTTGGTACTAAGTGTTTAGTTTCTTTTACTATATAATAGGAAGGTAGGTTTGTTTTACCTGAACGGAGGCAGAACAGTCGAGAGTAGGAATCCATAAGGCGAAAACTTTTCTCGGAGCTCGTAAAGTAAAGCTGTCAAAAGTTCTTTTTCTTTCTCGTCTTCACCTAAAAAAAATTCATCAGCATTAGTCCTATATTATGTTTCTTATTTTAGAAGTGGCACATACTAACTCGACCTTCATTTATGTAAATGACATACCTGGGTATACCCAATGGAGATCCAATCCATCGAAGTCGTGTTCTTTCATTAAGTTAACAGCACTTTCAATGAACATACTTCGTCTGTTTGGTTCTTGTACCATTTCGCTGAACAGGCGATCTGTGCCTTCACCTCCTACACTGATCATCACTTTCATCCCATGAAGGCGACGTTTCAACCCGGTTGCTATACGGTAACCACCTGCAAGAAATTACCTTATTGATTTTAAAAGTTCCGATTATTTAGTAGAAACATGTATTTTAACTGCTTATTTCAAAGAGTAATACGGTTTCCCTATTGGTAGAATGTGACGTGTACTAACAAAATATTCAAGAGACCTTTGTTTTTATATTGACAATGTGGCAAAGGTAACAGAAATCAGAAGAACATCTAAAGTATTGTCACCAATATATTATTGTCTTACCTTTAACGATATCGTAATCTTCATTGTTGGGAATAACAGAGTAAGTATGGGGATGCAAAGTGGCGAATGCGTAGTGTAGATGTGTGCAGGAGTTGGGCACCAATCCAGCGGTGAAGGCCAGCGGAGGGGCCCTGTATGCGGCCCATGACTCCATGTAGCATACCACTAAGCTACGTGTTCTGGGGCCCGGCACCGTCTGCTGCATCGCTGGACAAATAATATAAATATAGAGAAACTTACAATAAATGCAAATATTGAGGAATAAGTTATGGAATTGTCTGTGTTACCTTGTAAGTTCGCATTTCCTAGCTGCAATCTCTCATCATTGCGAGTGCTGCTGCCAAGAAAATATTGGATTTATTTATTTATTGTAATATTTAGTTATAGACTTCACAATTTATACGCCAGAAGTTGATTAATAGGTACTATTATTTGAAAGAACTCACTTATTAAGATAGCCAGCAGCTCCGTAATATTTCCATGCACCCAAACTCTCTTCATCCGTAATGATTTCAGCATCCTAGGAACAAGTCAAATTAATTACGATCAAATCAGATCATATTTCGTAGGTACCTCTTGCTGCTGAATATTATTTACCTCTAATAATTTAAATGAAGATTCTGGTTCTATCAGTGAGATCGGCCGTTTTTCCACAGCGTCACGTAATGGCAGTCTTTCGTCTCCTTCATCACGAACACTCCTATAACGTAAATACCCAAATCAATTCTGGTACTTTGTACCTATGTGCATAATAAGACACCGTTTTTAAAGCATTTTTATTCTATTTACCTTAACGGTATACTTTCGACTGAGGCACGTATCGGTGCAGCTATGGGGTCGTGCTGCGGGACCGTCTCGACGGCGCTTCGTGCGAACGTGAAACCCGCGCGGGGAGACGCAAGTACGTACGCGCATAGCGTCAACGCTAAAGCGCACTGCAAAATAAGAATAATATGAAAATATTTTCAAATGACTAAACAAGAAAAGGACGAAAAAGGTCTTTTGTTTATGAACATAGCTTCGAAAATATTAGCACTTTGGTATGGGTTTCGTGTTTTGTTTGCCTTTCCTTAATTTTTATTCTCGACAAGAGGTAGCTATCGTGTTTCGCATTAAATTCATGGAATAGATGGCTTGAAGGCTATCGACCTTTATCATAAAAAAGTTTGTTGACATCCGTAACAATACAAATGGTATCAATTATCTGGCGACATTTAAATTAAACCTTATAGGGAATACCGTTAAGTGCCTAGAGATTGTAAAAAGTGCTTACAAAAAGTTTACTCTGCTAACAATGTCTTTGTAGTGAATCAATTGATATCTTACAAAGGAACCATTAATAAAGATTGAATGGTTTTTCTATGTGCGGCGCCCGAACTGAAAATATATGAAGTGTAGGCGGTAGCGGTCAGCGACCTTTCGATCACGTATAGCACCGCTTCTTTGCGTAATTAACATAACTTGACAGACTCAAGAATTAAGATCAACACTAGAGACTGGTTCACCAGTTTGTGTATATTCTCATTTTATTGTGGTGGCGATGTCAACGGCCGCAACTTGTTTAGATGACTGTCGGGATATTTGTGGTAAAATATTTAGTTTGACATAAAAATAAATAGGTGCAGTTGTTTAATACTGTTATATGGCTACATAAATGTATAATTAATAATAAGTAGGGTAGACCAGCGGCTTTAGTTTAAATAAAACATTAACGACTGCTGAGTCAGTCCAATAATTATATGAGCTTGTTCGTATCGGTTGCGTTATTTCATCTCCACCCCCCTTCGGTTATAACAAATACCTACCTATGCCAAAACATTATACCTAAATTAGTCTTTATGAGACATAAAAATCAACAGCCAGCAACAAAGAAACATCTTACAGAATGATACACCATCCATACCTACCTACATAGCAGCTACTATAATAACATTCCTATTTCCTTCTATGAAAATATTTCGTAAAAGCTCGAGATTAAAGGAAAACTTTTATGTATGTGTAGGTACCTAAACGCCTACTCGTAGCACGTATCTGAAACTGAATAAAAATATCTTCCGAAGTTTACCTACGTTTATTTTCAAGCGTAAGGAAAATCGGTGATATGATACTAGGGAAAACCGTGACGTTTTCGCAAGAAACAAAGATACCTAAATAACGCTTAGAGATCGTCTACTCTACATAAGCAGCGGTTATTCTCAAAATCCTGCTTTACTCGTATTATTATTAAACAGGTAATTTTTGACCACCGGAATAGCTGATTATCTAACGCTTTTGTGATGTATTTTGGGTGTGGAGAATCGATCTAATAAATTACTAATAAACGATCTCTAGTACATTGACTCGGGTCGTTCGGAAAACAACACAATTTGCATACAGGCATCAGAGGCAGGTAGCGGCCCGGCTACCCGCGGGGTCATCGTCATCATCCCAACCAGTCCAAGACGTTTTTCGCGTGACATTTCGCCGGCGATTAGGACTCGAGTTTTTATTTTTAAATGTTTTTTGGAGTCGATATTTGTTATAACTTAAATATGATTATAAATCCCACCAGCCTTGTTATTGTTACAATCCCCAGCTCATTAACTTTACGGTCAAGATATGTGCATTCAATTTGCATTTATAGTCCGATCTCATGCAAAATGCCCTCGATAAATAATGTTGATTAGCTTTTTGTCAAAATGGAACAAGAATTATTATTTTTATGACTTGTTGCCTGGCTGTAGAGGACTAATAGAGTTCAATGAAGTGATCAACACTAAGATTTAAATATACCCCTAGGGGATTTATAAAATATGATGTTCTAGGAAACTGGAGTGATACGACTTGACATTGTGTTGATATGAAGGCCGAAGGAGCGACGCACGAGCATGCGTCCCCATGCGTGCATTGCATACTACCATATAAAATAGTGACGACTATAATATGGTAATATTTTACTTTAAAATACCTGTAGCACGTGAAGACACGGTCATTATCTACATTTTTGCTAGCTGCTTAATAAAATAGACTTAATGGGTACCTTCACTACCTTCGATAGCAATTTACTCTCGGTATGCAGTTGGAGATAATAGCATTTATTATTTACAAAGGCTTTCAGGTATTTCACTAGGCACTGAACTACCACAAAATTCAAGAAAACGTACGTTATTATGTGACGGTACCAGATAAATAAGAGATTTTTGCGAAGACTCTTTGAAAATTAGGCACTTGGACCAAACGATAATTTCGCAGAACCCATATAAGGTACGCGGTAATTCACATCTCTACAATGGTTTTTTGACTAGCTATTGCGCTTTAGAATTCATAAGATATTGGCAAAATTAAACTCTTCTGCTTATAATAAACGTTTCACTTTTTTAATAGTAAGTAGGTACTTTTGCTTATTAGCAAGTACCGTCCATAAAAACAATGGTCAATTAATGTCAATGAGTCACGATGAGGATATAAAGCCATGTACAACGATGAATTCTTCAAACTTAACATGAAATTAGTCATTGCTTTAAGAACGCTTTTAAACCACAGTTAGGCAAGCTTTGTCAATAACACGCGTCTATTATTTGCTTAAGTTCTCGTGTATTAGTGGTACCTACTTGTTAACTAACTAATGTTGTTTTTGATGATATTTCAAGACACTTCTATATCGGTAAGTACCGCTATCTTTTTAAAAGATTCCGAAACTAATCATTTGAATAAACATTAAAAGAGTGTTACATGTTACCAGTATTGCCGGCCTGGTTTAACTTTTGTATTGAATTCAATAATAATTTGGGGTTTACTGTAAATCATCGATTAAGTAAGAATACTCGTTAAACAATATGGTTTCTTTTTATTTCATAGTAAATACCGCCATAAACATTAATTCAAATTGCAAAAACGATTACCCATATATGTGAATAAATAAACAACATCAGTTAAGTAGAGCATCTTTCGTGCAAACGTACAAAAATATGTACACAGATGAACCGGTTTCGGACTAAGTACTGCCCTGGTTTACCCTGCTCCCGACCTTGCTCCCGACCACGTGTGCCCCACTGCCTCATATCATGCAGGTGCTGCAGTTAACTTTCTCATATGACTTTATATATAAGTGGGCATGCATGTCATGCATATGAAATGAGCCAAAGAGACACTTATTTCACCGAAGCAAATTTTGGGACAGTATTCAAATAATGTATTAACAGTTAAGTATTAGGTAGGTACACGACAGGCATCTGTATCGATTACATACTAGGAATAACAAAATACGGTATGTTTTCTCGAATTTATTGTTGTGTTAATTTAAGAGTTCATTAAACTTGACCCATAAATAATAATCGGTATTCCTATTAACTTAAATTTGGTGTGATTGACACCAAATTTAAGTTATTAGGAATATTTTTTTTAATTGTGATCGATATCTACAAATGCCTAATTTTATGATATGTTATAAACTCACATTTATTTAGATGGAACATGTTATGTTTAAAGGAAATATAATTTATGACATTTTAGGCACAGGCTTACATTATTACTTATAGGTAAGTAATAAATACCTAATCAAAAAATCAAAAGAAAGTTTGAAGAAAAATAAAGTGAATTCGATAAAATAACACTTACCCAGACTGTAAAGTTATGCCCCATGACGGGGAGCTTTCAGCGATACTTCGAACTTATATCTGAAAACCAAAAATACCTTAATGTAACTTCTGTTTGAAAATTTACCGGCATTTTCCTGTAAGTATGCACATTAAACCCATAGTGTTTATTTTTATTGCTTTGCCGAAAACGTATGAAATCATAATGCAATGTATAATTAAGTTATAAACGTACCTATTTTGTATTATCCTGTGTAACTACAATAGGGTATAAATAAAACACTACCCCTGTGTTGTGAAGCTGCGCGTGCGCGGGTCTGGTGCGACTGAGCGGGCGGCGCTCGCGTCACCTAGTGTTAAATACCCCGGTGTCATCGAGCCGAGCTTCGAGTCGCACCCACGTTTGTGCACAAGAATCAGAGATGTTTAGGGACACGTGCTAGAGAGGAAACAAGCTCAAACGGAAACAAAATCTTGGTAATTTTTCAACTCTACCAATAGCAGTATCGACAAGAAGCAAAAATCAATGAATTATCGAAGGAATAAGGGTCTAATGGCTGGACTAAAATAAAACTCAATTGTCTTTGAAGTACCCTAAATTAATTATTCACGATAAAAACAGAGTTTCATACTTTAGAGGTACTACTTTTAACCTTTTCAACAGAGCCTATTGCGCCGGTGAGTTTTGCGCAATAATGTATCTATCTACAGTCAGAAACTCATGGTTACCCTAATTTGAAACAAAATGTTATTATTTTAAACTACCGGTTAGTTTGTAAGTTTTTTTTGTCCCCGTAAGCGACTTGAAAAGCTCTTTATTAATAGAATTACTTGACCGACAAAGCTTTTACAGTATTTGTTATTCTTTCATCATTGCTTAGAGCTTCGCCGATTTTTTTTAAGGAGCTTTGAATTGTTAGTACCCATTCAATTACTGTTTTCTTACGAAATCTCACCAAAAAATTAAAGTTCTGCGATGTTTCATCGATGCACTGAAAATACTAATCCGCTCTGTGCTTACTAAGGGTAGTCGTTCAGTCGTGTTTTATATTCCAGCATCCGATTTGATCTTCAATGTTTCGAAGAGATTGTGATCAGTATATTGAAATATTGAATTGCATATTCCTTTCTTTCGGAGTATTTCCGAAAGAAGATAGTTGATGGATGGAGGTTTTTATTTATTTATAGAGATCTTATTTTTATTTTCCCCTAAGATTATTTTGTCAAATGGAAAAATGTGACAGATACTATATTTCACTTAAATTTAACATCTTATAAAAACGGATAATGAAACCGTTATTCAAGTCTATTAAATTAATGAGCGACACATAAAAAAAAGAATGAATGGACCAAGAAAAAAATGTCAATAGGTAAAGATTTCCATAAAGATGGTTATTGACTTTTGGCAATAAATTATTTAGGTACACTACCTCTATGTGTAAAGGTACAATTATTCAAAACTATAGACGAGCAGCGAACCTCTCCCCACCAGCAGCTTTCATTTTGTTTTCTTGAGTTCAGGGTACGAATTTTAATTATTTTTGTGACTGCTAGGGGCGCTGTACAATATTTCATTATATCTATAATTTACGGAGACGCTAGCAAGTTTTCACTGTATAAGCTCATGGTACAGGCTCTGGCCAAAGGACTTTGCTATAGGATGTTACTCCTCAAATTTTACATGAAAATACAATTTTTATCACCGAATATTTTGTCCCCTGAATTTTGCATTTCTTTATTATGATTTGCCAATTAAGAAGTTAGGTAGTGCTAACTGGCACTATCAGTTTTAAGTATGGACTGGTTTAGATTTTTCAATAATGTCTAATATAATCATATTATGAAATTATGAATTATCGATATCGATATGAGATTTTGAATAATCAGAGTAGTCAATAATTATAATTTGCAATTTGCACTTAACGATGGTTTGGTGTTATGAACAAAAAATTAGTTTACTAACCTGTTTTACGATCTTGTTTGTCATGTCTTGATCTCATCAGGATTTGCCAAATGTTTTGTATAGGTAGTCTACATTTAGGTACACACGGCTACGCATCAAGCTATACATTTCCAGTATAAGCTGACCCCGCATTGTACGGAAATCCTATACAATACGAGATCAGTATAAACTGGAAATGTATAGCTTGATGTGTAGCCGTGTGTACGTACCTGATTGAAATACCAGGCAAGCGTTGACAACATTTCCAATGCCATCGAGGAGCTGAACCGGGATTTAGATACGGCTAAAAACTGGTCTGATCGATTTGGGGTGGCGGTTAACCCTACCAAGTGTCAGGCCATCATAGTAGGGAGCCCCTGTAACATGAGGAAGCTGAATGGCATAACTGTTCCGCCTGTAATTTTCGACAACTCTGTAATTCCATTTAGCTCGGATGTAAAGGATCTTGGTCTGCATGTCGACACTTGTCTTGACTGGCGAAAGCAGGTCATGACAGTTAGTAAGAAAGTCACCGGAACGTTGCGGTCGCTCTATCGGTTGAAAAACCTTCTCCCATCGCACATAAAGGCAATGCTTGTACAGTCCCTAATCTTTCCCATAATTGAATATGATGATGTGTGTTACTATGACCTGAATGCAGATCTCCTGAATAAACTAGATCGCCTTCTCAATAATTGCATTCGATTCGTTTTCAATCTTCGTAAATATGACCATGTATCAGCGCATCGAGTGCTTTTGCAATCGCATTCAGCGCAGAGAGTTAAGGGCTTTGTCTATGTTGTTTTCAATACTCGACAAACCCACTTCTTCTTCTTACCTGACTTCCCATGTTCAATACTTATGCTCTGCCCATACTAAAAATCTTCGTTGTGGTTTCATCCTCTCTTCTTTCTTCGTCCAAGCGGTCTTTCTTTGGAATGCGCTCCCTCTGGACATCAGGACGGCAACTAGTCGCTTATCCTTTAAAGTAAGAAGTTGGCAGAATCATCCCAGCGTTAATTTGCTGGATTCGTTTTCTCCTCTACCTGTCGTTATTTCTCCCAACTAATTTTATTTTGTTCATATGTATGTATCTATGTATGTATTAATTATTATTCATTATTTTCAAGTTATATGTATTATCTTATGTTGCACCAGGCATGTCTATCTCTGCATCACCCTAACAGTACAGTAGTTTTTACTTGTGCATAAAGTTTTAATAAATAAATAAATACAATCTGTCTTATTTATACCTACCAACTGATAAATGCAGTATCCTAAGTTCAAGCGTAAAAAATATTAATAATAGTATGACATAAGTATTATAGTTGCTCTACATTGGATTTTTACAGGGGTCCAAAGGTCTCGCAATGATGAGCTTTTGACAGATTTTGTATGGCATATCTGTCAAAAACTGATAATTGTGAGACCACTGACACGTTTGTAAATTAGTAGAACCAGTAGGTATTGAGGGCCAATTCTCTTACTTAAAAAACGTTCACATTCAAGTCGCAATCTGTCAAACTTGTCAAAAATGTTGGTAAATTGATGGTTTTTTTGACAGATGGCGAATGAGATGCGCATGTGAACGTTTTTTTCCACATTTTCACATTGCATTGAAAGGAACCGCGCACTCCATGATGGGTTAGTTTGTGTGTCAAATGCTTCGCTTGACTAGGCAAGGGTTCATCAGCTGATGTCACAGTTTGTCACGAATGTATCCTTGTTTACAGCAACGTGCCTCATAAGAATGAAGCCAGCTTTTATGTGTCTGGTTTGGTAATAGGTACGCCAAATTTTTTAAGACTGCACTCGTCAATATTTTTATAAGTTATATATATATATATATGTATAATACCACTATTAATAAAGCTCTGTCAGTTGTGGGACGTCAGGTCCTGAGCCCGGACTCACGCATTGCGAGCGTACGTGGTGTCGAGGTGCGTTGGCGCACCGGGCTCATCAATCATTACTATGCACGGAGCGTTTCTTCCTTTCTGACCGCCAATGTCACTCGCATTGTTTACCGGCACGACGCTGTCGCCATCGGCACACCACCTAACTGTACACTCACGAACTAAGTGGACCCTGAAATTGGCAATGCCCTTGTTTTCAAATGTTCAAAGTTGACCCGAACGAGTGACCTAGCTTTTTAGGAAGTTTTGCTATGTCCATACATGTTTTTATTATTCGCATTTAAGTAGACCTGTGTGAGCGCGTAATGAGCTGATAGAAAAGATTTTTTATCATTATGTTATTAATGGCTCGTACGGAATCTGGATCATCCTGCCCTTTGGAAGAAGGACAAACCGGAACCGGTATGTGTTTACAGTTTACTGAGTACTTGTGCACTAGCACTGTGTGTGCCGCGCGGGGGGGTTGGTGGTGGCGGGCGATGGCCTGGGAGCACCCCGCGTGCTGCGAGCTCTGTTTCAAGGCGAAGTTCAAGGCAGGCCGTTGGCATTTATTGTATGATTCGTCAACATTTTGGTGTCAGATGCTCCGCGCCCACGCACAGTATGGGTTCACAGTTTAAAATTAAATTAAATCTAAAATCAAATTATCTATTGTACTCTTAGTCACTTCATTGTGTATCATTATTATTATGACTAAATAAGGAACAATGGGGACAGAAATTAACAACTTTTGTTACACATCCGCTATTCTTTCATTGAGTAGGTACTTACATCAAATCGATTATTGAAAAACCATCATTATCAGTGAAATCTTCGGAGGGGTTCATTGATCTCATTAGTATTTTATTTGGTATTTTATATAAAAGGAAAATGATGATGTAGGTAGATAGATAGAGCATACAAGTAACCATTTTTACTCTTATCGAACATCTTTCGTCATCTTTATCACTATCGTCCATTTGTTTGTTTACAATGGTCACAAAGTTTACACGATAACAGAATCCGCTAATAGCGCGTGGTCATGAGATCAATAGTTAGTTGTAAATTATACAGCGGTGGTGTTGGACGCTCGTGGTTTGATTAGCATAGTTGTTGCCAGTCGGTGTTGCGATGGCGTTGTCTGAGCGTCACTTGTTTTTGAGCAAACGGCTAGTCACTGATAGCGGTGTCACTGATGGCGGTGTGCTGGTTGATGAACGCGGTACCATTGAACAAATTGTTACTAGGGAACAGGCAGATAAAATTGTAGCTGAAAGCGATGGAAAAATCAAGGTAAGGTGTTATTTTACAGCTCTCAACTACTTAAAGTTTGCACCTCGTGATGTGAGGCACATCATTTTCCTCGTAAGTAATTAATTCGTATGGTGATCTATGGTACTTTTTATAAAATAAAGGTACGAGCCTTTGTTGTGATCATTTTTGTATTTTGTACTCGAAAAACAGATTTGTTTTTATAAACACAACATCGTTACAGGTTAGGTCACGGTCTAACGGACCGGCCTCCATATAGGACAAAACCGCTATCATCGACTATGAACTAACTTCCAAGGTAAAGTTGATTCAAATTTTCATACCCCTGCTTTCAGGTGCTGGATGGCGGGAACCTGGCGCTGCTGGCCGGTGTGGTAGACTCCCATGTGCACGTGAACGAGCCGGGTCGCACGGCATGGGAAGGGTTCCGTACAGCCACCAGTGCTGCAGCCGCCGGGGGCATCACCACCATCGTCGACATGCCTTTGTAAGTTGAACAAACTTTGGTTTTAGCTGGAAGGAACAAGAACAATAGAACATCCTTATTGGCTTGGTGAGTGCATGTTAAGTTAGATAATTCACTCAACTGTAATGGCAAAGAGAATATTATACAATTTAAAAGGTGGGCGAAAGCAGGCAGGTGTCTTAAGAAGTAGGTACCTAATGCTGACGGTAACATGAGTTTCGTAGTCTACAAACATCCCATACCTACGTGAACGTCACAGAGTAGTATTGGTAGATTTTTTTTATGTTTCTACGAGGATTTGGATGTAATTAATAAATAAACAAAGAATAAACAGAATTTTGTATACTTACAGCATCTCACAGAACTCATTTGGATTAGGCTGAGCCAATGATTTGGCTACCCTTGACTGTTTTATCGACACACAAGCGAAGTGCAAGCCAATAACTCTTGTCTATCACCGACTATCACGAACAGTAATTAACTATCAACATTGAATAGTGCCAAGCATTGTAGATCGCTAATTGGCACTAATAATGACATCACACAAATTGCATACTCATAAGGATCATTAGTTGATGAACCAAAAATGTTACTGAATGCTTTGTTACAATATACCTAGTTAGTTTAGTTGATCTGCTAACCCCATTTATAAGTCGTAGTGCCAAACGTGCCTACTAATATACGATAAAACATTACCCTACATATTGTCGAGTTGTGGCTATATCGCTCATTGATAACTGGAACTAAGCATGATAGTAAAAGTCAATCGACTAAGTACTTTTTTAATTAGTAGGTACGTACGTACAGTCACGGACTTTAATTGATGAGCCACCTGGCACTGTTCGTATTTTAGCCGTGTAATGCAAATCGGGTTTATTCGGTTCCCGCCAGCAAAGTCATGTCTTCATATTAGAAGAAGAAAATTATATTTCATATCTTTACTACCGGTTAGCTAACCTGAGAGCCAGAACTACAAACTTGACAGCAGAGTGACTACCCAAAGTCAACCAATTGCAGGTCTAGCAACAGTTACCTAGCAATGATTGTTTATCGTTGCTAGGTTACTGTTGCGATAGTAACGTTAGCGTACGGATAAATATTAAAAGTCATTTCGACAAGTTCGAAAGTAACGTCTCTGACATCGACTGTCACTGTCTTCAGTAAAGTTTTCAGAATTATCGAGTTATTGAGCTATGATTCAAAGGAGGTCGGTATCAAATAGATTGGATAAGTTAATGCAACATTGTATTTACTTTTATCATTGAGAACTTATTAGTCAACCTCTATGCATAAGACTATTTCCGATTAAAAGTAATTTATTTGTCATCTTGTTTACGAGCGTGCGATTTGAGTTCGTGTTTAATCGTGTAATCTCGTGAATGTAAAATTTAAAAGTTTGAATATGGCTCATCAATTAAAGTCCGTGACTGTACGTATTAAAATATGTTAATTTATTGTATCGTATAGGTATTGTCATAGTTAACCCATGTTACCTACCTTTTAATAAAAAAAAACATAGTTCCTTTAATTTTTTGTATTAATAAGGATAGCTATATGAGCAGAGGAAGACTAAAAAAACGATGAATACACGGTGTGAAAAATGATATGCCTAGAAAGGGGTTGACTACTGAGAAATATATAGAGGAGTATGGATGAAGAGGACAATGCTGCGCCGATGTCAAATAAATTGCGATAACGGCAGGAGAATGATGATGATGATGAATATCTTTTGCAATCAATCAATCAAATCAAATAAATGTATTGGTTATACATGTATAGCTTACAATGAGTTCCAATGATGAACGAAATCCTAACTAATATTATAAATGCGAAAATGAATCTGTTCATTTGTTTGTTACGCTTTCACGCTAAAACGGCTGACCGGGTTTAAATGTGGCACATAGGTAGACCATGACCTGGAACATAGGATACTTTATATTTCGATATTCCCACGGGAACGAGACTTACGCGGGTGAAACCGCGGGGCGCAGCTCAATAAAATACAGCAGAGAAGATAGTTTATCACATATCACAATTATTATCGATGTCCTACTAACATGATTTCTGTCTTTTCTATCAGACAAGATAGTACTAGTTATCTCAGATTTGCTACGAAAGAGCTCAGAGGTCAGCGACCCTTTTATACTTTTTAACTGACTTCCAAAAAGGAGGAGGTTCTATGTTTGTCAGTATGTCTTTTTTAAAATTGATGTTAAGCGATATTTTCGTCAATTGTGGACGAATTTTGAAAATTCTTTTTTTCATTTATTAGAAGCTTACGTGGTGGTCCCATATAAATTTTATTAGGTACCTTTTCTTGGGTAGTTTTTGAGTAAGCTTCAATAACGTATTTTTCCCACTTAGTCTATGCGGATGATGTTATGATAACTTCCTGTCACTGTTATGTACA
Source organism: Lithophane socia (assembly GCA_947522985.1). Lineage (NCBI taxonomy): Eukaryota > Metazoa > Arthropoda > Insecta > Lepidoptera > Noctuidae > Lithophane > Lithophane socia. The sequence continues at coordinate 9,441,461 of OX383258.1, read as the reverse complement.
TAGCAGGTTGTGGTATTCGAATTTGTGTGGAGTAGGTACCATAACTAAAAAGTGAAAAATAAAACAACTGACTTCCAAAAAAAACACCGCAGCGTGAAAAATAACTTTCATTTCGGAAGTTGGTGGCAAAAAACGAAAGACAAAACCAAAGACACCTCCGAAATTAAAGTTATTTTTCTTCGAGAATTATTTGTTTTTTTTTTTCGAGAATTATATTTATCAAATCGGAGAAATATTATATTGTTTTACAAATTACCTCTTATCTTTTTCCAGGAACTCAATCCCACCGACCACGACTTTGGAAAACTTGAAAACTAAAGCGTCTTCCGCCGAAGGAAACGTATATGTGGATGTAGGATTCTGGGGCGGAGTTATTGTAGGAAACGATGTAAGTGTGAAAATAAATGAATAATTAATGAGCCTTGGGCGCTTGTCTAGCGCAGACGACGCGTCTACGGCATGTTTTCTCACCAACACGTAGTCTATACAATAGTTATGCAAATGTTTGAAGTTATTTTATACATACTGAGAAAATTGTACAAAATAATCGGTTACGGTTGACTGTTTTTTTTCCCTATTCTTTCGTGTGCATAACAATTTTGTTTTTAGCAACAAATCCATGTACCTATTGTTTTCTCGTCGGAACCGATTATTGTATCGAAATGATAGATCGTCCCACGCAACACCTATGTTCTGCCTATGCCGCGCCTATGCACCTGGGTTGCTGCTACGCGGCTGCTACGATGCGCCTACGCTCCTGGGCTCTTGCTACGTGCCTGCTACGCCGCGCCTACGCTCCTACAGTCTTGCTACGCGGTCCCTACGATTCTGCTACGCGAGTTAAACTTTTGCTACGTGGCTCATACGCGGCGCTTAAGCGGCGGTTATGAGGCGTTTATACGCTGTACATTACCTCCAACAAATTAAGCATGCGTAGGACAAAAGCCATGTATGAAGAGACCAGAACCTTAGGCAGTTATTTATATTTAAAAGACTATTATATAAAATTATTTTAGTGTCTAACACGAAAAGGTAGGGTTTACGACGGTGATCAACGCATTTGTTCCCATATCATAACCATTATTTGCTTTTTCATTTAACATATTTTTACCATAATTGGATAAAAGAACAAGTTTTAAATGTTTTGAGTTTTGTCGTACCATAATAAAGAAGCAAAATAATAATAAACTTCCAAAAGGATCATCGGAATTCGTTAAATATATCATTATGCAAAAAAAAAAACATAAAAAACGTATTTTTACTCAAAGCTAGGTTATTCACTCGGTAAAACGACAAATCACTTCCCGTAGTTCATTTTAATTTATTTGAAGCGGAGGCGTTTTATCATTTCTTCACAATCATTAAATAATAATATTGCCTTGGATAAAATTAGATCATACCGAAATAAATTTGTTTTTTTTTTGTTTAGCATGCCTATTCCTAACTTCAAAATATACGTGTTACTTTCAGGATTCACTGCGAGACCTTGTGAAGGCTGGCGTGGTGGGTTTCAAATGCTTCCTCTGTCCGAGTGGTGTTGACGAGTTTCCCAATGTAGGGCCTGAAGATTTGGAAAAGGCCTTTGCTGCCTTAGAGGGAACAGGATCAGTGTTGGCGGTAATTATAAGCACCAATACTTTAATGATCTTTGTTTTTGCTTTATTTGTAGATAATGCGCCGCGGGTAAATCGTCAACTCGTCCTACATGCCTACGGCCCATCTAAGACGACTTGCAGAAAATCAAAAGAACGTTCTAAATGGGCCGTAGGCATGTAGGAGGAGTTGACGAATTACTCTGCTTCGTTGGTCTAGTGATCGCAAGTGCTCTTGTTGAGCATGATATCCTGGGTTGGTTCCCTGGGTCGGGCAATGTGTTACCTATTGGGATTTTCCATCAGGAATTTCTCAGTAGCAGCCCGTAGTTTGGAGTTGTGGTGGCCGCGGTTAATGGGAATATAGGCTCGCCCTCTACCATACACGGGGCATACAAACATAACTGGCAAAATGTGGGGGTGTACATCTGCCTATTTTTTTGGGGAATACAGGTCCAATGTTATGTAAAAAACTATGTTTTAGTTCCATGCTGAACTTGACGATGACAGTCCACCCAGTAAGAAGAAAATTAAAAAGAAAGGTACTTATGATCGATTTTATTTATTTGACAAACAGCTTTACGCCAAAAACGGTCCAACAGTGAACTAAGTGAAAAGCTGCATAGTGCTTAGCATTGGTTTTTTAAAATAAATTATCGTTGTTATATAATATAATAAATAACAACTTATTTACAAATCACCTTGTCCTTGAGCCCTTCTATAAATGAATTTATTTTTGAAGTTGAATAACTTACTTACAAACAATTTAACCGAAACAAGCGTTCCTTTTGTCATGTTCGTTTGAATATGATAAAAGGTTGTTTTTCATTATTTTGTTTGTTTCAGATCCCGAAGAATATCAAACATATCTTGAGTCAAGGCCGCCTAATATGGAACTAAATGCGGTGTCGCTAATTAAAGATTTTGTTGACAAAACTGAGTAAGTTACACAAACGTTTGTCACACTTTGGCCAGAAATGTTGATCCACTGGAGTGCTCTGGAAGTCTGGAGTGTTTATGGTTAAATTAATTACACTTAGACTGCCTCGTTGGTCAAGTGTTCGCAAGGTCTACTGCTCAGCATGAGGTCTGGGGTTCGATTCCCAGATCGGGCAAAGTTTCATTGGGATTTTCCATTAGGAATTACTCAATAAAAAAATTAAATTCCATGGTGCGCAGGGTGTGGAGCAGCTCCAACAGTATCCTAAGCATGATTTCGAGTCGCCTAGACTGTGTTTTCGTGGGTCACTGTTGTGCCATCTCACATGGGTTGCCACAACGGTGATCCTATTTGTTTGTTTTTGTTTTGTGAATTGTCAATTCTTACTAACATAGTTGTAAGTTTTACTAACTATTTTTGAGTCATTATACTTGAATAAAGATAATTCTATTCTATCACCAGCGTCCGAGTGCACGTAGTCCACGTGTCTTCTTCGGAGGTAGTTCCTCTGCTTGTGGAGGCGCGGAAAGCCCGGCTGGCAAAAGGTCACGAGGCCTGGCGCGCCGGGGTCACCGCGGAAACCTGCCACCATTACCTTACCTTCAGCGCCGACCAGATTCCTAAAGGACGGAGCGAGTACAAGTGCGCTCCACCTATTAGGGATAAAGATAATAAGGTACTTACCTATTTATTTTTTATTCCTAAATTTATTTCCTTGCAGATACCTTTAACTCAATGAGAAAGTGGAGCGGAGAACGGGCTGTGTTAGACTCCTATTCCTAGATAGGAACTCGAATTATCTAGGTACTCACATATGCATATCGTTCAAACTATTCTGAAAGATCGTTGACAAAAAATATCACAAGTGAACAGAGCTGCAGAGATAAGTTTATACTACTTACAGGATAGCTTTTAGATTTACAATAAGTGAAGAGGTTTGCGAGCTTTTAAGTATCTAAAATTATGTTTTAATTTTAAATTATCCTAATTAATTAAATGATATATGATCAAAACTACTAACCACATTCGAAGTTTGAAAACTTTAAGATTATCAATTATTGAACTATTTTGTCAACTGCCAGTCTTATTGAACAATTATCGATGTTAGATTATTGTATACGAACTTTTTTCATAATTATTCGGAATTTTAATTTCATAAAAATGTAGCTAGAATCGTAAAAAAAACTTTTTTTATACAGTTTTACTATAGCCCGCGTGCATGTGTAGATCAACGGTTACGCAATAGAGTATTTATTTAGTTATACTACGGCAATAGAAAAAGGGAATAAGTAAGATACATACAGGACAGCAATAAAACAAATAACAAAGTATTTTATTTAAAATCGTAGTATATATTTTTTTAAATGTAACCTAAGTACATTTTTTTTTTTTTTTTGTAATTTGTGTATTTCCTGCAGGAAAAGCTATGGGAATACTTATTAGAGGATAAATTAGACCTGGTGGTGTCCGACCACTCTCCTTGCACTCCGGACCTCAAATGCTCAAATAATTTGGAGGCTTGGGGTGGGATTTCATCTGTACAATTTGGTACGTTTCAATATAAGATGTACACCTACACTAAACCATCGGCTATTTCAATCACAAAATATGGCTAGCTATATTTTGCCTAAAAGTAATCACTGAATTGTATCTAAGTCCATAGGTACCTTCGCGACTCTATATTTGTTGAAAACAATAAACGAGTAATTTATCCTTTTTTATCTATTTGTAAACCTAAGGGTCTCCGAAACGATCAATTGCAATTGTCCATTTTTACTTGACTATTACATCGATGCCAAATACGATCGTCTACCAAATACAATTGAAGCGATTGACAATATTACTACAATTGCAATTGATCCAATTGTGCCAATTTCGGAGACCCAAGGGCATAAGGATTTAGGAATTAAGAAAACCTTACAGTAAATGAGCAAAGTACTAAACTTTTATATTTTTTCTAGGTTTATCACTATTCTGGACCGCAGCAAGTACCCGTGGCCTCGACTTGACCTCGATCAGTAAATACATGAGTTCAGGGCCGGCCCAGCTATGTGGTCTTCAGAACCGCAAGGGAGCACTGCGGCCTGGCCTTGATGCTGACCTGATATTCTTCGACCCTGAAGCCTCCTTCACCGTCACCACTGAAATTATACGACACAAGAATAAGGTAAACGATAAATTTTGAGTATCGTAAATAACAGCCAATGCGGACATTATGTGTAGTGCAGTAAATATCGTTTATTGTTATAATAGTTTACTTTTATGGGTGGAGTGTCTGCCCTGAGCCTTTCTTTAAAAACCATAACTCTTTTTGGTAGTTATTTTGCAACTCCATGACGCCAGCAGCTACTGTAGACTTTTTTAGTAAATGTTTATTAAATGTCGGTGAATAAGAGTACCTTCCTACTATTTTTTTATTTCAAAGACTTCCATTGTAATTAAGTACGTAAGTAATGAAGTGCACACAGCACCAGAATAAAGTTAGTACTATCCAAAGTTTTAGAAGAGATTTAGGTACATATGGAAGAAAACTTGATAGCAAATTCTTGGGTTGTAACAAATTATTAAAGAGTAGAGTGTACTTCAAAGACTATTATGATGATATATTTAAAACAATAATGGTAATCTTAATATCGCTATTAAATAACAGACTGTACCTACCTACTTGTTCGTTTCCGTAGTCATTTCAGAAACATACAGACGTAGGGTACAGACAACTTAAAATTGTCCGGCAGATGTCGCTATTGTATCTTATTCAGTGGTCATAATCAATAGAATCGATTATGTTATGTCCATGAATTTAGTATATCTAATAAAAATGAAATGCTGTTCGTTGGAAAGTGCATCACTTGAGAACGGCTAGATAGATTTATATAATTTTGTTTTAAAATGTTCGTAATAGTCTGAATTAGGTTTACCTATATGGAAAAAAAAACTGGAAAAGTTGCTCGAAAAATCAGAAAATTCGGGAAGTGCTTTTTTTGTACGAACTCAAGAACAAAGTCTGTCGAGTCAAGAGCTGACAGTATGAAAAAGATTGATAAAAGCCCATGATTCCCACGCACAATGGACTACGGAAACTAAACCCGTAACATAGAACATAGAAGCCCATGATTAAGGCCCTAAAAAGTAGGTTACTTGATTAACGCACTGAATAACCTTCAAATCGTTATTCCCCTTATCATAATAGTAACTATGGAACTCCATTAGACCATTACAGCTCAGCCGTTATTGCTAGGCTATAAGGTATCTATACTTAATGTATCGGTTAGTTAGATTCTCATTTCTTTGTTTCAGCTGACGCCATACATCGGTAAGGAGTTGAAAGGTGTCGTGAAACAAACCTATCTGCGCGGGCGCCTGATTTACGAAGACGGAGAAATTGTGGAAAAGCCTAAAGGAAAACTATTATTAAATGATATTTGAAGCTTTACGATACGATGTTATTATTACAAAGTGTTGATTATTTACTTACTGTAAAATATAGAAATGTTAAAAACGTGGTGTATTTCAATTCCATCATTGATTCATTCATCCATCTTTTCTTCTTTTATGGCCATAACTTTATTTTATGTTTTTAGTATTTAAGTGTTTGTAGAAGGACATCTAGGTACAGTTACAAAGAACACTAAATAGGTACATTTATAGCTTACATCGTCGCAGTTGAAGAACAGCGTAATAGAGTTTGGTAAGGTTGCGTAAGTCGTAACCCTTAAGGATTAACTGCTATAGGTAGTTTTTAAGTTAATTTAAATTAATCATAATCTTTTGCGTCCACTGAATCTTTGCCTATCAGCCAGCATTCATAAAAACGCAAAAAACTACATTTAAATCAGAATGGGTTTTTTAACGTTCCTTGTGTACAATTTGGTAAAGGGGGGGTACACCTATAACCTAAATCATGCGGTACTAATAAGGTGTCAGGGACGATACAGTAGTATACAAGTCTAAAGAATAATTAAACACGACGTCATTTACACAAATTAAAAATTATGAACATTTTAACACGGATTCTTCTGTATTTGGAGTCATCAAAGTACTTAGTAAGTAAGTAGAAAGAAAGAAAAACATTGTATTTGTCACACGTACAGGAAATAAAATAAAGGTAATTGTTTATTTTCATTAAAGGTTCTGGAAAAGTTACGAAGATTCTAGACTCATAATTAAATGTTGTTTTAACATAAGTTATCGTCCATAATGTTAGGTCTTTAAAATTGAAAGAATTGAAAATACGATTCAGGAATTCTAAATCTACGAATTAAGAACAGTCAAAACAAGTAAGATAACTTTAAGATTAAACTTGTTGACTAGAAAGTTTTTAAATACTATAACACACTACAACAATTTCAGCTGTTGCTGAATGCACGGAAATAGAACATAAATTAATTAGTTTCAAGATTAACGCGCTTATCTTTCAGAATACATTTCCCAACTGTGAACAACTAGTATTAGGCACTTGAAAACTACGTAGGAACCAAGGTTAAATGCCTTATTATAAAATACCTGATGCAGTGATGCCTTTTTTATAAACCTTCTTTACCTGCTTTAAACTTGCAATTTATTTTTTGTTTGTCCAAGCGTTTTAACTTGCCTTAGCTTTCTGTAACCAGCTCACCGTGAAATCTCAAGTGAAGTGAACTAATTATCAGTAGGTATCGATGACAGTGACAGCTCACTCCACGCTCACTTCACTTAAGTTTTCACGGTGAGATGGTTACAGAATAGCAATGCAGTGGGTATCGATGACAATGACAGCTCACTCCACGCTCACTTCACTTAAGTTTTCACGGTGAGATGGTTACAGAATGGAAATGCAGTAGGTATCGATGACAATGACAGCTCACTTCACTTAAGTTTTCACGGTGAGATGGTTACAGAATGGAAATGCAGTAGGTATCGATGACAATGACAGCTCACTTCACCTAAGTTTTCACGGTGAGATGGTTACAGAATGGAAATGCAGTAGGTATCGATGACAATGACAGCTCACTTCACTTAAGTTTTCACGGTGAGATGGTTACAGAATGGAAATGCAGTAGGTATCGATGACAATGACAGCTCACTCCACGCTCACTTCACCTAAGTTTTCACGGTGAGATGGTTACAGAATGGAAATGCAGTAGGTATCGATGACAATGACAGCTCACTTCACTTAAGTTTTCACGGTGAGATGGTTACAGAATGGAAATGCAGTAGGTATCGATGACAATGACAGCTCACTCCACGCTCACTTCACTTAAGTTTTCACGGTGAGATGGTTACAGAATGGAAATGCAGTAGGTATCGATGACAATGACAGCTCACTTCACTTAAGTTTTCACGGTGAGATGGTTACAGAATGGAAATGCAGTAGGTATCGATGACAATGACAGCTCACTCCACGCTCACTTCACCTAAGTTTTCACGGTGAGATTGTTAGCAATGCTGGACCTTTTTTATTTTTTTTTGTTTCTGAATGGGCTCGTGCTCTCAATCTCGCCTGATGGAAAGCGATGGATGAGGTATATGATGGAACGAGCGCGCTCAGAAGATGCTTGTTCACGCTTGCTTTAAAGGCAGATGGGATATATGTGGAAGGGAACACAGACCCTGGTAGAGAGTTTCACACTTTGGCTGTGCGCGTGCGCATAATTAATAAATGTGGAGGAGAAGCGCTGAGTACCGACTGGTCGGGATAGCAACCAAGTGCCGATGGTACCCTGCAGTAGGCTGGTAGTCCGGTAATAAAAGGGCAATGGTGGGCCTCCCCATTTCAAAATAGGTACAAAAAGAATTTAAGAAACGTATAATTAGTAATAAGTAACTAATGTTTCTTCGTGGAATAATTATATTTATTTATCTCGAAATGTTTTTTTCTAATTTCAACATATATTTTCTCTATTTTTATCTTGTTTAGACCTAGTTATAATTGCATACCTACCTACTATGATCTCCAGTACCTAATTGAAGGAGCACACGTAAAATAATGTTTCGTAGTATTGCGATTTCTATTGCAACTGTGTATCCTTTGTTGGAATAACCAAATAAATCAACTACAATAAAATAGGATAAATAGAGGTGCAAGCAAGCATCGATGATGTAGGAAAAAACTTGGAAAAAGATTTAAACGTTGTTTCTTACCTACATTACATACCTACAGTAACATGCAAGATGGTTCTCGAAAAAACATGATTTAGGTATCTACCAAAATGCCAAGCAAAAAACATTCCAAATATTGCATTAAGTTCAAGTTCAGGTTTTCGTGAGTTTTATATGGTCTTTGACTGATGTAGGTTAGCGATATCGATTCAATTTAGCAATCATACATAAATTAATAAAAAAATTGGCTTTGTTAATTCTGCCAGAGATTCCAATATTTTTTTATCGATAGATCATGCTTGCCTCAGTATTTAGCCAGAGACTGCAAACAGCTCACTGAATAACATAAGTAACGAGATAGCAAAAACCAAATTCAAACCCATTGATAAACAATATCGACCTAAATAGATATCCCATAAACCTGATTCTGGACAGGTGAAATCATAGGCGAAATCTGATTATTGGAACCAGGTTGACATCTTCATCTGTTCCAAAGATACGGTAGCGACTATCACTATCTCAAATAATATGGTCTGGCGATAAGGTGTTTTGCTATGCAATTGACTGATACCTATGTATTGTTCATATTCACAGAACGTATTTCAACGCTCTTTCGACAACATTACCTACTTATTTGTCGAAAAACGTGTTTCATTACCAACAAATTAGGTTTTGCACGGTCGCCATCATTACTCGAACAGATAATAGCCTGTCATTGAGGTAAAGAACAACAATAAGTAAAGCTGCTCTCGTCTTAATTGTAATTCAGTTTTTACTTAGCAGCTGCATAGTATTGACCACTATGCTGCTCCTGCACATTTTATTATCAACAATATTATTGTGTAAGTTCTGTGCAAACATAAATCAAATGGATTTTGTGCTACATAACTTCACGTTGATAATGTACATAAATAATTTTATTTGTAGCGGGCGTTACCTGTCGTATAATCGGGCTATCAACAAAACCCTTACAAAGGAAATTATTCTTAAGTCGCCATGTGGTTACCGAAACCGAGCAGTTTGATGGAGGAGTCCTGGTTGACGAGAACGGAGTCATTGAAGCTGTTCTGAAGAAAGAAACTGTTGATTTGTTACTCGGTTCTGAAAAACGCAAGGACTGGCAAGTAAGTGCAACTTGTATAGATTTTTTACGACGACTGACGGACTGACCGTTAGGTATGATAGGATAATAAAGATAAAGAGAGCTAATTATATAGCTACTAATACATAGTTTTTTATGACTTAGTAGTTCACGTAGACGTATATGGTTGTGGTTGTATGGTATGTGGAGGTATGTGGTTAGTTAATTCCATACGTTTTTTTTTCACCTTATCTAGTGTTAGTAAACTGTAGGTATAGTGTTTATTAATCATTCCTTTGGTATTTTACAACTAGCTTTCCGCTTGGATGCCCCAATATCTATCTATAAACTAATTGTTTCCGTATGAATTGAGGAGCCATGTCTCATATTTAAACGCGGGTACTGCCAATATTTAGTAGTAAATTATCCGAATTTGTAGCCCCGATCCTGGAATTTGTAGTAAAACCCTTAAAAAGTTAAAGTATATTAGTCTTCAAAATTAAATCTTTAAAATTAAGTAATTGTAATGTTTAAAATCAGTCTTTAAAATTAAATTTATATATACAAAAAGCATTTTGAATGTGGTGTTTGCCTGTAATTGGTTGTGCAGATAGATTTAAGACACAATTACTTAGCTCCTATCTGTAACAACTGTTGGTGACCCTTAATTAAATAAATAAAAAATATCAAAATGATTATATCGCGGCCTACATAAGTTTGCAAATATTAGAACTCGGTAGGTATCTAGAAATTTTACCACCTGTACCCACTATCTATACTCCTACATAAACTACCATCATCGTCTAATGAATGACCTACAGAGATTATTGGCTTGACGGCCACACTAATTACATTTTGGTTACCTATTGTATCGAAACATTGTTTGTCTCAAGAACTTCACTCTGCAGCGGTAAGTCAAATTGGAGATTATTCAAAAACTGTCAAGGTCCAGTTAAGTATAGATACAGGAAATCTTACAACTCTGCTTTTGTTCTATTCTAGCTAATAGATGGCGGATCATGGGCCTTAATGGCAGGAGGAGTCGACTCCCATGTGCACGTGAACGAGCCCGGCAGGACCTCCTGGGAGGGATATGTCACGGCTACCGAGGCTGCTGCGGCCGGAGGGATGACCACCATTATAGATATGCCTTTGTATGTCAATCTGATTTCTTTTCGTGTATTGGAACTTGGAACGAACTAGATATACAATGCTGTAGGTCATATTTTAGTGAAAACACTAGCCAGTATACAGTAGCCGGCGTGCGTGTATGACCGTGCCCTGTTTATCAAAACTTACAAGCCTTGTATTACCAAATGTCATTATTTAGTTCACAAGTACCTACCTATATTCGTGATTTATTTGAATATTTTGACACTTATATTCGTGATTTTATTTATCAAAAAATTATTTGTAAGTTACAACTTGTAGAAAATCATAACAAATCCTGAGAGTGTCCGGCGACTCTCTATTCCGTCTTACAAGTTTACAAGTTTCGTGCTTAAAATGTTTAAATTCGATTTACTTTTTTTAAATGTGGTGAAATAAAAAAAAAAACAATCATCCGAACGTAGTACCTCCTCCTTTTTGAAGTCGGTAAAAAGAGATGACCTGATGCTCGTGTCCCAGCAGTGGGAACATTATGGCTGATTATGAATATGGAGATGAGCTATGAATTTAACGAAAATTAACATTCTAGGTAAGCTGTGATCGTGTAGACTTGTAAGTTTTGATAAACGGCCCATGTATGAACGTAACGAGGCAAAAGGAGTATGTAAGGATCGTAGCAGGTGGCGTTCTGTAGTTTCTGCCTAGCCCTATAGGAAGAAGGCGTGAGTTTATTTATGTGTGTACTAGTCAGTCGGCATTGCCCCAGACTGCGCCGGATCGCTAGGTAGGTTATGGAGAGTGTGTTATCAGGCACTGTGATAAAAATTTAATAACCTTTAATCAATAATGTTAGCTTTCCCTTATCGTATGGGTAGGTATTGGATTGGGTTCACTGTCGACGGTTTGTTTGTGTGTTATATGATTTGCAACGAGGCCTCCGGGATAGTAGACTTTACCTTTGAAGGGTACATTTTACTTCAGTTTTACCTTTTGTACTTACTTAGGTACTTATATAATATGTCATCCAGTAAGTTTTGCAAGATTTTTAGTACAATATTTGACGTAAGTTCCTACCTTATAAGTGGAAGCGGGAAGCGTGTTGTTGTTGGCCTGCTGTTTATAAGAAATATACCTACATTCTTTTGTTTTTTTTTTGTTTTTTGTTTAATTTGTTTTTATGTACTAAACTAGCTGATGCTCGGTTACTATATACTAAAACCTTCCTCGAGAACCACGCTACCTATCCATTGGTGAAAACAGCATGAAAATCGGAGCAGTAGTTTTTGAGTTCATCGCGAACAGACAGACAGATTGACGCGTCTGAGGACTTTGTTTTATAACATGTAGTGATGCTTTTATTACAAATTACAGGAATTCCATCCCCCCTACAACGACTCTTGAAAACTTGAAAGTTAAAGCCAACATTGCTAAAGAAGAAATATTTGTCGATGTTGGTTTCTGGGGAGGGGTTGTCCCTGGAAATGAGGTAAAAGTATTATTCTTTATTGTGCAGTAATTACACCAATAGGAAAGTAAACCGATATACAGAAGTAAGCACAGTAGCACAGAGTAGATAATAATAGGTAGGTAGGTACCAACTACAAAAGGCAGTCAGTGCAGACAGCTATAACGTGTTAAAAAATTACTTTTATTAGACCATCGCACTGAATCAATTTACTACGGGAAAAAATTTCAAATCGAGGAAAAAAATTTGAAATCGTGAAAATAAAACAGCTGTTCCATACTGTTTAGAACAGCACGTATTAAACTTTAGTATGGAAAAGCTGCTTTTTTTTCGCGATTTCAAAGTTTGTCCCATAGTTTATGCTAAATACGCGGACGAAGTCGCGGGTTAGGTAGTCTTTTATAAAACATGTCTTTAATATTATTACTATTATATTCTTTATTTTCAGACAACAATGATCTAGCGTGATAGTAAACAATAATGTTTATTTATTTATAGGTATATACTTTAATAATAATACGCAACTAATCAATACTTAAAAACTTATTACTAGCGTTAGTAGTTAGAATACAATAGAGAGGAAGAGGGCATAAATAGTACCTATTGTGAAAAGGACATCCCCAGTGATTGAAACTTTATTGTCTATAGAGTTTTAAAAACGAGGACTTGGAGACCATATTCATCAGTTGCGATTAAAAGTAGCTGAACCGGTAACCGGAAGTTTCAATGAATCCTACTATCTACATTTTCCTTCAACAATCTCGTCCTGGTGCGAGGCCAACCGTGTCAGAAAATAACTGAGATGACGTAATTTAGTAATTAAATATTTCAGTCATGTACCTACCTATTTTATTGTTTCCTCGTCTGTATATTTTCCTTCTTTTTCAGGAAGAGTTACAAGACATGGTAAAAGCCGGTGTGGTGGGTTTCAAATGCTTTTTGATCAACAGCGGCGTGTCTGAGTTCCCCTATGTTACACCAGAAGATTTGGAGAAAGCCTTGGTCTACCTCAATGGCACTGGAACCGTTTTAGCTGTAACTATTGAAGATTTTCTTATTTTATTTGAATTACAAATGTGTACAGTTAATGAGATAAGTAGGTGTACTAAAAATGAAACATTTTCAGTTCCACGCTGAAGTACAAATTGGTGATGAGACACCTGAATGCAGCGGTCCTTCATGTCCAGGTATTTAAACAGTTATAAACTACCTATATAAAATTTTAAGAATTGACTTTCAATGCTATAAAATTAACAAAAACTTGATAAGAAAATATTTTTTTTTTTTTAAGTTTAACAGTTAAAGTAGCTACTTTAACTGTATTCTAAGTATAAAATGTGAGGTAATAAAAATATTGACCGGTTTCAGACTTATGCTAATGCTTTTATTGTCTGTATTGGAAATAGGTTAAATTAAATAATCTAACCATTTCAGATCCAGTGTTGTACGACACTTACCTTGCATCCCGTCCCGAAATAATGGAGCTAGAAGCTGCCTCATTAATCGCGTCACAACTACACAAAACTGAGTAAGTAAATTTTTACATTATTCGAATATTGTACAAAATTCCAGTATGCTTAGGTACCTACAGGTAATTGAATAACATAGAACAAGAATCCGTTATGCAAGTTTTATATGAATGCGATCCTAACTAGAAATATTAAATAGGTAGTCATTTAAATGGCGATGAATACATTTTATAACCGTTAAATACCCACACGCTACGTAATAACAGTATAAAACTAATTCAGCGAAAAAGAACAGAAAAAAACTGAGGCAAAAAATGCATCGCTTCGCTGGCAATATGCTTGGCCACCGCATTGAAAAATAGAGCATCCGATGTTGACCGAATGTCAATTGAAGAATTGAATTGGATGTAGAATTGTGGACCTACTATTTATTCAATCAATCAGTCAACTCTGCCTATATGACTACTGAACATGGACCTCTCAAGTTGCACCTCAACACCCAGTTCTCTGCTTTCCGCATGCATTCTGTGTCTGTGCCAGCAGCCATTCTGCGTTGAGGTCAGTTCATCTAGCTGGAAGGCGTCTCACGCTTTGTTTTCCAATACACAGTCTCAACTTCCTCCAACAGCCTTCTTCGACAGACATCTACCTCCCAATACTTAGCATAATCTGCCTTTATATAACGTTCTTACGTTCCTACTGCTGCGACACAGGCCTCCTGTGAGAGAGAGAGGGCTGTAATCCACCACGTAGACCCAATGCGGATTGGTAGATGTCTTCGAATCGTTGGTTCTAGGACATGTAGGTTTCGTCACGGTGATTTCCTTCAAATTGAAGGGAAAATGGACTTAACCGGCCCACGGAGGGACCGGCCCACCGGGAAAATTCCCGGTATGCCATGGGGCCAGACCGACCCTGTGGTGATGAATATACAAATTAAATTATACAAAGTAAAGCGCCCGACCTAACTCGTAAGTTGGACCCGTTAGGTATCACTGGGCCACCAATGCATAAGCTTACCAAATCTGCAAACTATGTAACTCCAGTTCTTTTGTATTTATTACCGTTATTTATTTTTGCAGTGTTCATGTCCACGTGGTGCATGTCTCGGCGGAGGGCGTGGTCCCTATCCTGGAGGCGGCCAGGGAGGAGAGAATCAAGGATGGTTACAAGGGTTGGCGGGGAGGTGTAACCGCAGAGACGTGTAACCACTACCTCACGCTCAGTTCGGAACAGATCCCTCCTGGGCATTCCGAGTATAAGTGCGCGCCGCCTATCAGGAACATTACGAACAAGGTAGGTACCCTGACTTTTGTATACCATGTAAATTCGCGTGTTTGACCTACGTTTAGGGAAGGTGGAGGGTTAAGTGGGACTTCTATGGTTTCCAAACACATTTTTTTTTTTTGTAAACTTATGATATTCTTATTCTAATATTCATAATTCAATAAGGAGAGGTGGGGGGTGGGGGCTATGAGAACCTGAATTCTGTGGGAACAGTATTTCTTTGGCACTGAATTCTACCTTTGCTTGAAATACACACTGTCGCGGTAGAACTTGCTAGAGATCTACATGGTTGGTATTCATGCAGCGATTCTTTTTCGAAAGTTCTAGCAATCTCCCTATGCCTCGACGTACCTACCTACGGGGTAGGTAGAACCTAATACTTATACTTAATGTTTTATTTACAGCAAAAGTTATGGGAGTATATTCGAGATGAAAGATTGGATTTAGTCACATCCGATCACTCACCCAGCGTTTCGGAGCTCAAAGGACCAAACTTCATGACAGCCTGGGGTGGAATATCTTCCGTTCAATTTGGTAATAATACCTACTTTATTTTATTATTATAAACGAATTAATTAAAACCTTATACAACATTATTTTTTGTTTATGCTAAACCCGAAAAGGGCTCATTACTCATCATTTTGAACAACTTTTTCTATGGGACCAACCTTGAAAAAAAAATCAGCTGTTCCATACATTTGTGTTCACTTAAATCGACAAAATGTATGGAACAGCAGATTTTTTTTTCGCGATTTCAAGCTTAGTCCCATTGGAAAAGTTGTTCAAAATGATGAGACCCCATTTCGGGTTTAGCATAAACAAAAATAATGTTGTATAAGTTCTTTTGGACAGCTACCTATTTCATGAAAACCATACTTCATTGTTGTCGATTTCCAGATCTTTCGTTATTTTGGACGGAGGCGAAAGCCCGTGGATATTCATTGAGTACCTTGAGCCACTACTTCTCTGCGGGCCCGGCGCGCCTTTGCGGCCTGCAAGAGAAGAAGGGCTCACTTAGGCCCGGCCTTGATGCTGATCTCATTTTCTTCGATCCTAACGCCTCATTCGTCGTTACGCCCGATATCATAAGATACAAAAACAAGGTGACTAGCGTTATCCTAACTAAGTAATATTATAAATGCGAAAGTGAGTTTGTTTGTTTGTTACGATTTCACGCTAAAATGGGATCAAGACTTACGCGGATGAAACCTCGGGGCGCAGCTAGTGTATCTATAAAACTTAGGTATTGATAATTATATTATTAATGGTTGTCGTTAAGTCGTTATTCAGATCATTTTAATACTTTTCTCTGATTACAGATTAGTCCTTACATGAATAGAGTGTTAACGGGAAAAGTAATGCAGACGTACGTAAGAGGACAACTCGTCTACTCTGATGGCGGGCTGATTGGTGGACCTAAAGGCCAGCTGTTGTTAAATTGTGATTAAATAATTTAAAAAAATATGTACCTATTTGTATGTTTGTTCCCCTGAAAGCGAAAGCCATCCTACCTATAATCTCACTGTCACCTATAATATAATTATACAACGTGGCTCGCACAGTCACACGTGGCATTTTCATATCCACATTATGCTATTCATGGAATTGTGGGATTCAAGAGCGAGTGCCGCGGCTCGACTTTTTGTCAGCTCTTCTCGGAATTGGTAGGTACTCGGTTATGTTTAGGTTTCTTTTGAAACACACACGGAAATAGGAGTTGCTTCGTCGATTTATGCAGAAAAGTTAGAGAATGCTAAGAACATAATCGCACACCGGGTGTAACAACGTCATAAGTAACAAATGACGTTTTTTTCAGGAGATCGATTTAAAAGTTGTTGTTTTAATAAAGTGTAGGTATGTTTGTAACGAATAAACTAAAAACTACCGATTTAAAAAAATCTTTCACCATTAGAAAGCTACATTCACCTTGAGTAACATAATTATAAAGGCTATAATTTATAAAGATTATACGCGGGCGACGCCACTGGCGGCAGCTAGTACTCTATATTTTGAAATTAAACTCTATATTTTGGTTGTTTCAGAAATAATACATTTATAAAATTTATAAAATAACCCACTGAGGGCTCAGTGGGTTATTTTAGGAGATACATTCGAGCTAATAAATTTTAGCAACTTTTGATCCCGCCTCGTAAAGGTAAGGTTTTCTTCTGAACATACATGGTCTTCTCTTCAACAGGGTCTTCTACATAACACACACACCATACATTCATATCTATACAGCAGTTAATTTGTCGACATATCGGCGCGGAGCTTCAGCGGAGCAAACATGAGAACGAAGAGAATCTAGGTTGCAAGAGTGAGGGAAGTGAGCTCGAAAATGTAAGCACACCAACTCGTGTAGGATAAGTTTTCTATTGACTATTCCTACCTAAAGTACCTAAGGAGTTACTTTGTCGGCTTTGTTATTCAGAAAAGGCTGATAATAAGATAATGTTTAAAAGAGCGAGCAAGGCGAGCTCTAAAATGTAAGCACCGAGTTACTTTTTCGACTTATATAAGAATGCATAAAAGTTTGAGGAATAAGAAAATTTAAAGTGGTTGATAGACGTGCGTACTTAAAGTACGCGGTCTTTAAGTTCGCAACCTTACTCTGCTCGCCGTCGGTGACACACGTGAAGCATGCTCAAAATTTCATTGTCAAATTGGCTCGCGGCTCGCGGCAATGACAGACGGGCGCCTAAGCTCGCCGAGCCATAAGTACGCGTTCTTGCTCGCACGTCTATCACTCCTTTAGAATGAACTTAGAGAGTATTGCTGATTCTAATGTTTATAATTCTGTAAATCCATATTTGTTACGAGCGCTAATAATATCTAGATCAACATACAACCTGATACTAACCTGCAAATTGCAAAAAACGTAGGAAAAATTGAATTTCGCGGGCTCCCAACCTTAACGAGCGAAGGGAGTTCGAAAATTTGATCAACCTACGTTTATTTATTTTAAATGTGATGCTTTAAAACCCTTTCTAAAATTAATCGAGCGATCAAAGTAAAACTAACAGATTGACTTAGCATTAATTTGAGAAAAGAGAAACGAATCGAGGGACTATAATGGGGTGTCACCAAATATAGTTGAAGGAAATGTTGTTGCATTGCTGCTTTTCAGTTGGTAGCATTGTTTGTCGTCTAACCGTCGCGCTTCTTTGAATGAGTCTTTTATTTGTTATTGTAATGCTTGTGTTGTTTTTCGCTTAGTGTTATTGCCTATGGGGTTTCTAAATTCAGTTTATTATTTGTTAATATTAAATTACTAAACTACTTTTGTGGCTTTCCGAGATTATTTTAAAAGGTATTATAGTGTCACTTTTGACAGATAATCTAACCTAAAAAGTGAATTAAAAATCTTACAAAACTAGTCCAAACTTTGTTATAATTGTGTATTGTTTTATAATGCTGTTTTTAGATGCCAAGTGTAATAAACAATAGTATTGACGCAACACGTCCGGCAGACGGCACCAAAATGCAACTCGAATCATTGGAATTGGCTGGTTGCACACTAGACCGGTATATTAGTGCTGATAATTCGCGCCCTTCGTTTTTAGAGGTTTGTTGAATCACTCTTACCTCCTCTAAGATCGTATACTGTGTATTGATCTTATTTTGAACGAATACATGGATCCAAACTTGTTTACTAGAGTCGAGTAATTGTTATTTTCTAGATAACTGGAATAGCCTCTCAAAGAAGTCCAACATGCAGCGGTCTGAACGCAGGAGACTACAGGAACCTCGCTGCCCTAGTGAATCACCCCAGCTTGTCGCAATTGAAGATATTAAATAAAGTTCCACTACCACCAGAAATTATGGAACACTTTGCCCGTATCCTTTACAAAACATTTGATCATGTTATTATGCTTTGAGCCACATTTATGAAGACATTAGTATTGATTTAACCATTTATTATACATTTAGTTATTAAATTCGTAAAGAATCCAAAGAAAATAATGGTTATTGCTTTTGTTTTGATAATAATTGTCCAGTAAACATGTTTCAAAATTAATCTATTGTGTTATAATTATGAAATACATAATAATTTCCTTATAAAAACATCAGATATGCAGTGCCATTGTCTAATGGGAGTATTTCCAGAAATCAGCAGAGTGTGGCTTGCGATAGACAGCAATATATATGTATGGGCTTTTGAACATGGAAGTGATGTAGCATACTTTGATGGACTCGGCGAGACTATAGTTAGCGTGGGCTTAGTGAAACCCAAGGCTGGAGTATTCCAGAATTTTGTTAAATATTTATTAGTCCTTACAACAACAGTAGAAATAGTAGTCTTAGGTAAGAATATTTTTCCATAATATTAACCTAAAATCTTTAGAAGACAGGCTTCAGTATTGTATTGAAATAATATACATATAATAATGCTGGCGCAAACAGAAAAAAATATACTTATCACAAAAAAAAAACATTTTAGAGTCCGACCGAAAATTAAAATTCATATAATGCATCTAAATGATTATTTATGTTTCAGGGGTAACATTTTCTTGTAGTAAAAACGATGGATCTGGTGAATTACAAGAGATACATCTAGTTCCAGAGCCAGTGTTTGTGTTGCCTACTGATGGTATTTCTATGATGTGTGTCAAGTCCACCGCCAAAGGAAGGATTTTCATGGGAGGCAAAGATGGGTGTCTGTATGAAATCACTTATCAGGTATGTTATATACAAAAAATAGGCCAAATGCACATGCTATCATATTTCACCTTGTTTAAGATACTCCAAAGAAATGTATCAGTTTTCAAAAGCTTGTGTTTGATCTTCCAGCAGCTATAATTGTTACAGACTTTTATTATATAAATATTCGATAAAATGTAAAATATTTTACTAAATCAAATAATTCTTTTAGGCTCAACTAGGGTGGTTTGGAAAACACTGCAAGAAAGTGAATCACTCAACAAGTACACTATCATTCCTAGTACCTACGTTCCTCAGTGCGGCCTTGTATGACGAGGACCCTATAGTTAAAATTGAAGTAGACAATTCTAGACATATTCTTTACACTTTGAGTGAAAAAGGATGCATAGAAGTGTTTGATTTGGGCGCCGATGGAGAAGAACTGAGCAGGGTTGTGAGACTAACGCAGGGGAAAATTGTTTCATCAGCTTTTGATATTGTGAAGTAAGTTATAAGATAATTATTAGTCCACCAATTTTTTTATGTGATTACATTATACCCTCTTTTTCAAATATCATTTGGTATGGTATCTGGAAAGTGGGTGCTAATTTGATTTCATTTGGTACATTTGGATTTGTAAATGTAGCTACTTACTACTTCTTTTTTTAATTTTAATTTATTATTCTAGAACATTGGAACCCAACAACTTTAAACCGGTAGTAGCTATATCAGCAGTAGAGGAATCAGAGTCTGACCATCTCAATTTAGTAGCTGTTACACAGACGGGCGCTCGTTTATATTTTAGTACTGGAAGTTCAGAGTAAGTAAATATTCCATTCAATTTGATACACATGTTTAGTTGTATGTTTTAATAAAAATAATGACATTATTTTATGTGTTCAGTGCGACTCAAGGTGGGCCTCTAAGACCGCAGTATCTAACGTTGCTGCATGTACGACTACCACCCGGATTCACACCTAACTCTTCAGTATTGAAGCCGAAACAAGTTCATAGCGCCGTTTATGAAAATGGTGAGGAAATATTTATTACTGTGTTTTTCTATAAAGTTTTATTTTAAATTTTGGCACATCATTCTGTATCCTGAATAAATACCTACTCTAGAATAGTTTATTAATATGTTAATGGTTTAGGTTCGTTAGTAATGGTGTGTTCTGCGGGCGGCGGTGGCGAGGCAGAGACCCTGTGGTGCCTCTCCCGTGTGCTCGCATCACCGGCCACGTTCAGCGAGTCGCATACACTGCTGGCGCTCGATGGACCAGCCTGGGCACTCACCGCGTTGCCTCATTATCACTCTAAGCATCTCTCTCAAGCTATGCTGTCCAAAAAAGGTAAAATTCCCTTATTCTAAAAAAAAACTACATTTTGTTATTAGGTTCAATTAAATGACAGATGTTGTCTAAAACAGTGTCCGCTAGCAAAGAATAATAACTATAGATTCTTATGATTCTTAGAACTATAGAGTCTTTACAAGTGACATTCACATTACAAAAAATCTGAATTAAAGACTAGAAGAATTTACTCTAATGTTACATCACATTGTATGTGACAGAGGTGTGGAGCGTGTCTCGGTGGGCCGTGGTGACTGGTGCGGGTGCGTGCGTGGTAGAGGCGGGGGCTGCGCCCGACCTACTGCGAGCATTGTTGCGGGACTGTCGCGGACCTGACGCACACCCCGTCAAGGACTTCTTCCAGGTATTTCCAGTATTACTTTCTTCGTCTTCTCTACTGTTACTTTAAAATCAGCGACATGGC
Organism: Lithophane socia; assembly: GCA_947522985.1. Lineage (NCBI taxonomy): Eukaryota > Metazoa > Arthropoda > Insecta > Lepidoptera > Noctuidae > Lithophane > Lithophane socia. The sequence goes on along the minus strand of OX383258.1, from coordinate 9,420,025 downwards.
TGATATATTTGAAAAAGATTGCAACAAAGTTTTTCTCCAGCTATTTTATAGTTGTGTATGCCATAGTAATCGTGGTTTTTTAAATCGATCATTTTATCCCAGCCTATCACACTCAGCTGCTCATTCATTTACACTTCATTTACACATTCCACAGTTGTACAGCGTAGAACAAGCGTGTGCGTGCGCATTGTTCCTAGCTTGCGAAGATATAACAAGTGGCGACCTCTCTATCAGCGAGTGGGCGACGCGGGCCTTCTTCCTATACGGCAACCAGCTGTCTCCGACGCCTATGTTCCAACAGGCTTCACAGATGCCTTCTGCTATCAGTAAGTAAACTTATACACAAAAAAAAAAAACAGTAAAAAGTCTGAAGAAAGACTTACTTAGGTACTTAATTTTTTTGTTAATTCACAGATTCGCCAAAATTCTCGCCGCGCCAAATGTCGACCCCAATGTCTATGCGAGGACCACAAGGACAAATGCAGCCAGGAAAACTGAACCAGTCATACCAACAGGGCCCTATGAATCAATCCTTCCCTGGATCGCCAAACCAGTCTATGATGCCTCAATCTCCATTCCACCAGAGCATGTTGAGTCCAGGGTTCAACCAGTCCTCGTTTGTGGGCAATATGACCCAACAGCAGAGGGACCCTAACTTCCCGATGCCCATAGAATATAGCGCGAAGCATAATGGTCTTTATATCTACATTGGCAGAATCTTGGCTCCGATATGGAGCATAAAATGTGTTTCGATGTCGCAGTCACCTGATCACAAGGAATTCGTAAGTATATTGTTGTTATTTATAGCAACTTTAATTTATCTTCTAAAAGAATGTTCACTGTTGTGCTTCTTTAACTAGTTGTTATATAAAATCAACTATACTAAGTGATAAATAATTTGCAATCCCTTATTTTACACAGATGAGTAGCAAAGTGACGGGCGAGGACTGCGCCTACATAGTTCAAAAGTTGCAGCGCGTGTCTGCTTTCATGCAACGAACACTCGCACCTCCACATTCCGATGAGCACACCTCCCTACACGCTCTTAAATTATTTATTAGTAAGTATTACATTCTTATTATGGTGTACTGTTTCAGCTACTGAAAGGAATAGGGAATATGCATGTATTTTTTTAATATTTTTATTCGATAGTTATCGTCAAATAATAGTAAAAAAAAATTCGACGGCAAAAAAGCAATTTAAAGTAGTTAAAAAAATGTTTAAAAATATCCAACCGATCCGGGCTATTTAAACGCCCTCCATTTGGCGCGCTTGGTGTGGTGACGTCACAGTTCGTGAAAACAGACAAGCAACTGTCAAGTCAACGTCAAACACTCCTTTTTCTATGAGCGTTTGACATTGACTTGACACTTGTTGATTGACTTGACATTGACATTTTGATTGTTATTCCGGATTGTTACGTCACATCCCCTCTTAGCCTTTTCAAGTATTTGAATTACCCACAGGTTTTTGGGACTTCTTAGAAATTAATTTCTCGCTCAAAAAGAAATTTTATTCAAAAATATTGATGGAGGCATCATTCTGAAGTAACATAGTTTATAGAAAAAAATATTTGACCCATATTTGAATCACATGCATATTCCCTATTCTTGTCAATGTTGAAGCATTATATTCCAAATAACCATTTATATTATACTATTTATATGGTACTTTTTAATGTCAAAAAATGAGTTTATTTAGTCAGAGAATTATAGCTGCAATTTGATGTGAGAACTGCTACTGTTTGATAAACGTCCTAGTGGTTAGTTTAAAAATCAAAAATCAAAATCAAAAGTCATTTATTCAAACTAGGCTGAGAATCAGCACTTTTCGAACGTCAAAATTACATAAGACAGTCCCCCAAAAACGCCCACCCTTCACCACTTCCTAGTGCTTTAGCTGGGAAGAAGAAGTGGCGCAACAAACTCCCCAGCAGCACAGCTGTCTGTTCAGTTAGAAAAAAAAAAAATGATTCTATACAAAAGTATGCAAAATCATTTACATTATGCAACACAAAACATAAATCTAATTATTAGCCATATGTCAGCTAGCACACGCTAATATACCAATCAAAAAAAAAAAAAAAAAACGAGAACTATATGTACTCAAGCAGAAATAAAAAGTAAATGTAAACATAAATTAACTAAATAAAAGCCTCCAGGCACAAAGGGCGTGCCCGCCTACATATAGCTATTTTTAGATGTAACTGGAAGTTATAAATGATAAACTAGGACCATTGAAGTAACGTAAATAATATTTATCAATTTTCGAGTTCGCTAGCTAACCACATATTGCAATACAACTCATTTAGTAAACATTGTAATGAGTAGATTATGTCAATAATAAATTAAATTAGAAAAACATTAAAAATAAATTGATTATACAGTCAAATAAAAAAAATACATATATGAACTCATATAACCTGTCAGTGGGTAAGCTAATGCTGGAGAAAGAACATAAACATTGTCTTGAGTTAATCACAGCGACCAACTATTAAAATGTATAAACCTGTGTTTTGTTTCCAGCGATGGCTATAGAAATGTTAAGTTTATGGAAGGTGCTCTGTGAGCATCAGTTCCACGTGATCGCCGCTAGTCTTCCGCCCGAACAACAAAATGCGTTGCAGGCTGCTAGTTATAGGTATGAAATCTGCACATTCACAAAATATGGAAGAACAGCATCGAAGGAAGTTATTACTATTCATTCTAGCTACTCTAAATCTGGAAATATTTAAATGTTTTTTTTTTTTTGTTTTAGGGAATTATTAGTAGGTGGACAAGAAGTAGCATGCTTACTCCTCGGATCTCTAGTCGCCGGATATTTAAGAGACAACGCATCAGTAGATGGCATCTCTCAAAAACTGAGACAGCTCTGTCCCACACTTTATAGGCAAGAAGACGCTACTTGTTCTAAGGTAATAATGAAATGTTTGTTAGTAATAAATGTATAAGAAAACAGTATCTATCAGAGCTTATATTATATTTATATGGTTTTATATTTCAGGCCAACGAATTGTTAATATTTGCAAAACAGCAGAAGAATCCAACTGAACGAGAAGAAATGCTTCAACATGCACTCAAACTATGTAAAGTGAGTATATTGTTCCATAGAATATAAGTTGATACTAGGCGAGCAGGACAATTAGAGAACAAGATACATGGCGCCCACTTAGTGCCTCAGCACCCCGTTCCTCTAACTAATGTGCAAATCCATCAATATGCTAATAACGATACAACTCTTTTAGTACCTTTCATATCTGTATTAAAAACTTGATCTTTATTTTTCTAGGATGTAGCACCAAACGTGAATCTTCCATTGGTTTGTTCGAAATTAGTGTCAGCCGGCTTCTACTCCGGAGTTGTTGAATTATGCGTGGCGTGTGCGTCAAAACTGGACCCGCAGGACAAAGCCGTACATTATTACAAGAGCGATCAGCCCTCCCAGGATAGGGAAGGACACTTTATTTATTATAGAAGGTAAAATACTAGTATTTCAAATTGTGTTAATTTTGAATGGAAATCTATATCCCCCTCATATTTTTTTAATGATTCATCTTATGGACACTTCCTTCAAGAATGAGTACGAAATAGATGACTTTTACTAACATATTCTCCTGATATTGTTTAGAATGGAGATATACCGTGAAGTGTGCTCTGCTCTAGAGCGTTTGTACGAGCGTAGTGCAGAGGCGTCGAGCAGCGAACCTTCACCTCTGCGCTCACAGCCTACCAACGACAACATCCTCACCATGTCACCTGCAGACGCTAACTACCAGGTATATTCTCGAAATTATCGATATTTTATCCGATAAAAGTTTCCATGTTGTCCATCCCTATGACTTATTTGTAATTTATTTATTTTTTGTTTGCAGGGTAGAAAATTGGTTTGGGAATGCCTCTCCCGCGACGACGAACTTTTACATGTTGCGGTGTACGAGTGGCTGGTATCGAAAAATCTGGGATCAGGTAATTTACACATTATTTACTACAAGATTATTTCATGAGCTGTATCAACTCTTCGTCTCATGCTATGAACATCGCCAAGAAAAAATAAGTTTTTTAACAAAAACATAATTAACCTCACTCGAAACCAAAACCCAAGCAATCAAATGGATTTACTAGTTTTAAGTAATCTTACACATTACTGACAGCGGTGAAGGTAAAACATCGTGAGGAAATCTTAACTCATCTATACATAATAATAAAATAGTAACGTAACGTCGGTCGTAAGTCAAAAATACTTTGAATATTTTTGAAAAAAAAGTAATTGCTACGAGGTATGGGAACGAGTTTCGAAAATATAGTATTCAGAATTTTTGTCCGTTTGTCTGGACGAGAAAACGGATGGACGGATTTGCATGAAATTTGGCACCCAGATAGGATATAACCTAAGTAAACACCATAGGGTACTTTTAATTCCGGTAGTACATCCCCGTGGGATATTTTCCGACATCCACGCGGGCGTCGGAAATCACCAACCGGTCTTGAGCAACCATGGTGATCAATGCTCATGCCATCTCCTTATGAGGAGAGAGCTTCGATCTGCAGTGGGTATTATTATACTATAACAAAAAGTGTTCGATCAGAGCTGCTATCGCTGGGCACGGCGCCGCCCGCGTCGCTGCGCACGTACCTGCAGGCGGCCGCGCGCTCGGCCGCGCCGCCCGCCGCGCTGCACCTGCTGGACCTGCTGTGGAAGGTGCTCGAGAAGGCCGGGGACCACCTCGCGGCCGCGCATGTGCTGGAAGGACTTGCTACCAGACCTGAGTAAGTTCGATACTTGTATCTGCTCGTGGCACCGCTTAGGCGTTAATGTATTAACAACAATAATACTATAAATTCAAATCTGTTACTTACATAAGTAAGTAATAGATTTCACATAACATAAAACTGCTCGACAATTTGTTACATTAATTTTGCGATAATTTTCGTAGCGAAGGATTCCTAATTCCTCATGAGTTAACCCATAAAAAGGTCGACTGTTGTAACATCTTTGCATCCATCGAACGTTGATGTTATAATTTGTAAAGAGATCAGTTATTTAGAAAATCGTGACGCTACAGATCAGGCGCGACCCTGGCGCAGCGCATGTCGTGGCTGTCGGCGGGCGTGGTGTGCGTGCGCGGCGCGGGCGCGGGCGGCGCGGGCGGCGCCGAGCTGCTGCGGCGCCTGGAGGAGGCCGGCGAGGTGGCGCGCGTGCAGGCGCACGTGCGCGCGCACGCCGCCGCGCTGCCGCACCAGCTGCAGCCGCACGCGAGACACATGCAGCGCCTGGACGACGAGCTGCTCGAGATCACGCAGGTAACACGCCTAATGACAAGTTTGACATCCTTCAGACTCATACGCATAGACGGACCTCGTAGCGAGCGGTAACAATTTCACATTGATAGCGTCTATACTATTTCGTAGTAAGCAGTAACAGTGTATTCGGTTTCTCATTTTGTGAATTAGAAGTTGAGACCTTGTCAAACTTTATTAATGCATTATTTAAGGTGATTCCTACAAAGTAGCCTGCGAAATTCTTACTTCAGAAACCAGGCCTAAGTGTTTCTTATTGACGGGCGGTCAACTGAACCATTTTTGTTTCCCAGCTTTACGAGGAATATGCAGACCGCTATAACCTATGGGAATGCAAGCTCGCGATCGTGCAATGTTCGGGACACAACGACGCGCTATTGGTCGAGAACATCTGGAGCAACATCCTGGCCGAAGCGGAGGCCGTCGCTAGAGGCCTTCCTACGCCTGACGAGAGACTGGCCTCCGTGCTTAGCAAGCTCACTACTCTCGGCAGAGACTATGTTAACACGGGACACTGCTTCCCATTGTGTGAGTATTCATTTAATTTGATAATTCTGTTGATTGAGTTTGATAAAGTCTTATATTGTATAAATTCTTCAATGTTATTAATAAATTACAGTTATTTGTATGTAATTTTCTTGTATCAGATTTCATAGTGCGTCAACTAGAAATCATGAGCTGTAAACTTCAAGCGGACCGAGGGATGGTGTTCAGAACAATTTTAAATATCGGTGTATCACTGGAACAAGTGCTGGACATCTATATCAAGTGCGTAATCCTGTTGTACATTTATTTTAATTTCATTTATGAATTTTGTAACATTGTCTGCAAAAATATGTACATGCAGAAGAAACGGTTGTTATGGTGCAACAGGCAACCCAAACCTATACTCGCCGTTGTGTTTCGCCACTCTACTGGGCATTCCTAGGAGTTGTTGATTAGTCGACCGCTCGGACGCGACGGTGCTGCATACAGCATCCAAGGCTGGATTAAAACGAAATATTTTTACATAAAAACATTATCCTATCATGGATGTCCACAAAGTAACGCCTGATTCCGTAATTTATTTTCTTCACAGATTGGTTAGCGTGAACGAGCGCGTATGGCTGGGCTGCGGCGACGAGAGTCACGTGTGTCGCGCGGCCGCCATCTTGCTGGAGAGCGCGCGCGCCGAGCTGGCGCCGCTGCCGGGCGCGCTGCGGCGCCGCGCGCTCGCGCGGTGCAAGGACCTGCACGAAGCTGCCTTATCTGCGTTACAGGTTTGTATAACTCAACAAGGTAGCCCGCGAAATTCAAATTTTCTTAATATTTTTGCAATTTGCATTTCAGTGTCAGGTGTTGATTAAAATATGATTCGTGATCGTAACAAATATGTATATTTACAGAATAATTATCGTTGAAATTATCAAAACAGCTCTCTAAGTTCAAATTACCCTATTGAATGAATATTTCATGAAGACATGACATTTGAAGCCAAAGCCTAAGCGCATCCCCCTTGTTCAGTTTTCCAGTAACGATGCTTATGACCTACATAATTACATAATTAGCCTATAATGTTCCCACTGCTGGGACACAGGCCTCCTCTTTGTGAGAGGGAGTGGGCCGTAATCTACCACGCGGGCCCACTGCGGGTTAGTAGATGTCACATGTCTTCGAATTTTTGGTTCTAGGATATGCCGGTTTCCTCACGATGTTTTCCTTCACCGTTTTAAGAGCAGTGGTGATGAAATTATTTACACAAAGTAAAGCGCCTGTCAGGGTTCGAACCTACGACCTACAACTCGTAAGTCGCGGCCGTTACCACTGGGCCACCACTGCTCCTTCTTGTCACCTACACAGTATAATACGGCCGATATAACTTGGCAGATCTGAACCTAGGCACTACGAACTTTCGCACATCTTCTCTCACTCAGACAACATTTTTTATGAACCAAATGGTGGCATGCGCCTCATGCCACCATTTGGTTCATAAAAAATGTTGTCTGAGTATTACACGGAGTCGCAGAGTCTATGTTCAGAACTTTATACCTGTCAAGTTATATCGGCCGTATTGTATAGACTGCCGAAATTTTTTAATTGTGGACAGCCAAACTATCTCAGATATATCGTCAAGAACGGTACAAGACTAACTAAAAAGAGGATATTCTCGATTCGATTGTAGGATTTTTTCATGTTCTTACCTCATAACATCTGCGGCATTCCTCAATAGAATTATTTTTATATATGTTTTTTCTTACGTTTCCTATGACCTACAGTTACATTGTCTTCAAAGTTGGCTTGTTGTTTCTTTCCAGTCGCGGCCAAACACTCAACGTCTTATCGATCGACTGTCCGTTGCGCAGGCACATTTGGACCGCATGGATTGAAACTAGTTGTAATTTGTAGCGTAAGGTATTATTTAAGTTTATGTGCACATTACTTCAGAACAGAGAAATTTCACAAGTCTTGCTTGCGAAACTCTTATAACTTGCTTCATATTGGATTAACTTGGCCATGTATTTGTTTATGCATGAATCAGAAATATGTATAATATATTTTTTTACTGGTAAATTTTAGGTGTGCTTATAGATAACTATTGGATTGCATAACAAAATCAAAATACACATTGACTGACATAATTTTTTTATTTAATATTTTAATAAATTACTAAACATACAAAAAGTCATACAGTAATTATTATTAATTATATAATTTGCTAATATATTAAACTATTATCTGTTAACATAATATTTGAAGTGGCAGTGACATACAAACATTCTCCTCATACAATTATGTCAAATGTACAAATATGTTGAATCATGTGCATAATTATAAAAATATAAGTGATTATGCATCAAAAGGCACTATGAAAATGGTTTCTATTTTTGTAAATAAACGATGATGATTTAAGAACAATACTGACTGTGATTTATAATCCTCGTAGAACGTGAAATGCTTAATGAGATCTAATATTTAAATTGATCGTAAATTAAAATTAGTCTATTTAGTATTTACAATCCAGATTCCCTAGGGGTGAAATAAGTTTGGAAACCGCCAGTAGTACTCAGCGTGTCCTTTAAATTAACAAAAGTTTGAAATTAATGATAAATGAATAATGGCGTGACTATGAGGAGTCTTCATCGAAAGGGTTTGTATTTACCTGATGGCCTGCGTGATGATCGTCATCTGGGTAAGAGTATACTCCGCTGTGCTGTCCTCCGCTGATCGTGGGTACTCCCACTGTATTCATTGGAGACATAGCATTATTATATTGCTGTTTAGAGGGATCCCTCCCTGTAGAATTTTTTCTTATAACTGTAGTGTAAGTAGGTGTTGACTTGATCGGCATGTCTTTAATTCTGGTTCCTGCGCGGTACGTGCCGAATTCGTCCGGAGGAGGCGGTAGTGAAAATCCATCTGAAGTTTGCGTTATTTCTGAAGTTTCATCACTTAGTTCCTTTGCGAGTTTATGACGCATTTTTCTAGGCATCGTGTAGAACGTGTTCATCTGGAAGTACGTACATGAAAAAGTTATAATCATTTTATTTATTTATTTAATTTAAAAAGATGGTAAAGACGCGGTTACCTACCGGTCTTGGAACGTTGTAATTCGTCTCTGGCGGTAGATGCAAAACTAGGTGATCGCACAATGCGTCCATTTCTCTCTTCCTGCTAATATTCTGTAAGGAGTGCACCCTGCAGGTGGTGTGTCGTGGCATGTCGCACTTGTTCGCACTCTCCTGTTCAGCCATATCGTGCATATAGCGCGCCGAGTGGAACGAACTTGTCCGTCGTACATCGAAGTTCTTTGATGGGCGTCGCGCTACCGCTCGCCGGAAAGAATCGGTTCGTCGGACATTGCACTCGCTGCCTTCATCGCTGTCGTGAAATGTTTCGCAGTTCGACTCTGGAATTGACAACAATATTCTTGTCAATCTGTTGCAATTATACTCAGGGTTCATGCAAAGCTTTGTGGCCACCAGTTTCCGAAAACCTAACCGTTACTATGTAACCTAATGTGGTGGTTGGTCGAAAAAAAACAAAAGGCAACAGAGTCGCTTGACCTGACTTTTGCCTTTATGCCAACACATTCTCTCACATCCATTTCACTCATTCACATCCTAGGTGGCCCTGTTTTTATTTGGTTTGTCTTACCTTCAGTGTTATAAGCGCAGAGCGGCGGGTCAGCGTGGTCGCGCGGCAGGTCGTGTCGCGACGTGCGCTCGTACGTGCACAGCACGAGGCCGCACGCCGCGAGTGCTACTAGCGCCACGCCGCCGCACAGCGCTAGTGCTAGGCTTGTTATGTTCTTCACACTGCTTGCGGTTACTTCGGGAACTAAACATAAACCAAGAGAGTTGTAGGTTGAAGGTGGAGAAAACACATCCACACAGTCATATTAAAAAAAAACAACGAGACAGATGAACGTCTTAATACGTTACGCAAATATATTATGGACAAGAGAGATAAAGGGATAACATTCATATCAAACAGATTTATGATGTGTTATTGAAAGATCAAAGGACAATGCTAACCGGCAATTAATACTTCTGGTAGAACACCTCTAGAAGTCTCAGTTGCCCTTTAGTGGATGACTTGGGAGCAGCCTAATTTTAGCATAGAACTAGATGAGCAAATATAAATAAGAACTCACCAATTTCTTCACTGATTATGCTGTCCTTATCAATTTCTACGACTTGGCTGTCTCCTTTATCATTAAAAGCTATAATAACGAATTTGTAGCTTTCTTGACTTGGCTCTTGTATCATGAATGTCGGCTCTAAGTTAATTATTGATACTAGTTGGTCTTCAGTGTCTACTGCTTGCACGAGGAATTTGAATTTCTGGAACACAACACCACACTTAAATAAAACATATTTTGTTACAAAAAAAAAGGTAATTTTGTTACGAAATTTTTCTAAGGTGCAAAAATCAAGTAGGTATATGTATAATTTCTCAAGTATCAAGCAAGTAAAACAGTGTTCTATTCTGGCCTATGCAGTAAATACTACGAATTGACTTGCTCCAGTTGTTCCTTATGTATATTTTGACAGTAAGTTTCGATAAGTTTCTACCACTACCAAAATTAAGATTCAAATTGACAGCCTCACCTGAGGTAATCCCCCGTCATGTCCCTTCTCACACGTCACAATGATATCGTCCAGAGTGTTCTTCTTAGCTTCACAATTAGTTGGTGGTCGCGGTATAGTCTCGTCCGTCACTAGGAAGGTGCACGGAGTGTGCGTCAAACCTTTTGTGGGCACTTCGTTTTGTCCCCAACAGAATATTGTGCCTGGAAAAACGAGCCGTGATAAAGAATCATGGTTGAGAAGCTTTCGCAATCACCGGTCCAGTTATTATGCTATCAGTTACTAGCTGTGCCCGTTTCACCCGCGTAAGTGTCGATCCCGTGGGAATATCGGGATAAAAATGTAATGTATGTCCTATTATCAGGTCATGGTCTACCCCTGTGCCAAATTTCATTCAAATTCGTTCAGCCGTTTTAGCGTGAAAGCGTAACAAATAAACTCACTTCCGCATTTAACGATAATAATTTGTCCATATTACCAAACACACGGAAATTCTCCAAAGACCAGAAATAAAGGTTCAATGAAAAGTTTCAACTTACTAAAAGCCGTTCCATTAGGTCGTTCATAGAGCAAGGTTCCCTCCTCAGTCTCAACCGTCTCGTGCGGATGATTCCTCAGAGTGGTGACGTTAACTGCCTCGTTGACTAAAACCCAGCGGAACGAATCAGGCGCAGGGTTAGCTTTCACGGTGCACGTCAAGTTTATCGCTTCGTTCTCACCAACGCCGTATTCTACAACGGCTTCATCTTCGCAGTAGGCCGGATCTGCAATATTTTTTTCATGAAAAAAAACCTTTGCTATATCAAGTTTTACGATTCGCATCGACATTACTAGAAGGGTTCCATTTTTTTTTGCCTTGTGGGTTCGAAATCCTAAAACATTTGATGAATGCCTGACTGCCTCGTTGTTTTACTGGTCGCAAGTGCTATTGCTGAGCATGAGGTCCTGGGTTCGATTCCCAGATTGGGCAAAGTGTTGCTGTTTTTTCCATCTGGAATTTCTTAGTAGCAGCACGGATTCTGGATTCGTGCCCTGTTGATGGCAATAGGCTCGCCTATTACGTGGAACTTAAACATAACTGGCGGGATGTGGGTGTGTACTATATAGCTACACCTCTGCCTAACCCTTCGGCGTCATATTATGTTATGTTATGTTAAACGTGCTTTCCAAGGCACGGAAGTATCACACCGCCAACTTCCAAACTCCGGGCTGTTACTAAAAAAATCCTAACCGTTTTAGCCGTTGATCCTGCGCCTGATCTCTCGGGTGGTCGTGTCGGATTGCCGTCCCATCGGACTATGAGAGTGAGGGAAGAGAGAGTGCACCTGTGTCTGCGCGTACGCTTGTGCACTATAATAACTCCTGCGCCGAAGGCTAGTCTCCATTGAGATTGGCCACCGTGGTCGAAATACGGTCTGGAGGACTATTTATGTTATGTTAAATAAAATTATTATTTCCAGAATCTTACAAGTGACATCAACGTTGATTGGTTCGCTGTACGTGGATCCCTCGTTATTGTTCGCGACGCATGCGTATTCGCCCCCATCATCTTCTGTTAAGTTCTTCAGTTCCAAAAACTGCTGAATTGTGTCCTTACCATCTTTTTCCGTATTTCCCACCATGTCTTCCTAGAAATTAAATGGGAATGATTAAACTGTTTTCTAACAATCCAAAAGTATAAAAGTATTCTTTGCACTAATTCAACTGGAACTGAATTATATTTTACACTATATCTAATAAATTGGCAAAGGACATCGCGGCAGGCCTAGTCGGAGATGGCGGGATGAGCTGGACTCTTTCAATAAAGATTGACCCTTGGCAGCTCTGGACAGAAAGAGGTGGAAATAGAGTAGGGGGGCCTTTGCCCAATGCCCAACAGTGGGACAATAAAGGCTAATGAAAAAAAAAGTAAATTACCTTGTGAAAGAAGAGCAGCTCATAAACAGCAGGGTTGGCTTGATAGCTGCAAGCGAGTGACAAATCAGAACCTTTAACTACGGCCACTGTATTATTCTCTACATCTGCATCGGTCACGACGATTTCTAGTATGGGTGGATCTGAAATTATCGGACAGTAATTTTCAATTACGCTTATTTATAAAAATACTCTAAAATCATGTTGCAAATAAACGAACGGAGCCGTATATGCAACTTCTAGCTGTTGCCTGCGATCAAGAATAAATTCAAATTCATTTTTTAAAAAGTATTCTATGTCCTATCCTAACTCAGGTCATGGTCTACCTATGTGCCAAATTTCGTCCTTATCAGTTCAGCCATTTTAGCGTGAAAGTCAAACAAACAAAAACTCACTTTCGCTCTTATAATATAAGTCACGATATAACAAAATGTTAACATTTTACTTTACTTATGATCATCATATTACATTATGTTCATCTTTAACCGCAATCATAATGTTAATAATTTTGCTGTCGTTACAATAAGCCGTCTAACTAGTTATGCTTCTATTTCATACTTTTTACCACGAACCCAACTTTCGCAGAAACTTTCCATAATGTTAACGCTACGTTTTCCTCATAAGCCATAACTCACACAGCACGGTGAGGGGCAGCGGTTGTGCGCACACGAACTCCTCGGAGTTGCGGCGATTCGCCGGCGCACAGCACGTTATTGTTGACTCATCGTACTTCCGGTCTATCGTCAGCTGGATCTCGCTTGCCACGAGCCGCTGGGATGGCTCCATCTGTGTGGGTTACAAAATTATTAAAGCCAATTATCACGACTAACGTCACCGGTTTATGAGATGACTTTGTTACCTACCGATTTATTTGTTGGGCGCGGGGTAGCAAGGTGACAATGGGACACTTATTTCTAATAATTCCTAGAGAATCTGTACCTATAGATCACTCTGCGGCGGCAATAGCATTACATCACACACTCCTGATTCTCAGAAGAGGTACAATACGGCCATATAACTTGGCAGTTCATAACATTTTCGTGCCTAACATTTTTCATGATGAGGTGAGTGTGAGTGAGAGAACATGCGCGAAAGTTATATGCACCTATTTTCAGACCTGCAAAGTTATATCAGGCGTATTATTGTAAGTAGTTATAAAATACAGTTCGCGTATCACGTAGTGAGCAAAGCAAGATCAAGATCTAATTAATGCCTAATGATAAGTTACAAATACCTAACTACTACTTATACAAGAATGGTCATCTTAGATGGTAGATAACAAGCCAAAAATACCCGATCAAAACATCATTCACAATCATGTTTTGACAGATTAGACAGATATATAAACGCATCAAGCGCATGTCACTCACAGTAATTTTCTGCTCCAAGTTGAGCAGCTGATTGTCGGCGAGCCGCCACGCGATGGGCGGCAGCGGGCGCGCGCCGAGCACGCGGCACTGCAGCCGCAGCGCTTCGCCCGCGCGCACTCGCCCCACAGCCCCGTCCGACTCCGGGCCCTCGCTCCGCAGGGACACCAAGTCGGGCGGCACTTTGATTGATAATGTTATTTGTATTAGGAGAAGAAACAGGGTTAACCGAGCAGGGGAATTACCGTCTGGCGAGTGATTTGCAGGTCAAGGTAACAGTTAATAGTTGAAGCACACAAGGTCCAAAATCGTTTGACAGTTTACTTTTGTTCAATATTGAACGCCTATAACAATGTATATGGTAACCCCCTGTACATATACAGTATGTTAACTAACAAAGGGCGTTCCCGTTAACCTGCAATAGTATAGCGTCTATACATGCTTAAAAAAATATTACCGTTAAAAAAAAAAAGGTTTTTTTATTTTTGTATAGAAAATTTTTCACAAAAAATATTAAATTGTTACGGAAAATAAACTCTCTGTACACGCCCACTTGTCACACTTGTTTTTCTACGTTGAAATACAAGTGTGCGTGTACAGAGTGTTTCTTTTACGTTTAAATTTAATCTTTTTGTGAACATTTCAATACGTAAATTAAAAAAAAAAAAAAAAAAAATTAATGATATTTTTTTTTTTTGCATGTATACACGCTATACTATTGCAGGTTAACGGGAACGCCCTTTGTTAGTTAACATACTGTATAATATATAAAGATCTCCTGTTTTTCGACACGTATAGTATAGTTGAAAACCAGCAAGTAAGGAATACTCGTATGTCCAATGGTAAGTAGGTTAGGTATGATCTTTTCGTGTGGTTAGTGACTAACCTGGTGTTAGAGTTTTTTTAAAGCCGCCCAAGGGCGTCTGACTTGGCTTCACATGCCTTCGAGAAATATCTCTCGAAGTTTTCGTACACCGTTTTTAAAGCAAGTGATAATTACACAATACGCACATGAATCCGAAAGCCAGAGGTTCGTGCCTTGGATTCGAACTCGAGACCTATGACTTGGCAGTCCGACGGTCACACCACTAGGCTATCACTACTGGTAGGTATGATAATAGGTACTAAGAACAATTTCTGGGAATGCAATAAACGGCTCGTTATGCCGCTTCTACTACCTACGGGTAACTTAGCTGGCAGATAACAGGAACATGCAGCATTTATAATGTAGGTAATAATTACTTACAATACATATCGATCGTGATGTCAATAGACAACGGCGAAGTTTTCTCATTATTTTTGGCAAAACAAGTGAAGACTCGGCCGTGGTCCTCGCGCTGTAGCGGACCGTATATGAGGTCGCTGCGCACGCGGTGTTCCGACAGCGGAGTGAGGGTGTTCTTCAGAAGACGTTGCTCTGTCCACCATGACAGTACAGCCAGCGGTTTACCTATAACATTGAGGAGTTATATTAAGGACTAACTTCCGCCCGCGGCTTCGCCCGCGCTGTGAGTTGATAAAAAGGAGAACATGTCCTTCCCCAAAAAAAAAGGGTGCCATCTATCTCCTTGCCAAATTTTGTCGAAATCCGTTCAGTGGTTTAGGCGTGAAAAGGTAACAAACAGACAGACAGAGTTACTATTATAGCTACAGAAGTAGGTCTAAGGAAACTAAGTAAATAGATGCTGTTGCGGATCGAGACAGAGAATTGACGATGACGGCGATAGAATTCACAGCTGCATCTATTCCGCTAGTTAGCTTTATTGTAATGATTACTACGATGATCAGGAGAAGCTTTAGGAAATGTTAGAGGTACAAGTCGGGAAATAGGTATCAGCAGCATCTAACAATTTTGCAATTGAAATCTAAAACTACCCATCTTTATGCGATGTCTTTATATGTTACTACTTTTATGCAATTACCGCGACACCACATCACGTTAACGAACTCACTTACGAGTTCGTTACTCCATTAATATCGGTAAGTTGATTACATAACTACACATTGAGAGCTCGAGCAGACAAAGATCAGTCAATCGTTCCACGTTCATTCATGAATCATGCGCACATCTAGGTAAGTTACTGATTCCGTTGACTGCGGTCAAACCATCCGGTATCGAAAATTGTGGAATCTCTCGATCGTTCTCTGTCTGGATATAGAAAAAGAAATAATACCACGTAAATAAAGAAGTGAAACTGCCCGAACTGGGCGTATCATACCCTTATCTATAATGTAAAAAAATCGCTAATAAATCGTTGTAGTTTTAACCTTATCGGAACTTTTTATACGTGCAGGCAATGAGCATTGTACAGGGTAGGTGTGTACCTATAATTCTAACTTTTTGGTGCTGTTTTATATGGTACCTACATTTTTTATGCGAAAGGCAGAAGTTTCGCGTCTACACAAAATACTATTTATTCATCTTTCTATGGTCTACAACTCTAAGCTCATTATGTACAAACAGATATAGCCTTACCTCCATAAGCCACGCAGGCGAGATGAACCGTGTCCCCCACATAGTAAGGCCCCACGTTCTGACTGGTGTTGACTCCAGCGCTGGCCTTGGCCACTTGAGTGCCGTTCTCATGCACCACCCATAGATGACGCGGTGGTTCTAGAATTTTAATGGTGTAAGCAGCATATTCCCCCGTATTATTTACTTAAAAAACGTGGTTTAATAGGAATCTACTAACTATAGACTTAAGCCCAAAATATCATGAGCCGTGTTTTCTACAGTGGTTTCTGTCTAATGCTTACGTAGGTCTTTCTCTTCCAAAACAAAAACCACTAAGGTAGGTTCTTATAAATTTTGAGAAATTGGTATCTACATGAAACATGTAGTTAAACTATTTAACACGTCTGCCTAAATGAGTATATCTAGATTATTTATTTAAAACCTTATTCAACAAAAGTAATGAGTCTAAGCCTAAAATAGTGTAATATCAGTAACCTAGCTAATTACTATGCTATTAATGATGTAATGTTTACGTCGCTCAATTGTTTAATAAATGGAGCGAGCAGTTCCGGCGCAGTCAGCTTCCTCATTAGCCTCGCGGACCAATTAACTGAGCCGCGGCTATTCTGCGGGATAGGTAAATTTCAGTTCGGCTCGTTACAGAATGCCTTTGTTCCGTTCATGTAAAACAAAAAAATAAGTATTGTTCTCGTGTCTACTACGACTTATCTAAGTGAGTTGTTGACACGTTTTAATAGAATAACTACAAGGTTTTCCCTAATTATTTGCAGGACTTTACAAAGTGTAAAGTAAAAATAAAATGCTGAAATCTCTCATAGTTGAATTGAAGAAAGAACTGCAGTACTATCAGATAGGTATTTCGTCAGATAATGATGCACTATGACTCATCTGACATGAGTTATGTGACATAACTCACTCGTCCACATTGATCCTATACGTAGTCATGCAGCTAAGTGCATGAGCAATTTGCAGTCATATGCCACGGAGATCAGCGCATAAAGACGTTAACAGTTCAAACCGTGTGTTAGGTACGTTAATTTCTGAAATTGCTACGGTACTCTTTCAAATCATACGTCCTTCACCTTCTGGTGTTACTTTGCACAATAAATCAGAAAATTTCGCGACAGAGGATAGCATTTTCACCTATCTACAGTTACCTACTACCTATACAGTTTAGTTGCTGGGATCTGGTCCGACTTATACTAATATAGGCCTACCAAATGTACCATTACCAGTCAGCCATAATCGAATAGTACCTATAAAGGGGTTGTGGAAAACTAAAATCGGTCCCGTATATGAAGACTAACTGGGTAATCCACAATGCTTACAGCTTTTTGAATACCAGCGGGACTTTATTCCTCCAGACCTCAAGTCATCAAGCAGACCACAAACCACATGGTCCTTGCTAAATTGAGGTATCAATAGGAACCCAGCATCTGTGATCCAGTATTGTTCCAGTTGAACCCTTACCAGAAATCGAAAAAGCAGGAAAAACAAGCTGAATTTAGGTACTTACCGATAACAGCGAGTTGAACGTAAGTTTTATGCGCAGGACTGGCAGCGAAGTCTGCGAGACAAGTATAAACGCCGGCGTCAGAGGGTCGCACGGTGACTATCTGTAGCTTGTCCTCCCCTTCGGTATCGCCCGTCACCAGTCGGTAACGGCCGCCTCCCGACGAGGTGGTGCTCTTGTCGCCATCGCGGAGGTCGCGGCTGCTGATGCAAACCATGTGAATGGTCAAAAGTTCTTAACTCAAGTCAGGTCAAGTCCCTAAGATTTAGAATGTCACTCTTACACAAATACCTAAACCTGCGGTTGTAACTATTTATTACTCATTACGGCCCAAGGACATTTGGAGTTTAGAATATCTGATCGGGTAACCGGCGGTAACCGGCAAGAAGAGTAGAAGGGCAAAGGTAAGGATGCCTATGGAGACGCGATAAAAAAATGTGAAAACAGTTACAGCTCAAGTCATTACGATTCACAGATCGGGTAATGTGACGATACCGTAGAAATGATACTATGATAATGTTCATTAACTGTCGATGGTTTATCTTAATCCAACTGGAAATATTCCACGTTTTGTAAGTATAGATCAGCTACTTACTGAAATGAAATGAAATGAAATTGTTTATTCTGTAAATAGGATATTGGAATCACTTTTACACGTCATATTAAAAAGTTGTAAAAATAAGCTAGATGAGGTCGGCTACATAGTCTCATCAGATCTCAGGCTGACTTTTATTGAAATAAATGAGTAATTACCTGTAGAATGCGGTAGATGAACCGTTTTTGTACCACGCTAGAATATTAAGCTTGTCGTCGTCTTTCTCCGCGGTGATGTTGCATGGCAGCTCCACGCTCTGGCCCACCACTCCGTCCACTAGGGTCACCAACCAAAAATACAAAATGGCTGAGTAAGATTTCTAGATAGTCTTTTAACGAAATCTCAATTTAATGAACTGCCGCTTGCACTACTGCTTAGCCCGAGGTCCGGGTTGCTTACCGCATTAATTTATTAAGTTGGCTATTAGGTTCTTAAATAATTATCCTAAAAAGGCACTGACAGCTAAGTAATTCATTAATTCCTTACAATAATAATCTGAAAGTACAGACCTACGTATTTAGGTATGTCGATATCTGTAAAAATACTCGGCGGTGCATGCTTTACAACTGATTATTGGGTTGCTACTTAATTTCTTATCTATACTTATAATAATTAATAAATATTGTAGGAAAACAAAACAATTCTAAAGATATTTTTTCCTGTGATTCTATATAATTATGAATAGTTTTGCACCGCGGCTTAGTTCAAAGTTAAAGATATCAATTTGTAACTGAAAACTTTAAAGTTCTGAGTCGCAAATATAACTGCCTATGCACTTTTTTATGGTCCAGTTTTTAAACTAAATGTTCTTAATACAAAGTTTTTAGGAAGATATAAACAGCTACGGGTACTTACCCTTTTCATAGATTTCTTGCGCACATAAACAATTCAATAATGAAACAATCACCGTTAAATGTATAAAACAATTCATTTTTACACAAATATTATAATTATTTTACTACACATTACAAAATTCGTAAATTCGCAGTCCGAAATTTCACAAGTCGAAGAGGGCACGTCCCGATTGGGCGCAACGGACACGCGTTTCAATTGGCGCGCTCGGCCGCAATAACGATATCGCCGGTCCAGGGAGCGCGGGACTCCGCTACCGGCCGGCGTGCGCGGTCCCCGAACGCTTCCGGAGCGCCCGCCTGTCCCCGCGTGTGACGTCACGCCCGCCCTGCCTGCCTGCCGAATCATCATTTACCTTACACTTTTTAATTGGTGAGGTCAAAACAATTGGGTCACTTTATCTGGATTTATTTACTGTACAAACTGGAAAACATTTTATTTTTGGTAGTTATGCTGTTTCCGGTTTGCACTGACCCTATATATACTCCTTTGTGTGCACTTGTTATCGGCCGAATGACCGTGTAAATTACGAATTTGCAGCCGGTGTATAACCGTGGGGACTGTGCGTCAGGACCGGCGGAGCGAATTTGTTTTTGTTAATCGCGTTAACGAATCGAGATCAATTCTACCACCGCAGAAATTGTGTGTTAACAGCAAGCTTAAAAGAGAAAGGAGGGATTTTAGACTTTACAATGGAAAAATACATAAATATATTTAAGGTTTATTTTACTCAACAAAACAGCCTAGTTTGACTTTAAGAGTATCTTGTATGTTAAAAATTGTACAAAATTGGATTCTGAGAACACAGAACACAGATACAGTAACGTTAAGGTTAGGAGGTAGTTGTTTTACACTTTAGGATAATACTAATCAAGTTGTTTCAGGGACCGAGCAAATAATACTGCCAACATAGCAATCACTGTACTTCCAATTGTGCCAACTATAATTTTCTTTTTTGTAATGCGCCGTTTATTTGTCTTCATCTGAAAATAAATTGTGTAATCAAATAACAGTAACACTTAGTTGTAATCAGTGTGTGCTTTGAATGTATTCTTTATTCAATGTACATTTCAATATTCAATATTTATTTACATTCTACAATGTGAACTTAGGTGGTAGATTTTACATAGACATGATCATTATGGACCCTGTTGGTCACAGCAAAGTAGGAGAGAAAAAGGGCTCTAATTTGATCTTTACCTTCAATTGTGTGTGTACTGCATTGTCCATCGAGTTTAATATTGTGACAATTTCATTTAAAGTGAAGAGTGCTATGTTAGATGCATATTTATCTTTGTAAAGCAAACAATCAGATATTCTCTTTGTTTTGGTCAGAACAATATTGCTGGCAACCATGCTTAAATGAATTCTATGGAGAAGTAATGCACACTCCTCAAAAACTTCAACTATCTCCATTGGACCAAGATTTGACCTGAGGAAGATAAGAAATAATAATTTATTTATTATTTGTGAAAAATTATACTATTATGTATTATTTCTAGTTATTTTATGAATAAATAATGTTAAGTTGAGATTTGTGTCATAAAAATAATTAGGTACTTACTGTTGTAATTAGTTACTAAGTAAATAAATATGATTCAAGAACCAACAATGGATTGAATTGAATGAGTTGGAGTTATCTGCATTCCTTGACAACATCTTTTCATGTTTTATATATCTCATGTTTTATATACCTACTTACTTGATTGTTCTAGTATAAGGTTCATTAAGGATTTTGGCCCAAGGAGTAAGTAGTCTTCCGATCTTCAAAATAATAAACATATTTTTGGTACTTACGTGCAGACAGCAGTCTCATCGTATGCAGGAATTAATTTGGCACGTTCAATGATTTGTGTTCTTATTTCTGGTTCAACAATACCCAACCTCGTTAGATCTTCGTCTGATAATTCTGATAATCCATACTGGTCAATGTCTTGTTTTCTGTGTGTAAACAAAATTAATATGAAGTAAATAAACCAAAAAACGATTATCTTTGATTGTTGAGCGATCTTACTTGAATATATCGATATATTTTTTAGCGCCTAGGCCACATAATATCGAGCTGACGGTCTCTTCAAACTTTGCAGAATCTATCTCAACAGTTTCCAGTGCTGTTTCTGTTTTCTCAGACATCTTTTACTTTTATTTGCGAATATTTTGTTTATTTATGCGACTGGGTGAGTTATAAAATTCAATTGTCAATCATTTTTGAGTTTTGACATTGACGTTTGAGTCCGTTCCGTTTGACGGTAATAATTCACGCTCCATTCCGTGCACATTATTATTTGTGCTCGGGCGAATATCCATACAGCCTGCGCTGTGTGCTACTGAGTCGAGATCACTAGGGTAAGGGCCGAATTGGATAAAGTATACAGACATTTGCTTCAAGTAGTAGTCGCTTGGCGCAATAAAGGCCGACTTGGAACATTTATATATTATTTTGCATAATTGGCGATTGGCGAATTTTAGACGTCCGTGCACTATTAGAGTACTAATAGTGTACGACACAATTTAGATGTAGCATAAAGATGATGCATTCATTCATTTCAATTTTACGAATGTATTTGGACTTATGGAAGAAGTAATTTAGTGAAGGGTGGGCGTTTTTGGGGGACTGTCTTATGTGATTTTGACGTTCGAAAAGTGCTAATTCTCAGCCTAGTTTGAATAAATGACTTTTGATTTTGATATGATTTTATAAGTTATTGCGTTTGAGTTAAGATCATCTAAAGCAGTAATATAGATTGGAGATTTTGAAGGCGCACTGAGTTCGGATGGTTAACGGTTTTACGAATTTTGCCACATCTAAGTTGAAAAAGATAACGAGTATGGAAAAACTATCTACTTACATATAATTATGTGATTCATCGACTACCAGGAAGCTTTCGACTCCTTAACCGCTAACTTGCGATGCTACGATGCGATTTGGACAGCACTTTCAAGCCAAGTTAAGGATCCAAATAAAATTTTAATCAAAAGTATGTACCTACTACCTACTCTAAATACTAGGCTACAGTGCGGCTAGAAAGAGAAGGAATAGATTTCCCCATATAAAGAGGTGTCCGACATCATCTAGAGTGGGACAGCAAGGGCATTAGGGTAGATGGTGAATTTCTAAGTCATCTCCGTTTCACGGATGATATTATTGTATTTGCTGAAACTGCTATAGAATTGGAATCAATGGTAAGCGAGTTGGCGAGAGAAAACAGGAAAGTCGGTCTATCGTTAAACGCTTCCAAGACAAAAATTATAACATATGGAGAGAACCACGACATCATAATAGAGAACAGAAAAATAGAGTAGCTAGTAGCTACTTACGTTACTGACTATGTCTATCTGGGGCGACATTCGAAAACTGCACTGAAAAAGAAACGCAAAGACGAATAGCTTTAGCTAGGAAAAATATACTGGGGGCTAGAAGAAATAATGAAGAACGAAGACATTAGCTTAAACATAAAAAGGAAGGTAGGATATGAAACAGCTATAGGTACTACCGTGCCTTACGTACGGATGCCAAACGTGGTCGTTGAGGAAAGAAGACGACGAGAAGATTGCCATATGCCAGAGGGAAATGGAAAGAAGGATGCTTTTTTATAAAGAAATCGGACAAAGTAAAAAATGCATAATAAGGAGAAAAATAAAATTAACGGATACAAAGCAAAGAATTTGATTACTGACGTGGAATTGGGCAGGGCATTTGTGTAGACTGGAAAGTACTAGATGGACAAAGAGGGTAACAGAATGGATCCCATTAGAAGGTGTAAGAAAGCAAGAAAATTGTGGACCAAACTGGATGCAAAAGGCGCGCGATGGAAGCGTCTGGAGTATTTTAGGGAAGGCCTACGCCGCGCCGTAGTGCTACGAATAACGATGGCAATATGCTAGTAAAAGAAAGAAATAATTTATTTAGAAGAAAAGCTTATGATTTGTTTTAGAAGTATTCCAAATATTTAAACCTGTGTTTGACACATCAAGTTCTAAATTGTAAGTAGTGGATTAGAGGGCATTTTTATTTTTATTTTACATCTAAGTTGTGTCGTACTCGTACCATACCTTCTGCCTACACCTTCAGGTAATACACGCGTGATATAATTATTTATGGTCGCGCTGGTCGCCTTACATGGTCAGTATAATAATCCATAATCAGGCTTTGGTCATCACGCTCCCACATCGTTTTTGCTTAAGTTTTACCACAAAGTGGTTTAAAAAATCCCACTAGCTAATAAAATGTTATCCCAAATATATTATCTATGCAACGAAAGTGAACGAACATGCGTCAAAACGTAAATGTCACAGTGACAGCCATTTGAATTCGTAAAGTCGTTGAATTTGTGGATTTTTGACCCAGTTAAACATTTTTGTAAATAAGTAATGTCGAAATCACGAAAGGTAAGTCGTGCTATTTTTTTATATGTTGTAGACTCCAGAGTTTTTATTGTGGTTTTGTCATATTTTTAGTGACAACCTGATTTAAAAATGTTGGTTCAAATCTCAGACCAACAAAATGTTGGTCTGAGGTTTAAATATAATGTATGGTCATATGGTGTAACTAGGTAAGCGGCCATACGGTAAAAGGAAATTAAGTAGGTACCTATAAGGAGTCAGGAAAAGTGTCGGAAGTCAGGACCGACGTTACTCGACGACGACGGTCTGATGTGTTTCGGCACTTAGAGATGTAAAAAAAAAACAATTAACTCAAATCTCCATTTATTTTATTTTTCTACACCCAGATACATACACCTCAGCGTAACACCGTAATTCTTTATACAATTTTTGTTCTAAGTACTCGTCTTCATTGAGTGCACCCTGTGCATCACGAATTTTCTTTAAAAAACTAGTAGGTACAATAATTTGTTAATGCCAGCTATAAATCAATGTGCATAAATGCATAGCGTTTTCGTATTTTTTCCTTTTGACCCGTAATTCTTCTAAGGCCGGCCGCATACTCACGGTCTCCTGATCAATTCTTGATTCGAAGACCAATGCTTGCCTTACATACAAAATGCAATACACATAATTTTCGAACGGAAAAAAACTTGTCGTTCGTTTCGGAAACAATCCGTGCGTTCGGGTCATTCAGAACGGAATTAACCGAATGACGAACGTCCGCGCTAGTCTCACGGAATTCCGAATCAGGAATTCTGATCTGGAAACCGAATCAGGAAACCGCACGTAGTTATGCGGCCAGCCTTCAACACCATTACCTACAATGACTACGCTCTAATGACCACAGACCAATCCTAATCACTTCGTTGACACAGGTTTGAGGTTGAGCAGTAGGTACGTAGCACAGGTAGGTAGGCGAGTTATTGTTACTGTGGAATCTTTGCGGAATAGTGAGATTTTCCTTCTCCGTGTAGCTAATGTAGCTTCAAAAGGAGTTGTACCTAAATATTTTTTACCATAATGGTAAGGTAAACGTAGTGTTTACTTTATTTTATTTTTTATCTATTATCGATGTTTGTCAACTAAATTATGGCAATAAATAATAAATTATAAAATCGAAGAGTAAGGTTTGTATAAATTCTAATAACTAAACTAATAATTCTAATTGAGCAACTAGCGAGGCGTATAAAATTTCAATTTTGGTACTTATAATTAATTTCCAATTTTGTTTATCCATTTGGGGCTAAGTTATCTACTATTGCTTTGACAGCTTGCCAGGTTTCACGGGCCGTGGACACTATTTGGGATCCCGGCAATAAGAACCCATATGGACCGAATGAATCCCTGAGGTCCACATGATATGAGAATTTGATTCCAGCGCGTGCTTTCGCCCAATCATGAGACATTCCGGAAGCAGGCTGTCGGATTTCAGCGGCTGTGCCAACCTGCAAGACAAAATACAATTAGATATCTATTGAGATGACATAGTGTAGGTATTGTGTGAAAATCATTTCAGTCATAATGGCACAGGTTAGACTGGCCACCGTTGGAACCATAATAATATCTACAAAGTAACACAGTGATAACCGATCAACTTTCTATAATTATATTCTTACTTGATACTTGGTGCCATATAAGTCGGCAAGTGCGACGGTGGCCAACTTGCCCATCTCGGTGAGCATGCCATCGTCTGCGAACGTTTCATGCGCGTGTGAGCTCGGCACCAACCACGCCTGCGAGTACGCGTGAAGCGACAGGTACAGCTGTGAATCAACGTGCCATTATACCAATTAAACTTTGGTTTATAATAGAAAATTACACTACCTACTTATTGTATAATCTAAACGACGCTAATGTGTGCACGCAACATACCGCTATACTTAGTTGCTTTATCGTTCCCATCAATTTGCAAACTAGTTGTCATTTTGTAGCAACGTTAAATATCTAGATAGGTACTTACTGATAATCGAAGTTACAAACTAACACCTAATTTAGAACAAGAATAAGAGTTCTGTTTCGCAATGAATAACCTCAGGTAAAACAATTTACAAAAAAAGGAAGTCTGACATGATCATGGACTACAATAAGGAAGGTAATCTGAATAATTTAAGTGTACATCTTGACCCAACAAGACTTGCTTATGAAGCAAAGCTTAGCATGCGTAAAGATAAAAGGTATTCAGCTGCATTCGGTTAGACTGGAAGCCGAACCCAACATAGTTAGGAAGATGCTAGGCAGACGAGTTAAAGGTGTCAGTCGACACGCAGTTCTGATTGCACATAGATAACACATCTAGCATTAATACCCGTCATTCTGTCTTACTACATTTAGACCAAGCTACAGACCACATTTTACAACTGCATACTCTCTTGGATACCAGCTGACTTTTGAGGTGTTCGTTTGAAAGTGTAGTAGAAAATCTTTTGAAAGTAACGATGCGGGCAAATACCGTATTGTGTCACAATTTCCAGCGATAGACGTGCGGTCTACCTTTACGGTTTTGAACGAATGATAAATTGCTATACTTAAAGGCGGAGGAAACCATTTCTGATTTCTATTCAGTGACTACAGGTTGTGACGTTGTGACTGCTTACAGTCATAAGTTTTTGCGAATGTGTCGGTTAGGAGAGTGATATCTATACCATCTAGTTATCAGCTCTATAAAATATTATGGTGTTATTAGAACTCCTACAAGGCTTGCTGATACCTAGTCGTAGACCCCACCATCCCGTAACTATTAAAATAATAAGTAGGTACTAAATAAAGAGGGTAAGCAAAGGTTGCTTACCTACCTAATGACACGCTATATCTTTACTAATATTCAAAAGATAGCATATTATTACCTATGTCTTCGGTACTAGTTTGTATACTAATAAGATCTAAAGTGAAAACGAATACTAAGAACCCATTACACCCCGCAATTATAGGTACTAATTACCCATTTACATGAACACTGTAAATGGGTAATAAGTACCTATAATGACGTATATCGTTGTGTGCATCAGTCACGCGATAAAAACACTGAGATAGAAAACAAGATTACTCACTTGAACCTCGGTTCATATTGGTAGATTACCGAGGTTTACACACTAGTAGGTACCACACTTTAATATGGCCATTTATATTAAAATTTGCAATAACCAGTGTTATTTGAAATCAAACTAAGTGACTCTAAAGACAACCTTTTGAAATTGATCATTAAAGTAAGTGTGTCATGCATTAATACTAGTGGAAGTAGTGGGTTTTAAAAGTCAATAGGTAACACATTTTAGCTAAATTAAAGTTTAGCAATATTTCCCGATAAAAGAGGGGATAAAGGTAAGTTGAGTAATTGCCTACCTTGATCTGTCCTCTATGTTCGGATAGGAACTCTGAAACGGCTCTTGTCTCTGGCTCGCTGAAGGGATGTGGTCCGGCGAAGTTGTCCGAACAAGGGTCCAGTGACGAGTCCTTTTCACTCCAGTGGTAGTCCCAATTGCGGTCCGCATCCACGCCAACACACTCCGTCTGACCCCAGTTCCATGGAAACCTTTATGGGAATGATTTTTCTTAGTAGATCCTAAATAAACTTGGTACTTTGGACCTGAATGTTACTTCCTAGTTTGCACTGACATCGCCCATTGAACCCTCCCATCACGATCGCAATCCTGGTTGTATACAATTAATCTTTTTGAAGCAACGGAAGTTGCGAAAACCGGTGAACAGTTTGAACTTTCACCAGTTTTCCAAATTTCCGCCTTGAAGGTACCTAACAGAAATTCGGTCGCATTTGGTCAAGTGGGTGCTCAGCTTCAACCGAGCAACTAAAGAATAATGATAAATTAAATAAATAATATCCTAATAAACCCATGACTGAAGATAAGTTGGCACTTGACAATAGGTTCGCCCCCTACTTATTATTTTCGTACTCCGGTACAATTCAATTAATATTTATTGCAATCCATAATGTACACTCCTGAATAGGAGGTCCTACTTAAGAATTAATCAATGGAAATAATCACACTCACGAGAGAGCCTTCCATTATTATGAGTGATTTATCCGGAAACCCTAACGGAATATGTGCTTAAGTATTTTCATTATTTCTAAAAAATATTAAATTGTCATTAGAACATTTCACGTGCACGAATTAATAGAGCCCTCGTGATTTATATTACTTTGATACGACGTACGTAACCATCGTCGTTGTAGAAAGTGTTTCGTTGAAAGGGTCAGCGCACACCGAACTGCAAAGTGCTCGCGTATGGTTTGGAGTAGGTAATCAATTTTGCAATGTATGGAATTGTCATAAGATTATTTTTTCAGTAGTCTCAGAAAATGCTCTCCTCTGCCTCTGGGTGTGCGCTGACGCAACGTCTACATACATTGTGAAACAGAACACAAGTATAAATAATGCACCTTAATTCTGTAGGTAATTCATGGAGTTAGGTACATAGTGTTTCGTTTGTAGGATGATGCGACACTTTTTCAGGGTGCAAGTCTAAATAAATATGTACTGTCAAACCGATTTCACCTAAATAATGTTCTGCTTTTCTTGAATACCTTGAATAGGTATCTTATTCTCGATAAAGTTAAATCAGAGATCACTGAGTTACTCGTACCTAACATTATTAACGTCGCAATTGCTCTTCAGTTTCTGATAGAAATCACCATACGATCCCAAGGTGTTTAGGTTACTTGCGTAATAGATACACGATCAAGCACAATCTGAATCGTTTTGAAACATTGCTAATCCATTGCTTCATAAGTTCGAAAAGAAACCTGCTCAACAACGTAAATAACGCAATGAATGTGGTTCACCTGTCAAAATGAAACCGAGTAGTCTTAATCGTTTACGAAAATGTGTTACGCAATAAGATAGCATACCTGTAGCCTGTAGGTAGTACGATGATAACCCGTAATCCTTGTTTTAAACAAAGCTTTCCATAAAAACTTGTCTTGTTGGTTGTTAGTACTGTTCAAATAATAAGATAAGCTGATATGAACATCTGTGGCTACACCATACGGCGAGAATTGCAACAAAAACAAAATATTTGTCGGTAACGTTGTTGAAGCTGCTCGAACAGGATGTCCCTCGCCTTGAGCAATGTAGGTACTTATTTCATACAGAATAACTTTCTACAAAGGTAAAAAATATTTTAGAATGAATACCTTTCAAAGTACTCTAATGATTTCAATACAATTTTTTTTATTATAAAAAGTAGACCATAAGTGAGATGTGCCAGCTAATGGTCGTAAGTGGTCACCGTAGCCAATGGACGCTTTCAAAAGAGGCTTATCTGCTGTTAACTTTTTGTATGTTACTTTTTGTTACCAAACCGCCTGCAAAAAATTACCTAGTGGTCAACTTTTTGGCCAGCCCAATTATAGATTAATATAAAAAATCTTACTTATATTATAATTCGTCTTAAGTCGCCCGTCACCGAAAGAAAAGCATGCGGCGTTTCCGCATTGCGCATGAATTATCTGATGTGCTCATACAAAGCACGTAGCACTTATCGAATAGGTGCAAATCATCATTTCCCCGCAAAAGGTGGTTCAATCGAATGACTTACCATCCTACATAGTAGTCGTCGGAATGGTCGGGCAGTCGTGAACGTGTTTTCCTCCAGAGCCGGTCGTGAGTGTGCGAGTGCTCGTAACCGTCGGGGTTCAACACCGGCATGATGTAGAAGTCGGCTTGCTTGAGCACTTCGTACTCCGCGCCTATTACCAACAAACAAGTTTACTAACAAAAATATCAAGTGGTTACGCTAAAGAAAGTTGAACTCGGATAATTGATTGGAATAGTTTGAATAATTTTAGGTACTTAGATGGTTACATAGGTGTCAGGAAAATTTTAGATAAATGTCGTGCATTTTTTTAAATAGGTAATAATTGTTATGATCTAACCTAGGTCTTTCTCCCCCTCGACAAGTGCATGTATCATCCACGTCGCAACGGCCGGCGCTATCCACTCGCGCGCATGCGAGCCGCCATCCAGCCACACGGCAGGCTTCATGCGCGAGCGCAGTTTCCACTTTTTCTTCTCTTTTCCTTTCATCACAGTCTCATTATTTGATAGTGAAATCTGAAAACCACAAGACAGATTAGCTTACGTTTTTAAGATGACAATTTTTTTTAAAGTTCATAATCTGCTTTTATAATACAGATCAAGAATTTACCTTTACTGCAACGAGTGGCAATCCTTCCGATGATCGACCCAGTGGAATGAGCTCTACTAAGTCAGAATGCGAATGCTGTAGATACTCTAAATACCGGAGGATATCTGCATATCGATGGTATCTTCGCCAAGTCATGGGGTGACCACGTAACTGCTCCAACTCAAGTCTCTGTTTCTTTGACAGCCGTGGGTTCTCGTAGGTTATAGCTTTCTATGATAGAAATTAAGATAGTTCAATTCAAATTCAAAATAGCATTTCGTCACAAGTCTAGGTATGCTTGAAGCTACCGTACCTGTAAATCCCAAATTACTATATCGAAGTCAATTTTATTCGATTTGAGATGATCTTTGACGTCTAGGAGAAGATCAGGAGGTACAAGCAAGTCAGTGGATCCATTGAGTGACGGTGAGGTCCACCACGTGATCCCCGAGCCCTGTGCCTCCTCCTGCAAGTCCAGCATCTCGTGCACCTTCCACTGAACGTCGGGATACGTTCTTATTAGCTGGAAACCTTTGTAGGTCTTCTTCAAAGACTTCTTTGCAGATTTTTCTAGAGTGCGATATGAAACGCCAATTAGAACATTTTTGGCAAGTCAGCCACATTCATACAAAAAATGTGAGAAAGTGGTAATAGTAGAAACATTGACTCTAGAAAGTTGCAAACGGTTTTATTGTCTGGGGCCAAACCTGCTGAGGTCGGCAATATAACTGGGTCCGGTACATACAGGATAGTTGTTTTGTTTTGTGCCCTAATTAACTATAAAATGTAAAATAGCCTTTGATTAAACAAAGTTTAGCGAAACAATCGGAGATTTTGGTAGTGAGTCTAGGAAGAAATGCGACGCATCAATGCGCGCAGCAGTGTGTTAATAAATGATTTTATTTCTGTAAGTACGTTTGTTTTAAAAACTTTTACATGTCAATCTTATATTTTAAAAACTAGGTGAGGTCGGCGTTTCCTATCCGACTACTGTCAAATCAAACCCAGATGTTAGAGTCACTTTTAAAGTCCAGATGTACCTAATCTTGGTCAGATAATGTGAGCACCATGTGGATTAGTGTCTGAAATGGTATTTTGAGGAAAGAACCACACGGATTTGAGTTAGGTTCTCTAGAACCATCTAAAAACAAACTAAGTAAGTAAATGTGCCATTAACTATTATTTTATGACTAAATGCTGTTTCTTGTCATGAACCAAAAAATAGAACTGTTTACCAGACCAGAACGTCATTAACGGGAGTTTACAAAATTATGAAAAAATAAAAATGAAAACTATCTGACGCTGTGTAAATATGATGAATTTTTGAGATGCTATGGCACGTTTGCTTTTGAATGACAAATTGCTGGTGTCTACTATACACTAACCAGCACAATTTCATCAAAAACGTTTTTAGCACCTCTACTCTTACTTGTAATAATATCACTGAGGTACTCTTCCAATATTAAACGCGTTCATATGGGATTAATAATGACGAGAAAGTGTTGACTTTACTACCATGCGCTTGCGTTGATTTATTACCTAGCTCGTATAACCTACCAAGTATGTACCAATGTGTAGGTATTTATTTACAATTGAAAATTAAAATGCAATATTTAATGATGGAAGATATGAAGCTGAAATAAAGCATTTAAAATATGTCTATTGTATAAAATAATGTATTAATATATTTCAAATGAGATTAATTATTATACAAAACTAAATATAAATTGTTAGTAGAGAATAAGTATCTAGATATTATAATAATGAATGTTGTGATAATATCTAGTAGGTATGCAATATAATGTTATAAGTTAAATGTTACCTGGTTAATACTTGCGCCCTAACAGATTCATATTACTCTTATGTTTAAGCCTAATCTTAGCCTGTAACTGTCTGTACATTGTGTAAATGCAAATAAATAAATAAATAAATAAAACTAGTCTATTTTATTATTTTCTTTGATTTAACTTTGTTTTCCACTATAATTGTAATTAAATAATTTACTGCACAGTTATTCTTACTTATAGTAATATCATTGGAGATGTAAGTGCCGTCACTCTCTTCTGTGTCCAGTAGCGTTTGGAACCAGCTGCTTGGTGCTGTCGTCAAGGGTCGAGGAGTAGTCGTGGTGATCGGTTTCTTAGGCAAAATATCCGAATCAGAAAACCAGCTGCTGTCAAACCATGATGACTTGGATTGCATAAACCAACTGTATATTGAAGAAAAAATTCCTGAAAAAGAAAATCGTTGTTTGAAGGCGAATTTTCGAGCTAAAATGGAACTCAGGAAAATGAAAAAAAAAAATGATTTATGAAAAATGATCATCGGAGGATGAATAAAAAAGTCTTCCTAAGAAAAGAAACCTAGCAAAGTACCTAGTTGATACATAAAATGCGGTCCCTCAAGCTATAGCAGTGCATAATTATTTCCAGTTTGTTGGGTAGAACTGCTCAATAATTCAATAGGTACCTATTCTTGTAATCGGAAGCATAGTCCAGTAGTTACTACATTTAAGGAGAAACTTTTTTATGTTAGTGGGGCAAGAGTACCGAGCGAGAGCTGGAGGCCGGGTGCGCGGGCGCAACGCGTCGTGCTAAGCCTCTGCGGCTTGCGACAACTTCCCCGAGCATTTCCATACCCATTATGTTAATTACTCCGTCATCTTGTTTACGATTATTCTCACGTTCGTTTATATTTGAACGTAACTGAGAATTGGAACATAATAAGTCATAATAGCTTTGAGAGAGTCGAAGTCTGTCGAAGAGAAATTTCGATTAAATAGTCTTATTTTACTATGTTAAAGAAGATGATCATAACGATCAGCTCTATACGATGGTATAAGAAATAGTAAATGAGCATGTAAAGTAAACGCTATTTTAATGGTGGACGGAGTTATTTACATGAGAAAACACTGTTACGTGTTAAGGTTCCCGCAGAAAGGCGCGGTGCGACGGCGCGGCAGAGCGCGGGGGCGCGTCGCGAGTTCGCAACTCTGCAGGAAGAATTTCTATGAAAACTTCACAGAAATTGTTCTCCCAGTGTCGCGTCGCGTCGTCGCGTCGTGGTTGTCTGCTGAAGCCTTAAGCTGCTTTGTAATCATTAACAACTTTCCCGATAAATAACTTCGACTTGATATAAGAACATAAGTAGGTACCTAAGTATGTATATAAACGAGAGATGTACTGATAGTCTTAAACATTTGCTTTTTAAAGCATTTGAAGATTAAAGTAGAGTAAGTAGGGTATATAGCTACATGAATTTAATAAGTAGTAAATGTACTTAATTTTAATTTGTAAATAAATATCAACCCGCCCTTCTTCACACGGTCGCAATGCGACATGTCAAAACATAGAGATTTCTGTGCTAAAATCTAAGTTAAATAAGATTTTTTTTTATACTCTGAAACCTTCGGGAATAAATGTTCTAAATAGTGGTGAAAACCGCCAACCCATTGAGTACTTTAGAAGATCTAAGCGGCCTCACAAACAGACACGAAAAGCGACTTTTTTATATAGTATATTGCATGTTAGTAATATACAAGCTAACATAAAAAAAATATACCTTAGTATATGTACAATATATAACAAAACTTAAAAAAGGGGGCTCTCCCCCTTTTTTAAGTTTTGTTTTATTGTACCTACATAGGGCATAAAAAAAATTCATTCGCATCCCTGTCAATGGGAAAAGTGCCCAAAAGGCTGGCAGCAATGTCACGTTGGATGGCAATGCTGATTCTCTGGGCTAAAAATAGGCCAGGCCTCTGTAGGTATATAGATGAAGATATAGATGTTAAACTAGCAATAGGTACCATTATATCTCAAGTGCTTTATGTAATACCGATAATTTTTAACGATACTTACTTGTCGTACATTCTGTCTTAGTAATAAAAAATAAGTGCCTACCTACCTGCCCGTCATATTACGTCATAAATGATAATAACATTATTATGCTATGGTATGCAAATTATGCAGGCGAATCGGTTGCGATTTTAGTTATTTACCGTTAAGCAAACTCGTTTCAAGCACGTGTTATAGAAAAATTGTGTAAGAATATTGGTATTCAAAAATAACCTTCTGTTTGTTTTCTTTTCTCCCCGGGAACATAGAAAAGTGCTCTAGCTGGTGCTATTCAGGAAATTTGTTCCTCATTTTGGACCCAGACCAGTCTAACAGGTGCAGTCGTGCAGATAAAGCTATATCAATACTGTACACAGATCGATTGTTATCAACTCGTATCGGTCCTAGAGTATTTAGGTACCTACTAATTACTCGATGATACTAAGTGAAATCTCACTGGGAGCCGATGTTTTAATCGTCAGATAATTTTTATCTAAACAATAAATATGGCGATTTGACATATTTTTTAAACAAAAGCTGCCAAACTGCAATTTTTATTCCTCAGTTAAAAAGTATCGGAGGGCTTAGGCAAATGGCTTTCGCTTCGGATCGCTATCGTCTGTTCGATAAAAATTACATTTTGTGTAAGTACGGTCTTTCGTCAGCGAACGTCAAATTCTCTGTCGATATTAAAAATCAAAATATGTAAAATCAAACCAAAAGACAACAAAAACTTCTAGGTACTTGGGTACCTAAAATATGTAAGTATTCGGCAGACTTACCTAGACTACCCTATTTCGAAGGGCATTTATATAAGAGATCCTTTTAATGCAGTTGAAGCCCGTAATTCCTGACAAAGCTGTTTAAATACGGCTTTGCTGTGCCTAAAATGTTCTATAAATAATGCGTCTAAAGTTTTGTCAAGACTTTCCAATTGCTGCCGGGAGCGAAATTTACCCTTATTTCAATTAACAAACAACGCAACTGAAACACCGACTGCTTAAAGTCACCCTTTTGTTTCGTTTACCACAGGGTCTTGGCTTTCGCAAACGTTTCCATCATACGAATCGAAAACTAGAGTCCGCGTCACCACTCAAGTCCGATAGACGCGGCGCTAGTGTCTATCTCATTGCATACGAATAGCCGGCCTTCATTGACAACATAACTAACAGCAGCCTAAGGCGTGCCTAGGATAAAGCAGCTTACACAGACGTAAACTTAGGGCCTCGCACACATAAACATGACAATTTTAACGCAATAAAAGTTGTTAATAAAAACAATGATACTCTGCCATTTCTTTCAAAACAAATGAAAGGAAAAGCTGTTCGTTTTCTTAATAATGAGCAGCGATTATGATGCGAGAGAAAATTCTATGACGCATTAATTACGATTGAGGATGTGACGCAGTTCTTTTATCACCTGCATCCTCTGAATGCGCTCGTTTCTGTGAAAGTAAAAGTTAATTTGTATAGACCAATTAATAAACATGGAGCCTTTGCGGATCGCGTACCTACCTACCTACATAGTTCGTCTAACGTGTGCCCTGTGTACGTTTGTTCGACGGGACCTCTAATCTCAAGCAATTTGATAGGTGTGTGTACCGCTGAACCATAGACCAGAGGCTGATTAGGTACCAATTACCTGCACAAAGTGAGAAAATCTACATAGGACACAGCTTAATACACGGGCATGGTCTTGAATATAACAGGTAGAATTAACCTATACCTACCGCTGAGAATACAGATGTTAACCAAGTTATCAATAAAAAGTGAAAGTATTGGCAAGTACTTAATGGAACCATTTGATTAATCTCGCGTCTACTTATAACCGGCAATTAAAATTTTGCTGTCAAGCCTTCTGTCCTACATAATTAAATTGACCGTGTGTGTTCAGTGTGTAAATCGTTGATTTTATTATTGGAAGACGACCCCAACATAAAAGTCTAGGTAGATTATTTATTGAGTAGATGAATCATTATCTACAGTAGCAGGAACTGTGGTGCTTAGTAGTAATAAACCCAGAGTTAAATACAACATTTTCAAATATATTTATTCATATAAATATATTTTATTGCACACCAGATAATACATAGCAAAATAATCAAATAAATGAAGATCTTACGTTATTCCAATAAAATTAGTCTGTCGTCAAAACGTCTGCGTCTTAAATTGATATAATTTATTTCTTAATCCGATACTAACATTTTATGATCATTGATCAATTGATTTGTTACTGTTATAATTAAAATGCATTTCTTTAGAGCCATAAAGTTCCAACATTTATATATTTTTTTTAAGAATTTAGCACTTTCGATTAATTTTACGACTTATCTACCCCAATTTCGAAGGTAGATTGTGCCAGAATATTGTCATTTAAAATATCAATTAGTGTATTGGTTGCACATCGATTATGAGAGATAGCTCTTTCGAGCTGTTATTTTTTTTAGGTAATGAGCAATCGAGTGAGTACTGGGAGCCCTTTTTTTTTGAGGGTGGGAAATCATCAAATGACTTCTCCCGCTCTGGGCGGAGCGGAAGGGTGTGTCAGACTTTTACTGACTAAAACCCACCCGTGTTCCTTCAGTTGCCTGTTGCCAAGGTCCCGGACTTTCGGTCTTTCCCGCAACCCTGACAGGTTTACTGGTAGCCCTACAAGGTAAGGTGTACTGGTAGCCCTACAAGTTATTAGGCACTTTAAAAACGAAACGAAAAAAATGACCTTTAGGAGTCTTTAGTTTTTAACCATTTCGTATTAGAAGCCATCTGGTGTTATTTTGTTTTGTTCAAGTCATTTTCATTTAAAAAAAAAGGCAAAATTTTCCTCAGTTGAGTTCCTTAAATGAACTGAGTGAGACGGAAAAATCGGCCATGAAATTGATTAAAACTTAGAGATTTTTCTTGTGTCAAATGTTTTTGTTAGATTTCACGTCTATTTTGGGAACACGTAAAAAGTTGAAATCGTAAAAGTTGTTTTGATCATTAGTGTCGTAAGTCTAAAGCCGAATATGGTCGCGTACGAAGTTATATCTTTCCAATAATACTTAGTTGTAATGTGGACTATGCAATTATTTGCTCCGAAATGCTCTACTCCTGATAAGGACCAAGCCTTTATATTATCATGCCAGGTAATATATGGCTAGGTACCTATTTCCTCTAGGCTTCGATACCAGAACTGTATAAAATAAAAAAATATAGGTACCTAAGTACTTAGTTGTTGTTTGATGATATTTTAGAGCCAATAGTTGTTACTAAAACAAATGTAATTTTGGTGACGAAAAGCAATTTAAATCTGTAGGTACATCGTCTTCTTTATGACCTATTGGACTTGATACATAGCCTATGGGGTAGGAATGATTTTTATTTTTATGATTAGTTAATGTTTACTTATTGAGATGATACAATGATGAGTCGACATTCCGATCGGGTCATGGAGAAAACGCGGTCACGTGGTCGTTGGCGTTCATTCCATACTAACGTACTTATTCTTTTGGTTTCTCATTCGATAATGAGAAACCAAAAGAATAAGTACGTTAGTATGGAATGAATCTCATAAATTTCGTCTCAATAACTCTTCCTAAGTAGGTACCTACATTACAAAGTCAAAGTTCGGGAATCAGATTTTTTTACACATCGGTTAGTCAACTGGATGCGTGCAAATTACGATCGAACTATTTAGTTTGTACCGTGTGCTTCTAATAGATACTTACCTATAGTTCCGGCCGACGAAGGCAGTCGACCATGAGGCCGTAACAGCACGGTACGGGTTTTAGTTCAGATCAGACGGATCTGGAGGTAGAACTGATCATGGTAGTGTATTTTATAATGTGCTTAATAACATTGTGTTTTTAAACAAACCGATTATAATGCCCTTATTATGAGCTGAAAACGAGACGTTCAAAGCCTCATCATGCAAATCGTCCCACGACTAACTCATGTGCTGAACCTAACTGATCAACTGCAATCGGATAGTTCGCGGTGCTTATTAACTATATGGGCAATTCGGATAAAAGTATTGGTAGGGTCACTTACCACCAATCGGCAAGGTTCGAATCGGTGAGGTTTGAGGTTGGAATTGTCAACCTCAAGTCTCAAAGACATGTATTTTTGTGGGTGTACAGTCACGAGCACTAATATGTATACACTTAGCAACTTTTAAAAGTGATTTTCTCCTACTGTACTGATTGTAACTTTATGATATAACGAACATAGTATTTTGGAACCCCTATTATTATGAAATAGGTATCATTTCAAAGTTACAATCGTAATTCCACGAGAAAATCGTTATTGCATTATGCTGAGTGTATACATATTTTTGCTCGTGACTGTACTTACTATAGGTACAGGTACAACTCTGCCCAACCCTCCGGGGAAACAAGGCGTGATGTTATGTTATCTATTTGTTTAATCGGGAAACTACGACCAAATTTGATCTAGTGACAATTCTAGCCTTATGATGTAAGTATCTAAGAAATTGCCCATGTCCACGTCATGGAAGATTCCCGAACATGCAAAGCGATATTGGGTTTCACCTTCGTTACGTTCTTACCGTGCGTTTGCACTGGCGAAACATTACAACAAAACATGTTTAAATCTCTAGTTCCTGTCAAAAATTGTATGGAACATTGACAGAATATAGAGATTTCAACATGTTTTGTCGTAAATGTTTCGCCAGTGCAAACGCATGGTTAGCTCGACATAGTCACTCTACTCCTAAACACGAAGGCACGATGAAGCCGAGGATAGTATCGAATACCTTATACTGAAGACCAAAATAATAATGCCTTAAGTCTGCTTTTGATTTATTTTAAGATTCGACATTGTGGTGTTCTTCCAGATTTCGCCATTGCCCCAACACTCGCTCTTCTGCGATTATAGAAGAGCGCATCAGCTTGTACCGGTTAGTGTAATTCATTATTTTGAAATCAAGTGCTATGAAAGAAAGTTGCACATAATAATGTACACTATGTACCGGGGAAAGCCATATAGCGCTCTAATGTAAAATATTTCCAAGCGTTAATATAAGCAGCTTATGTAGGTACCTATCTAAAAGATGTTTTTCAAAATGACATTTCAACTTTTTTCTTGCAACTTTATGAAAATTATACATTAACGATATTCTACTAATTGTCATCAATTTTTCTCGATAAAATTAAGCGGGATCTCTCTGCAGGTTGCATGTAAATCGTATGAGAACTTTTTTAAAGCCATATTCACGTTAGATATACGTTTTAAAGCGTGAAATAGCGCATTAGAAAGCACAATTCTAAGTAAAAACGCATTTTTCTGTCTTAGTGAGTCCGCAATGACTCGGTTCGTCTTGCCTGCGTTTTATAATGATGATTTCGGCTGAAGTTCAACATTTTTAGAGAAACTCCTTTTCATATGCTTGTGGTCATGGTTAGCGCTTTGACTGTCATTAGGTATCATTACGCAGAAGTTTCCTTCCGGTAACATCCGGTCGAAATTCAAAAGGCAATTATAGACACTCGCATGGACATTTGCTATCGCATCATAAAGTTTGTTTTTGAGCCGAACTTTTCTATTGGCAACTGACCTACCTCAACGGTTGTTGGAGAATGTGCTAGCACGTCGTGTTTTGAACTGGTCTCTAATATAAGGTCCTCTTGTTATTCAACTTGGAAGAAATGTACCTAGATATTAATTATAAAATCAAAGTAGACCTACCTACAAACCAACCTGAGTTTGCTGGCTTTTCCGGAACCTTCTTTAATTTGTTTTCTTCGAAAAATGATGACAGCCACCCAGAATATTTGGGTGGACAAGTAGTTTTTTTCTTGGAATACGGTGACTTGGTTGTTTTAGTGGTGCGTCGCATAGGCCGGGTCGTAGGTCGGCGTGTCGTGGAAGGTGGTCGGCGCGTCGTGGACGGTGGTCGCCGCGACGTGCTCGGCCGCTTGCCGGGCCTCCGAGTCGTCAGCGGCCGCCTTGTGCTAGGTCGAGCTGCCTGCTCCATATCAGGAGATTCCATTAACACGTATTGGTCTCCTATCTGAAGAACCGGATGCCCTGTCACGGCATTAGGCTTCCCTAGTGGTGGTTTAGCTATAAAATTAGTATGACTTTCTATATTAATATTAGTGGTCTTAATTACTTGTTTTTCTTCAACTTTAGCGTTTTTCATAGTCACGTTCACTTTGGGGATTTTCCCCTTGAGTATCACTTTAGCACTTAGTGTGGTGGTGCGCGTACGTGGCGCAGGGGTGGTTTCGTACGAGTCTTCGTATTCGTCCCACACGGAAAAAGGATCTAGAGATTCGGAATCGGAGATGTCTGCGGAGTGTCTGGGCGGGTGGCGGACGGCCGCCGCGCACGCCAGCAGCGTCAGCAGCGCCAGGCGACGCGCCATGTGTCGAGCGTGTGCGCATGGCGAGGTGCGCGCGCACTGTACGTCCTGTGGCCGCCGCCGCAGTCGGCCGGACCACCTTCCCTGCCACTGTTATTATGCGTCGATGTCGCTTTCAACGCGCCCGCCACCACTAGGTCAGCCCGCCCGTACCCGGTCGACTTATCTACGGGCTACGTGCCCGCGCTTCCTCGGTACATCTTTGTATTGTCCAACCTCTATTTACATATTTTATTAATTCACCAATATAATAAATACCACAAGGCGCCTATGTTTTTTAGACATTTCTAAGAAAATAATTATAAAACCTATGGTAAGAAATTTACTGTTTAGAAGGAGAATAAAGCACAAGTTGTAGGTTTACAAATATAATAAACTTAAACAGAGAAATACTAAAACACGACAAGACATAAAATATAATTTACATGACATTAAATCTTTGACAACTATTTTTCTTTTTATTGTCTGTAAAGGTTGCCTGATACATGAGCATGGAGGTATGTACCCCACACCACCCCTCTCCAGAGACCATCAAGGGCGATAAAAGTCTGGAAATTGTGGAAATTTGACACGACGTCCAGAACGAGTAGTGTACTCTTTCTGTAAATCTGGAGATGGTGTATCTTCTTCCGGGTCAGCTTTGTCGGCCAATGTGTAAGCCGGCTTAAGGCGGTCTATTGTGACCGTGACCTCTTTCCCCTTAAATAAAATTTTAAAAACTTTGTCACCCCTTTGCAGAACTTTGTGAGGACCTGTGTATGCTGGTTGGAGCGAACCACGTAATGCGTCTTCACGAAGGAACACTTGATTAGTGGTCTGCAGATCCTTGAAAATAAAAATGCTCGTCTTGTTGTGACGGGAAGCTGGGGTTGGCTGCAGTTTCTGTGCAAACTTGCGAATGCGCGCGGTAAATTCCGTGACGTCTGTCGTACCGTCATCAGTTGGAGTGAAAAATTCTCCTGGGAGTCTTAGCTGCTCGCCGTATACTAATTCGGCGGAAGACGCTTGGACATCCATTTTGAATGCGCTCCTTATGCCAAGCAATACCCACGGTAAAGACTCTGTCCACTTGTCATTGGCATGACACATGATGGACGCCTTGAGCTGCCTGTGGAATCGCTCCACCATGCCATTGCACGCTGGATGGTATGCCGTTGTACGCTTGTGATGGAAACCAAGGCATTTAGATAATTGTTCGAACAGAGCCGACTCAAACTGACGGCCTCTGTCCGTAACAATGTCAGTAGGACAGCCAAACCGAGCAATCCATCCAGTTATCAATGCTTTAGCAACTGTCTCGGCAGTAATGTCAACAATAGGTATGACCTCTGGCCACCTGGTAAATCGGTCGACTGCCGTCAGACAGTATCTAAAGCCTTGCGAAATTGGTAGCGGGCCCACAAGGTCAATGTGGATCGTGGTGAACCTACCACGTGGGAGATGATACGTCCCTAAAGGTGCGGAAACATGACGGCTCACTTTAGCCCGCTGACATGCGAAACAAGCTCGCGCCCACTCCCTACAGTCCTTCCTGACGCCTGGCCAAACAAAGCGCTCTGCGATTAATTTAGCAGTCGCTAAGACGCCTGGATGGCTGAGAGAATGTAAGCTGTCGAAGATTTGTTTCCGCAGCATTTTAGGTACAAATGGCCTGGGGGACGCTGTACTGACGTCGCAGTACACAGTTGTACGCTCTCCAGGGACTTGCACCTTCTGCAGCACAAGCGAAGACCCTTCCTGAAGAAATTTCTTCAGTTCTGGATCTGAAGCTTGTAATTTCGCGAGGATGTCGAGACTTACTGGAGCTTGTAGCTCCTCCACGCGGGATAAGGGGTCGGCAACGACATTATCTTTTCCAGAAATGTGTCGAATGTCGGTGCCGAATTGTGCGATGAAGTCGAGGTATCGGAATTGCCGAGGCGAACAGTTTCTCTTCCTCTCGTGGAATGCGAAACTGATCGGCTTATGGTCCGTATACACGACGAAGTGTCTAGCCTCCAGCATGTGGCGAAAGTATTTGATGGCCTCGTAAATGGCCAGCAGTTCCCTGTCATAGGGAGAATACTTTGCTTGCGAAGAGCTGAGCTTTCGGGAAAAGAAAGCTAATGGCTGCCATCCATCGTCACTGAGCTGCTGTAACACCGCGCCGATTGCAGTATCCGACGCATCGGTGACCAATGCAAGTTTGGCATTGCAATCAGGGTGAGCTAATAAAGCAGCGTTAGCTAGGCTTTCCTTGCAGTCCTCGAATGCCTGCAAAGTATTCTCCGCAAGACATATAGGATGCGAGCCCTTTACGTTGCCGATCAAAAGGTTGTGAAGTGGCGCCTGTATTTGAGCAGCGTGGGGCAAGAAACGTCTGTAAAAATTGATCATGCCCAAAAATCGGCGCAACTGTCGAACGTCTTTAGGTTGAGGGAACTTCTTGATGCCTTCAACCTTAGTGTCAAGTGGTTTGGTGCCCGTTTCGGAGATATGGTAACCTAAGAAAGTTACTTCCGCGACACCGAAAACACACTTGGACGTGTTAATTAAAATGCCGTATTCCTTCATCCTGTTGAAAATGGTACGAAGGTGCTCCTCGTGCTCTGCTTCTGTCCTGGAAAATATTAAAAAATCGTCCAGGTAAGAGTAGCAAAAGTCCAGTCCTCTCGTCATCTCGTCGACAAAACGTTGAAATGTCTGGCCTGCGTTGCGCAAACCAAACGTCATGTACGGAAATTCGTACAGGCCAAACGGTGTGGTAATCGCCGTCTTCGGGATGTCGTCCTGGCT
The DNA here is from genome assembly GCA_947522985.1 of Lithophane socia. NCBI lineage: Eukaryota > Metazoa > Arthropoda > Insecta > Lepidoptera > Noctuidae > Lithophane > Lithophane socia. Next base: position 9,377,441 of record OX383258.1, on the reverse strand, counting down.
GACTGGTATTTGATTATAGGCTTTCACGAGGTCGATAGTGCTGAAAACTCGACAGCCTGAAATGCTATGTGCAAAATCGTGTATGTGCCTAATCGGGTACCTGTCAGGAACGGTTCGAGCATTGAGCATACGGTAATCTCCGCAAGTTCGCCAACTGTTGTCCTTTTTCGGGGCGAGATGGAGTGGAGATGACCAAGGACTCTCCGAGGGTCTGGCAGTTCCGTTGGCTAACATCAAGTGGAACTCCTGCTGAGCAATTTTTAATTTGTCCGGCGCTAATCGCCGAAATGAAGAAGATACTGGAGGGCCTGGGGTCGTGCGGATATGATGTACAGTGTTATGTGGTGTAGTGCGTAGTGTACCGGCGGGTCGGGTGATTTCGGGAAAGCTTTCTAAAATTTTGTGATACCGTGATTCACCAGAAGTGACCTTTACAGAAAATAAAGATGAATCCGAGTGATTTGAGGCTAATGTAAAAACATTGGTGCTACTATCAATTAGCCGCTGATTACGACAGTCAACGGTCAACGAGTAAAAACATAGAAAGTCTACTCCGATTATCGGTTTCGAAACTTCAGCTACCACAAAACGCCACTTAAAGTCTCTACGAAGTCCTAGATTTAAGTTTAGATCGAGGAAACCATACGTCGGAATGGGCGTCCCATTCGCGGCCACGAGTTGGTAGTTCGTAGGTGTACGACGATCGCTTAGCAGACGACGAGGGTAGACGCAGAGGTCGCTTCCAGTATCGACCAGAAACTGCATCTTCGTGCTTCGATCTGCGACGAATAGGCGACCAGTAGAAGTGGGGCAATCGTCTGTCGCCATTACCGACCGCCCGCGGCGTTTCCCTTCTTATAGTCGCAAGGTTTGATGCAACGCTTGGCCTTCTCACCGTGCGTGAAATGGTACCAGCACTCAGGGTGCTTCCGGTAGCTGGAATTTGAGCGGGTTGAAGATCGGTGGCGTATGTTGCGTCTCGTGTCGCGATCACGTCTGTGCGCACGATTTCTTGATGGACTGTCACGTAGCTGCACCGTCAGATCTTTCATCGTACGCTTGAGTTCTGCGATTTCAGCTGCCATCTCACTCACGATTGGTCCTGCTGCTGAAGTTGAAGCAATGTGTCTTGGTGGTACGACGATATCCTGGACACGGTCTGCCAGGTCGGCCAATGCCTCCAAGGTGCTATGAGGTTGAGATGCCAGGAGGGGCTGAATAGTGCTGGGGAGGCGGCTACTCCAAATAGTGCGCACAAAGTCTTCGGGCACATTTGGTCCAGCTAACCCCTGTAGGTGCCGTAGAAACTGCGATGGCTTCCGATCTCCTAGCTCTTCATGCATCAACAGCTGCTTTACCTTCTTCTCCTGGGAAGCTGAGAGGCGCCTCACTAATTCGGTCTTTAATTTGACGTACCGGTTGGTGGCAGGAGGGGACATGATGACGTCCTTCACCTCTTTTGAAAAACTTTGGTCGAGGTGGCCGACCACGTAATTAAATTTGGTGACATCGTTCGTCACCCCTGCATTCTCGAACTGCGCTTCTATTTGCGCGAACCAGATGTCCGGTTCTTCTGGCCAAAATGGTGGCAGCTTTAATGACACGCGGTAAATATCGTGCACAGTGACGCGCTTTTCTTGGTGCAATCTCTGCGTAACATGTTTCGTCGGCTGTGACGACGCGGTGTGCTCGGACTCACTATCACTCATTTTTATTAGTGTTCTAGTCGGGGGTATGGTAAGAAATTTACTGTTTAGAAGGAGAATAAAGCACAAGTTGTAGGTTTACAAATATAATAAACTTAAACAGAGAAATACTAAAACACGACAAGACATAAAATATAATTTACATGACATTAAATCTTTGACAACTATTTTTCTTTTTATTGTCTGTAAAGGTTGCCTGATACATGAGCATGGAGGTATGTACCCCACAAACCTTTACCAAAATGAAGCGCTGAACTTTACCATCTTTTCTTTTGCATCTTGAGGGGTTGTTGAAAGGACATGACATGACAAGGTGAAAAAGGAATCTATTTGTAATCCATCAGTTATAATCAAAAGAAAATAATATATTATTTATATCGTTAAACGATATAGCTATTTCTAAATAAATACTATATTAGGTATTTAAACCGATTTTGAAAAGTTAACGTTGAAAAGATTGCTATACCTAATCTCCTAGTGTAGGACTTGAATAAAGCAGAATATAACCCAATTAACCCCCATAACTTTATTCGTAATAGTAATGATCAAATGATAGACAGTATACAGACAGGCGAAATCAATCAGATTTCTAGTTCGCCTAATGAAAGTTCCAAACGCAGCAGGCGTAACAAAGTGGCGAGCATGTCAACATCAAATCATACTGTTTGGTATTATAACAAATGATTTAATTTCCATCGTTTATCATCACATATGAATAGGCAACGCGTCAAATGTAGTTCAAACTGCACGGTTCGTTTAGCGCCGCCGGCGCCGTGACGCGTGCGCGGCTTAGGGGTGTCTACTCCATAGCAATCGCATTTCACTCGGATTTGTTCCATAATGCCATTGTACTATTTGAAATTACTATCCGTCAAGCTTTCCTTTTAAATAATTATGTATGAGCTTTCTAAAGTGGAGGAAGTTGGAAAATTTTACCTGCATTTCTCTTTCCAAAAATACTCTATTGAACCCATTGATATGAATACCTGTAGGTAATAGCCGTTGGACCTCAAAGTAATGTCTAATTTATTGCCGTTTAGCAATTTCTGCAAAATGGGAAACTCGAGTTAATCATTGTAACTGTGGGCGTGCATAGTTTATGGTACTTATCTACTTCGTGTATCGGTTTTTCATTAGGAGAAGACAATGAAGCGGAAGACGATCTTTCTCGACCTAATTTTTCCAAAACAAAAGGTGTATTGGCAATCATTGTGAGAAACGTGATGCACCATGGTGCATATAGAGATTACGTAGGTAAGTATTATATTGTAAGAAAGAAAGCAGATGTTTCACTTTACGTTGAACTCTCCATACGTGAATCAGGTTTTTCCACTTAACCGAAAATGCAAAGGTATGATAGGTATCTTAATGCTGCAAGAGGCAAAGATGCGTGTGTCAATGTTTTTTTTTCGTGATTTATTAATAACCTTTGTTAACCCGACTTCAAAAGGTTTTTATTATTTAGTAAAGGAAGAAGTAAGTAAACACGAAAACATGTCAAAGACATTTTCGTGTCACACATCGGTAGTTTTATTTACACATAATAACACTCAATATATATAATACTCAACATATATATATATATATAATACTCAATATAAACAAATTCAAAGGAACTTCCGAAACAGTTTTACACAAGATGATGAGAAGACGATGTTTGAATTTAATGATGATTTCAGGTCATCAGTATCACAATCAACAAGTATAAATTTGGACGACACAAAGAATTTATTCATGGCGATTAAATTGTGATACTGCGCAAAGAGTTTATGGAGCAGGTAGAACCACCATTCAATATATGAATGCAAGTGTTTATTATTTTATGGCGTGGCTAGTCCACCTTACCTACCTACTCTTAGTATTAGTAATGGCTAATTAAGAAAAGCTGTAAGATGGTTCAATCTTGAAACTTAAATGGTTATATAGTATCTACTCAGTTTATTGTAAATCGGCCGGGGATGTCAAGGAATTTGATTATGATGTCAATAATGTCAAGGTCTCAAGGTAGTGTCATACTGTGAAGATAGTGTCGTACTGACAATTTTACCTGATAAAGTATTAATTGTACTAAGTTTCAATATAGTCATACTGACAATTGTAACTAATGGACTAATTAAGTTGTCTGAAATAAAAAATATTTTATTTTATTTATTTATTTAAAACTGATTTTTTGCCGAAATGCACGTGAAATGTTTTACAATGAGGAGACAAAGGAAAATTAAAATATTTAGTATTAACTTTATGCAATAGGTATTTTTATACATTGAAATATTATCCTCCACTTGTGACCTGTCATCTGGCACCATATTAATTTGATATAAATTGTAGTGTTAAATTACCTATTAATGTGAAAATGATGAGGTATCGATTTAATAATTATTATTATATTTTCTTTGAATTAAGTAGGTAAGCTACTTAATTCAAAGAAAATTGCTTCGATCTAGAATTATAATGAAACTGAGAAAGAGCAGCATGATGCCACATGATGTCAAACGAAATTGCGGGAAAGGCCAATTTAAGAGATTATGATTAATTGAAACGTTAAGCGCACCGAGTGTGCCAGGCCAAGTTCTGATAGGCCGATATTCCTCTTTGTTGTATTACTGCTTAAGTTTAGACTACCTATTTTGGGAAAAATTCCTAACTCACCATTCCTTCAATTGTTGCCAAAATAGAGAACCTATTTTAAAAATCTCACTTTCGGGTACCCACTTTCCTAATATTCGATACTTCCAAGCAAGCTAGCGTTTTGAAAGTAATATATAGATAGTGTTTTAAGTTACCGGAGATCTAAATTTTTCTTAGCTTTATGATAATTTGCTAAGTTTGGTTTGTAAAGTTGATGTACTTAATTCTACATTTCAGTTGTCTTTTCTGAAAAGTGATAAAACATTTAGCCCTGTCGAGAGCTAAGCCTGCTTTTCTACTTGTAATAATACCTACATAATAATAATAAAATTAAAAAGAGCAGTGTGTGTGAGGAAATAGGGAAAGGAGAATGGATTATAAAAGGTGTAAAAAAATTGTGAAAGCAACAAAAAACTAAAAAACTAGCTGGCTAGGTACTCACGTACTGTGTATTACTGTTGTGCGTAAAGTCGCGGTCGTGGCCCAGCTCGCGAAATACTTATAAAATTTATAAAAATTTGAATTTAAATTAAGTAGGTATTTGAGAAAAACATAATACGGGTCTCATAAAACGAAAAGAACTAGAGACTAGAAATAAAGTTGCGGATTTATGGTACCTAGGTACTTTAAGTTTTGTATCATGAAATAATTGAATAATAGCAAAAATAATAATTGCCATCAATTTTTCTTAGGCGGCCTCGTATCCTCTGTTTTTTCACATTTTAGTACTTTTTTACTGCGTTGCATCGGCGTCGTTGCCATTGGTCTAATGGTCGCAGGCGCTACTAGCTGCGGGTTTAATTCCCAATTTGGGGAAAGTGTTATTAGGTTTTTCCATCCGGGATTTCTCAGTTGCAGCCTGGAGTCTTGCATTTGTTTGATGGCAAAGAGTCGCCCGCAATACTCTTAAACTTAGGTGGGGTTGTGGCGAAATAAGGGTACTAAGTATAGGTACATCTCTGCCTATAATCCTTTTGGGAAAATAAGTGAGATGTTATGTTATGTATTTCTTTTTGTTTTTTGGAACGAAGTTCTTTAACGCGGCTTGCGGTAGGAGTGCACTGGCTGAAATCGTCATGGGAAAAAGCGTTCATACTGGCGACTGTCTTCGTCTAATTCAAACAGAATGAAAGAGAGAGAGTGTAAAATCACACTTTCTCTCTGCCCCTGTTTCTTTCAGTTTGTATTAGAAGAAGACAGTCGCAAGTACGAAGCTTGAACGTGAAAATGAAAATCCAAGATGGCGGCAGCGAAAATGTTCAAATTTTTCGTCACGGGTGTCATTTTCATAGTTTTTGAGGGTGCTAAAAAATTGATAGTGAGGTCAAAATGGGAATCCAAAATGGCGGTTGCGAAAATTTTCACATTTTTCGTCATGGGTGTCATTTTCAGTTTTCGAGGGTGTTAAAGCCGATCACGAGAATATTCATCATTCAGAAAAATGGGTTGGTACTATCTGACGACCGACTCTAGCACCGCGCGCGCTCATTGGTCAAATCAAATAGCGCCCGCTTGTGTGTAAGTGCGCAAAAAGGGACCGTCCCTTTTTACGAATTTACTCCGAAAGCGCAGCTTTATAAAACGTCTTTGAAAAACATGTATGTAGGTATGATTTTTTGTTCTATTTTTATAATGCTTATAATAGATTCTAAGTTATATTTTGCAGTGATAAATAATTGATGTTGATTATGTTTTTTGACCTTCAAAAAAGTTCTTCGCCGTATTTTAAATGGTCAGTATAAATCTTCCTCAATTTCATATTTAAATACAACTAGTCTTAATTAAGAAAAAACTTATCTACTAACATGTTGTGTACTTGAAAAACGACTGGCGGATGAGGTGTTCTTTTTTTAAATAAAAGTATACAAAAAGTGTAGTTTTTGTGTTCCATGCCAAGCAAAATGAAACACAACACACGAATTAATCCAATGTCTGTCTATCACAATCGATTTTCTCACAAACACTTTGACATTCAAAGAAAAGTACAGGAGGCACTCACATGCAGGTATTACCTACTGATTCTAGTAAGCCTAGCACGGCCAGGAATTAGAAAATTCAAAGGGGACCAGTGATCAAAACCCTTGATTATATTTTAGTTTTAGTCTATTGAAATTGAGAGCAGTGGTAGCCCAGTGGTAACGGCCGCGACTTACGAGTTGTACGTCGTAGGTTCGAACCCTGACAGGCGCTTTACTTTGTTTAAATTATTTTATCGCCACTGCTCTCAAAACGGTGAAGGAAAACAGCGAAACCATGTCCTAGAACCAAACAATTCGAAGACATGTGACATCTACCAACCCGCACTGGGCCCGCGTGATGGATTCAAAAAAACCCACTCCCTCTCTAAGAGAGGAGGCCTATGTCCCAGCAGTGGGAACATTATAGGCTGATTATGCTATTGAAATATTTCGTAGATTTTAAAATATCTCTTCAGTATATTTCTATCTTCAGGATATTACTTTCAAACACCGACAAACACGTAGATTTTATTTATATGTGCATTTTATCTCTGTTAAAAGATTTTGAATGGATAGGTACTTTCAAAAACTAATGATGAAAAAAGAGTAACTTTTCTTGCTGAATCATATTGAAAGCCGTTCATCATTTTGGATTTTCGAGTTGTAAAGGCATCAAAACTTTCTCTGTTTTCGAAATCATCTTTTACGTACTTTATTTTTTACGTGTCTACATCTGAAGTCAAATCAGACTACTTACTTACTTAGGTTTTTTCTTACACTTAAACTCATTACTGACTAGTTTACAAAAACTTAATAAGTGTTCAGTTATTCTAATGTAGGTAACCCAGATATATGCAATGTACTTATTAGAGATTTTATTTGTACCACATGTGCGGTAATTAATATTATATCTGTGTCTACTTCGGCCTCTACTACAGTTTGAATAAACACGACACCCCAAACGGTTTTCATTAAAATTCATGCCACCAGTTGGCGCCAATTTGACAAGAGGTCTTCCATTTAGACAATGAATTGAATGAATATAAAATATATGTTGACGTACATCATTCGTTTCATTCATTCGTTCATCAGTAAGTCACAACTAGAGTCCGCGCCATCATTGAAGTCAATTTGAGGCGGCGCTATGACATTCTACATTCAACTCGATATCGTTAGTATACACACTTGGAGTGCTACTAATAACCTCAACCTCAATGTTGGTAAATGTGCGATTATAACCTTTTCAAAAGCCGCACAGCCCATAAACAACACCTACACTTTGAACAACGAGCCCTTGAAGCGAGTTTCCACCATGCGCGATTTGGGTACAAATTTTGATTCTCACCTCACGTTTAATCAACAGATAATTGAAACCTGCAACAAGCCCCGCAAAAACTTAGGTTTTGTTCTGCGTCAGGCTAAAATGTTTAATAATCGACAGACCATCATCTTATTATACATCTCATACATCCGCAGTTTGCTAGAAACCAACAGTGTAATCTGGATCCTTCACGAAAAAAAAAATACTTTGATCCTTGAAAGGATCGAAAGTCATTTGTACGCTACCTTTACTTTAAAATGTATGGCTATTACCCGTACATGTACCCAACACCATTCATACTGGGTATGGTGAATTACCAAAGCTTAGAAGTAAGGAGAAATATTGCAACCATCAAATATTTCTTCCGTCTAGTCCAAGGTTCCCACTTCAATTCTTCTATTTGCAATTAATTTCCTTTAACGTCCCATTACCCATTCGAAATACACTTCGCACACGACAACGTCCCCTTTTTTCAATACCCCAAAGTTCCGTGACCCTTAAAACAAATTCGTTGTATGTAGCCCTCACGCATATAAACAACATTTTACTATATGACGAGTCCTTAGATCTTTTCGCTAGTACTGAGCTGAGATTCCTGACCACTGCTGCACGATATCTAGATTCCATAGCTGCACCTAGTATCATCTCATTGCATTATTTAGATTAACCAAAACTACTATATTATATTCATATTTATACACTAATTTCAATTGAACACTATTTAATTCCATCCTAATTCTATTGTATTTAATTTTGTAGAATTCTATTTTATTTGTTGTTTAGATTTGAATGATTCTATTTAATTTTGTATAATTGCAAGTAAATTTAGTTTTGTTTTGTTTTAATTTTATCATTGTCTCTTATTATTATTAGCCTATAACTTGTGTGTTTGGTGTCTTACTACTGTTAGTGCAAGTTGGTGATTAATAAATAAAAAAAAAAAAAAACATTGCATTTAAAAAATGTAGGTGTCAAAATATTTTCCGCGGGCCTTCCTTCGTGGCGCGCACTCTAAAGAAAATATAAGCGCTTTGACAATTTTGACAGGTGCCCGGACATGACGTCTCAGTGCTGCCACCTAGTGAACGTTATTCCAGAAATAAAAAACCCTCAATCTAATAAATTCATGTCTAGCTCTAGAGTTGACTTAACACTGCACGCTCCAATTTTTATGCTATAGCATGTATATTACAATCACTTACATTTTTTAATCTGAAAATACGCAAAAGTAGAATCAAGAAGTAGTAAGTATTTAATTTATATAAAATTTCACTTTGTCTTTATTCTACTAAAAACGGAGAAACTGTGTTTGATTAAAATCATGACCATGAATGAAAAATAGCTAAAATAAAAATCTTTAATGTATTATTTATTTTTAAATCTGGTTTACCTACTTAAAAACGGTTATGAATGTATGTATGTTTTCAGTCAATGGTCTTCTGCCAACACAGTATAAATTATGTCTTCGTTTTACTTAATTTAAGATTCAGATTGCCACAAAAAGAAAGAACCTTAAGTGTTTATTACTTTAATAATATGTAGGTACCTTCTTACCTATTATTTGGTAAGGATCGTACTTTTTCCTTATTCATTACATTCCTTTAGTATAATTTCCTATTCATGATAACAATAAAAAATAAGAAAATTGTCCCATTGCAGCGAAAACTTTCAGCAGTAGCACTACACTCGCAGCGTGTAGACGATTATAAACCATCAGGTTTCGTCACGATCTTCCCATCACCACTAGTCCATGATTAACTTAGAAAGTACAGAAGAAATTAAAAAGCCAAGTTGTACATCCTGCATATTATTGTCTCATTATTTATAGGATTACTATACGTCGAAGCATGTGTTCTGTCCAGCCCCATTTCCACTATATCCTTAACCTTAGTTTTAGTAAACAAACGGAGCAAACAAGTGACCCTGCCGTACCCAAGAGACGGGACTAGAAACCGGGGACGCCCAAAAACAAGATGGGAACACGACATCCATACCATTAAGCACCTAATATGAATTATTTTACTTTAAAGCGGACCTAGTACGCTACCTTGGGGCATACGAATCACTTTGTCCTGCTGTGGTTGAAAATCCTAATTAATTGTTTTTTACCTCATCAAATAACTTATGAATGGTGTCACTCAAAACAACCTACAGGCCGGAATATAAAGTCGTGCCCACGGTACCTACTAACATATACGATCACTAATTTATGATCACGCTTTTAAATCAAGCGTCGAGTACCAATTTACCGTGATGGCCGAATTTCTTTAAATTAAATTGCATTATTATTTACCTACCTGAAATGACCCAGTTTAGTGTTCTCACAAACCAGAGTCAGTCGTGATCGTGAGCAACCTGAAACAATCTTAGCTACAGTAGTTAGCTTACGGAGAAGACCACGATCATCTTGAACTAAATTATTTTAATAAGAGTTAGATTTCAAAAAGTTTTTATTAAATTGGTAATGAAGGTACCTAAATAAATTAAGAGTTTTTTCAATGTCCATCAAGTACATAATTACTTTTGTCTTGAGAATCTTCTTCAAAAATCGTTCGATGGCTCCGCAGTTAAAATTGTGGTTCCTTCCAGTCACCAATTAACGAATATAGTCCGTAGACTACATCGCATATATCGATATCGTGTATATCGTAATATACGATACGTTTTTAGACATTGGAACTCAGTTAACTTGTAATTAACGCTTGGAATTTACTACATATTCATTCATAGAGGCTGAGCATGAGCAGGCTGATGGAGCTATTTAGTAAGAAATCTAAACATGGTATCAAACAATACCATGGTTTACTACACGAGGAGTTCTCCATTAATTGACCAAAATGACTATTAATAATTACCCTGAACATACCAATGAAGAGGTTCCTATTACCTAGTAATAAACGAATAATAAAAGTCGTAGGATAAAAAGATTTTTAATATACTTACAAAAAAATATGCCCCAAATGGACTGCTTTAAAACATCATTCTTCATCTTTATGCCGAAAAAAGTCCACTATAGGACATAGGCCTCCCCAAACCGTCGCCGCATCGACTGGTCCTGTGCGTCTCGTATCCAGCAGATTCCTGTGACCTTCACAAGGCCATCATTGGTCCAATAATGGTTGAACGTTAAATCCCATACCTATACCTATAAAAACAATCAGTGAGAGAAGTCACGGGACGAAAGCTACCCTTAAATAAAACAGAATAGTTCCTCTTTGAACTGCTTATCATACTGTTAAAGTCGACTTTGGGGTTACAGTTGAGTTAATAGATTAGATAGGACCTGATGGCCTCCCCAGCGTTCCCGCTATCGGTGGAGATGTAACGACCTGCTTAGTAGTTGTTTTTTTAATGGAAACGAAAAAGATTTTTGCTGTCAATTTGGGTTTTTTTTTAAGAATTAAATGTAGATGTAATGTCACCTATGTAATAATGTGTAGGTGTTGAAGATAGCATAAAGAACACATATCATACATATACGTATTGGGGATCTTCAATTCATGTTTGTTCTACTTCTCATTATATTACAGCAATAAATGCCAACATTTCTCATTTCCTCACGTCAATGTTTTTCAATCAGCTATCTCTGAATTGTGTGTTAATTTTTATAAAGTTCTCACACTTCGATCATTGACACCTCCAGTAAAGCGTATTGTTAGTATACCTACAATAAAGTCAAGAGCATCGGTAATACCAGTCATAAATTATGTATAGACACAGACAGTGACTGCCGTTGTGAGAATTTAATTATAAACTTGATTTTGTGACTGACAATCCAGTGGAAATTATGAAATTAGCGCCAAGTTGTGATCGTGGATGTAGACAACACTTTTACTGTAAATCACGGTTTACTCAGCCTCCAAGTTTCGCTGTCATAAAATATAAATCTTAAACTTATGTGTTGTTCACGAGAAATAGAACATGGCATGGTGCGACTAATCCGCAAATTATTTAAACTTTTTCGAACTTCAGAATAAAAACAACAATTAAAAAACTCGTTTTAGTAACAACCTCTAATTAAGTACCATCAAATTCATTGAATTTAAGTTGACTGAGACGAGTCGTCATTACATTATATGACCTTACTCTTTCACTGTATAGCGGTTGGGCAACCTCCTAGCCAGACGTTTCGTTTTTTTGGCGCATAATTATATAGGTAAGTTTATGATTAGTGACGGCATGCGATGCGACTACGCAGACACTGACAAGCAAAGAATGCACGTTTTTAATTGTTAACAGCAAATCTATTCTCCTTTAAGGAAACAAAATTAAAACACCGATGCATGTTCAGAAGTTAACCCTGTTTGAACTTTGAAGATGAGCTAACTAGGTACTTACTTAATAATATTATCTGCGCGTATCACATCATTTCATACGAATACGTGCCAATAACAACAAATTACTTGTTATTGTGTTAAGTTTAGATAAAATAGATACGAAAGGAGAATGGGCCCTGAAGCCCAATAGAAATAAGATATATAACAATGGAAAGAGCTTTTCAAGGGGAACCTTTCCTACTAACATGACTTTTGTCAATTGTTTAGTCAGTTCAGAGTTAATGACCTAAATAGGTGATGAATTTCAATAATGCCTTATTAATCACATTTAGAGCTCTGTAGCTCCTCACTGACTAACAATCAAGAGAAGTCGTCATATCGCAAAATATTTACCTTGAGCAGATCTTTCCAATGGTATATACAGGGTGTAAGGGACAGCCCTCCGCAGACTGATGGGATGAATTCAGCATATCATACTAAGACGATCGATACATGAAATTATTTCACGCTATTGGGCTCCAGGGCAGAAACGACCATTCTCCTTTGTTTAACAAATCAGGTCTATAATCTGCATTCCATACAATATGTGCCCGTGCGGTCACAGGTTCAAAATCGGCGAGTGTCAGAGGGAGTGCCGAGGCGAGCGGTCGTGCAGTGGCGAGCTGTCGAGTCCATCGTGTAAATAAAACACGCTATTCAAAGGTACTTGCGCGCTCTAATAACCTACCTAGTAACTGAACCACAGGCGAGCGATTGCGACTCGCTCCTCGGGGTCAAGACAGTTCACTGCCAGCTCTGTGTGAAGCCAGCGAGGGTCATTGCCGCCACACGAGTCCCACAAGCAGTCAGGTAAAGGTACGTCTATTCTGCATGCCGATCATGTTTGACGGGTGATCCACGAAGAAATGTCTGATTGATTGACACCATGCCGGTTTGTTTACTCTCTCTTGCACTAACTTTAAACCACTATGCTTACTGCTCATCCTGTGAAAGTTACGTATGTTATACGCACAGTAGCGAAACTCTAGTACTAAATGTTTTTTTTAAGATTTTTTTAATTGATTCTTACCGCATTATGTTTTGGATATTTTCATACAGGTCAGAATGCCAGAGGTCATATCATCATCTCATAATAAAATTCAACCTTTGTGTTGACTTTAAAACAAAAAAGTGGTTTGATAAATTAGTTTCATTTATATAAGTGAAATCTTGCTAGATCTTGCAGTGAATTAAGCATTACCAAAATATCAAAAAGTGATGATTAAGTTACTTGTAGGTATTTAAACGGTATTTTTTTTAAATTTAGCTGATGTTTAACGATTGATATCCTGAAATAAAATTCTCTAAGTGATGGTGACACATCCAAATCCGTTGCGTATCTAGTTTAGGGGAACAACGCGGTCACACACACAGACACGAAAAGCGACTTGAATTTAAAAAGGACAAACAAACTCCCCTACCATATTGTTTGTATGTCATGTATAGAATTCAATGGAACTTCATTACATATTACAAACGTGACAAGAATGCACTAATTTTTTTTTTTATTACCTACATCCAAATAGAAATAAATAAAATGGTTTGTTTATGAATATCTGATGATTTTTTTACACTTTCGCATAATTTGAACACAGAGAAGTATTAACGTAAAATATGTATTTAAACGTTTAACGTGAAAAAAATTGAATTGATACGTATACCTACTTATATAACTGAAAATAAGAATTTCTGGTCAATACAAATGTCTAATAATATAAAAATTACTTATTGCGAGGCAAGCTACTAAGTACCTACCTACTCATATAATATTATAATTTTGAGTAATTATAATAAACGTCTGGCAACCTGATTTCGTTCGTTTTGTTCCGTTTGTTAAACAACGGACGCAAGTTTTATAGTAATTATTTCCTGTTATTCAGGAGGTCATTTTAATTTTGAGTAGATGTAGGTACCTGATATTTATTCTTTACAGCAGTACCCCAATTCCGTAACACACTTTCTATCACAATCTGATGGATTTTGAAGGAAATTCCTAATCTATTGCTTCTTATGTTTGAAAAATGTTGTTGAATTGTTAAAAAGCCCATTGATTATTGTGTTACGCAATTTACCCGCAATCTTGTTTGCCGTAACTCTCACCCGCTTTCCCGATTTTCACGAACTGGGGGCGTAAAACAGCCACTTTGGCAGAATCTTATTAGGAAAATATTATGAATCATCGTAAAATGCCACAAACTGACAATTCATAATAATATGATCTGCGTGCGATTCATAATACGAAATAATTAATCTGTATGACAGTTTTATGTGGAGATTCGTAAAATGGTCCACACATCATGAATTTTATTGCTTTTGTGTCAAATTAGAGGAATTCCTAATGACAGCTGGAAATTCAGGAAATGAATTGTTTTTAGAGGAATTGCTAATGTGGGCGTTTTAGGCCCCTTGAAGTTGAAACAATAGGTACCTAAAGTAGACTTTTGCGGCTCAAACATCAGTAAAAGTCATACGTACCAGTTAGCTCCCTCTCTACTTGCGTCTATATGTGGCCGAACAAACACTTTAAAATCTTATCAGTCATTAACATAATTACTTTATATTTAACGTTGTTCAAGTCATTAACAAAAGGTATTTTTGTACATTGTTATCCTTAATAGCAATTGGTTTGATAAATAAGTAGTCTGAATAATGCCTGCATGTAATAGGTACAAACACACGGCCGGGTAATATAATATAAGTGGGTATTCGCATTTATACGCGACAGTTGCTTTGGGACTTTGGTAAATCAATGTGAGTACTTCATTTTTTTTATTTTTTTTTATTATTATTAAATTGTAGGTAATATTTTTAACTGTCGACATAGTTTGTTTATTTCATAGGGTTGTTATATATTTTATTATATATGTGTAAATAAGTACAAGGGATGCATTTTTTGTATAATTTAAATAAGCTTTCATGGGATTTTTTCTCTTTTAGAAAGACGACCAATCAGTTTTTTTTTATAAAAAAAAAAAAATATAGAACTTATTGCAACCAAAAGAGTTTTTGTAAAAACGATTTGTATGGTCAAAATGGCCAATACGATTAATTTATTACTTATTCAACAATGCTACTATTTTAAAAAACTTTGGAAATTATTGAGAAGAAATATTTTTCTTAGTAAACTATAAAATCTGTTTGACATTTAAAACTGTTTGTTTTTCCAATCTTTAATTCTTAGCATTGTTTAATAGTGTTGTTTTTATCAGTAGGTACATAACCGATTAATCCCACTAGATATAAGAAAGTTACTTTCTCTATTAACTTGTAGATCTGTTATCTGGCTGACTTCCCTTTTTTTGTTATCTATTGATTTGAACAGCAGACGAATATAGGAAATGATTATGTAGTCTCTATACAGCGAGTGTTGGCAGACATCATTAATTTTTGTTTCGTGAAAAATGTACCAGTTAGTTACTTTTATTTAATGTTAGGGATGATATACAAGTTTGCCCCTCGGTAAGACATAAATGAAAGTTAGAGGTTTGCCTCAACTGGAGACGCCCTGGGCGTCGGGAATCCCAGGCGGATTTCCGGCCACCATAGGCGCGGGCTTGCGGAAGGCGAGTAATGGGTAGCCCGCCGTCCGATTGGACCAGGCCCGGGTCGATGGCGCGTCGTGTTCCACGCGCGCGTCAAAGAGATGTCAGCACAATTGGCGGGGTCTGCTAGGACCGATGCCTGCCAGGGTTGCGGGTTAGTCCGAAAGGGATACCGGGACCTTGGCAACAGGCAACTGAAGGAACACGAGTGGGTTTTAGTCAGTAAAAGTCTGACACGCCCTTCCGCTCCACCCAGAGCGGGAGAAGTCAACGGATGATTTCCCACCATCAAAAAAAAAAGGGATTTGCCTCAAAAAAAAAATCATCAGTTGTTATTTTATTTTTATTTTGTCCTGTTTAGATATCCACCACGTCTGCGAAGTTTCGTTAGCTAATTTGACCTGTATACAAGCGGTGTTCTCCTAACTACGTAATTATATCTATTTATACTAGGGGTGTTCAATAAATATCAATCTGCATATGTAAATATGTCGCTTAAGATAGCTATCCTAAGTATCCTAACTAATATTATAAATGCGAAAGTAAGTTTGTTTATTTTTTTGTTATGCTTTCACTCTAAAACGGCTGAAAGGATTTAGCACATGGGAAGACCATGACCTGGAATAGGACATAGGATACTTTTTATTCCGATATTCCCACGGGATCGAGATTTACGCGGGTGAAACCGCGGCGCGCAGCTAGTTTTTTCATAAATACAAAAATAAAATGATCAAAATAATAAAGTTTCTCGAACTCTACATAAACCACGCCAACAACAATAGAAAGCCCAAGATTATTGATTGTCTTGTCCATCGTCCTTTTAAAGTCTCTATTTATATCTAAATGTTAATCTGCCTACATATATAAATACGTAGCCTGTGATAGCTATTTTAAACTTCACGACCTACATACTTTCCGCTTGGCTCTATTTAAAGCCGATGATAATGCCATGCTTTATAGACAGCCAGATTTATAAATATATGCATCAAAGTCTTGGAACTGCGCAAACCACAGCATCACTGAAACCTGAAATATACCTATTTCCTGGTGAGTCTAGGCACCCGAGAAAGAATTCCTCAACAATAAGTATGCGCCGTGTCCCGGAGTACCGCTGTCCGTGCATAAAAGAGAGCCTCCTCAGCTTTTGGCTATAGGAATAGGTAATAATGTTCATAAAGCAGATCTTTATGAACATTATTACCTATTCCTCATTATAAATGAACGAAAATGTACTATATGCGTTTGCCTGTTATGAATCGCTGAGTCAACATCCCACATCGAAACGCTCGTCAAGATTATTGGTTTCAATATCTTTCTCGGCTTCCACAAGATCCTCGTCATGCGAAACTAAACAACATCATCAATCATTGTGAAACGCTCCAATCGATGATGTATTACAGCAATCCGGCTTTTTAGCAACAATAGTCCTGGGGCCCAAGTCTCAAATCTCAAATCTCACAATGATGAGTTTTTGACAGATTTTGTATGGCATATCTGTCAAAAACTGATCATTGTGAGACCACTGACATGTTCGTAAATTAGTAGACTTGGCCCCCTGTAAGTGACGACATGATCAAATTCATAACACAGTTTCATCACGCCTGCAATCCCGAAGGGTTAGACAGAGGTGTACGTATACTACACCCACATTTCGCCAATTATGTTTAAAACCCATGTAAGTAATAGGGGGCGAGCCTATTGCTATCAACCGGACACAAATCCAGACTCCGAGCTTCTATTTAGAAATTCCTTATTGGAAAACCCAATAACACTCTGCCCGACCTGTGAAACGAACCCAGGACCTCATGCTCAACAGTTATGCTTGCGACCACTAGACCAACAAGGCAGTCAAATGATGATCTTTATTAATGTTACTTTGTTTTCTATTCAGATAGCAAAATGAGGGTGCAATGGGGCGCGTTCGTAGCTGTATCGTTATGGAGCGTTGTAAGCGGCCCCCTGACGAAGGCTGACGCTATTGACGTGCTTGATCCAATGGTCATTCAAGTAGAACACAAGCGAAATGAGAGACTTTCAGAGCCAATTCCAAAGGTAACTTACAATATATAATTTATTGCTACAAGAGTAAGATACAAAGGCAGTATGCAAGGTTTTTCAAAATTTTCCTTCACCCACATTTCACCAAGAGGCCAAGTCTACTAATTTACAAACGTGTCAGTGGTCTCGCAATGATGGGTTTTTGACAGATTTTGTATGGCATATCTGTCAAAAACTGATCATTGTGAGACCACTGACACGTTTGTAAATTAATATTGGCCCCCTAGTCCTATTATGAAGGGGCAACCCTGTGTGCCCGGTTGATGACATCATCAACCGGGCACAAATCCAATATTAGTTTATCGGATTCATTGATTCGGATATTTGGCGTACCTAATAAAGTTGAACGCCAATCCTTTTACTAAGTGTGGCGATTAACAAAACTTCCAATATTATAGTACTAAGGTGATTATTACAATTTCAACCTTCAGTTTATCAAATTGTGATCGCTGGCCCATTTGTCATTCGTGGTGATCTTGTATTTTGATTTCGGCATCGTTTCCGTAGAGAGCGCCCTCGAAAACCATGACAGCCATCTAGAATTTTTCCCGACCATTACCTAAATTTAAATAATTGTTGTACTTTACAAGATTCATAATTGTATAACTCTTCAATTAATAGGACAAACCCTCCTTTTCCTCATGCTAATGTCAATGCCAAGGAATAATTATTATTAAAGTCGGTTACATACAAAACTAGACATAAATTAAAAGAGGTGAGAACGTAATATCCTAAGAATGAAACGGAACCCATGTTGGTATGATAAAAATGATTTGTTTTTAATAACTCCTACATCGGTATTTGAATAACGTCAGAATTGTAGACAAATCTGGGTAAACCGTAAGGGAGAACGTTGTCGCACTTGTCATGTTAGCCCTGAGGTTTCAATAGCCGTTAGGTATTGGAGCACAGAACAAAGCACTGCGTCGATAAAAAGGGATAATGATTACATTCGTGATATTATATCGTGGTATGATTGTCAGAAAGTTACTAAATGGATCCCACTGAATCATTTTCTGGATTACATTAGAGGTAATTAAGTCAAGGCTTCACCAATTGACCTACTGGTCATACTAACAATTTAACGAATGGAAAACAGTCCAATTATAGCCGGGCGTACCGTTTCTATACAAGTAATATTTAATATACCTAGGTATATTTTGTCAAAGTAGAATTTATTCAATTTATGCAGGCTTTCTTCCTTCATTATATTTTCTTACATTCAATAATTAGCAATAAAGTAGATATTGGGAATTCTGTCAAAGAGAAAACATCACATTTTCAAGGGGTATCTAAGAATAATCTGTATATGCTAATTATAATAACTACTATATATAAGCTTTCATTATTTAAGCAAGATATCGTTAGTACCTATTCAAAATAAGGATCCTGGCTGGCCATAAGAGGCGACTTAGTACCTACCTACATATAATATATATACAATGTGGAGTCAACAATACGATCAAATATAGAGAACACTGGCAAAACCAATGCATTAGTATGATTATTGAAGAACTATCAAATAAATCCTAGCATCGAAATTACAAAAAGTTTTTTTTTTTTAATAAACGTAGTAGTAGTGTCGGGCCGACTATGGGTTTTGCCAATCTTTGAATAGTTATCTATAATGACTAAACTAATGGATATCTTTAATGGAATCGTATGCAGACTGGGAATGTCAATACGCAGATCAATTTAGTTTCGTATTGTCGTCTCTACCTTGTATATACATATTTTCTTCTTTGTTGTGGTAGCTTTGCATATTAATATGTTACGTAATTTGATCTACTTTTGTATTGAATATAACAGTGTTATGACTAACGATACTAACGTAATCGCGCCACATGGCGTTAAACTCTATTTATTATCTTGGAATTGCATACTATTAATACTTTGCATTGGGTAGGTATAACAAAATAATATTTAGGAGCAACGTTTACATAATTACATTTCAAAGTCAAAGTCAAAGATTTATTTGCAGATAAATATGGTTACAAAGTTCTTATAATGGTAGTTTATTAGTAGCATAACATACTTAAATCATAACATAATGACATGCAAATTTTTTGTACACAGATTATTTAAAATTGAAGGAATTCTCAATTAACCAGCTGCGTAAAGCCCTTCTGAAGCGGGCCATTGGAAGTTCTTTAATTTGGTTAGGAATCTTGTTATAAATTTTACTACACATAGGATAGCAACTTCGCCCATATAGTTCCGTTTTCATTCTAGGAATAAAAAATAAAATAAAATTTTGATGTTACACGTTTTTAGCTTCCCTAATTTTGTAAAACAATCATAACGGAGGAATGGATGGCCCCTATAATACAGGATTTTCCTAGCATCGGGGTCATTATTCACAAAAATTTAGTACAAAATAATGTATAATCATAATAACGTGACATGCATTGTATTTCTTCTTTTTGCTAAATAAATTATTCTATTCTATCAAAAACCAGTTTCGCTTCCTACCTGCGCACCCCTCACTTGCTCAGCAGCAACTACCTACATAAGGCTTTTATGGAGTTATATATTGTTATATATATTGTTTTCCGTAGAACCAAAAGGCAGAATTAATACTTTTTTTTTAAATAAAACTATACTCAGCTTAAACGTAGTATATCTCCATACTACCATTAATTTGTACGAAAATGCGCTTCATGTTAGCTTAAATAGATATCCAAGCCTTTAAAAAAAAAATCAAGTAACAAAAACTAAAACCCAACTACGACTTAAAAGATATAAACAAGACACCACAGACAGACAAATTAAAAATCCGGAGTCACACGTGTTAGGGCATAAATCGAACAGATTACGTGTGACTCCGGATTTTTAATTTGTCTGTCTGTGGTGTCTTGTTTATATCTTTTAAGTCGTAGTTGGGTTTTAGTTTTTGTTACTTGATTTTTTTTTTAATTCTTTTGGGGTTATAATATATATATTTTTGAAATGTGCTCATTAAGCCGTTTCATTTGATACCCAACATGGTACGATTAAACCATTTTTTTTTTAAGTTCCTCACTTTATGTCCTCTAGAGGGCGCCATTTTTAATTTAATGTGACTTCACATAGCCTCAACCAGCGGACAATCACGACGCTTCTAACGATACCTCATTTCTCAAATTGTGATAAGTGGTTTGGAAGATAGGAGGGAACAGATGAACATACATACATACATACATACATACATACATACATACCGGTCAAAATCATAACCCTCCTTTTTTCTTCGCCGTAGTCGGGTAATAATGTATTAATGATCATCTTTGGACATTGGGATTTTTGAAAGATCCCAATATTCACTACTAAAATCAACTTTAAATTCAATTCTTATTTTCTACCTTAAATATACCTATGTCGTGATCCGATCGTAGACGTAGGCCATCCATATCGCGATCATTTCACGATCCGCCGCCATTTCACGATATGACCATCTAACATCTCCAATATTATCGTTCAACGCTCAGCGTGGGCCTACCCAGATACTGGTAAAAAACATAACCCTGCAAAGGCAATTTAAAAAAGCAATGTTGTTTAACCGGGACCACACCGGGGATGTACTTGTACCGTATTTATTGGCACTCCCGGTGATGCCACCCGGTCCCTATATAGGAGGATGATCTTTATTTACGTATAAAAGTCTGTCATATAGTCGTGACCGTGGCGTGCTGGGCATATTTTGGTTTGTCATCTATAGGTACATGACGGTGACCGTCAAAAGGTTAAAGTCCTAAGTACCTATACCTATGACTTTTTCCTTTTTTCCTTTTAATTTTCCGTAACAAATCAGTGTTTTATGTGAGACATTAACAATAGCCTATTCATAATTTTGTTACCAATATTTTAATGCAGCGTTCAAGTACAATTCGTTTACAATACTTATTTAGATCTACATAATTACAACAATCATTTGAAGTCACTTGTTCCTGTTTATCGGCGAAGCATCGGGTTATTGTTTCACACACCTTTGATTGTAATGTTTTTTTAAGGTAATTTATTAATAACACGTTTTTACAATAAATTACGAATAAAAATGGCCCATCGAACAGTCACTGGTTTAATATTGTAATCATTCAGCGTGTATGACCAGCACTCTAATCGCGTCAATCAGAATTGGAATCGGTTCGAAACAGAGGAGCTCGTGGCTAAAAAATTACAGCTGCACGGGTCGGTCCATTAGGTTAAGCTACGCTTGCCGGGGTTGGTCCGTGGATGGGTGACAATCTTTACCTACCGAGACTCCTCCGTGCCTCGGAAAGGACGTTAAGCCGTTGGTCCCGGCTGTCATTCGTGGATCTTTGATAGTCATTACGGGTCGTCAGAAGCCCGAAAGTCTGACAACCAGTCTTACCAAGGATATCGTATTATACCCAGTTACTGGGTTTTGGAGGTCAGATAGGCAGTCGCTCCATGTAAAATATTGGTATTCAGCTGCATCGGACAAAATCAAACTGGTTGCTAATTTAGTTGTATAATTTATTAATTGTATGTCATAGATTTTTACACTCTGTGATTACTTGAACTCACACACTGGCTTCTTAGTATTACTTGTTAAAATTGTTAGAAATATTGTGATATGGTTTAGTTTTACAATGTTTGTAAGTAAATGTGAGCACCATGTATCTATCAATTAATTTATTTGTCATTGCTATATTTTTAATTCTTTTACCTATTGTGGTACAGTAATCTTATTCTAGGTGCATCGTCTTCACATAAAATATGTAATTGATGTATACAAAATATTTTTAAAAGAGTAACGGTGGAGTTTCTTGCCCTATCTTCTCCATACGGAAACTACCTTTTGGAAGGGGCAACTAGAATCAGTTCTATTTCTTTGTTTTTTTTGACGTTCAAAAGTGCCTTGTATGTGCCTATTTGAAATAAATTATTTGACTTTGCCGACCCCAACATCGTTGGGAAAAGGCTCGGCAGATTGAATCGGTTCGAAACAAATGTCTAATCCATTGCTTCATAAGCTCGTAAGTTCCGTTGCCGAGCAGATTTTTATTTCGAACTTATGAAGCAATGGAATCAATTTGAAGATGTACGAACGTAACCGAGGCAAAAGGAGTATGTACCTACCTACGTATCGAGGAAGGTGGCGTTCTGTAGTTTCTGCCTACCCCCATGTTAGAAGGCGTGAGTTTATGTATGTATGTATTCATTAATTTTTTTCATACCACCAATCTGGTTTGTGTGGTTTTTAATTTGATTTTTTTAATAACCTATTTATAGATAGACGCTTACATCTTATAATATATGTAAATAGGTAAATTAAAAAACCGGGCAAGTGCGTGTCGGACCACGCACGATAAAGGGTTCCGTAGTTGGGATGAATTTACCATGTTTTCATAAGATCATAGACTTCATATAGGTTTTCCTGGAATCTATAAGTATGGATCAATTTTCTGTATTTTATTTTTATTTTGGGATCAATAGTTTCGGAGATAAGGGGGGAATGGTCAATTTTCATATATTTTCTTAAATATCTTTAAAAGTATTTATTTTAAAATTATTTAAAAAAATGTATTTCACACGGTGCAGTTTCAAAAACTTTTTTGTTTAATTTTCAAATTGGCCCCCAAAAGTGACCCCCATATTCAAATATTCATTTATTTTTGTTACACGTCCGTCTTTGGGTCACAGAAATACATGTGTACCTTTCGATTTAGAGCGAATTGGCTGTGACAGACGGACAGACAGACACACGAGAGAGACTATAAGGGTTCCGTTTTTTCCTTTTGAGGTACGGAACCCTAAAAACAAAAATATCAAGTCAAAAACTTATATAGATGTGTTTATTATGAAAATAATATTAACAGCTCATTTTCCGTTGTTTTCTCAAATCACAGGCAGAACAAGCAAGCCGGAACATCAGTATAGTTGGAAACAATTTCATGGTCGATGGGAAGCCGCTGCGCATCGTGTCGGGCTCACTGCATTACTTCAGAGTGCCTGCCCCCTATTGGAGGGACCGTCTGCGAAAGCTGAAAGCTGCTGGACTTAACTCCGTTGCCACGTAAGAAATTGTTGCTGTTTAGATGATGATGATGATCCCATGATCCTCCTGCCCTCATAAGCACGTTTTTTTCTTCTTTCACACAATTTTCGTAGGTATTCGTTGTCATCTCAGGATTCACCTTTTTTTCTGCCGTATCATCTGCTACACAATCCATGTACCTATATTTTTTATGGTCTGTCTCATCGTACACACAAACATACAGGCATACATTTTTATTTATCAAATAGCAATCAATCTGCCCTAGCCTTTTCCTAACTATGTTGAGGTCGACTTCCAGTCTAACCATATGCAGCTGAATATCAATATTTACATGAAGGTACTGTCTATCTGACCGCTACAGCCCAGTAACTATGAAACACGATGCTTCTTGGTAAGACTAATTGTCAGACTTTCGGGCTTCTAACTACCCGTAGCGACTAAAGCAACCCCTAGAATAAAGCTTGTTAAGAGCCTACTTCAGCTCGAATACGTTATTTTATCTCGCTCGCACCATACTACTCGCAGACTGAGTGAGAGCGAGGAAAATAAAGGTACCTAATTTAAAAAAAAACATTGCCTGCTTTTATCAGTTATTATTTGCATAATAACCATGATCTAATTTGAAGTATTTTTTTAATACCAGCGTTATATAGTTCGGTTTAGACGTTTTAGATTTTTTTTCTGTAGAGAAATTTTTTTGTAGGTACTTTGTATTTTTAATCGTATTTTCGTCTAAACATAGTACCTAGCATCAATCCTCAACTTTATTTTCAAAATTAATGCTGCAGCATTTTCGACCTAACGGAGGCTCACGCTCTTAATTGATGTAAGGAAACCAACCTACTTACTGTTTCTGTATAACGCTTTACACTTCTTTCAACTCGGCCTTCTTGCTAAATAATGTTGTTTTATCGTCCTTTAGATACGTTGAGTGGAGCTTCCATGAGCCTGAGGAACGACAATACTCATTCGAAGGCGACCGCGATGTCGTCAAGTTCATCCGCACAGCGGCAGAAGAAGGCCTGTATGTGCTGCTGCGAGTCGGCCCGTACATCTGCGGTGAAAGGGACCTGGTCAGTGACCATAAATCTTTGACAATTTAATTAGGTTATTTTTTTCTAGCGATAACACTTTAATAGCTTACATTTTATTATGTACCTATAATTTTTTGCACAGTATAATTTTTACGGTTCCGTACCCAAAGGGTAAAACGGGACCATCTTACTAAACTCCGCTGTCCGTCCGTCTGTCTGTCTGTCCGTCTGTCACCAAGCTGTATCTCAAGAACCGTGATAGTGAGACAGTTGTTTTCAAAGACGTATTTCTGTTGCCGCTATGACAACAAATACTAAAAAATAGAATAAAATAAATATTTAAGGGGGCTCCCATACAACAAACGTGATTTTTTTACCGTTTTATAGATAACCAGCTTCCGCCCGCGTGGTATGTCGATAAAAAGTAGCCTATATATGTCCTTCCCCCGGATACCATCTATCTCCTTGCCAAGGCGTGAAAAGGTGACATACAGACAGACAGACAGAGTTACTTTCGAATTTATAATACCTATACCTATGCCTTGCTATTTGATGCTATAAATTATCGTGCTATGTTAAAGCGTCGCATGAAGTACCTACCTATCGGTTTTCGATCTTAATATTTTCCATAATTTAGCGAAAATGATCTATGCCCATAATTTATTATTCTAATTAGATGACAGGTAGTCTGTTTCTATTCCAAAACTTCCCACTGCTCACGTGATTATTATTTTTCAAGAAATAAAGATGCAAAAGCAAGCAAAAGGGGTTGCCTAAAAACAAACATTCAAATAGGTACTGTAAAGTAAACAAGTGTATAATAGGTAACGTTAGACCATTAAAATGTGTTCAAAATGCGTGAAGGTAGTAGGTACATATTTAACATACTTACTGTTGTTTATTGTTCAAGAAATCTAAATAATATTCGTCTTTATGGCCTTCCATAGACCAGTTATTTACTATCAACTTATGTATTGATAATAATATTTTATAGATTTGATTTCAGTATCTGTTCGCAATACAATCCTAACTAATATTATAAAATGTGAAAGTGAGTTTGTTTGTTACGCTTTCACATTAAAAAGGCTGAATGGATTTGGATGAAATTTGGCACATGGGTAGACCATAACCTGGAAAAGGACATAGGCTTTTACTTAAGTCGCGCGCAACAGCTATAGTCGGTTATAAAAACTTGTACCCATACCAGTCAGGTTGCGGGGTCAGACGACAATCGCACCGTGTCAAAAAGTGCATTGACTTCTATTTAAACTGAAATGAAAAGACAAGACATTGTCTACAACTTTCTTGCTCCTACTGACCTTTGTTTTTAATCGTCTCAAATATATTTTGTGGTCAATTGTGGAGCTTAATAAAAAGAATAATTACCGATTTCATTTTTCAGTGAGAGTGCATGTAAATTAAATCGCGCTTTTTAGAAAATGATTCATAAAGTATTATTAATAATAATAAGATATTTATTTCAGGCTATAATGGTCCAGTTCGTATGTACCTTACGAACTTACATAATTTTTATATTTATAAAGTATAAAATAAAACTTGGGTTAAAAAATATATAAGCTTCTTCTTCTTTTCGTGTGGTTAGTGACTAACCCGGTGTTAGAGAATAAAGGCGCACATAAATTAATAAAAAAATATATAATAAAAAAAAAAATATATATATATATAATATATAATTTAAAAAAAAATAGAAATATATAGCTTTAAGTTAGTAGTTGGTACTTCACTTACTACAACTAGTTTCACTTACTTATTATATTCTTTGTTTACAGGGTGGTTTCCCGTATTGGCTGCTCGGCAAATATCCAAACATTAGATTACGAACCACTGACACAGGTGAGTTATCGATCAATAAATGTAAAATGTGTGAAAGTTTTAATATGTTTCATGTTGAATTACTTTCTCTCACTGTTTTATATTATCATGCTTTTTATTACATTTCGCAGATTATATGGCGGAGTCCGAGATATGGCTAAACAAATTCTTCGAGCAAACTTCTCCGTTACTGTATGCGAACGGAGGTCCTATAATTTTAGTTCAGGTAAAATAGAAGTACCTAATATAATCTTAGAAGCTAAATGATTATAATTTGTTTGATTAAATGTAAGTACATATTTGTTTCTCAGGCCTGTTTACCTACTCTTGTTTATTAACTTATGGTTGGTTTTGACTGCATTCTGTTTTTGCTATAAAGTATAATGTGATCCATTGGCGTGCTTTTGATTGTGTCAGTTGGCCTTTAATTAATACAAACAAAGTTCTATCGCTTGTACGAATTATAAACAGTTCAATGAACAAAGGTTAACCACCACGAACTCTTACAAATGTCCATGCCGAGAAAGCTTTGAACTTTGACCTCTTTTCCTTATATTTAACGCCAAGTTATCTACATTTTTAATCAGTCGCCCCAAAGGAGAATTAGAAATTTTATTGAGAATGGTTATTAAACATTAACCATTTTTGAATTAAGCTTTTTGTTGTTGGTACAGGGGAAAGGAAGGTAAGACCGACCCTGCAGGTAGGTACCTACTAGTTTCACCTTAATCATTTTGAAAGGAATAACGCCATCTGAATGAGTTGTGTCATGAGGAAGCTTTCTTGCATTGTTTATGCAAATAAAGGTTTTGAAATGGCTACATTGCGCTTGCGCTGGTTCATTAGTAAACCAGCGTCAGACAGTCATCTGTCTGGCATTAATTAAATGAACCTTTTTGGCGCAGCCGTGAGGCACATAGTATTGTTGTTAAACCATTATTTTCACTTTCTTTTATTTTTGTTATGTGTATTTTGTGTTTCACGAACTGTGACCAAATAAACGTTATTCTTTCTTTCTTTATTTGATATGTATTTAGCAAGTAACGTAGAGTAAATGTTGTTGATTAATTTTACTCTCGATAATGTTGAATTAAATGTGTACTTAGCTTGTGGACATAAGTTCTTGCTTCAAAGTAGTCCGTTCTGCCTTCTCTTCCCCTGCCTAGATTGGAAGACCGACCTTCTTAATGAAGCATGTTCTATTCCGTGCAGGTGGAAAACGAGTACGGGAGCTATGGCAACGACGAGCAGTACCGAGTGCAGGTTCGCGACATGATCCACAGGCACGTTGGCTCTAACGCCATCCTCTACACCACGGACGGGAATTCAATCTCCTACTTCAGAGGCGGAGCTATTCCTAACACTCTCACTACCATCGACTTTAATGCTTACTCAGGTAGGTACTATTTATTTTATTGCAGATTTATATACTTACTTAAGACATGTGCATTCTGCACACAGCATTTCTAGTTCTACCTACTTCATATTGCAAATAATATTTAAATAAATAAGTGTTTAACAAACATTCAAGGCTGACGGTTTTATTTCATTATCCCAATAGAGTCGCCATGTAATCATATATCATCAGCGCCAAGTTGAACTTGAAATTATTTTTTTCATAAAATAACTTCGATGTTTTTCGTTCGTTTGTTTTCACTCGTTCCTCCTCAGATTGATTTATTTTATCATTTTTGGTAAACTTACAGCTAGACATGTCCATAAGCCATAACACGAATATGGCCAATTACATGTTTTCACAAATAATTATGAGTTACTTATTGGGAAGTAGACTTAAATATCATTGTTTTTTTTACATACACAAAAGCTAAGACAATTTTTTTTCAATTATTTAGATGTGAACAAATCGTTCGAGGAACTGCGCCGGTTCATGCCGGAGGGTCCTCTGATGAACTCGGAGTTCTACACCGGCTGGCTGACGCACTGGGGCGAGAGCTTCGCCACCACCAACGCCGATTCGGTGGTGTCCACGCTTGGCCAGATCCTCGACTACGGAGCTAGCGTTAACTTCTATATGTTCTTTGGAGGCAGCAATTTTGAATATACTGCAGGTATGTTTTTTGATTTGTAGAAGCGTTGCGGATCCCTTTTTGCTTCTAGGGTGGTTATATCTCGTGTCTTCTCTGCATTATGCTCTGCAGTGGGATCATAATGGCTGGCTAGCTGGGTGGCATAGTGGCTGGTATTATTATTCCCTTTTATTTCATTTATATAACTCATCAATTACATTTATAAATATTTAAAAAGTCGAAAAATATACATTAAAAATATTAAAAAAAAAATACCCGTCGGCATCAGGAACAGGGTACAAGCTGGTGATGGTCAGGGGACTAATGGGGGTATTAATTTCACAATTTTTCCAGTGTGAGTGAGAGACGGACCTATACAAGGCTGATAGTACCATCCTATTTTTCGCAGTGGAATAATGATGGCATATACTTCATAATACGGCCCCAGGGTTTTATTATTATTATTAATTAGCTGACCCGACAAACGTTGTCCTGTCCAAATTTAAATAATTCATACTAAAAAGACGTTCGGTTTTTCCCGAATTTGACGGGAAACTTTTCAATTTTTTCTTTCCGTAAGAACCCGGTTCGAACTATTATGAATAATTTAAAAAATCTATGATGTTCTGGAAATCTAATTCGATCCCAAGATCAGTAATGGACAGGCTTATAAATAGGTATATTACGATGGAAAGTGATATCGAGCATCTCAAATCGTTCACGTATACACTACGAAACTAGCCACTGAAGTAACAAAATCCAAAATGTATTGAAACTTTTTTTTTTTACAGGAGCCAACTATTTGGGGACCTACCAGCCAGACATCACTTCCTATGACTACGATTCGCCACTGTCGGAGGCTGGAGACCCCACTCCCAAATATTACCTCATTAGAGACAAATTGAAGCAGGTAACTATCTGACGTCTGTTTCACATCACAATTTTTTTTATAGCTATACCTATAGTTAACCAAAAAATTGATTATAAGGACAACTTTTTATAAACCTGTTCAATTAGAAAGATTCCCCGTAAATATGTAAGTCGTAGATGTGCCTAATATATAAATACACATATTAGATTATCCCACAGTCGACATAGACAATATTTTAAAAGCAGACGATCGTTGACAAAGGAATATAGGATGCTAATCGACTTTACAAACTATGAGTATGCATTTACATATAACTTGTATTTTTTCAACTTTCAGTATAACTTTGTAGACGAAAGCATTCCAGTGCCTACAGCAAGTCCGAAAGGTGAATACGGGCCTGTCAATGTTGTTCCAACAGTAAATCTGATGAGTCCCGAAGGTCGTGCGCAGTTAGGCAAGAAATACGACGACTATACGGGCCCAACTCTGCCAACCTTCGAACATCTGCGCCAGCGAGGAGGACTGATGCTATACGAGACCACGCTTACCGAAGCTGATGATTTACTAGAAATCAAGAAACCACGAGACATGATTTTTGTATATGTTGATGGAGTTAGTATATCTGCAAATCATAATATATTTTTTTTTGTACTGCACACATTTTGAGCACGTTCCTCACTCTAGATTCCTAACTACTGTTAATTTGGGTCTTACCTCACTGCGAACGGAGTGTTATTTTGTTACATATTTTACACCTACATTATTATTTTGTAATAAAATAATATATACTAAAATAAGTAAAAATGAAGAATAAGTACTTGGAATCGGATGTTGTATAATAATATAACGTTCGTTCGACGACAAGGCAACTGCTACGCACATGCCATCTAGGAATGCCTACGAGACTCCGGAGTAGCGGCTACGCCGCGTAGACCCTGCGTAGGCAGGGTCTACGCCGGTCATACGCTTTGGTGCTTACGCTACGTTGTGTTACTGACTTCACATCATAATGAATCCTTTATACCAGTTTGATCTATCCAACCGAGACATACTTTGTCCCTTGAACTTTATAACTGGCAAACTTTAAGGCATCAATGTCTGCTGCATTTTGACGAATGAAAGCAATCTTACAGATATTTTTTTTTTTTCAGATATTAATAGGTCGCATCAGCAGAGTTCACAAGATCTACAGTCTACCTCTGTCTGCCAAGAATGGTTCAGTATTGTCATTGCTGGTGGAGCCCCTAGGCCGTATTGGTTTTGGCAGTCAAATACACGATTTCAAGGTAATATTTTTCTTCTAGGGCTGAAATGAGATATACACAAGCCAAACCAAAATTACGAACTTCCCGTAGAAAATCCTTCCTTAATCCCAACTCTTATGCAAAATTTCAAGCTTCAAGACCCAGCGGTTTATAAGGCTGTGCGTTGTCTGTCAGTAAATTAAGGATTTTTTTAAGTGAAAACTTCTTTAGGCGCGTTGTTGTTTTTTTTATCTATGGCTAAGATTCCTCTATTTCTTACTCTGTTAACGTTTTATAATAATGTGTAAAAATAGAAATGGGTATCCGTATCAACTAATTCCGTTGTTTCCAACCTGTGAATTAGTTGATAGGTACCCATTTCTATGTTTATTGGCCTTATCTTTGTTGGTCGTGCTTCATATTGTCTATGAAAACCACAATATTCATATCGTGGTTAAACTATCTAGGTACTTATCAATGTGGTCGGACCATTTACGAAACGTCCTAGTTGTGTTCAGCTGTTTTTGTACTTCATTGTGTACAGTCACGGACTTTAATTGATGAGCCACCTTCAAACTTTTCAATTTTGCAGTTTCATACATTCACGAGATTACACGATTAAACACGAACTCAAATCGCACGCTCGTAAACAAGATGACAAATAAATTACTTTTAATCGGAAATATCCATAGAGGTTGACTTTATTAGTTAACCTCTATGAATATTTCCGATTAAAAGTAATTTATTTGTCATCTTGTTTACTTTCTACATTCACGAGATTACACGATTAAACACGAACTCAAATCCCAAGCTCGTAAACAAGATGACAAATAAATTACTTTTTATCGGAAATATCCATAGAGGTTGACTAATAAGATCTCAATGATAAAAATAAATACAATGTTGCATTAAGTTTATCCAATCTATTTGATACCGACCTCCTTTGAATCATAGCTCATTAACTCGATACTTATGAAAACATAACTGAAGACAGTGACAGTTCAAATATCAAGATGACAAATAAATTACTTTTAATCGGAAATATCCATAGAGGTTGACTAATAAGTTCTCAATGATAAAAATAAATACAATGTTGCGTTAAGTTTATCCAATCTATTTGATACCGACCTCCTTTGAATCATAGCTCATTAACTCGATAATTATGAAAACATAACTGAAGACAGTGACAGTTGAAATATCAAGATGACAAATAAATTACTTTTAATCGGAAATAGTCTTATCCATAGAGTTTGACTAATAAGTTCTTAATGATAAAAATAAATACAATGTTGCATTAAGTTTATCCAGTCTATTTGATACTGACCTCCTTTGAATCATAGCTCATTAACTCAATAATTCTGAAAACTTAACTGAAGACAGTGACAGTTGAAATATCGATGTCAGAGATTTTCTCCGTACGCTAACGTTACTATGCAGCAGTAACCTAGCAACAATTGTTTATCGTTGCTAGGTTACTGTTGCTAGACCTGCAATTGGTTGACTTTGAGTAGTCACTGCTGTCAAGTTTGTAGTTCTGCTCTCAGGTAAGCCAATCGGTAAAGATATGAAATATAATTTTCTTCTTCTAATACGAAGACATATGACTTTGCGTGTCGGGAACCGAATAAACCCGATTTGCATTACACGGCTAAAATGCGAACAGTACCAGGTGGCTCATCAATTAAAGTCCGTGACTGTACCTAATTGACCGTTCAGCTGATGATTATTGTATGGGGAGTAGGTACCTAATTATTTTTCTAGAATTCATGTACCTAGGTTACCTAGTTCTGTGTATTTTCTATCCAATATTACGTTCAATTCACGAGTGCAAATGCCAGTTTATTTAACACTAGCTGCCGCCGGCGGCTTCGCCCGCGTGTAATCTTTATAAATTATAACCTATATTACTCAGGGTGAATGTAGCTTTCTAATGGTGAGAGATTTTTTTAAATCGGCGCTGTAGTTTTTGAGTTTAGTCATTACAAACATACACACAAAAATACAAATCATTCCTCTTTATAATATTAGTGTAGACTAAAATATTTACGAATTTATACAATGACACATCATCTAACCCTAAATATTAACTGATAAGTAGACTGTAGGTATTCAGTTAACTATCAATTGCGAAAGATAAGCAAGAATTAAAATAAATTAAGCGGTTAATGTACCAATTAACTTAATTTCGTTCGAAGTGCCTCCGGGCCTGTCTACAACCAAATACCTATTAGATACAAAATATTTTGTGACTGCTGTACAGTCAACCACACATCACTCCACTTTGGTAATAATTTGACTATAGCAATGTTGAAGCAGTAATGGCGATTTTCGTTGGGAAAGTGTTACTGATGTGCGATTGACTATACCTGTGCGTTTCATTATCATTAGATACATAGGTAAGTATTTTAATTTCAATATTGGAAGGCTTTCCTTCGAGCGCCTACTGCCTGAACTTTGCAACTATAAGTGAAACAGTGACTTTGTGTGGTTCAATTAAAAAGCGTAGATACCACTTTTGAGCAGTAGCTCAATCAACCAATTCACTTCGTATATAAAGCCAAAATCCAATCTCTGACCTTGTCATTTATATTAGACTCTGGCCATACTAATATTATAAGTTCGAAAGTAACTCTGTCTATCTGTATGTTACCTTTTCACGCCTAAACCAGCGAACGGAATTCGACAAAATTTGGCAAGGAAATAGATGGCACCCTGGCCTGGGGAAGGCTACTTTTTATCGACATACCGCGCGGGCAAAGCCGCGGCCGGAAGCTAGTAGTAAATAAGCGTTTTAATGTATATTAAATATATTATATCATACTCATAATAAAAATCCGTTCAGTGGTTTAGTCGTTAAAATGTAACATACAGATAGACAGACAGAGTTACTTTCGAATTAGTATAAAAGTATCGATTTAAAACACAACGAACTATTTACACAAAAAATGTGTGTCCCTCAGACGTCTTCTAGGTATAACGAGAAAAAATCAAGTTCTTGACTTTACCTAGAAGTCTGATTTATTGGCAATTTAATCTATCCTGATGCCCAAAAAATAAAACGGCATCCTGCAGAAATTATTCAAAGATAAATTGATGACATGACATTATCTTCAGAACACTGTTAACGAAACACATACATATTAATTATTATGGTAGGATGGTCAATTACTTATCTCTTTAAAGTAATCCTTGAGTCAGACAGTGACCAAGACAGACGACTCGCTGTAAGATTCTTATCGACACAATTATAGTTCACTACACTTCCAAATATTTATTTATCTAATGTTTTATAATTCTATTGGCCTTCTTGTCAAATTAAACGATTTGTATCTAAATCCATGATATAATCGTGGTTCGAAAACAAACGACAAGCCAAAGGTGTTTTGTTAGATTTATAAAACATTGACCCCACATTAGAAGTTAATCCTGGCTCGTGAACAGATAGATTAATTTGAAACGAATATTGGTGTAGCGGGTGTGTTGTGTACAAGATCAAATTAAATTAGCTAGCTAAACTGTGCAGACGTGATGAGTATCGAACTACAAAAACGACAAAAAATAAATAAATAGATGTTTTTTTTTTTTGGGATCATCGACCCTTTGTAGTGTATTTACTTGAAGTATGTCAGTTTTTTTTTGTTAACGCGCGCACGCGGTAACCGATACCTATAACTGCCACTTAGGGTTCTAAAATCGATACGCATCAAGTCTGTGGAGTTTTGCTAACTTATTCAATTTGACCCTTTACAAAAAAAAAGCCGTAGATCGATTTTAGAATTTTCACGGTTTTGACAATTTGTTTTACTATTTCAGGGAATACTAAGTCCCGTGGAGTTCAATGGGCTGGCATTAGACGGAAAATGGACGATAACTGGATTCCCTCTGGAGACATTCGACACATCATCAGTAAGGAGTCAAAGTACAGCGAGCCCCACTTTTTATGAGGGTGACTTTACCTTACCAGCTGGTCAGGCGCCGCTGGACACATTCGTCGACACTAGTGGATGGGGCAAGGTGAGAACAACATCAAATTCAATGTGTCCGATGTTTATTTGCAATTTAGAATACCCAGAAAGATTTTAATGTGTGCCTTAACCTGGGTCAAATAAATTTATTTTCTTTCTTTCTTAATTTGATTTTAATTTTATTAAAGTGGTGGGTTTATCCGCTTCTGTTATGTCATCCAACCTAAGTTTAAGTCTGACTACATTCTACATATCCATCTAGGGAATTCTAGTGGTGCTAAAGGATCAGCAGTCATTACAATTAGCCCTGTAATGCCAGAACGAACCAACCAACATTCCTTTAATAGCTTTGGTATAATAACGCCAACGTAATCTGAAATCCCTAGTCTATTTCTATATTAATGCAATAAAACGGAAGTGTTTGTTTTTTTGAACGCGCTAATCTCTGGAACCAGTCGGATTTGAAAAATTGTCGCTATAAGCGAAAACGAAGTAAAAACGCGGGCGGGCGATGCGATATGACGCGGTGGATTTCACACATTTCGTTTTTCCATAATTTTCCCCAATTGTGTATTGTCTCGATTTAGCCAAAACATACATAGTATTTAAATATTTTATTTCAATGTTGCAGGGCTACGTTTGGGTGAACGGGCACAACCTCGGCAGGTATTGGCCCAGCGCTGGTCCCCAGATAACGCTGTACTTGCCTGGGCTATGGCTGAAGCCAGCACCAGAGAAGAACCACTTTCAGATCCTGGAACTTGACAAACCTTCCCAGGTGGCCAACATGGACTTAATCGACCGGCCTATACTCAACCAAACTGGGAATATCAACTGGTGGAGATATCAACCGCAACGAACGTAATACTCACAATATTGTACCTACTTTTAATTAAACAGGTCATAACCATTGTTTACAAGGAAGACTCGTTAGTTTTGTGCTCTCTTTTTATTCCTTGTCATGTGTTTCGGCGTACAGGTGCTCCTGAGATTTTGTAAAAATATTAAAATACAATTACAAGAGCTTACAGTGATTTTATTCCTAAGAAATACCTTTTTTTTTTTGGATGGTAAATTATCAAATAACTTCTCCGGAGGGCGGTATCAGACTCTTACCGCCTTATTCATAAACGCTGCTTAAAGTTAAGTTATGAATTAGCAACTGTTTAACCATACATTTTCGACGTACTCGTATATAGGTACGACTCTTTAACTTTAAGAAACGTTTATGAATAAGAGGGTTACGGTCTAAAACCAGCCCGTGTTCCTCCAGTTGGTTGTATATTGCCAGAGGCCACGGTATCCCTTTCGGACATTCCCGCGACCCCGGCGGGCATCGGCCCTAGGTGGCCTAGGGCTGTCAGTTGTGCTGACATCTCTTTGAGGCGTGGGTGGAATATAACGCGCTGTCGACTCGGCTCTGGTCCTTATCGGACGGCGAGCTGCTCATTGCTCACCGTCCGCAACCTCGCGCCTACGGTGGCCGGGAATCTGCCTGGGATTTCCGACGGCCAGGGCGTCTCCTGCGAAACTAGCGGCGTGAGGGCGCGAAATACCTACCTAAGAAATACCTACCTCTGTGATTTAAAACTAGCACGGAGCGTCATGTCCGTAATATAATGTAAGTACCCAAGAACATCTATTTTTAACCGACTTCAAAAACAGATGGAGGTTCTCAAGTCGACGAGCATATTTTTATTTTTTATGTACATGTTCTTCTGAAATCGAGGGGACTCTTCAAATATTATAGGCACTATAATATTTGATTTGGGTATTTTAATTGCTGTCAGAAAGCATCATTAATTTGGTGAAGTGAAACTGATGATGAAGACCACTGACGGCCGCTAGAACTACTCAATGCCGTGGGTTGCGATTCGTTTACTGTAATTCGTTTACTGTACTAAGCAATTTATGCTCGTCACATATGGTGAAATGGAGCTGATGATGAAGTACTAGGAGAACTCCTCAACAAGCAACGTCCCTGCATCGCTATCAGATAAATACAGATCCAAAGACGCTTTCCGAAATTAAAGTTATTTTTCGGAAGTCGTTTGATTTCTTATGTTAAAAAGATTTTTTCAGGTATTTATTATCTGGCCATCGAAGTGAGAATCTCCCATTAGGATGTAAGTAGCTAATTTGCGTGTAAGAAACAATATTGGGGTCTGAATCTCATAATTTTGAATTGTGTCTCGTTTGCCTCATTATGGAGATACGACATACAAACAATCTTTATATAGGTACATACAGCTCCTACGGAAAAACAT
Organism: Lithophane socia; assembly: GCA_947522985.1. Classification (NCBI taxonomy): domain Eukaryota; kingdom Metazoa; phylum Arthropoda; class Insecta; order Lepidoptera; family Noctuidae; genus Lithophane; species Lithophane socia. The sequence goes on along the minus strand of OX383258.1, from coordinate 9,340,670 downwards.
GGAAATTATATGGTAATATGCCTATTTTCTTATTAATTAATCTTCTTTTAGCTTTTTATTACAATTTACAAAAGGAATAAAATAACCAGCATTTAGCGATTACTATACAAAATATACATATACATATCAGCGCATTGTTTTATACACGCATTCCATAGGATATCAATGAATTTAAAAGAATTTAAAGATCCAACTTCGGGGCAATTAGGCTTTTTATGAAATAATATGCGCATAACAGCGCATACATACTATCTTAACTCTAGAAATTTAAAACGCTAAACTCGAATCAACTTTAAATCATTTTGAGATGTCCCGTTAAAAATGTTTTAGCACAAGCAGGTATCAATCATGACAGGAACCAACCAACAAAAGAGCCATCAACGCTACAAGTGATTGCGTTTTCGGAGCCAGTTTAAAATCTGATTCTATTAAAGAAGCATATAGAACACAAACAGAACAATTCACACTATAACCCCATAACCAGTGACACGAAAGAGACGGATGTAGATAAGTCATTGAAGTGTGAAAGAGTCAAAAGTAGGTACATTCATTGTGTGTGTGACGGAGTATGATAAGGAGTAGGTAATGGCTGAAGCGAGCCTGTCGTCGTGTAGCTCGCGACAGCGCCGGACCGTTCTTCACCGGCTATAGAATTAACCACGTGGCCGGCTCAGCGAACCTACAAAAAGTGAGTAAAACTATGGTTTATTGACCGATACGTAGGTTAATAGCTATAACTTTGAACCTCAATATATTTGCTCCGTCTGAAGGCACCAATACTAATTCATTTTGTTCTTCGTCTTGAGTTATTGATGCCCGTAATTCATTAAGTTCGAAACGGAAAGTTTGTTTTAGTTTTTAAGGTATTAAAAAGTTGGTTATATTTGTCCAATTAGTTATATTTTTAATTTAATTAGTTGATTTATTAATGGTTTCTAAATGGAACTCTTATGCACAAAATTTTATTTTATTCTATGATTTTATTTATCTCAAGTACCTTGTTATAGTTTTAATTGATGTTCTCTGTTTTCTATGTTTACCTATTAGTTGTGTATTGATCTATGAATGGTTACCTATTAATATGTAGGTATATATACGATAGCCGCAATAGATAGGTAAGAAGCTACATACAAGACAAGATACAATCATTTCATTGATGCAACTGGTAGGTCCTAAAAACAGAATATTCTTTCATTCATTGATGACATTATTGTTGCGGTTTCATGCATAAAATATGATTAATTAGGTACTAATTGAAAAAGTGGTGCCTTCAGTTTGAGTTGTGAGTTTAAGAATATAAAGAGGTAAGTATAAGTAGACATATTAAGAACAGCCTTAAAATCTCGTGTAGCAACTAAGGCTCAGCTGTTATGCTAAGTAGATCCAACTAGTATCGGTATTATTATTATATCACCGTTACAATACAACGACGCCCCATTAATAAAAAAGCTGTTTATTTATGATTGAGAATTAGAATTAAGGGGTCCTGGGTATGATATTAATATTATAATTATGTACTTATGTAAAATATATGCTTTAATTTGCGTACACGACATTTGTTTAGTCTTCTACGTAGGGAGGTCATGTTCCAGTCATTGTGTTTAATAATTATAATTGTTTAGTATCATATGCTCTGTCGTTAAGAGGTTGTAAACTGAGATCGACATCTACTAGGTATTTATTTTGACTACCGCGCACTCAATGTATTATACTACGCCGTAGGTATTTCCATATCATTTCAAACCATTCGTTCTGCATACAATTAAAAAATAAGTAAACAACAGAATTAATCCTTAGTCATAATTTAAAATAACTTCACAATCAGATCTAACAATCAGTGATCAATGGAATGGTTATTTTATATAATAACTAGCTGTTGCCTGCGACTTCGTCTGCTATCCAGGATGAAACGTAGCCTATGTCTTTCTCCAAGTCAAGATCTATACATGTGCCAAATTTCATCCAAATCCGTTCAGCCGTTTTGGCGTGAAAGCGTAACAAACAAACTCACTTTCGCGTTTATAATTAAGTTAGGATTCATTTATAAAACTCGATAGCCTCCTTAGTCCAGTGGTGCTGAGAAGACTGCTGAGCTCCGAGTTCTGGGTTCGAATGCCCAGCGAGCAGACTGCTATTGGGGTTACAGGCTCACTAAACAACCATAAATACCGAAATATGGGTGTAAGATACACCCTGCCTACTCCTGCGGAAAACAACAGGCATGTGGTAATTAAATAAAGATAAATAAAACGTTGGCAACGCAAAAATAGCCACAGATACAAAATAGAGAGGTTTGGAAGGAAAAAGGGCAGGTAGATCTTTGCCCAGCGATGGAACACCATGTAAGCTTACGAAAAAATACGTTTGTTTTGTGTGTCTAGATGGTGGCAGATGATTTAAGTTGTGAGGTGGGACCACCCTGCAGCCTCGTGTTAGCCGATGGATCGATCTTCACAGGACGGAGTTTTGGGGCACAGGTGCCTGTAGATGGAGAAGTTGGTAAATACCTCATTTTTTTCCTGTTATTTATTTACACACATGCATACAATTTTTTCATGTTATTTATTTGAATTTTTCCTTCTTTTTACCCGACTACGGCGAAGAAAAAAGGAGGGTTATGATTTTGACCGGTATGTATGTATGTATGTATCTATGTTCATCTGTTCCCTCCTATCTTCCAAACCACTTATCACAATTTGACAAATGAGGTATCGTTAAAAGCGTCGTGATTGTCCGCTGGTTATAGGCTATGTGAAGTCACATTAAATTAAAAATGGCGCCCTCTAGAGGACATAAAGTAAGGAACTTAAAAAAAAAAATGGTTTAATCGTACCATGTTGGGTATCAAATGAAAGGGGTTAATGAGCACATTTCGAAAATATATATATTATAACCCCAAAAGAATTTAAAAAAAAATCAAGTAATAAAAACTAAAACCCAACTATGACTTAAAAGGTATAAACAAGACACCACAGACAGACAAATTAAAAATCCGGAGTCACACGTAATCTGTTCGATTTATGCCCTAACACGTGTGACTCCGGATTTTAAATTTGTCTGTCTGTGGTGTCTTGTTTATACCTTTTAAGTCGTAGTTGGGTTTTAGTTTTTACCCGACTACGGCGAAGAAAAAGGAGGGTTATGATTTTGACCGGTATGTATGTATGTATGTATGTATGTATGTATGTATGTATGTATGTATGTATGTTCATCTGTTCCCTCCTATCTTCCAAACCACTTATCACAATTTGACAAATGAGGTATCGTTAGAAGCGTCGTGATTGTCCGCTGGTTATAGGCTATGTGAAGTCACATTAAATTAAAAATGGCGCCCTCTAGAGGACATAAAGGGAGGAACTTAAAAAAAAAAATGGTTTAATCGTACCATGTTGGGTATCAAATGAAAGCGCTTAATGAGCACATCTCAAATATATATATATATATATATTATAACCCCAAAAGAATTAAAAAAAAATCAAGTAACAAAAACTAAAACCCAACTACGACTTAAAAGATATAAACAAGGCACCACAGACAGACAAATTAAAAATCCGGAGTCACACGTAATCTGTTCGATTTATGCCCTAACACGTGTGACTCCGGATTTTTAATTTGTCTGTCTGTGGTGCCTTGTTTATATCTTTTAAGTCGTAGTTGGGTTTTAGTTTTTGTTACTTGATTTTTTTATTACTTGATTTTTTTCTTCTTCTGACGCCATTTGCTACGATATTTATTTATAGTTAATCAAAATTATTTTTCGTCTTAGTTGAAGCCCATTAATGAAACATGTTTTTATTTTACTCATAATGTTAAATGTAAAAATAGCCGTTAAAGAAACAGGCGCTTGGTTGAGATTTTGAAAATTAACTTTATATATTTGTTACCTTGGTCCCTTAGTAATTAATAAGTGAAAGCTACAAGTATTTAAAAATAACATAGTTTTTCAGTACCTAACTGCCTAATCGTAGTGTTGTTGATCAGTATTTCAGACGGGTATGGTCGGGTACCCAGAGTCGCTGACAGACCCGTCGTATCACGCGCAGTTGTTGGTGCTCACATACCCGCTAGTCGGCAACTATGGCGTCCCTGACGAAGACGAACGAGACGAACATGGAATACCCAAGTAAGCCGTTTTACTAGCAGCGATGTTCTGAAGAAACAATAAAAAAAACAAAAACGGAAGTGGTTTGAGATGGAACAGTAAGGGTAGCAACCTGCACTGCTGTAGCTAACGGAAAACATTTTTAATCCCTAACTTTTAAGGAGGTAAATGCAGAAACTGCTTATACATATAAAAATATTACTAAAACTTGAAAACATTTTCCTGTAGCTACAACGGCTGCGTTGCCTCATCTGCCTGCCATTACGTATTAAATACACATTTTGTAAAACAATAATCTTTATTTCAAATTAATTAATGATAGAGACGTCAACCGTCAACGCGACAGACGTCGCCACTTGGTGGCCAGTACATATCAACGTACATTCATTCTTAAGTATCCGCAAGCACCCAAGACATTGCAATGTCTAGTTTGAAATTACAGTAATGACTGTCTTTTCCCTACTCTACGTTCTAGGTGGTTTGAATCCAACCGCATATGGGCAGCTGGCTTGATAGTGGGCGAGGTGAGCACCCGCGCCTGCCACTGGCGAGCTAAACGCTCCCTGGGTTCCTGGCTAGCAGCCCACGGTATCCCAGGCCTCTGTGACGTCGACACCAGAGCCCTGACCTTCCGTCTCCGAGCTGGTGTCACACTTGGACGTATCATTCAGGGAGTCCCGCCATTTGGACCACTACCAGCCCTATCAGATCCAAATGCCAGGAATCTGGTTGCTGAAGTGTCCGTTAAGGTGAGCCTGAGTATTTAAATAAATAATAACGTACATTTTTTGTCTCGAAAAGCTATGAGCTCCCTGCAACTCATAATAAAATTAAATCGTTACTCATTTCATACAGAAAAAGTTTAATTTTTCAATTTTGTTCAACTCTATACATAAATGTACTGAGTAAAATAGTCATGTTATTTGTTATTAATTAATAGTTAATATCTGTACAACATTGCATTGTGTTACGCATTATTACCGTATGTTACATAATTTTATGTTTCCCCTTGGAGTTTTCCTTCAGGATTTTGTTATTTAGATAATATTCTGATTTGTACTCATCATCAGATCGTTAAGATCGTATGCGACCTTAACAAAATAACAAGTAATTCGAGAATTTGACACTACAATGACCAACTTTTTTTCAGGAACCCAAAATTTACAACCCCAGCGGTGAATTAACAATAATGGCTGTAGACTGTGGATTGAAGTACAATCAAATCAGGTGTTTGATCAAACGAAACGCTAAGGTTGTGCTAGTCCCATGGGACCACAAGTTGGACCCCAGCCAGTACGATGGCCTGTTCGTCAGTAACGGTCCCGGTGACCCGGTCAAGTGTAAGAAGGTGGTGGACAACATGCGCTCAATCATTGAAGACAAGACAAACGTAAAACCGGTATTTGGCATCTGTCTCGGGCACCAGTTACTCTCCACTGCAGCTGGCTGCAAAACTTACAAAACCAGGTATTTAAGGAATATTTCTTTTTTTTTCTCATTGACACACTTAAATATCACATAAGTAGTAAAAATCATTTTATTCTTTTTTTTCTTTCTAATTTTAATGTAAAAGGCCTCGTTGGTCTAGTGCTAGTGGTAGCAAGTGCATCCGCTCAGCGCGGGGTCCCGGGTTCGATTCTCAGGTCGGGTAATGTTATTGGGTTTCTGCATTGCGATTTCTTCAGTATCAACCCGAAATAATCTTACTTTATTTTCACACTGGTATTATTTTATTTCAGTTACGGTAATCGTGGACATAATTTACCTTGCACACATAACGGCACTGGCCGATGTTTTATGACTTCACAAAATCATGGGTTTGCTGTCGATGCGGACTCACTGCCGGAAGGTTGGAAAGTTTTATTCACCAATGAAAACGATAAAACTAATGAAGGTATTATTCATAAAACTTTACCTTTCTTCAGTGTTCAGTTTCACCCGGAACACACTGCCGGGCCCACGGATTTAGAATGTCTTTTTGATGTATTTGTCGATGCTGTGAGATCTTACAAAAATAAGAAGTCATGTAGTATAGATGGCATCATTACAGACAAACTTAAGTTTATACCGACTTTACATGAAAGACCAAAAAAAGTACTCATCCTTGGCTCTGGTGGCTTATCAATCGGACAAGCTGGCGAGTTTGACTATTCAGGATCGCAAGCGGTGAAAGCTTTACAAGAAGAAAAGATACAAACTGTATTAATCAATCCTAATATTGCAACTGTACAGACGTCAAAAGGCCTAGCTGACAAAGTATATTTCCTTCCTATCACACCGGAATATGTAGAACAGGTTATCAAAGCGGAAAGACCCACAGGAGTACTTCTCACATTCGGTGGTCAGACAGCCCTAAATTGTGGAGTCGAGTTGGAAAAATCTAAGATTCTAGAGAAATACAATGTAAGCGTTTTAGGTACTCCTATTCAGTCAATAGTTGATACTGAAGATCGCAAAATATTTGCTGAAAAAATTAATGCGATTGGCGAAAAAGTTGCCCCAAGCGCAGCTGTAACCACAATTGAAGAGGCACTGGTAGCTGCTCAGCAAATTGGGTATCCAGTCATGGCTCGATCTGCATTTTCCCTCGGTGGTTTAGGATCTGGTTTTGCTAACAATGAAGACGAACTTCGAACACTTGCACATCACGGACTGTCACATTCCGATCAACTTATAATCGATAAATCTCTTAAAGGATGGAAAGAAGTGGAATATGAAGTGGTTAGAGACGCATTTAATAATTGCATCACCGTGTGCAATATGGAAAATGTAGATCCATTAGGAATACACACCGGAGAATCAATTGTAGTAGCACCTAGTCAAACTCTTTCAAACAGAGAATATTACATGTTGAGAAACACTGCCATCAAAGTTATTCAACACTTCGGAATTGTAGGCGAATGTAATATTCAGTACGCATTGAACCCAAATTCGGAAGAATTCTATATTATAGAAGTAAATGCCAGGTTATCTCGAAGTTCAGCTTTGGCAAGTAAAGCAACAGGCTATCCATTGGCCTATGTAGCTGCTAAATTAGCACTGGGTATATCGTTACCTGTTATTAAGAACTCCGTGACCGGAGTGACGACTGCTTGCTTTGAACCAAGTCTCGATTACTGCGTTGTCAAAATACCAAGGTGGGATTTGGCTAAGTTTACTAGAGTAAGCACAAAAATTGGTAGTTCTATGAAAAGTGTTGGAGAAGTTATGTCAATAGGCAGAAGCTTTGAAGAAGCTTTCCAGAAAGCATTAAGGATGGTAGATGAAAATGTTAACGGGTTCGATCCCAACATTAAAAAAGTTAATGAAGATGAATTGCGAGAACCGACTGATAAGCGAATGTTTGTCTTAGCGGCTGCTCTAAGGAAAGGCTATACTGTGGATAAGTTATATGAATTAACCAAAATTGATCATTGGTTCCTTGAGAAGTTCAAAAATATAATAGATTACTATCAAATCCTGGAGGCCGATCATCATGGTTCAATTCCTTTCGATATATTAAAGAAGGCAAAGAAAATTGGATTTTCAGATAAACAAATAGCTGCTGCAATAAAAAGTACTGAAGTAGCCGTTAGAAAGCTAAGAGAGGAATATAAAATTATTCCATTTGTTAAACAAATCGACACAGTTGCAGCTGAGTGGCCAGCTACTACAAACTATTTGTATTTAACTTATAACGGTACAACACATGATCTAGAATTTCCTGGTGGTTTTACGATGGTTTTGGGATCAGGTGTATATCGCATTGGAAGCTCCGTTGAATTCGACTGGTGTGCGGTCGGATGTTTAAGAGAACTTAGGAACCAAGGCAAAAAAACAATCATGATTAATTATAATCCCGAAACGGTCAGTACTGACTATGACATGAGTGATAGGTTGTATTTTGAAGAAATTTCCTTTGAAGTTGTTATGGATATTTATAACATTGAACACCCAGATGGAGTTATTTTATCTATGGGAGGACAATTACCAAATAATATTGCAATGGATTTACATAGACAACAAGCAATTATTTTAGGTACGTCTCCAGATATGATTGATAATGCCGAGAATAGGTTTAAGTTTTCCAGAATGTTAGACCGGAAAGGTATAATGCAACCGAGGTGGAAGGAACTTACAGATTTAGAATCAGCTACAAGTTTTTGTGAAGAAGTAGGATTTCCATGTTTGGTACGCCCATCGTACGTTCTAAGTGGTGCAGCTATGAATGTTGCAAATTCGAACCAGGAATTGGAAGCTTATTTAAAGTCTGCTAGTTTAGTAAGCAAAGACTATCCAGTGGTGATATCTAAATTCATAATGGATGCAAAAGAGATAGATGTAGACGTAGTCGCTGCTGATGGTGCTATTTTCTGTATGGCAGTATCTGAACACGTTGAAAATGCAGGAGTCCATTCCGGTGATGCAACATTAGTTACTCCGCCCCAGGATATTAATGATGAAACTTTGGAAAAGATAAAAGGAATCGCTAGTATTATAGCTGAGACGCTAGATGTAACTGGACCCTTCAACATGCAACTTATTGCAAAAGATAACGAACTCAAAGTCATTGAATGCAACGTCAGAGTTTCAAGATCCTTTCCATTCGTTTCTAAGACGCTAGACCATGATTTTGTTGCGATGGCCACTAAGATTATCTTGGGTCTACCAGTGGAACCAGTTAATGTAATGACTGGCTGTGGAAAAGTCGGTGTGAAAGTACCACAATTTTCATTCTCTAGATTAGCTGGTGCAGATGTAACTTTAGGAGTAGAAATGGCATCTACCGGTGAAGTAGCATGTTTCGGTGAAAACCGTTATGAAGCCTATTTAAAGTCGTTAATGAGCACAGGGTTTAGAATACCCAAGAAATCTATTTTGCTATCTGTGGGAACATTTAAGGTAAGAAACATGGAATAAAATTCAATGTCTTTTTAGTTCCCACTTTATGCAACCTAATTCATTTTATATTTTTAATTTTCAGCACAAAATGGATTTACTTCCGAGTGTTAGAATTCTACATAAAATGGGATATAAATTGTACGCCAGCATGGGCACAGGAGACTTCTACACTGAGCACGGAGTCGAAGTAAGGCATATTATTGTTTTAAGCACCATAGTTATAACTCTCCTTTAAAAAAAACCTACATTGTTTTTTTTCATTACAGGTTGAAAGTGTTCAATGGACATTTGATCATATAGGTGATCCAGAAGATGTAAGATCAGATGGGGAACTGATGCACTTAGCAGACTTTATGGCGAGACGTGAATTAGATTTAGTAATTAATTTACCAATGCGAGGTGGTGCTCGACGGGTGTCTTCATTCACTACTCATGGATACCGCACTCGTCGACTAGCAGTGGATTACGCTGTGCCTTTAGTTACTGATGTGAAGTGCGCTAAACTATTAGTTCAGGTATGTAACATAGGTTATCTATTATTTACATCGATATTTCTGTAGGACTTTTACCGAGCTTATATTGATTAAGTAAAACATTACTAAATATAATATTTTACAGGCTATGCATCTTTGTGGTGGGGCTCCTGTAATGAAAACACATACGGACTGCATGACGTCGCGCAACATCATAAAGTTGCCAGGTTTCATTGACGTACACGTGCACGTGCGTGAACCCGGTGCTACGTACAAAGAAGATTTCGCGACTTGCACTGCGGCTGCTCTCGCTGGAGGCATCACAATGATATGTGCCATGCCAAACACTAACCCTCCAGTAATTGATCGCGCTGCTTACGATTATACTTCTGCTTTGGCACGCGTTAGTGCTCGTTGTGATTATGCACTGTATATGGGAGCGTCATCCACAAACTTTGATACAGTTTCTGAAATGGCTCCTCAAGCGGCTGCATTGAAAATGTATCTTAACCAAACATACAGCACTCTTACATTAGATGATATGACAATCTGGCAAAAGCATCTCCAGAACTGGCCAAAGAAAATGCCTGTATGTGCTCATGCGGAGCGAGAAAAAACTGGAGCTGTCATTTTGATGGCATCTTTACTCGACAGACCTATCCATATTTGTCACGTAGCCAGGAAAGAGGAAATCCTTATAATTAAATCCGCAAAAGAAAGAGGCCTGAAGGTAACTTGTGAAGTATGCCCTCATCATTTGTTCTTAAGCACAGCAGATGTTGAAGAAATTGGACAAGGCAGGGCTGAAGTGCGGCCAGTATTGTGTAGCCCGGAAGACCAAGCTGAACTTTGGAAAAATATAGATATGATTGACGTTTTTGCGACGGACCATGCTCCACACACTGTGCAAGAAAAGAATTCAGAGAAGCCACCTCCTGGTTTTCCCGGATTGGAAACAGTTTTGCCGTTACTTCTTAATGCAGTTCATGAAGGTCGTTTAACTTTGGAGGATCTGATAAATAAATTCCATCGTAACCCTCGTAAAATATTTAATTTGCCAGAACAACCAAACACATACGTTGAAGTCGATATGGATTACGAATGGACGATCCCACAAGCTATGGAATTTTCTAAATCAAAATGGACACCATTTGCAGGCATGCAAGTTTGTGGAGCAGTTCATCGCGTAACATTGCGCGGTGAAATTGCGTATGTTGAGGGGCAAGTTCTAGTACCTCCCGGCTTTGGTCAAAATGTACGAGACTGGCCTACACCTAAGAAACAAACATACTTTACTATTGAAAAAATGGAAAAGGAAGTCAGTCGACCTAATTCTGCACTCGACGTACATACGTCTGCTGATTTGAGTAGAGTTAGTGATATTGATTTTGATCAAATCGATAACAGGCCTGAGGTACAATCCAAGCCTAATGTCCATTTCAATGAAATTGCAGCTGCGAGGTGTTTATCACCATTACCCCAAGTGACTAGACAAAGATGTGATAGTACGTCTAATTATAATCCTCCTGCAATAATAGTTTCTCAAAGGCAACGTAGCGACTTATTTGGAAAAAGTATACTAACTGTTGACTCGTTTAGTAAAGATACTCTCAATGATGTATTCAATCTAGCGCAGTTCATGAAAACCAGTGTCAACAAAGGTCGATTCCTAGATGATATTTTACGAGGCAAAGTTATGTCATCGATATTTTATGAAGTCAGTACTCGAACTAGTTGCAGTTTTGCAGCAGCAATGCAAAGACTGGGTGGTTCTGTAATCCATACAGATGCTACGAGTTCATCTGCAAAGAAAGGTGAAACTTTGGAAGACAGTGTTTCAGTAATGGCAAGCTATTCTGATGTAGTAGTGCTGCGGCATCCTGAGCCCGGTGCAGTTGCGGTAAGTTATATGATCCTAAGTTATTTACCTCGCCGTAAAATTAAAAATATGACATGTTGTTGAAATGCTCATTTGAATTTTATTCTTCAGCGTGCAGCTCGCCATTGTCGCAAACCTATAATCAATGCGGGAGATGGCATTGGAGAACACCCCACACAAGCTCTGCTCGACGTCTTTACGATTCGTGAAGAAATTGGAACAGTTAACGGATTAACCATCACTATGGTTGGAGACCTGAAGAATGGTCGAACCGTCCATTCTCTTGCACGGCTTCTAACTCTCTATCAAGTACAATTGCAGTATGTCAGCCCTCGAGGACTCGGCATGCCGAAGCATATCACAGATTACGTTGCCTCTAAAGGTATACCTCAGAGAGTATATGAGAGGCTGGAAGATGTATTAGAGGACACTCATGTTTTGTATATGACTCGAATTCAGCGTGAAAGGTTCCAAAGTCAAGAAGAATATGAAAAGGTAACTATTATTATTTATTCTAAATCATCACTTTTAGATAGGTACAATCCTATCGAAAATACATTCCATAAGGGGTTATTTATAAACGTTGCCTAAGTTAGAATTAGAGGTTAATTAATGATTAGCGAATGTTTAACCATACATTTTTGAAGTTTGAACGTCAGTTAACTTTAAGCAACGTTTATAAATAAACCCATAAGGAATGTATTTTCCCAAGGTATATACGGTTTTGTCATAGGTACTTTAATTTGTTTCTTTTAGACGAGTATTTTTATTACTACCACTCAAATGTATCAACTCGTATTCCAGACACGAGGGCTGTTAGTGGTCACTCCTCAGCTGATGACTCGAGCTCGCAGGCGCATGGTGGTGATGCACCCATTGCCGCGTGTCGACGAGATATCGCCAGACTTCGACTCGGACCCGCGCGCCGCCTATTTCAGGCAAGCCGAGTACGGCATGTACGTGCGGATGGCTCTACTCTCCATGGTGGCTGGCGTGAATCCGCTCATTTAGAATCACCGTACTACTTGCAACGCATTATATATATATTTCCTAATCAGTAATTAATTAATCTACTCACTCAGTCATGATTTCGGAATACTGAGTTTCCGCTTGATATGTAATCAAACGATAGAATCACTGAAAAATATCTAAAATCAGAACATTACATGTGTGCCGTCGTTTGATGTTACTGAACCGTATCAAAGAAAGATTACGCATCTAGCTACTAATATATTACGTACTTAAGATACGTAGCTACTCGCATCTAAGTCAATATCACATTCCAGATTGAAAAAAAAAATTGTCCTAGAATGCAAACAAAATCCTAAAAGTATATTATAATAATCAACTTGGTGCAAATCAATACGGAATGTATTATTTAATAAAGTGCTATAGTTTAATTTGTAAGAAGGTAGTAAATGAAAAAAAAGAATTTGTAGGAAGGTAAGGTAGAAGTAATGTATAATATCTTATAATTTTACTACCTACTAACTCACACAAATGCCGTTCTACAAGGCCGATACCTTTAAATAAAAAAAAATGTTATTTGTAATAATCATAATCAGATAGTTTAAATTTCTTATACTTTACAATACTTTAGTAAACATTGAATAATAAAGTAATCAGTAACAAACTGGCGTACATTATTTCCTGCTATAAATAAGATTGCAAGCATCTACAACATAGTCAATAAAACGCGCGAGATTCCATACACTTAAATAAATTATAACGAATTCCGAGAACTATAGTTCGTTCAGTTCGTTTTTGTAATCCCGTAGACTAGTTGTTTTTTCAATTTGGAATTTTATATTTGCACCTCTCAAATTAGGTAGTCTACGGGATTAAAAAACGAACTAGACAAGAGTTGATATCACACAAATCTTATTTACAAAATTAATTAAAGTGGTTTACAATTTGGATTCCTCTCCACTGATAAATTCATTTAATCTCATATGATCGTGGCTTGAGGAGTTTTCAACGTGTACATCAACAAAGGTAAATGCTGATATACCAGGATTGTCAGTCGGCGAATCGAAACTCGAAACTTCCTCAAATTTTGGACGCTGCTTACGAAGCGGTTTTTTTTGACTTCTTTCAATTTTGCTTTCTCTTCTTGTTGGTAACTTAAAACCACCTTGGTTGGCCAATTTTCTCTGACAGTCCATCAGTTTCTCACGAACCACATCTAAATACTCATTGGCTGTCATATCTCCTCCTGGCTCTTCTAACAGCAATTTGCAGAGTCTCTGAGCCTGCTCCAAGTATATTAGTGCTTGTCTTATTGCTTCAAATCTTTCGCTAGATCGGGCCATAGCGATGAAATGAGGAATAAAGAATTCGAGAACTAGTCGTCGGCGCTCCGTTTCCATCTTTGATGGTAATACAAACTGTAAGAACAAAAAATAAGTTTAGTGACATAAGATCTACAATAATGTTTTCATTTGTAATTTTGTGTATGCCAAAAGGAAACCGTGCGATTATAACAACACAATGTGAACCCCCCTAACCCGTATCGCTCACAATTCGATCCTTACAAACCATGTAATGATTCTAATGATTATCACTACGTTCAGATTTCTTCAAATTCTGTATTTATAAAATTACTATTAATAATTGGAAATAACTTTGCGTATACCATAAAGTTGTGAATTACTTTATATATCAAAATAAAATTATGATTAAAAAAAAAACTCAATTTTTACAAAACAACTTACTATTTCTCTTTCCTTTTTCTCTGATCTTTGCTTTTTTGCATGAACTTGAGCATTTCGCCTTTCTTGTTGTAGTTTGTATTGTTGTTTAGTCCATTTATAGTTTTTGTCTCGCTCTTTGTCCCTTTCCCTGAAGTTTGTTTGAGTGTCGTTCTCACTATCAGAACTGTCTTGATAACGGGACACAGCCGGGGGTAAATATGGATTGATAAGGCGTAAAGGATTTTTACATGTTAGTATATCATACAGCCTTTGGCTGTTGAACGCCGGATAAAAATCTTTCTTAGTATATTTTATCTTTTGGAGCGCATTCAGAACATGCAGCACAGGAGCCTCTAGGATTTCTGCAATTTTTTTTTGTTGTGCGTGTAGCAATGGTTGCGGTATGTTTTTAACTTCATTACAGCTTTCTACAAAATAATTGGGCATCCTCTTTTTCACACAATTCATGTAAAAGCTTCGCAAAAACATCCTCAAAGATTCGCCGAGTCGATCTTCTGGCCATTTTGCGTAATTATCTTCACATTGCCAAAATAGATGGTTTTTAATGTGACTGACATCTAGACCGATTTTAGCCGTTTCATTTTCCAGAAAAGTCTTATGTAACGCTAAAGTGAACAAATAGCAACGTATATGAGAATGTGCCAAACAACTTTGCAGATAACGTTCTGCTGCTGGAAATATGATTTTCCACTGTATATTCTGATCTGGATTTTGGCCTCTTTTGTTTCTAAATCCTATAGGTACTAACAGGCATCCAAAACCTATAGCCTTGCTTACCATATCTTTTTTGGGCCATTGATAAGAGAAATTAGTTCTAGGATTCTGTATTATTCTCCTTTCTCTAATGATCCACTGGTTAGCTGCATTGGGCCAAGCAGCGACAAGAGCAGGAAATATTTCATAACCGATTTTAGAGCCATTTTTAATTGAGTCGCAATAAATACTGGCGCCTTGAGTTAAAGCAGAATTAACTTCTTCGGTAGTCAAACCTAATCCAGACCCTAAATTGATTATGAAGTTATCCACAAAGTTATTCATAAATCTCGAAGAGTTCAGGTAAAAACATCTCTCATATAAGTTAGGTGACTGTAAAGTCTTGGAGGCACTCTCAGCAACTTCATCGTCGTCGTCATCGCTCCATTCGTCCAACGCTTTCACATCCACTGATGTCCACGTCTCATCTGGCAACGCCCCTGAAGTGAGCGAATAGTTGGAATGCAAACTGAGTCCTATTTTTTTTGGTGTAGCGGCCTTTGTTATTGTAGAATAACCATAATCAGATTCAGCTTCGCTAGAGTTCGACTTGTAACCAGAGGTCTCTGTATCCTCGGTTAGATTACCTTCTGAATAAGCTGCGCGCATATTAGTTTTTGGGTATTTGTGAAGATCCTTGGTTGAACTACTTAACCTTCTGGTATATTTTAATATTGATTTTCTCGGAGCCATAACATTTTCGTCTTGAGGCCCTTTCTTTTCATCTATAAAATTATTGTTGGTTTCAGACTCATCCTGTTCTTCGGGTAGTAAAGCATTGAAATTTCGAAGTCTGTTAATGTTTGAAATATTACTTTTTGTTACTTGTAAACTAACTTGTTTTATCGGTCCACTGAATCTTCGACCGACACCCCCATTTGTATCGGAAATTATTTTGTCTTCGGAGGGCAAGAATGGTTCAGTGTTAACCAATTTAGTTTTAATTTGTTGTAAAAGTTCTTCTCCCTTACTAGCAGTGTACGGAAATTCATCAGAATCATTTGATTCTTTTTCAGATTCGGTGTATATGCTATCATCAGAATCACTTTCATTCATATTAGTCACTTCGTTTTCTTTTTGCAGAGTGCTCTCTAAAACTTCCATTTGCTTCAGTTTTACATATCCTGAAAACACAGACTGAGGTTATTATGTGTTTCTTGTTTTAAAATTAACACGTTTACGGAAAAATATTGTTATAGTTAGATTTATAATATCAATTTAGTTCTTTTACCTGGTACTTTACCGTCCTCTATGCGCAATTTGTAGAAAGGTGCATCGAGAACTGCGCTGTAATCGGAAGTATCTCCAGGTTCACTGGCTTCCACATTGTCATAGATAACGAAGAGCCTCGGAGCTGACAGAGGCTCCTTTTGCCCTCGGTTCTTCTGGAAGCTGATATGTTCGTGAACGGACTCTTGCAATCGATCCGCGAAAAATACATGTTTGTTTTGTCGCACCATTGCTTCGTTGATAAAGTGCTCACGTTCGCTTATTGGATTGTTTTTTATTTGATGTACTTCCCTGAAATAAAACATGAAATTGATTTTATTTTTATATCGCGACACTTGATTACTTTTACATTCACCTACCTATACCTACATATTAAAATTTTCACGTATTAACATTAAGCAGATGATAACAAATGAATTAAAAAATAAAATAAATCACCGCTAACATGTGATAACTTAATAAATATATAGATGCTAAACTACTATCACTTAATACCAATCTCTTTCCCATTATCATATCTGTCGGCACGATCGTTTTAATGCCGTAATAACAATATTAAATTAAAAGCTTTCAAGTAAGTACCGAATGCAGTATCTACCTATCTTATTTAATTAAACAAGTATTAGCGGATTTGGTTTGAGGAGTAAAAGCTTTAGGTACTTGAAAGTGTGCTTATACGACTTAAACCGACTTAAACCAATTTTACTCCAGTAAAGTTATTAACCACAGATTTCATTATTTTGAAGATTATTTTATAATTTATTGAAGCAAATCCAGTATCTGAATGATAGTCAACGTGAGGGACTTTCCTTGTGCCTCTACAACAGATAAGGACATGCCACACACAAATTGACTAATGTTCATGATTAACTATATGAACCAGATAAATGGACAAAGAACACAGTGACCCAAATACAAGCATTAATATAATCATGGAGTTATCGATTTGCGTAAACTTACAGGACTTAATAGAACTTATTCACATAACAAACATCAAATTAACCTAAAAAACTGGACTCCTTTATACAGATTTTTGACTTTGCGCGTCAAAACTGAATGAAAAAGTGTTAAGTCTCATAAAGAAAAAAATATACCTAATAGACACAAGTTTGAAGTTCCGTTTTCTATTTTCTACTTTTTAGAAATATGTGATTTTGAAACCGGCTACTAATCTGCAATGCAGACCCATAAGCAACTACTGATACCTAAATAAGGTCAGTTGAAAGGTGGGACCGGCTCCATACAAAAAAAAACAGTATCCTTTGTAATTTGTTTTGCACAAAATAATAATATACGAGATGTAATAGACCATAAAATAATTAAAAACCCATCTTTATCTATTCCCGTCTCTATCTGGCGCAGTCGGGTAAAAAATTAATCAAAGTGTGAACATCGCGAAATAAGATGATACTAACATTTCGCTTATTTATTATTTATGTATCTGCAAAAATGTACTTAAATATTTTGCATATTTTTTTAAAAGCTGTACTTCATAATCGTCGTTATTATAATATTATGATAATTCTGTTTATTCATTTATATAGATTGTTTTTCTTTGAATAATTATTATTGCTATATTATTTATTTATAATTATTGCTATTTTATGCATTTAATTATTATTTATATTATATTATTACTTATTATAATATTTATTGATAGAGAGTTAGAATGTAGAAGAGAGAGTTAGAGAGAGAGTTTAATTAGGATTGTACAATAAAAAGCAATGAAAATTGGTTGTCTACTGACATACCTACTTAGTTATCTAAAATTTAAATTAAATCTGTGCATTACGATTATCGTACTTATTGTAACTATACCAACAACAGATTTAGATTATATATAAGGACAAGTTTTATATAAATATTCTTTATCACATCGTGTCACTGATTTTGGACTCCATGAATACGATTAGGTAAGTTGGACAATGACGAAAGCGAACATATCGATTAAAGGCTAAAGTAGATTGGGGTTTGGGGCAAAGCAAGTAATGCGTTGCTTTTGCTTAAGAATCCTCGATCATCACTTCATAAATTTTGAAACAACGCACACTACAGACGGATATGAAAGTGCGTTGCGTTGCGGCCCGTTGCGGTTATAATGTGCGCTTGGCTTAATTAAACAACATATCCATTGGATATTAAACTTACCGTTCGTAGTTCTCAAAGAACTGTACGGAGAGGAGAATATTATTCAATAAGAAAGCATCGGAGTCATTCTGAAGCTGGTAGCGCATGCGGTCCAGCGCTTCCTCGTCGTAGTTGCGCGCGTGCTGCTGCAGGCACGGCGCGGGGCCGGGGCTGGGCGGTGGCTCCACCAGCGCGGCCGGCGGCAGCACTACCTCTTGCTTGCCCACTCTCCTGTACTCCGGGTTTGGCTTCTTCTTCCGTTTCTCCTCTCGCTTCTGCTCCTTCCATTTCTCCCGTTCAAAGAACTTATCGGGCTCCTTCTGAACTTTCTTTGATTTACAATTGCCCATTGAAAAACTGCACTTGCTAAATAGATCACGCTAAGATTATTGTCAGAATAGGTACTCAGACCATGCAAACTGTCGCGCACATTTCAGTTTTGAATATTTAAACACGTAAAATTGAATAAAAAAATGCGTATTGTCGAGTGGTCCGTGTTTACGTCTGCACGAGTAAACAATGCTCGCAGCACTAACAAAATGATTCTCACAAGTCGATCGATGAAAACTGTTCTTATCAGGCACCAATGATGATTGATATAGTTATCATGCTTAATCGATTAGAGCTGCAGTGCTATGCACGGAATTTCACGATGGCCGTTGTCACAGGGTATTTGACAATTGGTGCATGTTGCCAATCAGACCTCGCCTGCCGTGCGTGTCTCAGACAGTGCGTGTGCGCCACTGAAGAATCAGTCAATAGGAAAAACTGCATTCCTTTTACACAAGACACGCTATTACGTAAACTGAAGCACACGTTACATAAATAACCTGTATATTGTCACTTTTGTTTTAGTTGAATTTCTTACGATACGATTGAGAAGTAGTAAAATAAAAAGAAGGTGTGTCTACTTGAACCTATACCTACACAACTTATTTCCCTACTTTCATATTATTTGGAATCCTTATCCATCCACCGCTGAAGTCGACATTCATCACACGAATGGTGACAACATCACTTACATCATGATCGTGTTAATGCACAAGGGCTTGTCTAGCTGCACTCTTCCCAAACTCTTATGCCCCCTATTGCCCTATCAACAAAACTAGGTGACCCCATGTTGCTTCTTAATAATATGATCCAGCCATCGTCTAACTCAGTTTTACTTGATAATCAACAATTAGCAGAGGGGGTTAGGTTAGGACTCGATTGATACCGACCTTCATAAATCTTCATTATGTACCCAACCCTTGTCTATAATGAAATGAAATGAAATGAAATGAAATTGTTTATTCTGTAAATAGGATATTGGAATCACTTTTACACGTCATATTAAAAAGTTGTAAAAATAAGCTAGATGAGGTCGGCGTTTCCTATCTGACTACTCTGAGAAGAAAGGCCGAAACAAACTCAGAGGTCACCGTCTCCTTTAAAGTCCAGACATAATCTTGGTCAGGCCATATGAGGACCATGTAGATTAGAGTCTGAAATGGTCTTTTGAGGAAAGAACCACACAGATTTGAGTGGACCTGTCCAGTCAGTGCAAGCATTTGTCAGTAATAGTGGAGCTCAACTCAGAACTTAAGGAGCTCAACGACTCGACGAACAATACCAAAGAAAGGACATTTGGGTAGGTCGCATAAAGTTCTCAAATTGCCAGACCTTCGCTAAAACTAACAGAACGAAAAATAAATATCCACATAGTCCTCACATTCACAATAAAACAATACTTTACAAGTAATCATCATGTCATTTTTTATATAATATTCAATAATGTCAATTTGTATATAAAACTGGTAGGTATATTTTTATGGTTTTCCATAATATTCAAAATGTCACAATGCTTAGCAGAGCGAGCAGCTCAATCCCATGCATTTTTGTCTTCTAAATAATCTGAGATTTTATAGTAAGTACCCTTTTTTACAAAGTTTGGTTTTAATACAGCTTTTAAATCGTTTAATGGGTAAGTTTCGAATGTCAATGGGAAGTTTGTTGTAAAAGCGTATACATTGACCCATGAACGAGTTGCCTACTCTGTGGAGACGAGTGCGATGTACAGCAAGATTGTGTTTATTCTTATATGAAGCTATCACTGCAGTCAAGACAAATAATGTTTTTTAGGCATACATTAATCTACAAAAGTGTTACCTGAGCCAGAAAACAAACAAAATAATTAAGGTTGGATCAGAAGCGCCGATATCAACGACATCTTCAAGATTTCCATCCAGATGCTATCGTTAATGCTATCAGTTATCAATCTTTCGGTCTACCGACATCACCTACCTACCTACTTAATACCTACTACAAAGTAATCGTGACCGTTGCTTTTCATAACCCAGAATCAAGTGAGACAGCCAATGAAGCAGTTGCAGTGAAGCGAATTATGGACAAATAAAATCAAATCCGTCGATTAATTCTACGTTATTTATCTTCGTGTGTGACACAAAGTAGTGTTAGTAGTTCACATATTATGCTATTTTAAATAAATCCAGCCTATTACTGTCCTACTGCTGGGCAAAGGCCTCTTCATGCAGAAGGCACCAGCATTGATCACCACATTTGCTAAAGACGGGTTATCGATTTCAGACTTTTATTAGCTTCTGCCATATCTCTATAAATTATAGTCTATGTTACTCTAATATAGCACTCTCAATTTTTAAAATCCGTCCAGTATTTTTTTAGTTTATTCATTACGAACAAAAATACACATCTTTTCTCTTTATAAGATTAGTGTAGATTAACCCAGGTTTCCTCACGATATTTTCCTTCACCGATGTCAGTAATCTTTTTGATAGTTTTTTTTACCAATAAGTTGCCAACTTGATCGCATTATTTGTCGGAAAAGGCCTCGCCCGGGAACAGGGATGATGCGCACAACTGACAAAATACTACCTTTAAGCACACTTAGCTGTAACTTGCTCCCATGGGCCAGACGGTAACTGGATCCATGTTCAGAAAACGTTAAGATGCCAGTTTAAAACGAAAAATATTTTTCTAGTTTTCATCTCACTTCCTAAGGTCTTTCTTTCTGATACTTAGTTGTCAATATTATACCAGCTAATAGTAGTAAACGTTATCAATGTTATAAAGTCCTGTGGTTTAAACATAAGGGGCTTATTGCTGCTTGAAAGGAACCTACATAGGCTGCAACTGCATTCAGTAGTAGACTTTTCGCCAAACTAAGCGAGAACGATAGAGGTTCACTTGAGTCTTACTTTAGCTGATTTCTATAAGATTTTTTACAGGTAGGTAACAAATCTCAGACCAAATACAAAACCTAACAAATGTATTCCGAGTGATAGGTAATAAAAAAAACTTCAATTTATACCGTTACTTATTTTCATTTATGAAACTGCGGCTCAGTACAAAAATACTTAATTTATCTATATCAACAGTTTCTTAGTCATAAAAATTAAATATTCCGCACATAATCGATTTCATTTGTTAGGACATTAAAAAACCATGGTAAAAAATAGGCAAAATAAAATTATATGACATCATATAATTTTGCTTACATGCTTAAAAGATCTTTAAAAATAATTTAACTATTCTTCCACAATCTTGGGATCAATTCCTAAAATATCATAATAAGATTCAATTGATTCGCCTACTTATAATTACTATGTACACGAAGGTTAAACTTTGGCCTATTGAACATAATAGAATTACACATAATAATTGAAAATACGGACAAACTATGTATGTACTTCAAAATACATAGTTACGTAGCAAACAAAATAGAAGATTTTAACTTGACTTGTGATCCTACTGTAAATGCACAAATTGGAATTCACATCGAAGCCTTTAAGTCCTTCAAAACAAGTTGTTGATATATATATTTCTGTAACATGTATCGTGATATGTTTTTATTGTTATATTAATGGAAGACGACTCTCAACTACTCAATTACTGAGTGCTTTGGCTAGGGTATATGCCGCAAGACTTCAGCCGGAGGCGCGCTCATGCCTGGCTCCTCCATGTTGTTGGCTATGCTGGCATCGTCTGCTTCAGGAGTCGTGTTCACTCGTCTGCTGGTCTTCATGCGCTTTGCCTCACCCATTTTCTTTTCTAATAATCGCCTGAAAGATAAAACAGCAGGAGGGTTATGAGAAACTCAATGAAATGTCAGACTACGAACATCTACGCTACGCAATCTCTGACGCTACTACGGCGTAGAGGCAGATACTTCAAAGGGGATGTCGGTGGAGTGAGACAAAAAGGGTATCTTCCGGTTCAAGACATGGAACGTGCTATTCCATAACAACCGCTAGCATTACTTGCATAAATGAAACGCCCTATTCAACATTTATCTAATGATAAAACTATATAAAACTGCAAACAAACAACGGTGAATAGGTATATTTACTACCACGATTTACTATTAAGGGGCCGGCGGAGCATCGGTCGCAACTACGAATCGAGTGCTACAATAGTTGTGTGTCGGAGCGATACACACAGCTACCGTGAACTGTACGACCACGCACACTTTGGAATTTGCTTGACACGATAGGACTACTAGCTATTGAAAATGTATGAAATATGGATGTGTTTCGTTTTTTGAAAAAAAAAAAGGTGTAGGAACCTAGATAAATATTGTCTCAATCCGAATAACAACACATTATGGTGGAAATATGCTCCAATTGCAAATAATTTTGGTATTACGTTTGTTTGGACAATTCATTCGTCGCCGCGTTCTTAATAGGATTAATATGTGACGTTAAGGCTTTTATATTATTATCGCCTAATCCGTAAGCTTTGGACAGGAATGGATTCTCGGAAACTAATCTTCTGGTATTCAATAGGGCACACTTCGCACTTTCACACTTATCAGCAATGTAACGAATACCAAACATTTGGAATAATAAAACCTCCAAGGTGATTATTATGTATATATAATTACATCACTTCTTCCGACGAAATGACGATTATCAATCACACGTCATGAAGTTAGCCAAGGATTACTTACTTATCGTGAGTTTTTCCTCAACGTACGCAATAATGTAAGACACCTAATTCCTTTGTCATGAAAGTTTCGTAAACTGTAAAATGAACATATCAAACTTACTGTTGCCTGCAATCAATGAGCACTCCAAGAATGAATACTGCGAGGATCGCTATGAGCATCACCACCGTCATCCCCACGATGGTGGTCACCGTGAGGGCTGGCAGCTCCTCGGACATTATCGCCACCGTCAGATTGGGATCCGCCGTCGGCACCACATCTGAAATGCAATCACGTACTTAACACGAGGCGATCATTAAACAACAGTCTATCTGGCTGTAAAATCTGATCGAAATTGACACCACGAATCAAAATATTTCGCGATTCAATATATGAAGCCATCAATCTCAACGTCCACTATTAATCTGGCATTAATCTTACAAGACAGATTTACTGATGCCACTTTGACTATCTTTTATACCATTAAGCGTAGATGTATGCGACAGAACTGTTGCCGGTCATTCCACAAGGAAATTCGTAATTTCGTAATTTTTGGAGAAAGTGTTTTAATGTTTTACATGTTTATTGTTTATTACATAAGCAATTCTCTCATAAGTACATACTACAAGCTGAACCAGAATTTTACTGTCGTACTAAATATAAAATTAAAAAGTATAAGCTCTAAATGAAAAAGTGTTAAGAAAAATTAATACTTTTTCATTTAGAGCTTATGTATGAAGGTGATTGAAATCTATTAAACTCGTTACCTACAGTTTATTTCCCCAAAGGCATTTAATACGGACAACAGGAAATGCCTTATCAGTGAAGCCCCGCAAAAACAATAATTATGTTAATTTTATCATAGGTTTGATATCTAATAATATATTCTATATTAGGTTTTTAGATACCGATTCGCATTTCTATGCAACCTTTCAATAAAGGGTCTGCAAGATTTTAGTAAGTTTGAGTAGGTACTTTTGATAAGTCTGAACAAAATACAACAAACACGAACAATGTAGAAAATAAGGGTGGGTGACGATAACACACCATAATAATTTTTGAGAAGGTAAAAAGACCAACTGAAAGAAAAGGCAAAGGTGGAGACATAGAATAATAAACATCTATCTAAAAGAAATTAGCATTGGATGAAATATCGAGAAATGCAGTTTCGGATAAAATTCCAAGAAACAATTATCGTTGGTTAAGTACTAAGACAAGTATAGACTGAGTGACGCATATGACTGTTACCTTCGTCCGGCCAACTCATTGTATTGTCTCCAGGAGAATCCATTTTCTCTTAGCTCTGCCGTTGCAGTTGTAGTAAACTGTGAAAAAAAAACAAATGTTATGTAGTTTTTCCGGCGACTTTGCTAAACTTTCCAACCCCTGAGGGAGTGAAACGGGTCACTCCCTCAGGGGTGGATTGTCGTAAAATCTGAAGTTCCTAAGATTCCGTGACAAGTCTTTCAGTGAGTGGTATTTGGAAAGAAGGATAATTTAGAAATAAATCGAGAATATAGTTTTTTTATGCGTCACGCTGGTGTGATGAATTGGATGTCTAAGATGAATTCATAGCAGAATCACCAGAAAAGGAAACAGATCGATAGGTGGACTCAAAGGGGAACAATTTTGACCAACGAGTAGGTTCATTAAATTCAAGTATTACTGACGGTAAGGTTCCTTGTAAAGTTGTAGCCATCAATCAACATAACTGCTATTTCATTGATTGATGCTTGAGCTTTACCTACAATTTTTCTATCTCTTAATCTCCTAATCATAAGCTTTATGTGCAGATTCCGATAGTTTGGTACCGAATCAAAGGCTTAATTTACAAAGACTAATTATTCAATTCTACGCTAGCAAAGTTCCACGTTGTTGTAAGTAGTTCATATTTACCGAATCATCAAAGGGTGATCGATAATAATAGGCCCTAGGCCCTAGACAAAGTCACAAATAGGAAAACCTATGTCACTGACATAAGAAAACCTATGGCACTGATGGGAAAACCTACGGCACTGACATAAGCTACCGAAAAGTATATGTCAAATATATATCTGTTGAAAGTCTCTGTAGAAACCCGAAACGCTTTGAAAACCGATTGTCACTTGTCTAGGCCTTCTTGTTGGTTATCGAACCCTGTCAATTATTATTGAAAGGTCGGTTTTTTTAATTTGCAAATTCTTTACTTGCATGATTACAAACTCATTATCAGCCGCTGATAAAGCGATTCTGTTTAAAAGTGGATGGTTTTGATATTTTTGTGATATTCATCATTCCTTACAGGTTTAGAAAACAATTCCAAGAAGTAAAATAATTGATATGACGCAAATCAATTATGATCAAAGATAACATTTTGGATATTTTGGTCTAAAATGTCATAAAAATTACATGTAGTAGCAAAGATTGGTAATCAATACCGCTATCAGATATTCACATCTCCGATTATAGTATTTAACAAGGAGCCGCCCCTGACATTGTCCGCTGGAGCGTTGTACCTACTAAGTTCAGAAACCGAATTCATGAGTAACATTTAATGTTCGTTATTGATACGCATTTGTTTACAATCTAATGCTTTTAAAATCTTAATCTCATATGTCTACAGATAACACTAGCGACTAGTATAGGCAGAAGAATAAAATAAAAAAATATCTGCTTTTGGACACAACGCCTTGTACAATAAACTACTTGAGTACATCAACGGACAACTTCTTAATAATACCAAGGGTAATTTAAAATGACCCATTAACACATTCCTAATAAGTACAGCAGGACATACATCATACAGCCTTCCAAGTTGAATCTGATGCGCAGAACTGTAAATAGAATGAATTTGCGTCAGCGCAACAGTAGCAGCGTATTATCGAATGTAAATGGAACAATTTTCGTACCTACCTATAGAAGTCACGTAGCTGGCGTACCTGTTGTGTTATCTACACATCCAATTTTTACACCACAATGTCTTTCTGCAGCCTTTAAATACATTAATTGATACCCAACATCATCCGAAACCTGTATGCCTCGATCCTTCGCAGAATGTGTGCTAGCTGCCACAGGATCCTGAGCGCGTTGTGCGGTAGGTGGGATTGACTGATGCTGCGTCACTGGATCGGACTTCATGCGTCTACTAGTACCTACTTCATACCACGTGGATAATGTGGAGTCCGACTCCAGACATAAGATTACCATTAGGATACTAACATTCGTTTTAGGTTTTCTTTACTAACACTCTATGCATCGCTATGGTCTGATAATAAAAGTTTAATTAATTAAGTCGGGTCATATAAGAAACATAACAAGCCTTTTATATTATTTCAGCGTGTTTTCAAACGTGAGCTTCAGCAGTTGTGTTTTGCTACTTCAATATAATAATAATATTGTTGATGTCATTTTCGTTTTTAACAATGGTTTTTTTTATTTTCAGGTATTATTATTGTCACTGTCATGATCATCATCATTATCGTTCATTTCTAAAAGGTAAATGGTGTTAAGTAAATCTTTGTTTATTGTGATTATTCTGACTGGTTTTTCTTTCAAGCTTCTCTTAACTCTGCTTTCTCTCGCCAATCATTTTGAAAAGCGTGAACATTCATGGTAGATAACATTAATATTTAGCCTTATATTACATTGGTAAAAGACCTTCGACAAATTGTTGCCTGCCCGGTCAAACGTAGACTCTAACTTTAGACGTGTTTTAAATAATTGAAAATTTTTCCTGGTTTATTTAAATCTAATAATACATAACATTCAGATCGGAAGTATTAGCTTCTACAAATAAGTACGTCAACAAATCGTTCTTCTGAATTGTTTTCTTATCAATGAATTTTGCGTCTTACGACCTTCGACAAATTGTTGCCTGCCCGGTCAAACGTAGACTCTAACTTTAGACGTGTTTTAAATAATTGAAAATTTTTCCTGGTTTATTTAAATCTAATAATACATAACATTCAGATCGGAAGTATTAGCTTCTACAAATAAGTACGTCAACAAATCGTTCTTCTGAATTGTTTTCTTATCAATGAATTTTGCGTCTTACGACCTTCGACAAATTGTTGCCTGCCCGGTCAAACGTAGGTACTCTAACTTTAGACATGTTTTAAATAATTGAAACATTTTCCTGGTTTATCTAAATCTAATATAGATAACATTCAGATCGGAAGTATTAGCTACTACAAGTAAGTACGTCAACAAATCGTTTTTCTGAATTGTTTTCTTATCAACGAATTTTAAAGCTTAAAATCCGTTTGTATTATATTTTTAAGTATAATCAATATAATTATTATTATTATTATCTCGCTACATGTCTCCGCTTAGGCGCACCTTGTGTCGCTCCGCATCGGTGTCACTGCGGCGAAGCTGTCGACAGTCTCGGGCACCATGGCCTGTCCTGCTATAGGAGTGCAGGCCGCATAGCACGGCACGCCAGCATCAACGATATTATTCGTCGAGCCCTTGTCACCGCCGGCGTACCAGCGGTATTAGAACCAAACGGCTTGGTACGTGACGATGGGAAGAGACCAGATGGCATGACGTTGCTGCCTTGGAAGGTGGGTAGGCCTCTGGTGTGGGACGCAACGTGTGTCGACACCCTTGCGCCATCCCATGTTCCTAGCACGGCGGGCTGTGCTGGCGCCGCTGCTGCGGCTGCTGAGACCCTCAAGCGGCGCAAATACTGTAACCTTGTGGGCAACTACAGTTTTGAGCCGTTTGGGGTCGAAACGCTCGGGTCATGGGGCCCGAGTGCGCGTCACCTTTTTAAGGAAATTTCTCACCGACTGGTCGATACTTCACGTGACCAGAGGGCTGGCTTGTTCTTTGGCCAAAGAATTAGCATTGCCATTCAACGTGGCAATGCTGCCAGTCTTCTGGGCACTTTTCCGGATGACAGCGATGCGGACGAATACTTCGACGCCTGAGGGTCCCTTTGTTTTTATATCTATTAGTAAGTCCTTTTAGTTTTAGTTTTTTTTTGTTAGTTATTAATCCTATACATAAATAAATGAATATTATCTTCAGAAATGAATAACATATTATTAGGCAGCATTTATCAATATTATGAGAACTGCTATTGTTTTTCTAGGAACTGCTACTTTATCAAAATATATCCGTCTCTTGAAATATAAGGTGCCTTTCCTGTTTGTTCTTGTGTTACAATTTGCAGAATCAATCAGTAATGGTCTTAATCAAAATTGATTCTTTACTGCTGTAGAATTTTTTCATTTCATTATTGGTTATAATTAATGTTTTGGTTATATATTCATCGTTACCTATCTATATGTATACCTACTTAAATGAGTAGTTATTAAGTAGTACCACTATTTAACTACCGGAAACAATAAGTATTGTTTCCGGAAGATATATAATTCCAGTCAGTGATCCGGCTTGACATAAACCAGTTGTGAGTGCTCTTTAGCAAATAGCTATGCGACAAGTTCAATCAACTCAGTATATTCCCCCATGACTCAACTGGTTCTGAACACACAGCCCAATTCTAACAAATTGCTTCATTCAACACGTATCCCTGACTCGCTAAGTTTCGGATCCACTCCATTTATGCGGGCCACAGACGTTCAAGTAATTTGATCAAACATCAAATTGGCATGAATGTGTTTGGGAAAAATTGATCAAAATGAGTTGTCAAATAGCATGAAGACAGAGATTATGAATTTTCGTATATCTATCAAATTACTTGAACGTCTATGGTCCCGCATTAGGAATCCAGAGTGGCGAGTTTCTAACTATCGTGCATACTGTGTAAGTCTGAGACTAGATTCTAACCGGTCTAGTGCAATGATCACATCTACCTTGTGGTCGCTAACGACTCCTTTACCTTATTAACCCGTTGTCCCTTCTACATTTATTATAATATATATATAATACAGGAGAATGATGACATATTATATATATAAAATGTCATCATTCTCCTGCCCTTATCCCAATTTATTTGGGGTCGGCGCAACATGTCCCTTTCTTCCATACTTCTCTATAAGCCGTCATCTCGGTAGTCACCCCCTTTCTAACCATATCATCTTTCACACAGTCCATCCATCGTTTCTTTGGGTATTCCATTACCCTTATAGCCATCGACATTCATACCCAAAACTTTCCTCACAACATTTTCCTCAGTCCTTCGCATCACGTGCCCATACCATGACAACCGATTTCCCCAAAACTTTTCAGTCACTGGTGCCACTTTCAGACTTCCTCCTATGTACTCATTTCTTATTCTATCCATTCGTGTAACACCACACATCCCTCTTAACATTCTCATCTCAGCTGCATGCCTTTCATTCATCCCTTTTTTTCCCAACATTATACATACATATATCTTCCTTCTTATTAGTATACATAATGTAATTATATATGGTATCAGTTAATTCCAGTACCCTAATTGCGTAATTCACGATCAATCACAATCTGAATCATTTTGAAAGAGATTGCTAATCCATTGCTTCGTATGTTAGAAAAAAATCTGCTCAACAACGTTAATAACGCAATGAATGCTGTTGAACTGTCAAATGAAACCGTTTTGTCTTAATCATTTACCGAAAATGTGTTACACGATTAGATATAGTAAGATTCTATGAATTCCAGGCCAGGACATGTTTCAATCTATTATGTGCATATTTCCAAATGCATGATGGATCAGAATGATGTTAACCGCATACAGTTTCCAATCATTACTCTATTTCTTTACCCCGTGGGTTTCACCATCAACGTCATCATTGTTATCTTTATCACTACATAATGCCTAAGTGTTAAGCATAGGTGCACCTAATCAAATCAAATCATACTTCACCAAGAATCATAGTACTCTCTTATTAATCATAGTATAGGTATTTAATTTATTTCTGGCTGAAGAACCCTTGGTGCGTTGCTCCCCTTGCGCTTGCTTTTAGGATCCTTGATCGCGATCAATGTTCACACGTTTAAATATCTCTCATATCTATTAGACAACAACGATAACGGCGGTAAAGCACCCGCATGGTTGATGGTCGGTTTTAAAATCCTTGGTTGCCTGGAAGCAACTTATCACTTCCGCGATACCGTACAAATATTATAGCCATGAATCACTGTGTCGCAAGCCACACGTAGAAATAACTACCAAATTACACATTTTTAAGTCAATATTTAAAAATGTTTTTATATTTCCATTCAACTGAATTTCAAACCCAGGCAGAGTCATAATTTTTCAGGTGCTTGAAAAGACTAAGTGAAATGTTATCAATACACTTGGGTCCAGTGGTCTTTATCATACACTCATGAATTGAAATTACCTATAGGTAATTATGAAAACACTTGCATGTTGTGAAGCATTGTTATATCGATCGTTATCGATATTAACGTCAATATCGATTGTTTAAATAAATTGTTTGACGTCGTCTTCAACACCGCTTGACTCGACGATACCTATAGTTATAAAAATTAACCAAACTAACAAATAAACCAACAAACTCAGTTCCTCAGTTAGGATTAGCATTAGGATAAACTTATTTACAAGTAACAGTACCTGTGTCAAAACTGCATAGTCAGTATTTCTTCGCAATATTTTAATGAAAAAAAAAATGCCAACGAATTCAAAAGGAATTCACTTGACTAAACAAGAGGCTTGCTTAAACTTGAAGAATAATAAAAGGTACTTAAGTAAACAAAAGAGTTCCGCAACGACTTTTGTTGCACCTAATCACTCGACGTGTACAACTAGTGAAGTGTATTGTATCATAAATTCTGCAATACTCCCTGTATGACTGTATTTTAGGTACCTACTTATGTGCATGAAATGAATTACCTATATCAAAACTTCTTCGTGTAGGTACGTTCAAAAGTAAGTATAGTAAGTATACCTATTGCATTGTATCATTAATTCTGCAATACACTAGTATATGCCTGTTTGTGCATGAAATACATTGCCTATAACAAAACTTCTTTATATACTTAGTACACATGGCTAGGTTGTATACCTATTTGCTCAGGTGCCTCATAAAGTATACTGGGGCCGTAAAGATATTCTAAGTAGGCAAAAGATAAGCTTCATACAGCCAGTACATATATAATTACCTGAAAAACTTAAAAAGATAACACGAGCATTTTGCGCAGGATTAGAATCAAGGTTAGGTATTCGTTTTTCGAAAAGTATCCGTTGAATGTACCGGATGGAAGGACATCGACCAAGGTTTAGTAACGGGATCATTGTTAGGGAACTGGGTCAAGAACTCGAGACCGTCGCAGGCGCATCGCTAAGCAGTTCATACTTCACCAACTCAACTGTGAGCTATGTGGAAACGAGCACACAGTTACATCTAGAAGTATAACTTCATTTACATTATATTCATCAATAAAAACAAGTTATCTATCTTCATCTTCCACTCGGACTATTCGTTAGATCTACATTCAAACAATGTTTCTTTTCTCACTCACACGATATATTGATAGATAAGGACGAAACATGTTCAGCTGATTGTGAATTTGAACGTGCCAAACATTTAACCAACCTTCAATTGGCAGGTATTTTCCGCCAACACACCTAGGTACAACGCAAAAAAATACAAACGGCAGGTGGGTTTTCACTTACATAAACACGCAGACGTGCATAAACTGGTCCTTTCACTTGAAAAAAAAACTACTTTTGTTATACTCGATTTTACACACTAAATACTTTGGCACTGTTTATGATAGTATCACTATTGTGTTTATGTTTGAATATCACAGTATGTGCGCGCGTCGGTGTGGTGTTCGCGCATGCGCAGCGCTCCACGGCGCGTCTCTCACTGTAGTGTCGGTAACAGCGAGATCACTTCACTGGTAATGTCTTGTGACAAAACCTTTTGCTAGACAATAGTTCGGTTACAGCCTTTATTGCATCGCCCGCTATTGTATGACACTGGGAACGACAACAATCATCATCGTCTATGCGTTATAAAAACACTGATTCAATTTCAACTTCACATTTAAACCGACTGACGTCTAAACCGCCCCCTTTTACGCCAGATCCTATTAAACCAGGCTTTGAACGTAGATAAGTTATCTTTTATAGTAAAATTGTCGTCGATCTACGTTTAAATCATGCAGCAATGTACCGTGAGTCATTGAACACTGCTTAATTAGGTACTAAGAAATAGATTACTTTGGTGCTCGTTATTTGCATGTAGCATCTAATGAACACCTAAGTAATTAGTAGTAAGTAGGCAAAATATCTACATGAGCAATAAATTAATGACAGATAATGTTGATTCAAAAAACTAGTTTCATTCATAATTTCTGAATACACGAATTAGTCCAACACGTGTTACGTGGCGTTTAATAAATTACATAAGTAACTCCTTTCGCAGAAGTTGATTTGCTCTTATAATTTCTAATATTGATTCAATCCATGTATAATTTGCTTTCATGCAGCCAAGTGAACGTACGACACGATCACGTGACTGTGCAAGCGACTCCGGCGCAGGTTGTTTGCACAACTTGGAATCTGCGCTCACAAATCCACAACGGATATTACAAGATATTATTTTATATTCAATACCTCGAACCATTTTAACATAAACGATAGCAAAAGATGATGTTGATGTAATTACGGTAATTCTGATAATTTATAATTACCTACCAGATAATTATAAGCTAAACGCTTATTATGTTCGTAAATACCATTGTCATATTCTTAAAACCCATTAAGATCATTTTTAGATTAATTGTTAGGATAATAAATTAGTAGGAAGTGACCAAAATATGGTCTCTCGTCGTTCCATGAACGGCCCTGACTTACGAGCTGTAGGTCGTGGGTTCGAACCCAGGGACATGCACTTTACTGTGTGCACATTTAATCACCACTGCTGCTGCTCTCAAAACTGTGAGGAAACTGGCATGTCCTTAGTACCTACTACGAAAAATTTTGAAGACATGTGGCGTCCCCCAATCCATACTGTGTCCACGTGTTATATTTATAGGATATTATCTCTCATAGAGAAGCGGGAAGTTTAGAGTAATGAGACATTATATGATCAAACTTGGCGTCAGACAAACACAGTTAAAATGTCGTTAAAATGTCTAAAATTAGAAAACATAATTAATGTAAAAAGGGGACATCATAAGAAAATACAATCATAATTTCTAATAAAAATAAACGGAAGAAGAAATACCTACATGTTGAGTTACCTAATCGCTATAAAGTTAATCACAGTTATTTTCAATTTAATATCTTGTAACTAGTTTCTTTGAAACACAATACGGACTTAATATCACCAATATAATGAATAGGAAATAAAATCTGAGCTGAAATCAAAACGGATTGGAGATTGGGTTACTTACTTAGGTAATAAAAACTGTTACTGAACCACTTCTTTTGACAAACGTCTCTCGTGTTTTTGCTTCCATAAACCTCCGATTGTCTCTAACGAGACACAATAGAATTTTAATTTTTATCGACCTTTTAAAGGTCAATTAACAGTTGAGCGGCTATGTCTTCTTCTGTCAGATATCTCTGTCTTCTCAGCATAGAAACACTCCATACTTTACTATAGGGAGTGTTCCTTTACACAATCCGTCGTTCATTGATTCTTTTTTCTTCCATTTCCCATGACGTCAAAATCGTCGCTAAAATTGTCCCTTTTTCTTCCAAAAATGACGTATTAAAGTGAGTAAGCATTAATTACTACAAAGCCCCTGATTATCTTGTTCACAAATATTTCTATGACGTGACTAACATATAAACACAACAATTCATAATCAACCGAATTCTATTATTACTAAGGTGTATAATGAAATAACAGGTTTCGTTAATTACATTGAAAATCTCTTATCGTGTAAAAATGTTTAAATTCTAACAATACATTAAAAACCATGAATCAAAGATTACTTGGGTTAGTCATAGAGAAAGTGAATAAACAATGATTGGCAACCATATTTAAGTAGGGAATCGAATCGCAGCCCGTGAAATACTTATTATTACTGAGTAGAACCCGGTGGCCACCTGTGGTCTTCATCATCTGTTCCACTTCACCAAATGGTGCTTTCCGAGAGCAACTGCACGAGTTACTATAAAAAATACCGAAATCCTTATAAGTGTGCCTATAATATTTGATGAGTTCCCTCGATTTCTCCAGGATCCCATCATCAGATCGTGACCTGATGACAATGGAACCATTTCGGAAGTATATCCTTTCAAACAAAAAATAATTTTGCAAGTCCGTCTACCTTTAGATGAAGGAGCTACCTATACCTGGACATACATAAAAAAAAACGTCCGAATTGTAAACCTCCTCCTTTTAGAACTCGGTTAAAAATGATTAAACGGTTTATTCATAATATACTTGTGATTGTTTCAGCTATTATCTAAAATAAACCAAAATATCTATTTGTAGAAGGAATAATTATACCTAATCCTATTAACCATTTTAAGTCGTAACATGGGTAAATCTTCGCCTTCCTAGGATTTATTTTGGTGGAGATTTAGCCCAAAAAATCTACAATTCAGTAGCAAGTTCCAGTTCGTGAAAATAGTCCAGATCACATTGTCAATTTGTACCGAAACCGAAATCGACTTAAGAAGAATCTAGTCTGGGTCACAATTCACAAGTCACCCGATATATTCAGCCTTCAATAAAGAGGAAAATAATTAATTGAGGTCTTCATGCACGTGACTGAAATTCCATCCAGCCTGTTCTAGACAGTTCCTCTTTATAATCAAATGATAATCATCATCGGACACAAGCCGAGATTGCAACCAATACCTATCTATTACGGTCTACATTATTATCTCTATAGCTTGCATTTGAACAACTGATATCACTAACACCGAATTAACCCCAGCACAAATAAACAACAACTAGATCATTATTGTTTTTAATTATTAATTACACCTAGGTATTTATTTTATCTTCGTACTTTGTACTACTTTCGTGATCATGCGCAGTCTTAATTCGTGCTCTACAGGTGCTAGAATTTCTTGTGTTATTTATGTAACACCATACTTTTTGCAGTCAATGGCAAAAATGGCTATTCCTCTCTCTTTACATGTGAAACTAAAAATTTACTCTCTACTCTAAAATTTATATAACGCGAGTCAATTTTGACGTTCAAAAACTGATGATTCTCAGTCTAATTTGAATAAATGACTTTTGATTTTATTTTTGTAACCGATTCAATGCTGTATCTTCACAACAGTCAACACCCTAATTGCTTAACACACTTCCATCACAATCCGAGAGATTTGATGGATATTGCCAACCCATTGCTTCATATCTACAGGTTTGAAAAATATGTCTGCTCAACAACGTTATTAGCGTACAATATCTACCTCATGAAAATGGCTGAACTGTCAAAATAAAACTCATTGCGATCGATTGATAACAAGTGACAAATGACACAACCCACAGGACGGGCAACGGGCAACCATACTTTGGCACATTTTCATTGTTCTGTGCAACGCCTTGGGATAATATTCTGTAATGTATGCATGAAAACCCAAATAAATAAATTTAACCAGGAAAATAAAAAGAATAATATTACAGTACCAACTCCAAGAAGAATTCAAAAAGATATGAACATTATTTAACTAAAAAGTAAGGGTAACGAAGAAAATCATTTCGTTGATACAATCTATATAGGTAAAAAGAATCGAAAGTTCTTCATGATACATATAGGTACCTATTAATGTGTTATTAAAATATTCGCTTGGGAAAGACCCCAATATTTCCGTTGGGGAAACACAACAAGCTTACTTTAAGACTGTAAATTGTAGACATCACACGAATCACATACAGTTAACGAACTCGACATAATTATGTCAACTTATAAAAGCTATTGCGTTTAAAATAAACAAAAATACCTACAACAAAAAAGTTTCGCAACAGCGACCGAGTTGTTTTCGATTGAATTAAACAAACACACAACATATAAACGAAAACAAGGTGCCTAACCGGAATTTAGAAAAGATATTAAAATGGTGAACGCCTGTAAAAGGCACCTAATAAAATGCCAACTTTAGGTATGATGTTTTTTTACCATTTTTCAATTTAATTGCATTGTTGTCTGAAAGACAAAACAACATGTGTTTTGACTTGCTAAGATGTCAGTAGGATATGCTTTCGCATTGTTCTACTGAAATAAATAACGGTGGTCTTTATCTAGCCACGTCATATCATTTCGTGCGTACGCACACCTTCCAAAAGAGTTCAGTCATTTACCTATTTCGTAATCATATATTTTGCTAATTATGAAAAATATGATTAGGTGTGACGTAGTATGCCCTACGAAATGGGTTGTTATTAAGCTCTTCAAACCAGTCATTAGTGAGAATAATTTGCAATAAAGGAGATTTACCTTAGGTATATTAGGTCTGGCGAGATAGGGACGGATTGAAGAAGAGATCCCAACACTCGAAACTTTACGAAAACATCAGTAGAGTAATTTTACAAAAAAACAATTGTAAGAATATGACCACTATGGCTTCTACTACAATCCTACATGTTACTACGAATTGTTTTAATCCTTCTGATATAATAAATACAGGTAATAATACATTCTAATAAAAAACGTAGAAACGAATACATACTTACGTGCAAGAAAACGGTACCCACGTAAACAACCACATACATTTCCCGATAATTTCAGTTATCGAATCCGATAATCATGATAATTTATCGTATAATCAATTGCTCATAAAATTAATACTATCGATGATACACATCCGCATTAAAATACCAGATTTTTAGATAAGGAATGACTGATTGCAAATATATTTCTAGCTTGAAAACTATGCCAGACAGAATACCTATGACTACAGTCCGGCCCTTGACAGAATGAATTCTTGATACCTGTCAGTTTCATACGACCGAATATGTGTTTTGCGAATTTGATCCTAATTACTACTAGAAATTTTCCAACTCATCCTCTGCCTAGCCTTTTCCCAACTTGTTGTGGTCGGCTACCAGTCTAACCGGATGCAGCTGTATACCAGTATTTTACATGGAGCGACTGCCTATCGGACCTCCACAACCCAGTAACTGGGTAATAAGACCACCACCTTACCACGTTGAAGTCTTTACAGCTGTCACTAGAAATTTTCCTACTGACAGCTGTAAAGACTTCAAGGTGGATCTTCGAACCACTATTAACTTCGAAAACACCAACTGGCCGTACCTACATAATGAAAATGTTTAATTAAAGCATTGTTATATACCTAACACCAGATACTGTTAATCATGATTACGTATAGGTTTATAATTATATCAAATAATTCTTCAAGAATGTGAAGCCGATCAGTAGAATGTGATTGGTCGGTTTTTAGTACCTAAGTAAACTAGAACCTTCTAGCTTATTTTTTGTTACTTATAAAGGAGAAACGCGTTATATTTCACGTTAACACCTTCCAACCTTCACGGTGATTCTTCGCAGCGGTTCAAGTGAACCTGCGGGGTACATAGTTGCGTAACACACATAGTAGCAATGACTTTCATTTTGGCAGTTCAACAACAACAACAACGTTGTTTGCGTACTTAAGCAGGCAAATTTTTAGAACATGATGCAATATCCTTCAAAAAGGAAAAAAAAACCGGCCAAGTGCGATTTGGACTCGCGCAAGAGTTCCGTTATGTATAAAAACGACATAAAAATCACGTTTGTTGTATGGGAGCCCCCTTAAATATTTATTTTATTCTTTTTTTTTGTATTTTTTGTTATAGCGGCAACAGATATACATCATATGTGAAAATTTCAATTGTCTAACTATCACGGTTCATGAGATACAGCTTGGTAACAGACAGACAGACGGACGGACAGCGGAGTCTTAGTAATAGGGTCCCGTTTTACCCTTTGGGTACGGAACCCTAAATAAGTATGTTTCGCAATTAGGGTGCGGAAAGGCTTAATGGCATCGATGAGTTTCATTTTAGCATATTCTGGGAAAAGAAAAACAATCAAATCAACCCATGTGCCGTTGCTGACCGGCTCCGCTGCTAACTGAAAGTGGAAGACATGCCGATGGATCTACTTAATGAACGACTTATTCGTCCACACCCTTTCATAATTCTTTTTTTCATAAAATTCGACACAACTTTAACCAGTATCAACACTTGTTCATCTTTATCCGTTTGTATCTTATACCAAGAAAACAGTTAGAAGAGTTCTACGTTGCGAAACGTTCATCTATTAACCGCAATAGCCGGTTGACACTGTTTGTTAGCTGATGGATGAGAAAATGTGTGCACTTGGTAAACATTAGGAGAGGAGTACTGCTATCTTAAACGATGTTAGGCGTAGGTAGGCCCCTGGCATGATGGCGGCCCACTTAAAGTGGGCCACTTTCCTGGCACTAGAGCGCACCGGATGTCGAAAGCTGTGTCGAAAGTTGATGCGATGTCGCCATACCTGCCTCCGTTTCCGAACTAGATGGAACTACACGCGCCATTTACGCGCTGTAAGTTTCTTGTCTATAATAGAACTGCAGCAAAAAAATGCACTTGCATCGTGTGACAGGGTTTAGACGGTGTAACTTTTATTGTTGCTTCAACTTATGTTATGCCACAAGCAATTAAATCGTACCGTGTCAATCAGGCTTAAATCATAAATGTTTCTGTGCTATAAAATATTCATAAACTTTAGTTTTAAGCTTATTTTTAAACAGAAAATATTATTTTAAGATATGACTGCGGTGGTGTATTACGATAAATATTCAACGCGAATTTACCGTGTTTAGGTATATAGTGACCGTGTTTATGTAAGTATATTGATTGAAAATTGCAAAACCCACACAAAGAAAATATATAGGTACCTACATTATTATTATTAGAGCCAAAGAATTCAACGCAATAGATTTGATTGATTCAAGGATCTCGCTATTTACAGTCGGATAACTTATTAAAATGGACACAGTCATGGTAATAAACTTGTTATAGCCGGTAATTTATTTTTTACCGTGATTTGAGACATCACGCATTCACGCATTTGTGACAACAAAAATTGCCCTACTAGACTGATTGAAAAATAATAAATTTTAAATGAGAGTGGTTTGTGGCGAATTGCATTTGAAACCTGCATCTTTGTAATGAAATGTACCACAGCAACGGAAATTACCTACTTGTTATGCAAATTGACACCCTACTACAATTTGCCGTGTTATAGGTAGCCATTTTATACAACTATCAATGAATGGGAGTTACATTGTTATTTCACTGTCAAGATGAACAGGCACAGGTGTACACCCCGGTTCAAACTTATGGCGGCTCGGAACATGAAGCGAGCAGTTGCGCAGTAATGAATTCATGAATCAGTGGGGGTGAGGGGCAGCGAGTAGCGCACTTCCGAGGTTTGAATCGAACTCTACCTACCTACAATGTAGGTACCCAACCGGCATTTCGCTGTAATAGGAAGCGAGCCTATTGCCATCATACGGGGCCATAAACCCCATTGCCATAACCATAAACCCCATTGCCATAAACCCCAGTAACACTTTGCCCGATATGGGCATAGAACCCTGGACCTCAAGTTGTTTAGGCAATTTCCTTTAAAATTAATTGCCTGTCTTTGGTACTTATACCTACCTCATTAGAAACAGCACTGATGCAAGTATGAAAGCCGAGTCGTCAAGTGAAGTGAACGTAACATCAAAGGATAGTAATAAAAATACTGATAAGCTAAAACATTGAAGTATAGAGATTGCTCTTGTGATTAGATGTTATTTTATATTTGCCGGCCAATATACTGGCTGTCTTGTTAGGTATAATTAAATTTTCTTTTATGTTTTATAGCTTGGCAATAAAGGTTGTGCTTCGCAGAATATTTTATCTAAGAGTACCTACATAGATAGAGGTAGCAAAGAAACTATTGTATGCAATCACAACGAAATATTCTCAATTTTCTCTGACCAAACAACCCGACCCTGTATCGATAGCCCATAATTATGATGTTGGTCCCGTCTCAGTCTCAGGACAGAGATTCAGGTATCCGAAGATTCAGGTCCAAATACGATAAGTGGTCCCTGAGTATATACAATAAACACAATAGCTTTCATTTCAACCACATCCTTCTCGTCGGTCAGGATTTGAGAGGAGTATTTTCCATGCATAGTTGAATGTCTAAGTGAAAGTCTATAATGATTAATCCTCCATGTGCCTCTACCCTGAGTTATCCGTGCAACTTAGAAGTAAGTAACACAATAACACGCCTATAATCCCTGAAGGGTCTGTACCTATAGTACACCCACATTTCACAAGTTATATTATATTTAAGACTCATGTAGGTAATAGGGAGCGAGCCTATTACCAACAACCGAGCACAAATCTAGACTTAGGGCCTGAGAAATCCTGAGAAATTCCTAGTGGAAAAACCTAATAACTCTGCCTGCCTTCGGAATTGAAACCAGTACCTCAATATGAGCAGTAGTGCTTGCGACCACTAGACCAATGAGGCAGTCAACTCATAAGTAGGTACTGATATTTTATTGCATCATTTATAGCCCTACCTACATAAGGCTCGAAGTGCAGCATATTATGCGGTGTACTTACTGTTCTTGACCTTGTGTGGCCTCTACTAGGGGTGAGGCGTATTTATCGTAGCAGATAGAAATAACAGATATTAAAAAATAACCAATAACAATTATTCCTTTTTTTTTTTTTGAGGGTGGAAGTCATCCAATGATTTCTCCCGCTCTGGGTGGAGCGGAAGGGCGTGTCAGACTTTTACTGACTAAAACCCACCCGTGTTCATTCAGTTGCCTGTTGCCAAGGTCCCGGTATCCCTTTCGGACTAACCCGCAACCCTGGCAGGCATCGGTCCTAGCGGACCCCGCCAATTGTGCTGACATCTCTTTGAGGCGCGCGTGGAATACGACGCGCCATCAACCCGGGCCTGGTCCTAATCGGACGGCGAGCTACCCATTGCTCGCCGCCCGCAAGCCCGCGCCTATGGTGGCCGGGAATCCGCCTGGGATTCCCGACGCCCAGGGCGTCTCCAGCGGCGGTGGTTAGGGGCGTGAGGGCGCAGACTTTGCCTCTCCCTCACGCGTTCCACCTCCTCCTTCGCGAGCATTACTGCTTCGCAGAAGGAGGTGACTGCTTCCCAATTGCTTAACAATTGTTCCTAACAATAAAACATACCTGTTACTTAAAATAACAGATCTCACTGATCCTCACTGAGATCAAGACTGTTCCCGCGGCTGTTAGTGTTAAAACTTCGGATGCGATTTTTCGCTTTAAACGAAAAGAAGATATTCAATTGAGATTTAAATACGTATTTATCATCCGTACAAAAATAACAGGCTGTTATTTAATAACATATATTTGGATCTGTTACTTTTTTGTAACAGTAACAGTGATAACAGATATCGTGTGTAACCTGTTACAACCCATCTCTAGCCTCTAGCCTCTACAACTTGGTCTTTACAGTCTTGACCGTCATGTTATGTGCTTACGTAGCGCTAATCACCTACTAGTAAGTACCTTTTATTGGAAAATATCTTCATAAAACTGCACTGCGTCTGAGCATTAAATATGGAAAAT
Source organism: Lithophane socia (assembly GCA_947522985.1). Lineage (NCBI taxonomy): Eukaryota > Metazoa > Arthropoda > Insecta > Lepidoptera > Noctuidae > Lithophane > Lithophane socia. Next base: position 9,299,084 of record OX383258.1, on the reverse strand, counting down.
GTAAAAATCAAACAAGTATATTGTTTGATTTTTAATATGCATTTGGATAAATAAATTAAACACCTTATTATTTTATGATCTAATCAAATAAAATATTTACAATAATGAGACTCTAATTATATAAAATAAATCCGTAATTCAATGAAACTTGTTCGCTACGTAGTCGCAGATTCGCAGCGCACAGTGACGCGACAGTCGGCGTCGTACCAGGCACGGCGCACGCGCACACAACACACCACAGAAATAAAAACCAAACACAATCGCTGGACATCACAATCCGAGCTAGAATGCTTCACGAAGAAAAAACCTTTGTTCGCATGGGAACACAACAAATTGCACACAAGTTACGTAGTTAACTTTAACAAAGTAATATTTAGGACACGCTTTTGCCCCCGTCTTCAACCGCGTGAAGGTCGAAAATTATCCCAAAGGAATAATCGAAAAATAAAAAATCTGATGTCCGATCATGTTCTATCGGTGTGCCATATATATCCAAATTCGTTCAGACACAAGAACAGCTTCGCATTTATAATGATTACCTAGCCTAGTAGGGGTTAGTATAGATTCCGTAAAAAGAAATTAAGAGTAAAAACCCGATACTGTTTTCTGTAATTTCGTTGTTATTTGGTAGCAAACAAGCAGACGATACGAGCCACCTGGGGGCCAAGTCTAATTAACAAACTAATTTACAAACGTGTCAGTGGTCCCGCAATGATGAGTTTTTGACAGATTTTGTATGGCATATCTGTCAAAATTAGTAGACTTGGCCCCCTGATAGTGAGTGGCCGCGCCATCTCGCCATCCTAATGGCATAGCGATACGTTGCCATATCAATGACAAAGCTAAAATGTAAGTATATCATTAAAATCATTATGCTTGTAATCACAGCTACGTGCACCCATACCCATAAACACAGCACACAGCAGCCAAGTGCGTGACAGACCACGCACAATGAAGGGTTCCGTAGTTGGGATGAATTTATCCCAAATTGTAGTTGAAAAACAAATGTTCTCCCGCATATCAATATACTTTACGGTCGGCAGAAATAGGTACGGTTAATATCTTCCCCGTGGGGCTACGTTATTTTTTTTAAAGACGGGAAATCATCAAATGGCTTCTCCCGCTCTGCGTGTCAGACTTTTACTGACTAAAATCCACCCGTATTCCTTCAGTTGCCTGTTATTGCCAAGGGCCCCCGTATCCCTTTCGGACTCTCCCGCAACCCTGCCAGGTAGAGCTATGCTAAGCAAATTGATTATGGCATGCCCCGAACCAAGCGGCGGTAAGTTATTTATTTATTTATTTAAACTTTTCGCACAAAAAATGGTACAAAGGCGGACTTAATGCCTGAGGCATTCTCTACCAGTCAACCAAGGGTGGTGAAGAGATTAGATGGCAGGTGCTCTAATTGAGAGGAACAAAGAGAAAAAATATATAATATATCGTATTGCATTATAGATAAAACAGGTTTACAGTACATAAATAAGCTATAAACTTATGATACATATACTTACATACACATTTACTATAATAAATACTATATATATATATATATAAAACATACAAATTCAAGGGAGAGAGGTGATGACATGACTCTACTCTATTTATTTTGAAAAAAAACTCCGCAGTTTCCGCTTAAATGCATAACGACTGGTGGCCGTCCTGATATCAAGAGGAAGCGCATTCCAAAGAAGAATGGACAAAGTCAGAAGTATGAGAAGGACAGAGTAGGAGAAGATTGTTTGTTGTTGTTTATGGTGGAGATTCTGGGGCGAACGGTAGCTACAACACCCCATGATCAGTCCTCTACTGGAAATATTACGGTATTGTATATGTTGCGTATTGTTATATTATGATGCAAGCACGCGACGAAAACATCATGGGTCCTAATAAAAGGTACTTTTTCATACCTACTGAAATTATCAAAATATCAAAGCCCCCAACTACTTAGCTAAGTAAAATATTCAAAATACAGCAAAAAGATAAGAAGTACGTATGTAAATCCCATAATCCTTAATCCGCTTTGCGAAGGAACTGTTAAACTCTTATCAAAAATAGGGTAAGTCCCCTCGACCTAGAAAGTTTCACGATAAGTTGCAAGGTCATAATAAACGGGTCAAGTGCGTGTCGGACCACGCACACCCTTCATTGTGCGTGGTCCGACACGCACACCCTTCATTGTGCGTGGTCTGACACGCACACCCTTCATTGTGCGCGGTCCGACACGCACACCCTTCATTGTGCGCGGTCCGACACGCACACCCTTCATTGTGCGCGGTCCGACACGCACACCCTTCATTGTGCGTGGTCCGACATGCACACCCTTCATTGTGCGTGGTCCGACACGCACACCCTTCATTGTGCGCGGTCCGACACGCACACCCTTCATTGTGCGTGGTCCGACACGCACACCCTTCATTGTGCGCGGTCCGACACGCACACCCTTCATTGTGCGTGGTCCGACATGCACACCCTTCATTGTGCGTGGTCCGACATGCACACCCTTCATTGTGCGTGGTCCGACACGCACACCCTTCATTGTGCGCGGTCCGACACGCACACCCTTCATTGTGCGTGGTCCGACACGCAAACCCTTCATTGTGCGCGGTCCGACACGCACACCCTTCATTGTGCGCGGTCCGACACGCACACCCTTCATTGTGCGCGGTCCGACAAGCACTTGTCCCGTTCCTTAGTTGGGATGAATTTGTGCCAAAAACAAACATAACATTGTAGTGGAAAACATTTTCTCCCATACATATTATTATTATCGATACAAACTTCACGGTTAATTCTACAACTGTGTAAGTTTTAAATCGCAAAAAAATTTTTTTTTTTATGTGGTAAATCTACAAAGTAACGATTTTCGAACTTTTTCCTTCACTTCTGCGCATGATATCTCGCGCATTGAGCACACAGCCTTGCGAACTAATAATGATAGGACGTTTTCGTGTGCATATTAAAATGAAATTCCTTCGGGTAATAAAGGTGTGTGTCATATTTTGTTATGTTATGTTATACAATTCATAATTGGTAAATTAGAGTCACAGGAAGGTCAGTGTTACGTTTGTCTATGTTATCCATAAAAGCGGTTTTCATGTTTAATTATAAATGAGTTTATTTTATTGCTACATATATAACCTTAACACCACGCCTGAATTCCCCGAATTGTTATGCAGAGGTGTAACTATAGTCCACATTCACATTTCGCTAAGTAGGGGAGAGGTGTGTCAATAGTTACAGGGAGGCAATTGTAACATATGTTGTTTCAGGACATCTATTGACGAGTAGCGGTAGCTCTTGGTGACAATCGAAGCTTTATTTGGTGCTGTTTTACCGAACGAACTTAGAGCTAAAACAGTTTACGCATGCGCTCTCAATACATGAAAGTTTGAAATCTTTCAAGTTCAGTAAGATTATTGTTCGGCACGGTTTTTCTTATTAAAATAAAATTAGAGAGTTTTTTATAGTTCAATGGTGATTTTCGGATAAGTTAACATCCAATCTATACGTGTAGGTATGTGAGTTGTTCAAATTTACCATAGATTTTTGTTAAATAAGTTTTCATTGCAAAATGGCGGCAGTGGTGTAAAAGTAACACACAGAGGAAAATATAAATGAAGACACAGACGAAGACGACAATTATTGTATAGTCTGTTTTTAACATTATAAAACCAGTAGAGAAGATTGGTTGCAATGCACAGACTGCCATAAATGGGCACACTCCAGCTGTGCAAATAATGATCTATTTTTTGGTTTAAACTGTTTGTCGGAATGACTGTTATTGATTTTTATTATTTTTTAAGGGTTTTAAGTTTTTTTTAGGTATTTAGCGTGAGCTGCTGACAAGATTTTGTTAGAGGTATTGTTTTATTGTTGACAATTTCTTTATGTTACAATTGGCTCTCATTGCTGTTACAATTGACTCTCTCGGTGTAGCAATTGTAACACTGTTGACTGATCTCATTATGTGCCATTTTATAGAATTTTATCGATATTTTTGTTACTTTCTGTATTGGATTTTATAATTAGATAACTCAACTATAATGTGACCAAAAATGATTGCGCTGTGATTTTTAATTAAAATATTATTAACGATTGATTTTTTTTTGTTACGATTGACACACCTCTCCCCTACCTACTTATATTTAAATTCCATGTAATACGGACCACTACTGTACCTATTTAACCTTAATTTAATACCTAACTGGGTAGGTTCTAAAGATACCGATAAGTTACTAACTAGTAAATAAATAACTAAACTACTAAATAAATAAATAGTATAACAAACAACAGGCACACAAGGAATTGTTCAATGATAAAATGTCCATAATAGTAATAAATTAATGTCGTCTATATATCGTGCTATACCTATGTAGTAAGGTATTGTACACAATAAAACACTAACATAATAAAATAAATCTGATAAATGCTTTATTCCACATAAACTAGATATACAATACTGCATTATAATTATAAATCTAAATACGCGTTGTAACTTGGATTATTTATTTTTATGTACCTAAGCTATGTCACGTTAAATAATGGCTAAGATAATAAAAATACCTTGTAAGAAGAAATAAACTTAAAAATTATATAGTGGAATGAAGTGTTACACAATTTGGTAAAAGAATTCATTGTTAAATAAAAGACTTTGAACATTCTCAAGTCTGGTAAACTTTGACTCACAATCGCAATAGCTTTCATTTTGACAATTCAACATTTTCAAAAAGCCTGCTACAGTGAGTCAATCGAAATGAAAATTATAGGATCAAAATACTAAATACATTTTTAATAATGTCGAAGTTAATGTGATTGCGAGTGTATTACCAAAAAGTCTCCGTGTTCCATCGAGATATAAGTACTAACGTTAGTACTTATATCTCGATGCCGTGTTCATGGTAAATCAAAATTGTTGCACGACATTGTTGATGCCACATGTTTATATGCTGTTGAAAATAGGTAGCTCTAGCTAGCAACACAACTTTCATATTAAGCAACAATATCGCGCAACGTTTATTTACTTACTATGAATACGAGACTTGCACACTCTGTTTCGTTTTAAGATGCAGTTCGTTTCGTTCACCGGTATCCCTTGTGGTACTTGTATGACAAATACGCGTCCACGCCATGAAGGATCCCAACCACCACGCCGATGTACTGGAAACATAAATAACAAACACATTATTTATAGCCCTCCATAAAACATAAAATAAAACACGAAAAGGTAATAAACTTTTTGTGTCGTTAGGATTATAGTAGGTTAAAGAAATTAACGATAAAGAAATGCGCTTTGTCCACGCTTTGTCCACGTCTGACGTCACACTCTCATGTCACAAGTCTGCTGGAAAAATCATACACCCGGTTTCTGATTTGAGAAAAGTAGCATAACTCAACTGATTATTAAAAAACGCAAATACATAAGTATGCGCTTTTAAAATCGAATATCGTTTCTGAATTAAGATTTTTTTAACTCTTATCAAGACTGGAACGTGTTTGCATTGATCAGGAATACTCAAGTAAATGATCAGTTGATTATGGTTTAACGAAATTTGATTTTAAAAGCGCATACTTATGTTTTTGAGAATAATCTGTTGAGATTTGCTACTTTTCTCAGATCAGAAACCGGGTGTAACACCCGGTTTTTATACCTGTGAGCTTATTAAGTGGTGTGCTCTATTAGGTACCTATCTTTATCTAGGTAATTTTGCCTAAGTGCAAAGGTAAACGTAAGCAAAAAATCAAGGAGAAATAAAACAAGTAGGTATCGTTACAAAGTCTAAAAACAAGACCAAATATAAGTACCTACTGTACGTACGTATTATCTATTTAACATGCAACCTATGATTAATTCTGATTATTTTGTTTTTAAATACGAAAGTGAGTGTATTTGTCCCACTTTCACGGCTCGTCATCGAACTTATCGCGCTGTACATACAAAATGAATCAGGCAGCCTAAAAAAGTTGCTGATTTTGTTGTTTTACATAACCTCTGTTTAATGCTGTTATAACCTTAATTAAAGCAAATACCTACAATTACAAGTAATGCAAAGAGGAAGCAGCAAAAATGTAGGAGTATCCAACCGCGGAAAAAGTAGAACTCAAAATGCATCCAATTATTACCAAACAACCGTCAAATAAATAATCTATCACTACTTACATAATTATAAAAAAAGTCCTCCGCCGCCTCTGTCTGTCTGTCTGTTCGCGATAAGCTCAAATACTACTGCACCGATTTTCATGCTGTTTTCACCAACGGACAGAGTGGTTCGCGAGGAAGGTTTTAGTATATAATAACCGAAACCCACGCAGGCGAAGCCGCGGGCATCAGTTAGTACCCGCCCGCGGCTTCGCGGCTTCGCCCGGACTTTATTTTATAATATGTAGTGATATCAGTGTCTAAATGCTTTAGTTTAATAGGTGCATTATGTTTAATATCTTCATTGGTAATAAACTACTTACGTATTTAACTACGAGCCTACGAATAAGTATACAGGGGGCCAAGTCTACTAATTTACAAACGTGTCAGTGGTCTCACAATGATCAGTTTTTGACAGATATGCCATACAAAATTTGTCAAAAACTCATAATTGTGAGACCACTGACACGTTTGTAAAGGATGGTGGGCGAAAGTGGTCCCAGCACGGCCAGCCAGTACGTGTGCATTACTTAAAAGAGCAGATTAAACTGAACATTTTTTACTATGACACCATCAAAATCTGTCCCGGAGGAACCGAGCTACGTGCATCTAAAGTATTTTTCTCTGTCCGCGGCTTAGCTCAAACACTGTTAGTACTAGACAGCTGTTATCTGGCATGGATAGACATATTAATCACGCCGACAAAGCGGTAATATAAAATCGAAAAAATTATCTTTTTTTAGGGTACCTCCCCTACAAGTAAAGTGGGGATGGTGTTTTTTTTTTCTTCTCTATCCCATGGTGTGGGGTGTCGTTGGAAAGGCCGTTTAAAAATATTGTGAGTCTGTGAAAACCATTTTCGGATTCAGGGATCCGTTTATAAAATATTAAGCTTTTAAGTGCTATCTGAGTGGGCGAGGGTGGTCCCAGCACGGCCAGCCAGTACGTGTGCATTACTTAAAAGAGCAGATTAAACTGAACATTTTTTACTATGACACCATCAAAATCTGTCCCGGAGGAACCGAGCTACGTGCATCTAAAGTATTTTTCTCTGTCCGCGGCTTAGCTAAAACACTGTTAGTACTAGACAGCTGTTATCTGGCATGGATAGACATATTAATCACGCCGACAAAGCGGTAATATAAAATCGAAAAAAATATCTTTTTTTAGGGTACCTCCCCTACAAGTAAAGTGGGGATGGTGTTTTTTTTCTTCTCTATCCCATGGTGTGGGGTGTCGTTGGAAAGGCCGTTTGAAAATATTGTGAGTCTGTGAAAACCATTTTCGGATTCAGGGATCCGTTTACGAAATATTCAGCTTTTAAGTGCTATCTGAGTGGGCGAGAGTGGTCCCAGCACGGCCAGCCACCACGTGTGAATTACATAAAAGGGCAGATAACACTGAACATTTTATACTATGACACCATTAAAATCTGTCCCGGAGGAACCGAGCTACATGCATCTGAAGTATTTTTCATATAATTAATATCACACCTAACCTAACCTAACTTATTCAGCACGGCCAGCCAGTACGTGTGCATTACTTAAAAGAGCAGATTAAACTGAACATTTTTTACTATGACACCATCAAAATCTGTCCCGGAGGAACCGAGCTACGTGCATCTAAAGTATTTTTCTCTGTCCGCGGCTTAGCTCAAACACTGTTAGTACTAGACAGCTGTTATCTGGCATGGATAGACATATTAATCACGCCGACAAAGCGGTAATATAAAATCGAAAAAATTATCTCTTTTTAGGGTACCTCCCCTACAAGTAAAGTGGGGATGGTGTTTTTTTCTTCTCTATCCCATGGTGTGGGGTGTCGTTGGAAAGGCCGTTTGAAAATATTGTGAGTCTGTGAAAACCATTTTCGGATTCAGGGATCCGTTTACGAAATATTAAGCTTTTAAGTGCTATCTGAGTGGGCGAGGGTGGTCCCAGCACGGCCAGCCACTACGTGTGAATTACTTAAAAGAGCAGATTAAACTGAACATTTTTTACTATGACACCATCAAAATCTGTCCCGGAGGAACCGAGCTACGTGCATCTAAAGTATTTTTCTCTTTCCGCGGCTTAGCTCAAACACTGTTAGTACTAGACAGCTGTTATCTGGCATGGATAGACATATTAATCACGCTGACAAAGCAGTAATATAAAATCACGAAAATCATCTTTTTTTAGGGTACCTCCCCTACAAGTAAAGTGGGGATGGTGTTTTTTTTTCTTCTCTATCCCATGGTGTGGGGTGTCGTTGGAAAGGCCGTTTGAAAATATTGTGAGTCTGTGAAAACCATTTTCGGATTCAGGGATCCGTTTACGAAATATTCAGCTTTTAAGTGCTATCTGAGTGGGCGAGAGTGGTCCCAGCACGGCCAGCCACCACGTGTGAATTACATAAAAGGGCAGATAACACTGAACATTTTATACTATGACACCATTAAAATCTGTACCGGAGGAACCGAGCTACATGCATCTGAAGTATTTTTCATATAATTAATATCACACCTAACCTAACCTAACTTATTCAGCACGGCCAGCCAGTACGTGTGCATTACTTAAAAGAGCAGATTAAACTGAACATTTTTTACTATGACACCATCAAAATCCGTCCCGGAGGAACCGAGCTACGTGCATCTAAAGTATTTTTCTCTTTCCGCGGCTTAGCTCAAACACTGTTAGTACTAGACAGCTGTTATCTGGCATGGATAGACATATTAATCACGCCGACAAAGCGGTAATATAAAATCGAAAAAATTATCTTTTTTTAGGGTACCTCCCCTACAAGTAAAGTGGGGATGGTGTTTTTTTTCTTCTCTATCCCATGGTGTGGGGTGTCGTTGGAAAGGCCGTTTGAAAATATTGTGAGTCTGTGAAAACCATTTTCGGATTCAGGGATCCGTTTATGAAATATTCAGCTTTTAAGTGCTATCTGAGTGGGCGAGAGTGGTCCCAGCACGGCCAGCCACCACGTGTGAATTACATGAAAGGGCAGATAACACTGAACATTTTATACTATGACACCATTAAAATCTGTCCCGGAGGAACCGAGCTACATGCATCTGAAGTATTTTTCATATAATTAATATCACACCTAACCTAACCTTACTTATTCAGCATGGCCAGCCAGTACGTGTGCATTACTTAAAAGAGCAGATTAAACTGAACATTTTTTACTATGACACCATCAAAATCTGTCCCGGAGGAACCGAGCTACGTGCATCTAAAGTATTTTTCTCTGTCCGCGGCTTAGCTCAAACACTGTTAGTACTAGACAGCTGTTATCTGGCATGGATAGACATATTAATCACGCCGACAAAGCGGTAATATAAAATCGAAAAAATTATCTCTTTTTAGGGTACCTCCCCTACAAGTAAAGTGGGGATGGTGTTTTTTTTCTTCTCTATCCCATGGTGTGGGGTGTCGTTGGAAAGGCCGTTTGAAAATATTGTGAGTCTGTGAAAACCATTTTCGGATTCAGGGATCCGTTTATGAAATATTAAGCTTTTAAGTGCTATCTGAGTGGGCGAGAGTGGTCCCAGCACGGCCAGCCACTACGTGTGAATTACTTAAAAGAGCAGATTAAACTGAACATTTTTTACTATGACACCATCAAAATCTGTCCCGGAGGAACCGAGCTACGTGCATCTAAAGTATTTTTCTCTGTCCGCGGCTTAGCTCAAACACTGTTAGTACTAGACAGCCGTTATCTGGCATGGATAGACATATTAATCACGCCGACAAAGCGGTAATATAAAATCGAAAAAATTATCTTTTTTTAGGGTACCTCCCCTACAAGTAAAGTGGGGATGGTGTTTTTTTTTCTTCTCTATCCCATGGTGTGGGGTGTCGTTGGAAAGGCCCTTTTAAAATATTGTGAGTCTGTCAAAACCATTTTCGGATTCAGGGATCCGTTTACGAAATATTAAGCTTTTAAGTGCTATCTGAGTGGGCGAGAGCGGTCCCAGCACGGCCAGCCATGGCGTGGGCGTGGTGGAGAATGTGTTTTTTAACTATAATGTTAAACTTGTTCCTAGGATAAATTCATACCAACTCCTGCCTACTGAAGCCTTCATTGCGCGTGGTCCGACACGCGCTTGGCCGTTTTTAATCGAATGATTTAATAATACTAAAAAGCTGATAAAACAATGTAACATTCGGAAAAACATTGAAAAATACATGGACACAAGCTTCGCGTTCACAAGTTTCCTTTCCAACATGAGCTAGCGTTGAGTCCGTCACCCCTGGACCCATTTAGGGGGGCTGGAAGAGGGCGTTATCCGCCCTCCGCCGACGCCCGGTGCACCTGCTGCGGGCCGGGTGAGTGGACGAGATAACCTGAACCTAACCTGACCTAACATTGTCAGAACTGAATAACCCTAGGACAGATTTTGATGTGCCTTGACCTGAGTAAAGGGAGAAGTAATGTCTTCAAAACTACAGTGGTTTTGTCTGTGGCTGTCGTGGGACCAGCTCCCATATATTCTTGACTACCGGCCGTCAGGTCAGCCGCCCAGATCGGCGCCCCGTAAAGAACCATCGACCGCACGATCCCCACGTAGAGCCGCCTACAAGCGGCGCTTCCCGAGCCAGGCCTCGGGTAACCTAACCTAACCTTTTTTTTTATGTTCCCGGGGTGGAAAATCCTCATGGATGTCCTCCGCCATGGGGCGGGCGGAGGGGCCTATATATTTTAAAGCGGTCTGTCAGAGTAGTAAGAGTCTTACTGACTAAAAACCACCTCGGTGTTCCTTTCTCACACTTGCACCGGGGATCATGGGAACTAGTGCGCCTTCCACAATCCTCGGCTAGTGCCGGCCCGCGTCTGCGGGGGGGGTGAGGTGTACTCCCTCCACAACGCCAATAGGGGCGCGCGCGGAACACTATGCGCCACCGCCTCGGGTCCAGTTATACGGGGGGGGGGGCGACAGACGTCCCCAAGTCCGCCGTCCCTCTGGACCCGTTTAGTGGGGCTGGTAGAGGGCGTTCTCCGACCTCCGCCGACGACCGGAACGTCTGCTGCGGGTCGGGAGAGTGGTCTCGACCTCCCTCAACCTCTCCACAGCCTCCTCCTGTGAGATGACCGTTTCACAGAAGGAGATCACCGTATCCCACGACTCTGCGCTCCCTAGCATCGCGCTAGCGACGGCCGGCAGGTCGGTTCCCACTTCTGTCACAATAGGTCTAACCTAACCTAACCTGACCAAACCTAACCTAACCTGACCTAACATTGTCAGAACTGAATAACCCTGGGACAGATTTTGATGAGCCTTGGCCTGAGTAAAGGGAGAAGTAATGTCTTCAAAACTACAGTGGTTTTATCTGTGGGCGTCGTGGGACCAGCTCCCATATATTCTTGCCCACCATCCTTAATAGACTTGGCCCCCTGGAATCCAGACTGGCTCGAAAGTGCGCGAAAACTGGAACTAAACCAGCATCGTGTAATCCCGTCTTGGACTTAAATAGTTAAGCAAAGACTTACATAGACAGCTGTCATAGACTAATTATAGACTTACATAGACCGCTGTCATGGCGGGGTAGGCGGCGTACATGTTGACGAGCGCGTACCGCGGGTACAGGTAGATGTTCACCGCTACGCCCATGTAGGATGATGCTGACAGGTATAGGAAACACGCCACCGCGTTGAATAGACATTCCTGCAATATTAACATAAACGAAACAGATTATAGCACTATAAGTTTCATATGGCACTCGTTACCCAAAGGAAAACCGGAACAGAGTGTTAGGTTTCCACAATGTGAAGTTTTTACCGTAGCCTTTAGACACCTTTAACGGTTTGCTGTCTCATTTATGGCAAAACACTGTCAATACTTGGTGGGAGCCAAAAATCTCTTTCCCGAAGATTGCTGATTAATTTAAATTGGTTTGTTGGTTCGACAAAATACATTTTTTTTATTCATGGGTCATTATTGAATATCCTATTGCCAAAAGCCATACTTATCAATTTATTCTTTAATGGCAAATTGTATCCATGCTTCTTGTTGCAGCAGAATGTTATGTAGGAGGTACAAACTCAAACTAGGACATAAACCACCATCATTCATCATCATTTCAGCCCAAAGACGGCCACTGCTGGACATAGGCCTCCCCCGAGCACCGCCACTTTGACGGGTTTTGTGTTCATCTAGCGGATTCCTGCGGCCTTCACAGGGTCATTTGGTTCACCTTGTGGGAGGCCTTCCAACGATAGGTCTTCCGTTTCACGGTCGCCACTCCAGAACCTTTCGACCCCATCGGCCAGGCAGCGTCATAAACTACTATTAAATGACTAATAAGTTGATGATCAAAAACAAGAAATAAGCAGTAAGTACCTTTGTATATCATATAACTTTTATATTTTATACTTACAAAGATAGATTGCCGTATGAGTTGTTGCGTGTTGGAGGAGAGCACGTAGCAAGCAATGAGGAGTGCGGTAGTGAGGAGACAAGCCGAGGCCGTCGTCAGGAACCCGTGGAAGGCAGAGCCCATGCTGCTGGCCTCCGACATGCCATACTTTACCAGCAGGCTCTGGCAGAGACCGCCTAACATCTGCCGGTAGGAAAACAGCCCGTAAGACATACCTCACAAAAGATCCCATCGTCAAAGACAATGATTTCCTAACAATTGCGACACGATTCTAGTAGAACAATTTCCATGAAGTTTTCATAGAAATTGTTCTACTAGAGTTGCGTCGCGCCTGTCTGCAGGAGCCTACTCAGGTAGGTAAACGTGCTTGTCAATCAAGCCCGTTTACCTACCTGAGTTCTAATCTGCATTTCGAAATTTAATCAAAATTAGCTGGCAGCTTTATTGTGATTTTGTTTTTTGAAAATTATTTGCTTCATATTATTGCTATAAACTCACGTTGATTTTACTCAACTTCAGATTGATTGTTAACGACATAATGTAAATTACTGTTGTTGCCATTTTGGGGTTATCATCACCTAGAGTTGGAATTTTATTGAAATGAGTCAAAGCATTACGCACTGAGCAAAAATGTGGCGAAATTGATTAACCAGATGAACATTTGACAAATGAATTCCACTTGCACAATAAAGACAACTGTTGCGCTGAAACTAAAATTGCATACTGCTGGAACTAGATGGTGGATCCATTTAGTTTTCATTAAAAGGGTTTGAAGCTGACAGGGTGTTATGGTACTTACAGCTTCAGCAAGCTTAATGAGGCCATGATGGGAAGTCAAATATCCAAGATTGAGGCATTCGCAGCACCGACAGCAGCAGCACTTTATGCCCTTCCCAGCACCACCGCCCGGCGGCACACGCACTATTGTCGGTCCACGAGTCATTTTAGATCACTGAAAGTGCACTGAGCACCGGTTTGTAAGTCCATCAGACACTTCAACCGCACTGCTGAATCTCCAGACAGGAAATAAGGGAGAGTTCAATCCTCTTACACGGTCAGTATTACTCATAATAACGTATATTTAGAAGATCGCATAGTTTTTAGGTGTTTTGGGAGCGCGTTCATTCAACTCTGACCTACACAATAAACTTTAAAACAGAAACAACTAATTTTCAGTTCACTCTTCGTAGCAATTGTTTATTTTTTTTTTTTAACGCAGACAATGTGTACGGAACTTTTTTCAAACAAAAGACATGTCTGGAACGGAACAAAGTTGGAATAATTTTGAATGAGTCGCGTGCCCGCGCGCTGCGTGTGCGCTTAATTATAAAAATAGAGCGACGCACTCGCGACGGGAGGGTAGATTTCTATTTCAGGATATTATTTACAAACTCATTAACCTTATTGTTTTGTGTTTTAGGTACAGCGACATATCAACATGTGGTATCTTTAGTTAAAATCTGGTCGGCTAGTGTAAACAAATCATATGTTCGGTATACTTTTGAAACTTTTTTAATGATAATAAACGCCTGTGGACATCTGTCTGGCTAACATGCTTCCTTCTAGTGGAATCTATGGTTCTAGTTTTGCTTAAGATATGTAGTGAGTACTACAAGTATTTTGTACAGATACACATGATTGCGGGCAAGAAAATGCACCAGCAACGACTCCTCGGTACCTATAGGTACTCCTTTAACTCCTTACCGAAAATGAAAAGCCCATAATTATCACTGCCTTTGGGAATGGATTCCTAATATAGCTATCCCTAAAAAAACAGCCCTGCTTATCCATAGCTACAAATTTAGAATAACTTTTATAAATCCAAAACTTTGCCCCAAATCTATTTTCAGCTCATTCATTCAAACCCTGGTCAAACAGATTGTTATTCGAAGCAGAGTAATTAAATGCTTCATAATTATGATAGTGGGCTGGGTATCTGTAGCTCTGACTGACACTTGGACTCGCAAGATCAGACTGAATCATGGAGTTAGGAGGGAACGTTAAAACTGCTGTTAGATACAGCAGTTTAATTAAATAAAACGTCGTAAAATACCAAAAGTACAAACATTTATTTTCTTATTTTTCTCTAGAAATCTATTTTAAATTTGTGTCCAAAATAGTAGATTTTGTTGTCTGTCTACCTTTCACCACTTGCATAAAACTACGTAATACATTATGTATATTCACTTCGTAAAATAAACCTGTCTGTATTATAATTAACTCAGAGGTGATAAACATTGGCAAAAGAGTATTTATTAAATATCTTGTTACTACATCTAACACTAATTACCTAGGTATACATAACACATTCCAACATATTTATTCAAAGCATATTTTAATGCCTACATTTCTGCGAAGTTTAATTATATTGGAAGCTAGTGAAAAGACTCGCCCCTTTATTTAAAAAGATATATTGTTTACCTAAATCTAAGTAGAGTTGACACATCATTTGACATTTTATTATTTTTTAATTCAGCGAAAATTTTTGTAAGTACCTATCTAATAGAAGGTGTACCAATGCGGTTGCTTAAAAAAATTAACGGTCTAATCGGTTACATATTATTATATTTATTATCTCTGTGGGGCGCTGTCAGCCACTGCTGTCAGCTTTCAGCTTTCCGAGCTGACTGTCTATAATGCGTTTCATCAAATAATTCATATTCCTTAATGTTGGCTCCACTGTTGTACGACGAACATTTGTACACTAGGGCTCTACTTAATAAGTCCGTTGTTAAAGTTTAACACTGGAGCCATTTCAGCATACTACTTAACTAATTGATGAAATGCACTCTACTATTTTATTTTCTATTCATTCTATTTTTCTAAATACGAAAAGGTGTTTATCTCTTAGTTTTATGGCATAATTTATACCGTTTCGAGGAGGTTGATTACTTAGAACTCGAAGCAAAATGTTGAAATACTCTGAATAAAAACAAGGGAAACGTCACATACTTTGCGGTCTGGCAAATAACTCTTTAATGTTGTTAGTGTGCATATCGCAAAATATGTGAGAACGCTGAACACAGTCAGCTCGGATAGTAGTAGCTGTTGACAGTGCGTGGATGTAAAAAAAGTTGTAGTTTTACCTCTAGCAATAATAATTTTAATTATATTAAAAATATATTCCGAAAATTTTAATTAAATTTATATACGCCTTTTATACCTAGGTGTTAAAGTAATTGTTTTATATGTAGCTCTGTTCAAGTTGTATATTATGTAAGTAAAGTTAACGTACTTAAACGGTAAACAAAAGATGTAGCACCAGTACAAATAGGTAATACATTAATTTATACTTCATACAAAATAAATGGTAAAATAAAACTTACTTAATCTATAATTACAAATAATTATATCTATGCTTTTAAATATAATTAGAAATATTCATGCATCAGTTAGCAACAATGTACCATTTGCCCCAAGACTAGATACTTAGGCCTATTTGCCTCTGTAAAGCATAAACATTTTTGCAGCGCAGGCAGACATCAAGCGCTTGAATTTAATCTAAACGAATATTGTATAGATCACAAGAACATTATTTGTTTGTAAGAGGTAGGTAAACGCTGGCAGTAATCCGATTGCAAAAATTATTTCACTGATAGAAAGCTACACGAGGCCGGCCAAGGAAGAGGTGCAAGATGACCTAGACGCATACCGCAAGGGTTGGGTCGAGGTGGCCCTTTTTTATTTTTATTGATGGTGGGAAATCATCAAATGATTTCTCCCGCTCTGGGCGGAGCGGGAGGGCGTGTCAGACTTTTACTGACTAAAACCCACCCGTGTTCCTTTAGTTGCCTGTTGCCAAGGGTCCCGGTATCCCTTTCGGAGTTTCCCGCAACGCTGGCAGGTCAAGGTGGCCCTGGAAAAGGATTTGGGAGAGGCCTTTGCTCAGCAGTGGGACAGTGTAGGCAAACATTAAAACAAAAGAATGCTACACAAGATTCTCGCGGACGGATTCGAGGGCAGAAGCTAGTCATGACTAAAGTCAAGACCTTGATGTCTGACAAGTGTTGACTTCGTCTCACAATCAGACACATAAAGTAGGTAACCTTATTTGGCTTGAGCCACATCTTGCCAATAACAATGTTTAAAAATATCGCAGATTTAAGATAGTGAAAGTGCAATGTAGGAAGTTTTTACGTCGGATTATAACTCTTTATCAGTGAATTATATCGAACAATTTGATTTATAATTAACCTGTACGAGATAAAACGCACACAATAGCATATTTTATGGCATAAGTATTTAAATACGCATTTGAGAAACTTGATTTAGTTTAAGATACTTTAAATATTAATTCCAAAACATTTCCAAAATAATAAGTTATAAGTATTCGAAATAGTACGTACTCTTAATTAAAAACAACTACTTCTAGGTATAAAAATAAAAGCAAAATAAATATGTTTTCAAATACTTGTACAGTACACATATTCAAGGTGTATAACATTATATAAAATATAGGCACAGTATCAAGCAGAGCACAGTAAATATGCACAATAATTGCCATGTTCCACAAAGGACGATACAGGTGCAGACCACCTTCTGACTTCATACTGGGCTAGTCACCCACTAGGTACATGGAGTTCGGTTTCTTTCACATTTCACCTCAACAGTGCACTTTTAACAACATCGACACGACAAAAAGCAGCAATACCTTTATTCAGCAGCATTAGGGATGTTGACTGGGTAAAAAAAAAGAAAAACTATTTAGTCCGTCAGTCAGATAATAAAAAAGTATTAGACACGTATTTTTTGGTCTATCATATTAATACTAAAAAATGATTTAGATAAAATGCATTAAATTCAATCATTTCTTTGATTACGTAAGAAAAGAGAAAATACGTGTCCAATATTTTTTTTTATAATCTAAGAATATGATGGACAAAAATTTTTGTTATAATCAACATCCCTATTCGTTACTGCCTGTCATGACTTTCTTTCTGCACAGAAAACTGTAGGTATTTAAGTTACAATGAATGCTTACATTTTTCATACGATCAGCGCCATTTGAGGCTGTTTCAGGAAACTAATACGTGAAACCTTTGTTTGCGTAGAGGCATGTTCATGGTAAACGCAGAGTCACTAATTACTAATGTATGACGTTAAATAGCATCTGTTTATATAGAATTAAGTAATAAATTACTAAAAAGGTAGTGAACAATGATTCGTTTCCAATATTTACTTAAATGCCTCGGTACTGACGATTTGCTATAAACGTACTGAGCAAATACAGGGCCGCCATGACTAGTCCCATGATCTGAAATAGAGAAACAGTAAATTGTGTTAAGTCAGTTTCAACATGCCTATAATAGGAATGGAATGCCATAAGGTAGCCCGCGAAATTCAAATTACCTTAGCCCTTATTGTGAATTTCACCAATGAAGTTAAACGCGAACATCCTATAGAAACCGTGTTCAAAATCTGTCATCATTGTTGGAGAATATTGACACTGACAGAATGCTAGAATTATTTCATCCTTCAGAATCTTAGATTTATGTTTGGGATCTGGTGAAATTCGCCCTTAGTCTAAGTTTTTCACTGACGATATATAGAGCTATCAACACTTCGTAAGAACTTACCGCTGCTGCTAGGTAGGGTTCATAATCTCTTCTATAATACTGATTCTTTGCATGATTAACTTCTATCATCAAAGTGATGCCAGCACACAGGTACAATATAAACGCCACTCCATGGTATATCACCTCCTGAAAAATCATAAAATATATGAAAAGACAAGTTACTTAGAAGAGTAACTGCCTATCAAAGAGTACTATATTATCACATTTTTACATGTCAAACGCCTACCTACACTGCTACACCTACAAGAATCTGTTGAAGGTGGATTAACATTTACAGGGAACGCTGTTGATAAACATTTGTTTTTTTTTTAGAGAAATTGAATTGAAAAATAAACTGGCGGCGTTAGTTCCAATTTTAGTCACCCGCCAAAATAACCTTGTAGCGCTATAACTATTTAAGGATACCATACTGCATGATCGGATGTATCATCCGGTTCGTGACATCTCTTAGAAATTCGTACTGTATGTAGGTTTAATACGACCTCAACGCCAGCTAAGTGCTATTGCTATGTACTACCTGGTCAGGCCAACTGACCCAGGTTCGCGAGTTATATTGGCCTCTCCTTCATTTCCATGGATGAGTTAATTTATTCTCTCTCCGCTCTCTCTCTTGAGGTTGGTTATGCAGTGACGTCATCGATGATGCGATGGCGTCACTGTCTTTAATGTTTTACTCACATAAATAGTTTTTGATATGATAGAAGCTGTAGACAAGGAGACGATGCACGAAGTTAGTAGGCAAAATGTGCCTACAAGACAGGCAACTGCGACGAGCAGGTAGAAGAGCTCTGCCTTGCCGTTGATGCCCGAGTAGCGCCCATTGTCCATGTAGTAGGCTACCACGCCCACGCATGCCGCACCCAGCAACTGGAAACGAGAGAATATACTCTTCAATAAAATTTAACATCGTGAGGGCAATAATTCAGGTATTTTGGTGGAATTTAGCTACTTCATAGTCAATAATTATCTTAAACATTTTCTTGATAGTGTACCTACCTACAGAACGCAACCATACATGTCTTGTAACAACCAACAGCCACCAGCCACTATTATTGAGAATTCCATGCAGTGTAATTAGGTAAGTCATAATGGGTCTCATCAATCTATATTCTACTACAGTCGCATTTTCCACTTCTGAGAGGCATTTTTTGCCCTTGGAGGTACTCATGAGTTGTTCTAGTTTAGGTACTAGAACTACATAATGAGTAATTCATAATTGAACATTTATTCAGAGGAAAATAAGGAATGTCAACGGCAAATAAATTATTTACGTAAAGGAGTTTCCTTATTTTATTAACATTGGGCTGGACCTTGGCCACGTTGTTAACATGTTAGGCTGGGACGCAACTCAATGAAACACTTCAAACATTTGCAGGCAATTGTTCTGCACAAGGTTTTCCTCAAACCAGCAGATTTTATCAACAAACCTCTGCTGCATTGAAAATTCAAAATTAAGTGTTTTGACGCACTTTCGCAGTGCAAATCATCGTTCGTTTGTTTATTCTGGTTGCTCCGAGAATAACCGCGCGGGTGAAGTCATGGCTACCTCGTAAAACGCGAGGTCAGAGAAAATTACAATACCTTTACTTCAGAAATTAATTTTTATTACAGTTAACATCAGAACTTTGCTGTTTCAGAAATTATTTCATGTAGATTCTATGTTTTGATTTCTTCTTTTCATAATATGATGGATCATATTTTTTGTCAGCCATAGAGTGCCACAACTCCATGAGTATAACAGTGCAAGTGGAAACGCAGAAGTTCACCACTTGAGCATTGTTCAATTAATTTGTCTCAATAAATGGATAACTGGTCTAAATGCAGTAACGAGAGTTAATTGCAGAAGTTTACGTCCCACTCTGACTCATTTCATAAAGATAGGTTGCTAACTCATAAACCAACACCAAAACTACTTTATGTTTTTAAATATTCTCGCAGACGATTCAATAAAGCGCGATGACGCCATTAGTGATATCATTCATGGCCTTTTCAAAGAAATCCGGACGCAAAACCAAATACCCAACAACAACAAAATGTACAAATACATTCGCATTAAAATCATGACTACTCATTGATACAAATGTTGAAATGTTTCAATATAGGTTTTGTATAATTTATCTTCTCTTGAATTTATACTTTCGTTGTTACAGTTAGGATAGGTTATTTTTAAATGAAGGTAAGTACCTACATTCTTTGATTATTTCCACGTGAATACTATGATTTCAAGTGCATCGTTTTCTTAGAAATAATCAGACCGTGTATGATTTTTCATTAGACCTTCCAAAATCAATATTACTGATTCTTCACTTTTCAATTGCTTACTTGTATTTTGTTGCTTTTCAATGTAAAAAGACTGAATTTAAATCGAGCCTGTATAATTTTGCCTCATAAGTTTTATTTAGGTGCATAATTCAATTAGCCTCTTGTTTTGATACGACCGTGTTGCCCAACCATGATATTTACGTAACTGAAACTAGGTTACACTCCGGATCAAAATATCTGAGTAGGCAGGAAATACTTATAGTTGATCATTCACACCATAGGCTCATTCGATAGTAGCCAGTGTAATGTTAACAATGCTATTTAAATACTGCAGATAATATAGGTGGTAGATGTAGATACTTAATACTTTGATTTACAAATTAACTATAATTTTGTTGGGGAGCACCGTATCGATAAAAATTCTTGATGGCCACGTAGGCTACCCTTATGTATATAAACCTGAAGCTAATTCCTACCTATGTACGTAGGTAAGTATGTTCATACTTCGGCTCTATCTTACGATTGACAAATCGGCCTTTAATGTGTTTAAAATCAATTAACGAAGCATTATGGTCAATTTAAAACTTCGACCAAACAATTCCTATTATTGCTTATTTAATAAATTACGTATTATAATTTCGTATACGTAATAAAACCCAGTAATAAGTTACCAAAATTGTGCCCTCCTAAACAGGCACCTACATAGATATTAGTAATTCAGCGCCATTGATGAATATAGAGAATCTAAATTTTTTTTTTGTTAACTTCGAACGTTCATCATCATTTTGTCTTACACATCAAGTTATGTCTTTTAAAACAATGAGTTGAGGTTGGGATAGCAAGAGTCTGTAATTTTGGTGGAGTCTAATCTACCAAAATTACCGACTCTTGCTATCCCAACCCTAGCAGTACTCGCGTTGTGGGTGGTGTTGTTGTGTTTAGTACGTGTTGTGTGGTATGTCCTTACCAATTCCGCGAGCTTCAGAAGTCCGGGAGTGGTGCCCATGTAACCGCTGTTCAAGTATACAGGGGTGCCAGACGTGGCCACAGTCGTCCGCGTGATGGTCAGCGAGTGAGACATCTTGGATCACTGTAATGTCATAACACTCGGGTTTTATCATTGTAGCTACGGACTGCTGCAGATGTAAGAGTTGGGGAAGACCAAAGAAACGATGAATAGATTGTGTGAAAGATGAAGCGACTAGAAAGGTTGATGAATATAATATAAATGCTAATAGAGATGAATGGAAGGAGAAGGCATGCTGAGCCGACCCCAAACAAATTGGGATATGGACAGATATTGATATTGATTGCAGAACTAAACAACTTTCTTTTAGTTTTGATAGAACATACTGTGTTTTTCATAACTCTCAAGTTTTTAATGTTAGGACTTCCTTCTTTTAAGTAGGTACCTACTTATTTACTATCAATCTTACTATTTTACCGTTGAATTGGTATCTAGACTCCTTTCAAGGGCATTTAGTACAAATACATGTAACTTAACAAAGTTACCCAAGTCTTGTGTAAGTTTCAATAAAAATAATTGAGATCAATTGGATATAATGACCGAAACTGTCTGATACGACATTTTAATTAAAGAGTGGGGTTCTTACGCTCTACTGTCAGGCTTTAGGTGGGTACCTACTTTTTAAAAGGTAATGTATTTTAGTATCGATCACAGCGCAGTCAAGACAAATCTTAAAATTATGTCATTTCCGATTATGGGTAGGTTAGGTCAACGAGTAGGCGATGTGACGCGCATGTTTGTATGCCACGGTCGCCTGCTCTCACAATACTACACTATACCTTACTAATACTTATATGTATATATATGTGTGACTGAGTTTATTCACTGGCTTGCACATCACACATGCAATACTGCATTCGAGCATGCATCTATCAAAGAATGTCTTGTGGTAATCTATGCATCCATTGATAGTGTACCTAATCATCAAATGCTCAGCCGAATTGCCGCTGGTTCATGAATTGTGCGGCACAGCTGTTATCAGTTTACATTGAAATATATTGTATAATAAATAGAGTACCTATCACGTAAGTAAATCCTGTTTAAATAAACGAAAAGTTTTGGAATGTTTCTCTTTATAAACGCTGCTATTGTTAGTCTTCAAACTGTTTTAAAATGTATGCAAGATCTATATTTTATAGGTACACAAGCTGATGCCCGCGGCTTCGCCGGCGTGGATTTCGGTTATTATATACTAAAACCTTTTTCGAGAACCACCCTCTCCATTGGTGAAAATAGCATGAAAATAGGTGCAGCAGTTTTTGAGTTTATCGCGAACAGACAGACAGACAGACGTGGCGGAGGCCTTTGTTTTATAATATGTAAGGAAGGATAACTTGCTATATACTTGTAAAACTTAGTCATTGTAAACAAATTAATAATAGTCTAAAATGTAGTTATTTTCCTTTCAGTTCAGTATTTATTTGACGAAACTATCGTCAACTATCGTGAGGAAACATAAATTCTGTACTAACATGTACTAAGTTAGTAAACAATAAAATGTTACTTACAGTGTTTATATTCGCCGGGAAACTATGGGAAATGTTTTAAAATAAGTGAAAAGCGCACGTATGCACGAGCGGGCAATGTTGGCACGACTGTGAAGTGGGCACCGCACTCAGGCGGTGAGTCACCAGTCGCCGGCGAATATCGACATTGCGCACACAACATACACCAGACAGGCAGCTTTGCGCACCGACATCACCTGGATGCTATCGATGCGTCAGGAGCGGCTAGACTTCCTCAAACACGAAGGAACTAACAAATAAGACTTCGATAAAACATGAAACATTACTCGTTTTCTCTAACGCATGCGCACTTGCAACTCTATTAATAAACCAGCCTGCATTTTAAAACTGCAAGTCATAGGCCTCTTCTCAGACTGATAACGAGCTACGCTCACTGCAATTTGAGATTATTCATATTCAGAATTCCTTGCGAAGTTTCCCTTTACCGTCATTCAACGATTCAATTGCGTGCTGCGTGCACCATTGTCGACTGCATCATCAATCAGTGGTCAAACGCATATTAATACCCGGGACCACACCCCCTAAGGAAAAACTACGATAAAGCTATCTTAAAGTAGGACTAACATTATCAAATGGGTGCAGAAAACGAATTCTTTCACCAAGTTGGTGGGAAAAATGAAAAGTTTGAAAATTTTAAAGTCCGCCGTATCTCACTAATCAATTTTGTTAAAGTAGTATAATCCCAGAAAATTTGAGCTCTAGTAGGTATGTATTGGGCGACTGATGACTAAGGGATGGTTTTACATTTAGCAAAAGTGAGTGGATGAAATGGACTCGGCAAAATACGTTTTCAGATGAACATCTCCAAGAATATCGTTTACAAAAAAGACAACCGACTTCCAAAAAAACAAATACAACGAATACAAAGTGCCACCGACTGCCGAAATTAATGTTTATTAGAAACATAATAACATAATCAAAGTAGGTAGCTTATTTTTCACAAAAAATTGTCTTTCGGTACAACATCCACATGATCCACTTAATTTGTTTTCCTTGGTACAAAATACCTAGAACCTTTTCTTATTTTATAACCTTCCGCTTAAAATATTATTAATAAAAGACAACACAATATATATGTTAAAATATATTTATTAACTTTTTACAAATTAGGTCAATAAAATTAACTATTGTTTAAAAACTTCACATAACACCCGACATTCAACACAACTTAAATATTTCAGTACTTAACAAAAACATCAAAATGTAACTTGAAGAAGTTTATTAAATAAGTGTAAGTATTGGTACCTAAATAGATGTGTAGAAAAACGTGCTCAATCCCATTTATAATAAACAATCTTCAGACAATTTTCAGTTACATTTAGAAACTTTCCGAGATAGGTACAATATTTTTAAGACTTTTGCAACTACTAAACACTTAGTAGATTGGTACAGTAACTAAAATTTTAGTAACTTCATAATAATTTAGAAAATAAGTATCAATCATTAAAGATCTTGGACACTGCGATACATAGTTATAATGTATCAGGTACTCAAACTCATACATTAGGTACTAAAGTGCGTATAAAATTGTATTTACCAAAATAGCTCGTCCCAAATTACATTCAAATATATTATTTTACCGTTAATTAATTCGTTTTAGATTATACATACAACTTTAATACAAACGTACAGATTTTTGTAAGACTAGTCTAACAAAATTTGTAACAACCATGTGATAAAATACGAGTAAATAGATAGAAAGAATTACCTTATATGAGAACCCTAAGACTGTAGGTAATTTGTCAAAACTGGCCCCAGTTTTCTTTGAAATATATTATTTTTTACTTTATAAGACGCTGCTGATTCTCGTCAATTTCGTTTTTGTTAGCGTCACTTCCTTTCTTTTAATTATGAATTAAAATAATGTGCATTACAATTTTAAATAATCTAGTTTTGGTTGATCTTAACGCTTCTGCTGTCCTTACTTATCTTTTCATGCGACAGTCTCCGAATGGTATACAAAGTTTTTTATAAAAAATTATTGATTTGTCAACATAGGTAAATAACCTAACGTAGCATACCTATTCCTTAACAACTGGACGAACTGAAACCTAAATTATTCAAACTCCATACTTTTTCTGACATAGGGAATACTGCCATCCCATAATTTACCGATTGTATTATATAATGTTTGTTCAAAAAATAATCCAGTTGGACAGTGGTTCATTGTATATCATATCTTACTTACCATTTTATATAGGTATATACCTTACATGTACACAATCTATGGCCATTAATTTATGTATTATTCTATTAATATTTATATAAAACCATACTGTTTGTTACATGACTTTTAAATATAGTAAAATTATATAATAAATTACAAATCTATCTGCATAAAATGCATGTTTTGATCAACGAATATAAAGTGAGGAAAAATTCACCTGTTTGCGACAGAATTATCATAATATCAGATATAAAACAAATATCAACATTCAATATAGATTTCTAATAGTTTTATTATGTGCAGATCAGCCTGGCAGCTAAAAACACATTCATAAGGCCTTCGATTTTGAAAATCTGTAAAATACAAGATATTATGTAGATACTTTACTCTCTACGAAAAATTTCAAAACGTTTATTTTATGAAGATATATTAAAGTATCTCGAGACAAACTCTTTGATAAAATCTTTCTTATAATAATATTCTCATGAAATAAAATGCTTAACACCAATAGCCACGTTATCTGGTATAAAAATAAATGTTTAAAATAAGTGCTTATTGCAAAGATCGTGAAATGTACAGTTAGATTTCGGCGTTCAGAATCGAAAGCGAAACGAATGTGAGTGATACGATAATAGGCTTCCGTTGAGGTTTATGGTAGAGGCGCGGCGCTTGCGCGTGAGGGTCACGCTCACGCCGCCTGCGCCGTCGTCACCGTGCCACGGTACTCCTTGAACAACAGGAACGAGCTAGCTCCATACGCCACAGTATTGAAAATACCAAACACCTGTGCAAACAAAATTATATTTTACATTTTTTAAACAGTACTCCAATAAAATCCCTACTCAGAAACGACGATCAGCGTCATTAGTGTTGTTGTACGGTAATTGTGGTCACTGTTCGCTGTACTCCACGTGGTTTGTGATGACCACAGAGCAGCTAAGACTTCCATTTAGTGCGAAATCCTGTTGTTAAGTTCAATTCTGGATCCGGATTTAACAGTTTTGGAAAGAACGAAGAACAATTCACAAGAGACTATCATATACTACTTGCAAGTTCAACATTTTGGCGGTTTTCAATGATCCACTTACCATAATACATAAGATATCAAGCAGTGGCAAGAGGCAAGTTATGCCATGAGAAAAGGTCATATTCCGTTTGTCAGACGTTAATCCTTACTAATATTATAAATGGGAAAGTAACTCTGTCTGTCTGTCGGTCTGTCTGTCTGACGCGCTTTCACGCCAAAACTACTGAACAGATTTAAATGATGGTACACAGATAGTCTAGAGCCTGAGAAAGGACATAGGCTACTTTTTATCGACATACTATGCGGGCGAAGCCGCGGGCGGATGCTAGTACCTACATATATTAAAAACCCCTGCTTTAGTTACTGTTAGTTAGTTAAGCTAATACGTCTACGAAAGTAAGTAGGTAGTCGATATGCAAATCAAAAATAGAAAGTAAGATTTGATTCGTCGTCGTTTTCAAAGAAAACTACTAAATATACAACTATCTTCATTAGTCTTATAGACTTCAGTCGTGTGTGTTCTAAATTATCTGCAATAAACCTACTTATTTATCGATAATATCCATATTTTTTAATAGACCTTAGATCATTCAAAGTAATTAATCCTACACTTTCTTAGTAATTCTTTCTAGAGATTCTAGACGTACGGTATTCTAAACTTTATTGATATAACGGTAGTAAAAACCTATAAAACTTTGGCAGTGTGTCTAGGAAAGAATCTTTCACGCTAATGAATCAATTTTAATTGGCATATTCTTTACCAAGCAACCATCTTAACCATCTCGTTAATTAGGGAGCAGACCATAGGAGCAGACTGTTGGTTAAGTACTGCGAAAAGTAAAGTAAAATTCTAACCCGTAAGGTTAAAATGCATATAGTAATGCTAAATTCAGAAACTGATGAACATAATGTAGATGGGAGAAGACTAATTGATGACACTGAACCTATAACATAGCATGAACCTTCACATAAGGTACATAAATGTAGAACTGAAACTGAAGAACACGATTCACGATTGCTATTGACTATTGTTACTGCCCAGCCTGTTCCAGATATTGTCAACTGTTTTGTATGTACAATACTAACTACTATTGTTATCAGCATCACGTAGACGTAACTCAACAAAAAAACATTAAAAAAGGCAGGTAGTATAGTAACACTTAAATCTGATACGTGAAATTTTTGGCATTTCATCACCATAATTGCGTAATACACGATCAATCACAATCTGAATCGTTTTGAAACAAATTGCTAATCCATTGCTTCATAGGTTCGATAAAAAAATCTGCTCAACAACATAAATAAATAAATAACGCAATTTATGATAGTGAACTGTCGAAATGTAACAGACTAGCCTTAATCGTTTCCGAAAATGTGTTATGCAATTAGATAGCAGGCTAGCATTACAAAATATATACTTGAGTAGGCAATCTGAATCAAATTCCCTAATTTCTGCGTAAACTGACGTGACTAAATATACACGGAGTCTACTCAATGAGTCTACTCAATGCTCTGGGTTTATCATAATAGCCAATAGACCCCGACCTTTACCCCTGTAACACCGGTTTTCCTAGCATGGGGTCATTGATTTGTTTCGTATCAGACTTGGAGTTACCACTGAGTTTCTTGCCCGTTCTACTCCTTTGACAAACAAAAGTGCCTGTAAATGGTTTGATTGTTAAAAATCTTTTGAGTTTAAGCTATTAGCACTCTTAAAGTAAGTGTGCTTATTTATTTCAAATAAATATCATTACAACAGTCGACTGCTGGAAATAAGCCTCTCCAATCACACGCTCTAAGATGATGATGCCAATCTATTAATACTTTCGACTCCACACAGTTTTCATAGAGCTCATACGCCATACATATTGGAAGTGAACCCTCCGGGAGGGCTCCGGCATCTCATATGCGACTAGAGTGAGCCCTCCAGGAGGGCTAGGCACTGAACGTGTTGATGATGATGATGGTTTGAAGATACTTACAGCAGCTGCAACATTGGCTCCATACGCATGCGTGTAGTAGCCAGCCGTCGCTGCGAACAGGACTATGAAAGCGATCAGGTACATCAACGTCTCTATGCTTGTGCTGATCAGCTCCTGTAAAAGCAAATATTATTTTCGTCAGAACGGAATTTCATAGATATAATGTTGTTATCGTTGTTTCATTAAAATGAGTTGGTCAAATATCATGGCCCACTAGGACAGTCATGGTGACTTGATGAGGAATTTATACATTGGGAGTGAGACTTATGATCAACACTATACACTCTCCTTCTTGAAATAATGAAGAGATCTTGAATTCAATGCTTAAAACAAAGTTAATTACATCATAATTAATAGTATCTTAGTGATATCTATAGGCAGAAGTATGTAAGTATATTATAGTTTCATAAGTGAATTGTTTTTGATTGTATGCATTTTACTTTCTCTCGAATCTTACACTACTCTCTCTATAACTACTTTCCTATCGCAGGTATGCTGGAAGAGATTTCTTTAGAAATAAACATCACCTTTTTACGTATTTTTCTGTTCTTATATATGGAATAAATTCGGATAGTGAACGGACTTAATTTCTTAATCAATTAAGTAGCGGAAGCCTCGATCCCTCGTTCAACTGTTATACAGTCATTAGAAACCTGTATTTCCTTATATCAGTTACTTTATTTAAAACTTGCTGACGCCCGCGGCTTCGCCAGGGTGGATGTCGGTTATTATATACTAAAACCTTCCTCAAGAACCACTCTATCCATTGGTGAAAACAGCATGAAAATCGGTCCAGTAGTTTTTGAGTTTATCGCGAACAGACAGACAGACGCGGCGGAGGACTTTGTGTTATAATATGTAGTGAAGAGGATCTTAATTCCGTAGTGTGCCCCAGGAAAACTGGTACGTGCCATAGTTCTTAACTATGCAAGTACTTACAGATAAAAGCCAGTTGATTGGTATTTTGAGCGCGTCCTTGATGCTGAGCAGGAAGACGAAGCTCCACATGAGCGTGGTGATAAAGCTGGTGACTGCGACAAACACGAACCACGTGGAGTACCATGGTGATGCCAGTGCCATGCACAGGATACCCAGGACCTGGAATAGAAAGAGTAAAGCAAATAAAAAAAAATATTCAAAGTTGGTCAAAATATTATTGTTATATACTTGTTTATTACTATTCGAATTAAATGCATTTCCAAATGTTATTATTTTAATTAATAGGTAGCTAGAACAGTAGCCTCATCGTTCCGCATTCTCTTTTTTCTACGTTGATATTTCATAACGTGTAAGTACATAGTTTTTTAAAATATTTAACAAGCTTTGTGCCCGATGGAAAAACCATAAAACGACAAACTTCCACACATTTGTACTTTCATCCCATATTTAACCCCTTTTGCAGATGAATTTTCAAAACTCCTTGCATGTTGGTACACGAATTCGTTTTGTAACGAAATAAAACGAATTCGTGTACAAAACATGGTTCTAAACCCAGTGGTTTATGTTGAGCGTTGTCTGTCAGTGTATTAAAGATTGTTACTAAGTAGACTTTGAGATAGTTAAAAGACCACATCCTTGATTCATCTGTTAGATTTGACTCCAACTCTGACAGCCATTAACCTTCATTTTAGGAGGTTAACGGACTAAGTAAAAGTGAAATAGATTGCTCTCTATTTTTCGAAAATTTATTTGAATTTGTATGCCAAACATACAAATTGTAGATAGGTATCAGGTGAAATATAATTTCTTTAAAAGTTACATTTTATTACAAACCACTACCTACTTTCAGTTCAAATATAGCTTTAACAATAAACTTAACTGTGTTTCTATTTCGAACCTGCACAAGGTTGTTTCCTAATGTCAATATGTGATATTATTCCTCGTTACAGGTGTGCAATCTTATCTTCCACCAGTTGTGATAAAGATGATCCCAGAACATGACGCATAGTTAATCATAAATTTTTTGCTAGGTCGAGTTAAAAATAATCATGCGCACAGCGAGCTGTAATTAAATAAAATATCTAAGCGACGGACAATTTTGCCACGGTTAAGAAAAGCAATAGCTACATAAAAGCGATATGATGTAGCTAATAGGATTAAGCCACTTTGTACCAAATAATATCCAGTAAGTAATGAATAACACGAAAGATGTACCTACATGACATTGTCGTTTAGATTACGTATTTTTTTATCGCAGGAACGATAACATTCGATATCATCAGGTTCCACGTTCGAGGGATTTTCATTTTGCGATATTTTATTTGGATTTTTTCCTGTACCTAACTAAAAAGGTGCAATTATTTTGCGTTCGATCAATGCCCACGATCGTTTAGATCAATCTATGCAGTGTGGTGCATGCCAGCCGGATTACGTTAAACATCGACTCTTCGGCGTCCATCGACCGTAATCTAATAGATATGAGTATGCCTGAGACGCTGCTTGCTGGCACACCATTTTACATATACACTCTTTTTTTATCGGTGCAATTCTACTACTTTTGACACAGGTATTTTTTCCAATGACGCAATTAGTTTGGAGATTAGTTTTGTGGCGTTAGATGTTGAGGCTCTGAAGTAATTCAACTGTTGTCGTTTTTTTTACTAAACTCTATATATTAGAGATATATAACGAGTTTCACTCTCTCTCTCTCTCTCTCTCTCTCTCTCACTGACGTATTTTTATCAGTTTGATACTCATTTTGCAAATATTTTACTACGTAACTTGCCCGTAATAATAACGGAAACTGGTTTTCTGTTTGTGGCACATGATTTCACCAAGCCAATTAGTGTTTTATAATTTAAAAAAAAATACAACAAAATCATGTCGGCGTTGACGTCGCTTGCGATTTCTATTTAATTTATATATTTTACTTTGGTGCATTATTTTAGTACATTAAAGTAGGTATTGAATACCTTCCAGCTAATGCGTTGTTCCAGCAAAATTTGCGTTTTAATGTTATTGCGTGATGGCAAATACGAGTACCTTTGCTGTTATTATATCTACCTACCTAACGAAGTTAACGATGAGTAATTTGAAAATAACTTTTATCCAGCGCAAGGTAATAGATAAACTAGCGGTAATATCCCAGTACCACTAGGACAACGGTGTCAGGTAAATGTGAACCATTAGCGTCCATCGAAGAAGGCGGCAAGTGCGGGCGCAGGTAAGCGCGGGCGCAGGTAAGCGCGCGCCGTCGTCGCCGCACCGCGCCGCGCGACGGCCTCTACGGACCAAACCGGTTTGATATCGCGCGCGAACACGAACCCTCTGTCGCAATGCCCACTAACAGGTGTTTGTAGAAATTCCATCCGATAACCAAACAGGCAAATATTGTCTTACAATATATTGTGACCGTCCCACCAAGACATTGAAATACTCAAGCAATCTCTGTGCACAAAACATCATTAATTGCAAGTACAACTTAGATGACATCCGCTCCACAAGTATAAATGTGTACCTACGTCCCTACCTTGCTAAGGAGGGACGGAAATGTGTGTCAAATGAGGCACGTGCACAGTTGCATATAATATGGAGAAAGTGCGTCGCCGGGCGCAGCCGCGGGGCAAAGTTGTCGTATGGACGTATATGTGACGCGACCGCCATACCGAGCTCTATCAATGGGTTCACAGACCATCATCGCTTTTACAAGTTGCAGTCTCGCTCCAAATAACAAAACGTGGCCGGATTTCCGACACTACTGTATTCCGTATCTACATCTATTGACGAAAGTGCCACAAATAATAGGACACACCCACGGAATTTATATGGACAACACACCGCAGATACTGCAGTCTTTGCTCGAATAATTTCTAAAACTATCGCCAGCTACAAAATATGTCATTATCAAATCTGTGTTTAAAAAAAACACTAAATAGCAAGTAATACTCATATTTTAGTACTCATATTTTAATTATGTCGTATCTATTTTGTATTTTACTGAGTGTACATAAATAATAAAATAAATTAATAATTCTCCTTTACCCCGAAACTCAATTTGGACAGTTTTCTGTTACTGACCCAAATATTTAGGGTTCTTTTAACGTAGGTCTAGCGTAGGCGTTCGTCGAACGTATGCGCGCTCAGACGCCGATCTTTATTTTAAAAATAAAACAGTATAAAAGTACAAAATAATCACTTTCATGGACCGAAAACTTTACTTTTAGCCGGCAATAAGTTTTCCATAATTCCATTCCGTCGATAGTCTACGTAACGTTTACTCAGTTTATGTTTAGGTCAATTTTGTATAATCTGTCCGAGTTTCGAGGATTATTTGTACCAAAGGATCTAAAACAAATTAAAATAAAACATGACATTTTTTTTAAATAAAAGTGACGAACCGCCTTCTACGCTCACTCGC
Source organism: Lithophane socia (assembly GCA_947522985.1). NCBI lineage: Eukaryota > Metazoa > Arthropoda > Insecta > Lepidoptera > Noctuidae > Lithophane > Lithophane socia. The sequence goes on along the minus strand of OX383258.1, from coordinate 9,266,656 downwards.
GTAGCAACTACGAAGAAGCTGCGTAGCGCTACTACGCGGAATCAACGCTACGTCTAAGGACCTCTACGCCGCCGCTTCCAAGTATCTGCTACATACCAAACGTAGCACCAACCAAGAAGCTGCGTAGTACCGCTACGCGGATTCAACGCTACTTCTACGGACCTTCTACGCAGGTCCATAGCGCTGCGCGGATTCAACGCTACTTCTACGCACCTTTTACGTAGCACCGTAGCAGTGCTACGGACCTTCTTATAGACAGTTCCGTAGCGTTGTTAAGCTTAGTCAACGCTGCATCTACGGGCCTTCTACGCAGCTGCGTAGCAACAGCTGCGTACATCAGGAATTGTTGATCTCTTTGTAGGACTGTCATCTCTGATTGGTCATTAGTTATTAGGTTTTTTTTTTGGTGGTAATAGGGTCGCCCCCTATTACATAGGACTTAATTAAACATAGCTGGCGAAATGCGGGTGTACGATGCGTACACTTCTGCCTATCCCTTCGGAAAAACAAGCCGTGAGTTTATGTTTAAGAAAAAACTTCCTTAAGCATTTGCGTGCCCTGAAAACTATCTCAGTTCATGAGTTGTACATTATTATTTAATTATTGATAATGTATGTTTTCTCGGTAATATTAACAATTAGTTTGACTCATTACTTAGCTATACTTGCGTGTATTTGTGCCGTTACTCTGCTCCCATGTGAAGGTACAATGTGCAATTGCCCTTGAAGTTAATACCAATTCAGAATGGCGGCTCATTAAAGTGCCTCCATAGATCCGTGCTTATTCTTAAACCGTAGTTAACTATTATTATTATTTTATCAAATTACATCGGTAAACTTTTCTAAATACCGTTGCATGACTATTGAGACACTTAGTTTGTAGAACAATATCCAGGAAAATGGACACAAAGTGGTTAATAGTAGGTATAAGTAAGTGATGAATGTGTTTGTCTGACACTGTTCCGTAAGTGGGGTGTCGTATCGGAGTCGATCCAGCAACGCAACAGTTGCGAAGTGAAAATGCAATCAAGTAACATAACATTGGGGTCAATGGGTGCGTGTGGCGCGGCGGCGGCGAGGTGGTGCGGCGTGGTGGTGCGGCGTGGTGGTGCGGCGTGGTGGTGCGGCGTGGTTGTGCGGTGTGGTGCGCAACTTGTCCAAACACAAGTCAGTTGGCGGTTCATTGACCATACTTCCGCATAGGGTTAGGAATGAACTTCGTGAAATGGAAACCGATTAGTTAACCTTTAGACTTAACTTTCACCTAGCAACTTGTGTTTATTGCGATGTGTTTATTAAACTTGACTGGCTTATTTTTAACAAACCAAATATTCTGAGTGAGTAATATAATATATTAATAATTTGAATTAACGTCTAATAGTATTCAACATACCCACAAAATGTCGTAGTCGTTAGACTCGTCGTTATAATCTTTAATTATTTCGTTTTATGTATTTAAGTATAAAGTTATATTCATTAAAAACCAGTTAGACAACGTCATTACGTAACTTAGACTATTGTTTTAAACGACATACCTAGTCAGGTGCAATTGAATTTTTATTTATTCTTGTAGCGCTAAGAAGACTACCTAATGCTTCCTTGTCAAGTCGGTAACATACAATTATCAGATACACAATGATGTTGACCTTGACAGATAATATTATAAAATAACATTAAATATACCCACATACCTACTAACAACATGCCAATCGTCGTCGATTTGACATTGTGAGTGAATTTTAATTTGGTGCTCGCTCACGCTCAATACAAGAAAATGACGCAATCCCCAGATCTAGTCAGACTTCGATTTAAGCAAGCCAAGTGCCTCGCCACCAATTGAGTCGCCTAGTTTAATGGTAGCTACGACAGGCATTCAAGCCAACAGATATACTGTAACAACCTGCGTGCCTCCGCATTCTTCACTGCTTGGTATACCTATTTCAACTTTATTCCAGCTAGAACTTACCTACTCAATAACCTTTTTCATTTCCACTTTGACCGCTGCTTGAACTTATTAATATTGATTTCTACAAAAGTACGAAAGCCAACCCGAACAGAATGATTTTAAAAGAAAGTTCTTTCAATTTCGTTGACCTTGATTTCGCAACCGTGACTGTTGAGTGTACGACAACGCAGCATGGATTGACGAAAGCGATGTTTACTAACAGATGAAAATTATAACATAAAAACGGGCCGGCTTGCAAGGGAAATAAATGATAGAGAATTACGTTGGATACTCGTAAATATTTAAGTCATGAATACATATTACGTGTCTTTTCCTTGTGACCTTCGGCAACTAATACGAAAGCTACACAGTTTCACACACACACAAGTAGGTACCTACTAACAAATTACAGAGTAAACAACACAAACAAAGCATGCGCAGAAGTAACGCTGTATTCGTCTGATGAGTCTAAACGAAGTCGCATCAGCGATGGCTTGAGATCTTGAGAAGCTTGCGTGCTGTGCAGTGTGCACTGTAGGACAAACAATAGGCGCTCACTGTGTTACATTCACAGGGAAATGTGCTCTGTGTGAATATATAACGTTGCGGTTGGTTGACATCAAAACTGTTATTTTAATTCGAAGCGGTTAATTAAGGTTGCAAGCATTGGATATAGGTAAAAAAATATTTTTTTGAGGATAAATTATATCAAGTCATAAAAACATAAGATATGATATGATACATAGAACTTATACATTAAAAAAATAAAAATAATTGTACGTCTGAAGCGCCCGTAACAAAAACACTTAGGTAACATTGAGAATATTAAGCGTAATGTAAGTTAGCTTTCGTTTAGCAACTACCGCAGATCAAGTTTTGATACGTACCATTAACAAAGTACATAACATATTATAAGTACCTATCTAATCATACAAGTGCCTAACCACATTCCTTATAATTAAAAAATTAAACCCAAGGCTGAGAAGATCAGTAACTCAATAGAGGCGATTTGAGAGGTGTTGGAAGTCAAAAGTCAGAGGTCACAGAACGAATGCCTCGAGGATCTTTTAGACTAATTGATGAAAGTACACGAACCATACAATCATGTTACGACTATGACTATAACACTGTCTTGTTCTACTTTTAAAAGTGAGATGTTAAAGCTGGATTATGAAAACGTTTTTATTAAAAGTGTATGTTTAGTTGTCTTGTCTATGATCTCCGTGACCCGTTTTCTCGGACGATGCTAACAAGAAAAATAAGAGAACAACAGAGATGAGCGTCCTCCCAAAATAACCGACCGTGCTGTAGCGACAGACGAATATAAACTGTTGTATAAACGCGATTAAAGCCATGACATAATGAAAGATAAGACGGGTGATAGCTTTCTCCAGCACCCAGCATAACACAACCCAATGCCGTAAGCGAGACATCTCAGAACAAAAAAAATCCAACTTCGAAATCTCGATAACTATGCAACAACATTTTATAACCATTGTTAGGTATATGTTACTCATTAGTAATAACATTAATTTCGAGTTGTTAAAATATTATTCAGCACATCACACTGAAATTATAGCATTGACTCTATTTACAGACTGTGCGCTGTGATAATTTGCGCTAAGTGTGTTATTTGGATATCTTAGTGTTGGTTTTCTTTTGTAAATACGAACCGAACGGTCTCTCCTGCATACACTGTTGCTTTACATGCATACAGTACAACTGAACTAAGCGGTTAGGTGTGTCGCAAGCTAGCGTATACAATGCGAAAATTTCGAAACACATTTTTGTGTTCGACGTGAGTATGTAACAGGTAGTTATTCTGTTATGTTAACCGTGTTCTTAGATATGGATTTTCACTAACAAGTAACAATGTTTCAGTTTAGTAACTAATGGAAGTGCCAAGTGTTTGTAGCAACAGTCTTGTTTGGGACGGCCAACAAAAGACGTAGGAAGTATACCTAGAAGTTAATTATGGGATTTTAGCCCTATAATGTTTATAACCCTCATCCTAGCTTGTTAATATAAAGGAAACTGTAAAATCTTCGTCAGATTATAAAATACGGATAAAACCTCTTTTGAACGGATGTTGAACTTTTAAGAATGAAAGTAAGCAAAGAGAAAACTTTCCTATCGAATTGCGTAAGCAACTCATTAAAATTTCAACCTAGACGTAGCCCAGTTGACTTAGTTCTTGAGGTAAACTATGTCTGACTAGTGAAAACGATTATGAGTACACGCAACTTCACGCAAGTACACGTTATTGAGCGGTTGAAATGATGGGAAAACGACAAGTTGTCACACCGGCCCGCGTCGACTCAAAGACGCGTAGGTACGACGCTTGCCGACCATGGCGGACCACATGTTGACAGTACTACTTTCATTTTGATGCCAACTTTCACCCGATGTCGCTCTCGAATAAGCTACGAATGCAAAATTTTAATCATCAGTTAATATGCTTGTTATTTTTTTGCTTAATACATATTCCAATCGATATCACTTTTTGTTCCGTTCATTCTAGTGTCTTTCTCCACTTTTTCCTGTTCATATAGCAGCAACATTGTGAAATCAAAGCACTCAAACCTGAAACCGATATTATCGAATCCACGAATGATTTGAACAATGGCACACATTGTTTGATAACATGTTTCGACTGCTTTATCGTCAAAAGATCTTTTGACATTATATTTTTATTTACAAGCGTACCTACATATGTACGATAACACAGACAGAAAAATATAATTAAAGAGATTAATTGGATTATGACGCAGTGGCGCTATCAATATCTAGTGGGTGAGTAACGGCTTGTCAAAACCATACCTGGAATTTTTGCAATTAGACACACAGACACCCAATCCCCGAGAGACGTGTAATAAACTGTAAAAATACAACTTCATAGCTCGTTAGGTACTTGCTTGAAACACCATTATTTAAACAAAACCGATGGGTGCCTCTAACCCATGCAGAAGATAAATAATTACAACGTTAATGACGAGACAGTAGCCTATATATTGAAGACGATATTAGGGACGAAGCTATCGAACAAATACTATTTTACTTACTTATGTATACTCACAATCGAACTGATTTTTTGAAAATTGACGCAATGTAATAAAGACATCCAATAATAAATTAATGAATAATGAAATGATAACAATAGACATTAGAAATTGGAAATGTAATATTATACTTTTAAATAACTTTATATAAGAATGCATGTAATTATAAATACATAAGTACTAATTGTTGCGGTGCCCTAGCAGGGTTCATGTTCGAAACTTTTAAAATGTAACAAGACCTTGTAAACGACATGAATGCAATAAATAAATAAACTGTTTTCGATACGAATCATAGCTATATCTAAGAATCTATTTCAATCTTAAACAATAGCTGAGTTTATTTTAATAGTAGGTACCTACCTAGTAAGTATGCATACTGTAATTTTGACCAACCTTGATATTGGAAATTGAAACCGCTACCTATTGATCTACGAATATATGATATTATGTACCTACTTTTAGAGTCTCCAATGACGTGCTAGAAGTGTCATGTTTGTAGGACTATGGATGGTCATCCAGTAGCCATATTTACCTCAACTCATAAAAACCTTTAAAGAATAGAAATGCTACACATCAGCCGAAGCATCGCTCATCATAGTCATCATGGAACCCTACAACAATTGAGAAATCTGCCGTGTTTACAGAAATCGAAAGGAATGATATAGAAAACCTTAACAACATTAATGCAAAGACTGTGTGTATGTGTCATCGTTTGCTTATTCATGGATATTCATAGCATGTTACGTAAACTTTGCAAATATATATGAAGGCACATTTAATAATAGGTACTTACTTGTTTGTCGTTATTAGTACCAGATTAAAAAAAATATTGATTAGGAAATGCGAGTTTGCCGGTAACAGTTCCACAACTCTTTTTTAATACTGCGATTATTGCGGGTCTACAACCTAACAGCTTCAAATTCCGGTTTATTAAGGTTTTTAAATTCACCTGTCGCGAGGTTTTTATTTAAAATCTAAATTCCTCCTGCATCCTCCACCAGTCGGATGGAGGGAATTTGAGGGCTTCCGAATGTTTAAACTAACATTACGCTGGCTCTCGCTACGCTTAGGTACGCCATTAGTCAAATTAAACGCAGTAACTAAGTAGGTACTACATTGTCAACCCAGTGGCGGACCAAGGCTGTCTGGGGCCTCAAAACTAAATGGGCCCCCGAAGATTTTCACCCCGCCTGGTTCAAATTTTCTTTTGAATATTTATACAGAAATAGGAATTACTTTATCAACTTATACAGAAAAGTTTAAAAACGTGCGAACGCAGCGGGTCTCGAAAATTCCCCGGATAGGTAATAAGGTTTTATTTTGGCTATTCGTACATAAATAGGAGTTACTTTGTCGACTTACGCAGAGCAGTCTGAGAAATAAGACAAAGGTTTCAAGGTCGAAAATGTTAGCACCCTACGTTTCTATTTAGCATGCGTAGAGGGCCCTCCTTTTCCTTACTGAACATGTTTTGGTCTTGTTTGAAATTTCATTAAAAAGTAATTTTCGAGTTTAGGGGGCCCGCCAGAACCGGGGCCCTGGATGATCCGCACTTGCCACTCCCCCCCCTCCTTAGTCCGCCAGTGTGTCAACCTTATGGTATAGTGTATTTCTTTCCATAAACATTTTATCGTTCAACGATAGTGCCGCCAAACGCTAAGGTCATAGTTGAATGACATTTCTAGCTTTATTTAACTGTAACAGTTTATAACCGATTGAATTTAAGATAACAATCACTAGCTAATATTTGTTGTTTGATTACCTGATAACATGTACGAATGTTACATAATTTTGTTCCTAAAGTTCCCATATTTATAAAAATGTAGAATAAAACTTTAAGTATGGTTTGTCGACTGTTGTCTTACCTAGATACTTTTACTCGCAACTTATTCGATTTCAAACAGATTGTGATTGGATTTGTAATGTCACGTAATGTGAAAGTGATATGTAAGCGTAAGTTTTTATTGTAGGAGCCTGAACACAGGTCCATAATATTGTTATTCAACTGAAACCTACGGATTCAATTGCAAACACATACGTAAAATCCAATTTCTTCCCTTACAAAAAAAACAATAATTTCGGCTCTTTCCCAGTCTCAATTGACTGAAGGATGGACTTTGATATACTTCGTCTATTTAAGGTTAACCATAATTATCGGTGTAGAGAAAAGAGGTGATTGAAGAACATTGACTCGAGCACCCTAATTGCGTAATGCACGATCGGGCAGAATTGGAATCGGTTTGAAACAAATTTTTAATCAATTGCTTCATAAGTTCGAAAAAAAATCTGCTCAACAACGTTACTTACGAACTTATGAAGCAATGGATTAGACGTTTGTTTCGAACCGATACCAATTCTGATTGATCGTATACGCAATTAGGGTGCAGGTAACATTATGGGTCCATATCCACAACGACTTAGCAAAACAACAAGATAGTTCTGTACCTTTAAATGTAAGTAGGTATAATCTACAGGATAAGTTAATAAGAGCTCCAATTAGAACAATTAATCTAATTGAAGCCAAAGACGAGCAAGGGGAAGTAAATAATACCTATTACGTGATCTTACTCATCAAAAGCTGTTGCAAACTTGCATTCGGAGTAATGCTATCATTGCACTTTGCACTTGTTCTAGGAATGGTGATACTGATGACATGGCAGATTGTATGTAACAGACGGCCAAGAGAAGTGACAATCGCTTCCAAAGCGTTTCGTATTTCTACAACGACTTTCAGCGACAGGATTTTCATAAGCTTTTCGATAACCAATATCAGTGCTATACATTTTTGCCTTTCCCACGTTATCCCTGATAGAATGTCACTTTGTCTAGGCCCTCAGGAAGCCTATCCTTTTACGAGTATATGTACCTACCCAAATCTTTCGCGATCATTAATAGAGCTTAGCGTTACAAAATATAAATATTTCACTTATAAAGAGTCTTCAAGAGAGCATGATTGTAGTGTGCTTATAATATTAATCCTACTAATATGGGCAGCTGTATTATTGGAGCAGAGGCAAGGACGGACGATGATATCAGCGCGTAGAGCCCGAGTAGGCGAAGGCGAACTCACGCCCAGTCAAAATATGACGAATCCTGCGTGAAGTTCAAATAAGGCGATACTTTTAGTAGTAGGTACCAACTTAATAGGGTAAACGGTATAGTTATTGGCCAGCTAAGCTACCTCAAGACACTATTTATAATACACAAAAATATTAAACGGGTAGATTTAAATGAAATATTTTTTTAAATATATAACATTAACGTATTTATTCAATGGTATGGCTTACATATTCTTTTTCCATACAATGTTTTAATAAAATCTACATAAAGATACAAATATTGAATTATCGGTGATTGGCCACCATAATCACAATAATTGGCCATGTAATCTTACAGTTATTGGCCATAGAAAACAAAATAATAATTAACATTCAAAAACAAAAAAATTAACAAAAATCAATAGCTCTCACTAATTAAAAAATGTTCTCATCATCAGAAGGCTCGGAATCATCGTTAATTACGTATTATTTGCTGCATACCCAATAATAACTATAATACGTAATTAATCATCGTTAATTACGTATTATAGTTATTGGCCTCCTTTTTTGTATTGAAAATGATTCCAGACTTCATAGTACTTGGCCTAGGCCAAAAACTGTTTACACAGCCCTAATATTAGTGACAAACGAATATAATGCATAGTTTAACAGACAGTAGAGATTTTTTTACTATAAACGCATTTTTATTTGGATGAAATAAATATAGTAATTGGCATAGGGGGCCAATTACTGTAATGTTATTTAAATTATTGGTGCAGTAATTGGCCATTACATTTTTTTAAAGTTATGTTGTAATTTTGTCATTTTACACTTTAAATACTCGTACTATGCATATCACTCTATATATTTTACAGATTTTAAATCACTGGACTATGTAAATTATTTTCAAAATATCACATCCGAAAATTGTATGGTCTTAACATTTTTTAAATAAACTTACCCGTTTTCGATACCGGCACGAAAAAATCACAGGCTACAAAAGAACGAATCCACCTAGCGGTGTTTTGCCGAAACATTTTGACAGTCAACAATTGTGTTGCCGTAGTGCATTTTAAAATTGACCATTTAGTAATGTGGGTTGCTAGTTTTTCAATACCGATGTTGAAATGGCTAATAACTATGTAGGGGCCAATAACTATACCGTTCCCCCTATTTATCGCTCCGAGAACCGACTAACGACTAACTATTTCAAGGCCGCAAAGGTGACATAAATAATGACAATTCTCAGTGACGTACTGCCTTAGTAATTAACGAGTCACAGGTACCTACCTAGAGAAAAGTGCGATGATTGTTTTGTTAGTTCTAAGTACTTATGTGTAAGTTAGTGACCTATGGAGATAATTAATCTATAATGATAAAGGACAATTAATATTCATCCCTGGTACCTATGTCAACAGTTTTTCTCCATTCATTCAACTGCGCTCTTACCTACTCTACATTGTCCCGGCCATTGTGACTAAACGACATTTTATCAATCAAAGTAAATCCAAAACATTCACAATAAACAGATATGCACGCTGTGACTAAGCTACTGACATATCATTATCGTACAAGATGGATAGCATATCTTGTAGTAAGATAGTAATCATTACCTATCTATAGAATAAACAGAAACACAAAGAAATAATGTAACTTACTCATCTACCGATGATAACTTTCAACGGACCTTAGAATCCCAAGTTAGTGCCCCTTAATAACCAATCAACTTGTAATAATAGAAACCATTTAATCATACCTATAGCAACGCTAAGTAAAAATAAATCGATTAAGTAATTAGATGTAAAATGACTTCATCTGTGACGACTGATGAGGCGTAATAAATCAGGAAACATCTTCTAGTGAATAACAACACGTTACAAGAATGTGTAATTAGTACAAATATGCAGGTAATAGGTATGTACTATTAACTGTAGTTAGGTCCTTATTTACATACTAGGTCCGAGCTTTGGGGAAGTGCGATTGTGAAGAGGCCACAAAAAAATATAACTTATTTTTTATGAATAAATTGATAAAATTTTCCTGTTGCGTTGCGTGCGGTTTATTAAAAAGGTACGGCTTATTGTTTGAATTCAACATTGCGGTATGCATTGCACCTGTTTCCATTTTCGTCTGATTTTCAGTTCCACTAACAGTACACCTACAGTATCTTTCTTTTTATTTCTGATGTAGACCGATACTGGATTGACGGCTGTCTACCATGGTACTACTTCTAACAGAGTTCTTCATAAAAAGCGGAAGGAGCCGCACATTCCGGGGCAGAGACGTATACCTTGGTATAGCCTTGTTTGCCATAATCTAGGGGATTTTTTTTGGCATACGTCTGACCCAAGTAACGTTAATCCCATTTTCTCTCTACTAATTTAATAGGTACACGAACAACACGGTTAATATACTACTACCAATATAATAACATGGTTCCCGATTATGTTTTCTGAAAGAATATATATAAAATCATAAGCACGGCAAACGCTTCGGATGGAATATAGATACTTATTCAATATTAGTTGTTTAATAGCGTTGGTGAATGGAGGAGTAAGATTATCTCGCCTCCTCCGCAAGTGGCTTGGCAGTCGTAAGTACAACCTGCGTCGTCAGCCACGACGGCCGCGCCCCTCCGCCTCTTGCTGCCTACTGACCTCCACGACACCAAAAACCATTCTCAGCGACAATATGCAACGTTTTATGGCCTCGATAACTCATATGCATAAAATACATTAAGCTTGTGTACACGCTCTCACGGTACGAGCATTGAACACGAGCGCCCGTAACTTTAATGACACACCTAACTTGATGTTGAATTTAAAACTAGGTACTGTTAGCATCATTCCTCTTAACACAATACCTATAAACCGAGCTTTTTATCGTTAACATGGTTTAAAACCTAGAACGTGTAGAAATAACGTAAGTACAACGTAGTTACAGTACTGTACCGATTACCGAATCCGATGCTGTAAGAGGTAGGTAGCGTTAGTAAATTCATTACTTACATATATGACCCATAAAATGCAATCCAATGAGTTTGTAGATACGGAAACAGTAAGTTTGAACATGCACAGTCATACAACTTATTCATAGTTTGTAAGTATTAAGTAGGTATTGAGGACAAACTTTCTTTTATTTACTTTTATTTTTCGGTATTTGGCATTTACCTACATTTACATGACAGTCTATTTAAAGTTGTTGTAAAGTTTTTTTACCCAGGAACTTAATAAGATCTACAAAACTGGTATCTAGCTCAATTTATTTTTAAAAAAATAGGTAGGTAGGTACTTACAAGTTGTATTATTTTTAAAAGGCCCGGGGGAGTTTTGAAGTAATTAATGTCGATTTTAATCCAATCCAGCGCGCCGCCTTGCTGCTGGGATGAAGGTGCAGTTGGTTTGTTGTGTTCCGTAGTCACCACTGTCTCGGGCGCCATCATTATTTGAATTAATGGTACGTTTTAAAAAGTTGAATTCGTGTGCGTAGATCACGAGCACTTCCACTATAATATTTAGTACACTGTGGACGCGGCACACATTTTCGTCCGTCTATAGCGAGCGTAGTATCGTCCGTGCAGCGCACAACTGTCGAGCGGAACGGAAGAGTGGCGGGACTGCCGCCGCGGGGAACGAGAATGGTGGTGATGGCGTTTGTGCGCCACAAGTACGACCTGCCCGGTGCGGTGACGGAATGCTACGCATATTATTAGTTATGTAGGTGCTCATAATATGTGTGTCGCGAACAGAAAAAGGCAAGTAGCTAAATCACTAACCACTTAGCAATATAATCTAGATACGCAATAATACACCACTATGGCTACTCATAAGGTTTTTTTTATTTTTTATTAAGGTCTTTTCCTTCAACATGTAGTTAGGTTCAAAACACCAAGTAGGTACCCACCACCAGCTGGACACCTTGGGCCCAATTATACGTATTTAGGAGCTATAGAGAGTTCTTAATTTCTTATTGATGGAGTGTAAAGGTAAGAATTAAAAGCTCAAGATCAAAGAAGGTAATACAAGTCAATAAGTACCATGCCATATGGGAACACAGAGGGAACATTACACCAGCAGGATTCAGAAAATAACGCTTCTAAGAATAAAGCGATGTGAACATTCTAAATACCTTCAAAAGAACAAGAGGTCCCCTTTACTAAACGCTTGAATACGCCAACGCCATCTATTGTTAAATCATAGAACTTTTTTTTTCTCCAATAGAGGGGAGAACATGTCTCGAAAAAGAGTAGGTAAACGCCAACGCTAGACACGTAATTGCCCTCAGGAATCTGTAGCAATTATCCTTCAGACTTAGGTTACGGCCCCTGTCACATAGCTAGTTATCCTTTCTAACTTCCTAACTTTATTATCCATTTATTATTATAAAAAAATCGAAAGTAACTCTGTCTGTCTGTACGTTAGGTACCTTTTCACGCCTAAACCACTGAACGGATTTCGACAAAACTTGGTAAGGAGACAGATGGCACCCTGGGGAAGGACATAGGCATACCGCGCGGGCGAAGCCGCGGGCGGAAGCTATATAATACATATACCAAGTGCCGCTACAACGGCGACATTAATTTAACACACGGGTAAGGCTAGTGGCCAGTAAACATAAAAAACATAATAGAATAAAATAATTCGTAAATTGAGTAATTAAATTTTCAAACAAACTAAATAATATAAACATAACGAAAATTGAGATCACTCTGTGTAAAAGATTCATTCATGAAGCTACCTACCAGCTGGCTTGACGTTCTATCGGTAAGTTCCTTTGTCGGCATAATTTCTAAGAAATTGCGCGGCTTTCCTTTTATTCGCCTACATATGATCCGTAACCCCGGCAAATGACCCCTTTGCTACAGTTCTTTAAGGCTCTTACATACTGGGGCGATTCGTCGCGCGACGCGACGCCGCCGCATTGTTCGCCGTGAAGTTTTCTCAGAAATTGTTTTGTTAAAATTCGCGTCGCGCCAGTATGTAAGAGCCTTGAAGTACAGGTTGCTCCACGATGGTAATTTAAAAAATTGTAAATAAATCAATAAATAATAAAGTTTAATGAAATTCAAATATTTTCATAAAACGAATACGCGAAAACGTATACGTGTGTTAAATTAATGTCACCATTGTAGCGGCACGTTGTATAAGCGAACGTGAGTTTGTTTGTTTGTTACGCCTTCACACTAAAACGGCGAATCGGATTTAGATAAAATTTGGCACATGGGTAGACTATGACCTGGAATAGGACATTACCCGACTTAATATCTACCATAATAAAAAACAAATTCAAGTAAATCGGCCCAGTAATTATTGAGAAACAGTGCACGTAGCCACGTGAAAAAAAAACTCGTCGACACATCGACAGCTTCAAACAGCCGAAATGGTGTGTAGGGTGAAAACAGATTGGCCCAGAAAATACCAGAATCCTTATTCCTTCTGCCTTACCCCAGAACACAGAATTATGTTAGGTATTTGATGAAATGAAAATCTGGAAATAAAATATAGGAGCATAAGATAGGACGACGTATAATAATTGAAAGTAAAATAAGGATAAGTACAAAACGGAATATCATTTTGAATGCCAAAAATTGTAACCATTTATACTTAATGGTTTACAATGGGACAAATACTAAGCAGATTTTTTTCATGCAAATCATTTTTATGTGTGAAATAATTATTACAGTTTTACAGCTTTTGTCTGAATGTCAAAACATTAGTGAAAAATTTGTTAATTTCCAAGAAAAAAATATTAACAAACCAGTTCAAGTAAAAAATATATGTAAGGGCAGAACTGCAGAAAACTCAAAATACATTGTTACTGTCCTATAATTAATTAGGGTATGCGCTAAGGTAGCCCGCGAAATTCAATTTTTCTTAAGTTTTTGCAATTTGCAGGGAATCATTAGAATCAGCAATACAACTCTAATATTTATAATTCTGTAAATCCATAGTTGTTACGGTTTTAATCAACGTACAACCTGATACTGACCTGCAAATTTCGAAAAACGTAAAAAAAATGAATTTAACGGGGTACCTTATCGCAACCCCCTTGACCAATGGGAATTAAAATGTTTTTGGAATGATTGCAAAATGTGATTAAATTAAAACAACCAAATACATTTTCATTTATATTGAGTAAACTTAGAAAAAGAAGCCTAAAATTTTTCCTCCAAGATGTTTCCTTCTGGCTTCTTCATGGTCCATGATTCCACCACTGGTTGTCAGGACCAAGTAGCTGAAAACAGGATAAATACAAAATTAGTATTGTTTGTAACTAAACAAAAGCTTTATCAACTAACTGATTCAACAACAAGGTAATTGCGTAACACACATAACAGCAATTGATCTCAATAGTATTCATTTTAACAGTTCTGACACATTCATTGCATTATTTTTTGCATTTCGTTTTTGAGAAGATTAAAATTAGGAATTTCCTTCAAAACCTTGTGATTGAAAGTGTGTTACGCAATTAGGGTGCTGAAACAGTACTGCAAAAGTTAGATTTCCTAAATTTTATACACTTGTTCAAAATACCACTAACAATATCTATCAATGTGAAAGATATCAATTTGTGACATTTTATTCAATTTAGCACAACATATCAAATGCCGACCAACAAGAACTATTGGCGATCCGCGGTAGTTATGCAAATCACAGTTCATTTTCATATAAAACATGGATGGATTTGGATGTTTTGTTGTTATCTTTCAGCACCATTAACCCTATCACCATTAGTATGTCTTGAGTAATGAGGTTAATGAATAATATGTAAACAGTTATGCCCAGTACAGATTTGGGAAGTTAAGTTTCCCAGCATAACACATAGTTATTGTGTTACATTTCACGTTGAATTGCAATTCATTTGTGTTACTTTTCAGTTCACATTTCACCAATGTATTGGGCTTTACATTTTGAAATCATGTCATGTTAATGCAGTTCTCAAGCAGTGGTTTTTGCAAAGACGTTTTAGTAAGAATATTTACATCTATATGAGTCTGGAAATAGTCAACTTGATGTCTATCAAAATGTTAAACTCCAGTTGCACATGGCAATAAATAAAACATTTTCTTTATTAGTTTCCGTTACTGGCAATAAATAACACATTCACTTTACAGTTATTGATCAGATTTTGTTTACTGTACCTGTTTAGACTTTCTAATACTAGCTAACTTGACCAAGCTATGGTGAAAATACTAACTAGAATATAAATATAAGAATAACAAGGTACCAGAAACATTTTACATAAAAACATGGAAAAGTATCTTACAGTTGGATGCAAAAAGCTATAGATGATGAGTGCCATAAGCTCCAAGTACTCAAGTACTTCACCTGATCAGTTATCTGGTATTGGCCTAGATGGCAGTAATGCCATTATTTAGTTTGTTTTATAACTAAAGCCCGTAGGGCTGAAGTATTTCAAAGTAAACAGCTTACCCGAACTGTCGTGACGGTAGCAGGTTAGTCCACCTCTCAATGTCGTTGATGGGAACGTCGAAGCGGGGTGAAATGACTCCACATTTGTTCAGTCTGCCGGTCAGATTGACAACAATCTTCCCAGCTCTGTGGTCATCGACGATTTCAAATTCGCCAATGTAACCGTGCTTCATCATCACAGTTAAAAACTTGACGATGACTTTGGAACAAGGCCGGATTAGCACTTGTCTTTTGCCGCGCTTCTCAGCATTGTGGATTGATTTGAGAGCATCACTCAATACGTTCATACGCACCATGGCTGAAATAACAGAGATTTAAATGAAAAACGTCGTATAACCAATAAATTTGGTAACAAGGAACTTCACATCTGCACGAAGAAACGTCAAAACACCGTGAATCGCCAGAGGTTATCACTGAACATTGATTCTTCTAACTAAAATATTATGTGGAACGAAGTTCACAATAACTGCTTTGCAATATTATTAACTTTCTTGTGATTTTATGGCGTTAAAAACAATGATTACCTAGGATTTAATACCCGCCGCAGCGAACCGAAATGACAGAACACTCCGAAAGAAATATTTTAGTGATGGCAGTTTGGTGGTGTGAAATTAATAATCTACTAAGAACGAATAAATCTACTAAAAGTTACTAAAAATATTTTTTTATTTTATTATTTATGTACACACAGTAAAATACATAGTGTTATGTTTTAAAATAAAAATTAAATAACAGATTAAGACATCTGTCGTTTTATTCATTTTCATATAGTATGTAAAGTGGGTGATAGACGTGCGTACTTAAAGTTCGTGACCTTACTCGGCTTAAAGCTCGCGTACTTTAAGTACGCACGTCTATCACCCACATATGAATTTGACTTAATTTGACAGCTAGCTATCACTATCCTTAAATTGTTTGCAAACAAGTGACTTCTTTACGCATAATTATCTGTGCCCTTGCGCAGCTGTCTAACTGCAAAATACGGGGACCCATGTATTTGCCAAAGATAAGATATTAAAAAACGAAAATTGTAGAAGAGCTCTCCAAAAATATCGCGTTAAAAACGCGCCAGTGGGGGAGAGGCTTTATGAGCTAAAGTCGTTAAAGGGGTGATAGACGTGCGAGCAAGTACGCGTACTTATGGCTCGGCGTGCTAACTCGCCCGTCTGTCATGGCGCGAGCCGTCAGCCGCGAGCCAGTTTGACTATGAAATTTTGAGCAAGCTACACGTGTGTCACCCGGTCACCGACGGCCACCCGAGTAAGGTTACGAACTTAAAGGGCGCGTACTTTAAGTACGCACGTCTATCACCCACTTTAGATAGTTATATTGATGAGAATCTTAGATAAATAAATATATATTCTTTACCGTGCGTTTGCACTGGCGAAACATTTGAGACAAATCATATTGAAATCTCTAGTTCCTGTCAAAAATTGTATGGAACATTGACAGAAAATAGAGATTCCAACATGTTTTGTCTCGAATGTTTCGCCAGCGCGGCGAGCGCACGGTTACTGACTCGATATTTTTATCAAAATGATAATGAGCCTACCTAGTTATCTAGCTCCCCACTTTCAGTACATTTGCGCCAACCACAGTAGAAATCTACGTTCATCAACTAATCGTCTTCTTCATTGTCCCACTCACCGTACTGACTTCATTCACTCTTCCTTCTTCGTTCTATCTATCTCTCTATGGAATGCACTCCCCGTGGAAATCAGGATGGCAACCAACCGATTATCCTTTAAAACTAAAGTTCGAGAGCACATTCGCAAGAAGCTGGCAGTATCATCACAACGACGGTAATATTTTCCCATTATTTGTTTTAGTATGTTCGTGTAGTTATGTGTATTTTTTTGTTTTTATATTTATATATATTTAGGTTTATTATATATAGGTATATGTATATATAGTTTTAATAGGTTTACGTATTTAAATAATATTTATTCCACAATTTTCGCTATTGCACCTACCACTGTTTGTCTCTGCATCACCCAAAGGTTGACTGGTAGAAAATGCCTATGGCATTAAGTCCGCCTCTGTACATTTGTGTGCTTAAAGTATTAAATAAATAAATGAGCTGGCTAGCAGGCTACCATAGAGCAACCCAGCATTAACAATAAAAGCATGCAGCATGACTCGTCTTTGCAGTTGGTAACTGGCAACAAAATAATCGACTAACAAGTAGCCGTAAGTGTGTCGCTAGCGCTAGTCGGTCCCGATAATAGCCGAAGTTTACCGAACACCAACCGAACACTGCCCAAAAGAAACGAAACAAAAACATATTTTTGCCGTAAGTACCCGTTTTGCTCGTCAAGTCAAGTCGCGTCCTTCGGCGATTGTGCAATGAAGTTCATGTCATGAAACTTTCGAAGTTTATAAAACTTTCAAAAAATAATTTAATTAAGTTGTTGATATTCTTAAACTTTTAAACAGTGATTTAGTGAATTATATTTATGTAAAAGAGGTGCAACATTCCAGTATTTATATATACAAAGTTGAGTGAACTTATGAAGTTGTGAGTAATCCCTACCTTGTGCATAGTTGCAAGGCGAGCGAATTCCACAGGTGTATACCGAATGTTGTGGTAACTAAAATCCTAGCAACCGATCTGAAATGACGGAACTCACTCTACAGTAATTGTATTAAAGTGTAAAGGTGCTTATTTAATACTGAGAAAGATGTAGACAAAGGTGTTTATCACGAACAACGAGATTTAACGTGTCATGGAAGAATTGGAGCGGTGGTTCAAGATGTATTGCAAACAGTTTCGTGGAACTTTTATTATATTGTTCTTCTACTTTGTACATCCTCTAACATCAGTAAATATTACAGGTAAGTCATATAACGTCATTTGTAATGAATAGAAGTTAGCAATTTAAAACAAAACTGACAAGTCTTTTGTGTTAGCTACTAGTTTGAAAGTTTTTATAAAGTTTTAACTGGTCCCTTACCAATGAAGCAATGCAGTATTGTCCTTCTATAACTAGTTTCTATGCAAAATAATTCCATAATTCCTGCCTGACAACACATGAAACAATTACAAAAAGTTTAAAAAGGCAACTTTTTATTATTTAGTACTTTGTCTCACAAAAACCTTGACAGATTTGTTCAAAAATCTCATATTAAAACATACCTCTCTTGAATTATATACCTTAATTGCTTATTATTATTATAATTAATTTCTTAAACAGTGATTTTGCATAGTTAAAAGTAGTTAGTCTGCCATGCCTATCAAACTGCTTGTATTAGTAATCTGCTATTATCTGATCACATTGCTTCTGCGTTCAACTTATAATGTTAGGGTTGTATGACCTCCTGACTATAGCGTTGTGTCATAATCGTGATAAGCAGTAATACAAGTTATTAACGAGCAGTAAGTAACAATGTCCGACTGTATTACTCAATACTTTATTGCAATCCATATTTATATATTACTCTCTATTTTGTTATCTTCCAAGAGATATCAAGCACTTATTAACTGTTAAGTACATCTATTGAAACCCTGTAAGGCCCTTTATATGTATAATAATCTTAGGCATTGCAGACATTGATAAAGGAAGAAGATTGTGAGGAAACATTTTTTTTTTTTGATGTTTGGAAATCATCAAATGACTTCTCCCGCTCTGGCTGGAGCGGGAGGGCGTGTTAGACTTACTGACTAAAACCCACCCGTGTTCCTTCAGTTGCCTGTTGCCAAGGGTCCCGGTATCCCTTTCGGACTTTCCCGCAACCCTGGCAGGCATTGGTCCTAGACGGACCCCGCCAATTGTGCTGATATCTCTTTGAGGCACGCGTGGAACACAACGCGCCGTCGACCCGGGCCTGGTCCTAATCGGACGGCGAGCTACCCATTGCTCGCCGTCCGCAAGCCCACGCCTACGGTGGCCGGGAATCCGCCTGGGATTCCCGATGCCCAGGGCGTCAGGCCGCGAGGGCGCAAACTTTGCCTCTCCCTCACGCGTTCCGCCTCCTCCTTCCCGAGTATTACTGCTTCGCAAAAGGAGGTGACGGATTCCCATGCCGTCTCGCCCCATACCATGGCCTGGACCAAGGCCGGGCGCGGGAGGTCATCGCTGCCAATCGCCTCCACGAGGACACGGCGGTGCTCCGCCCAAGCATACCTCCACCGTGTTCTCTGGGCGATCCACACAGTGGTGACACCCGGGCGTTTCCTCCTGCCTAATCCTACACAGGAACCTCCCGAAGCTGCCATGTCCGGTAAGGACCTGAGTCAGGCGGAAGGTGAGGCTCTCTAGCCACTCCTCAAAGAGGGGACTTATCGCCGCAATTTTGGCGTGCCCAGCATTGGGTTGCGACAATCGCACTCTCCATGCCGCCATGAGATCCTGCCGGACCTCTGCCCGCTATGCCGCAATTTTTCGCGGCAGCGGAGTTACGCCCCGGCGTTTCACCTCCTCGCGCAACTCCCAGATATGGGCGAGGACTTTCGCCTCCAGATCCCCATTGTGAGGAAACCTGGACTTATAATTAATAAAAGTCTGAAATCGCTAATCCACCTTTTTGCAGGTGCGGTGATTAATGCTAGTCCCGCGTCTGTATGATATGAAGCCTTTGCCCTGCTCTGGGACAGTTACAGGCTTATTATAAGGCCCAAAGCATTTTAAAATCTTACTAGTACTTAGCTCAAACATGGGCTAAGTCC
The DNA here is from genome assembly GCA_947522985.1 of Lithophane socia. Lineage (NCBI taxonomy): Eukaryota > Metazoa > Arthropoda > Insecta > Lepidoptera > Noctuidae > Lithophane > Lithophane socia. Next base: position 9,246,516 of record OX383258.1, on the reverse strand, counting down.
ATCCAGTCCAGATGGCCATATTTATTGACTACTGTAGAAAGACATCATTATTACTAGATTATAGGACAGTACATCTTCTTCGTTGTCTATTCACTCTTGACAGAGCGGACATGGTCATTATGTTGCAGTGAGATTTCGGATAGGCGTGATTAACCTCACGATGCGACGCCATCCCAGGACTGTTTACAATATACTTAAAAACAATAGCATTGATACTAAACATACTTCTTTAATTATAAGATATGAAAGTCTGTAAGATAAGGTATAGATAGAAGGCTTTGTGGGTATAGGGCTCTTGTACAAACCTATCTGTGTAATTGGGGATAGTTGTCAAGCCGAACATAAAATATTCACCTAAAATGACTGCCCTCTGAGAGCTCCATGATACCTACCGGAACCCTCTGAACAATGCCTATTACTTGTTACCAATTAACATACAACCAGCTACTTATCAATTAAACAACAGGAATTGGAAAACAACAACATCCTTTCACAACAACTGATTAATCATGACCCATGATCTGTAAGACTGCATGGAACGGAGAGGTCAAGCTGTATCATGAGATTTTCTCAACTAATCAAGATAATAACAAACCCTTGTTTGTAAGCTAGGCTATAATATGAATATTACAAATGCAACGTTTTTGTCATAATAATTATGAGATTTAAATGAGAAGAACAGATGTACTACAGGTTATTGATGATTCATTATTAGCTAAATGGCATCTGATTAGCTGTTGATATGAGACTGGCGTAAAATAATCTAAAATGTTTTACCCAATCGTGTTTTCTTGTATCAACAATAGACTCATTTGAGTTACGCACATAACAGTCTCAACTGCATAAGAGACCCGTTAGTGCAAGCGAGAGATCCAATCCAATTTGATTAAACCAATCAGCGTTTGTTTCGTAAATCGAATTCAGGCTAGCATGCCTACCTATACTAGGTACAAAACAGTAAAAGTTTCATTGAAATTGAAAGTAGTCAATAAAAGTTTCAATGATGATTAGGATACAGACAAACAAATTTAAAAAACCGGCCAATTGCTAGTCGGTTTCGCACACGAAGGGTTCCGTACCACCGCGACCGTACAATAGCACACATAAGGATTTAGCACAAAACGCCGAAAAAATCACGTCTTTCGGCGTTTTGTCCTTTTGCCCTTTAATTATTTTATTTTTTATTTTTGTTGTTATAGAGGCAATAAAAATAGGTAAGTACACAATCTGTGAAAATTTCAACTGTCTACCTATTACGGTTCATGAGATACTGCCCGCTGACAGACGGACGGACAGCGGAGACTTAGTAATAGGGTTCCGTTTGGAACGGACCCTTAAAAATGATCGAATCGTGTATCATAGCCGTAGTCTTCTGATGTTCTTTAAAAAAATACAAACTTGTTTTTGCCTGCGGCGTTCGCCAGTGTTGTACATATATTGGAAATTCGGAATACAACATGAGACATAATTTCAGAATAGCCTACTGCCCACTGTCGTCAACGTTCGCGTTGATTGATGTATAGTATGCGGTCATTAACCAATCCTGGGAGACATCCACCGAAAAGATCTCATCCATACAATTCTACAAGTCTGTTCTGGTTTGCTCGCTTTAAAACTAAATGTTTTCCTCTCTACTAATAGTTTAGATTTTCGTTTTACGGCTATAAAGACACAAACCAGTCACTACTCACTACAGACCCCTTAGTACTCTCGGCCTCGGCCCTGATACGCAAATTCTGATTTCAAATCTAAGAAACTGTGACAGGAATTTTGAAAACGTTTCCGAAACAGCAATACAGCCATGATGGTTATTGTTATACGTTTATGTTAATAGGCTTTTGTTTTTTGTTTTTGTTATGCTATACATACGGTGCTGCATAATTACGCAATCATCAACACTTCATTACGTTATAACGATAACAAAGCCACAGACAACAAATGTAGGTATATGCAGGAGATGGAGAACCTCTCAATCAAAGACTTTAATGAACTTTGCTAAGTTAGAGTGGACCTAAAATATTCACTCACGAATTACCGTCAGTCCCCATAACTCTCTTGTTAATTCGCAGACAGGTGGTTAATTAAACGCTTGTCATTTATTAATTAGGAGCTAGAGTAAAATGTTAACTTTATAATACGGTTGTGTTGTCATCATGCCTATAATTAAAGAAACACTAAAAAGTGAAAAATAACTTTTATTCGGAAGTCGGTGTCTTTGCTTTTCAATTTTCGTTTTTTGCCACCGACTTCCGCAATTAAAGTTATATTCACTTTTTAGTGTTTTTTTTATGTAAAAAGTTTTTATTTCTCACTTTTTAGTTGTGGTACCTAGTACCTACCCCACAAAAATCGAATACCATTACCTGCTAAGTGAATAACAGTGACGGAGTCCAATGATATTCTATTAACAGATATGTTATAAACGCGCAATCGTGAAGACTCGAAAACATTCCAATTGTAACGTTTTTACTTGTAGTGAAATGTAAAATGAATGAAACGTGGGTATGTTGTTTTGTGAGTGTATAACATATCTGTTAATATAATATCATTGGACGGAGTCACTTAAAACATCGTCTACATTATACTAAGTGGGAAAAATACGTAATATTGAAGCTAACTCAAAAACTACGCAAGCAAAGTTAATAAAATTTGTATGAGATCACCCATACAAATTTTATTAACTTTGCTTGCGTAGTTTTTGACGCATGGCCCACCAAACAAGAACAGAATCAAAATCAAATTCGATTTATAATTGGCGGAGTAATCGCGTAAAAAACATACAGACGAGTTGAGAACCTCTTCGTTTTTGAAGAAGTCGGTTAAATTGAAAAAAGGACTAGGAAAAATATTTTTACAAGAACCGGCCCAGGAATGTGACTATTATCTATTCTATTTGTGGTGTAGGTAGGTATAATATAATAAGCAACAATTTACCCAAGCAAATTAAAATCGGGTGAGTAGCCGGGGTACTTCCCGTTAGTTAAGGGCGCACCCTTCCTCAGATTTTATCCCGCTCGCACCATACGACTCGCGACCTAAGTGAGGACGAGACGGAGTGGGGCGCTAGCGGCTCTAAAGCGTCGAAAAGTTTAGGTAATTGCTTTTTACGGTGAAAATAATGATAATTAAAAAAAAATGACACACATAAGACCTGCTTTATAGTTAGTTCAGTTATCATATCTAAGTTTCATGATCTAATTTGAAGTATTTTTAATTATTTTCCTCCTTCCTCTAGCGGTTTATAATTCTGTGCAGAGGAAACTTTGGATTTTTTTGCTATCGAGATTATGTAATCGTGTTTTCGCCTCAAATAAGACCTAGCATCAATCCTCAACTTTAACATAATTATATTTATTTCAAAATTAATGCTGCAGTATTTTCGGCTTAACAGAGGATCATGCTAAACAATTTGTGATTGGGTGCGCCTTTAATACCCCATGGTTAACACTATTAACTACTGGGAATGATGTGTTCTACTGGTTAACAGTGTTGGCGACGAACGCGACATTTTTTTCCTAATAGTTAATACCCTCGTCTCGCGTAGGTATAGTTCAGGAGTCAGGTTAAAGAAAAGCAAAAAAAAATGCAAATCAGTATAGTGTTGCTCTTAACCATTGTGTATTTGATGATCTGGATAACGTAGCTTGTTGTCCACTAGAGTCCGGCCAACGAAAGTTGGTCCTGGATATACGCGCGAAATTTAAAAAAAACAAGACTGTTTGTCCCTAAACATAGTGCGATAATTCGTGTTGATTATTGAAATTTAATTTCATTAAAAAAAAAAAAATTCAAGTATCAACACGTGTTTTCAGGACAGACTTTCGTTGGCCAGACTCTACATAACATAGTGAAACGTAGGAACAAGTAAAAAGGGCCTTGTGTCGTCAAGGATTTAAGGACTAGCTGTTTGAGAAATGCATTCATGGGCACGCTCCCATAAGTGCGTCGCTGCTCCAAACTTAGGGTTACCATAATAAATAATGTAGTATTTGGTTACATACAACGTTGGTCTCCGCCCTGAACATACGCGGCAGAAATCCGGGTTGCTATGGTGATTAATTTTCTTTAAAAAATATGAAACTCGATTTCAGAACATCACCAGCCCTACGTTTTCTTGGCCTCTAATCCAACCACCTCGATTCAGACCAAGATGTGAGCTGAAATGGCGGTACTGGCTGCTCTTTCTCAAACCAGAAGTATTAATCGATACAGCTTTCTTTTGAATGTGATTCAAAATCCTGTAGATTCAAAATAGAATCACGGAAGGCCTCTAAGGAAATTATATTCCAAGAGCTAAAAGTAGGTGGGTACCTACGCCTGAAACGCCTGCTGCGAATATAAGTATGTTCCTCCTATTCGTGTCGTATTTACTCATACGATAATTTGCATACAATATAACTTTTCCTAACTGTAACCATTATTTCTATTTAGTATTTCCTGAGCAGTGGTGGTGACCCTACTACACGCACATTACGGGAAACGAACACTGGCAAACTTGTACACTTGCCATTGACTTTCGATCAAACCGTGTAGGTTTAAACTTTTCCTGAAGCCCACATTAAATTACGACTAAGGAAACGGAAACCTAGGTTAAATCGATTAACGTTCGCTTTTGCTAATAATTTAACGATTGTCGACTCGTAATTAGAAACAAATGTTCACAATGAAACAGTAAACAAAGCTTATTTCTCCAAAAATAAGTAACACAAACTCACACCCTTCTAAATCCCCAATTAGATTGAACACTCCCCATCGTAAATTGAAATAGCCGACCTCAGTAGCTAGTTTATTTCACAGAGGAGGTTTTTCTAGTAAGAAAGTTTACCCTCTGAGGCAAAAACCGGCGACGAGGACGCGCGACGTGCGCGAGGTTGGCGGTAAACATCATCATAAAAGCTCCGGTCTCGCAAGTAGGTAGCTCCTGCAGGAACCTCATGTATGGGGTTATTAATATTAAAACACTGCGAACCGGGTAAATACAGGCAATGGAGGATCAGGACGCTACATACATAGTCGAGTTGCTTTCGTCTTCCACTAAGTAATTTCACAATGAAGGTTACGGAATCCATTAGTTTACAACTGGTATTGCATGAAGATGAATGTTAATAACGGAAACGCTTTTAATTAAAGTAATAATTTCTGTTTATGTAATAGTAACCTATTATGTTAGTAATGCACCACGTAGCACAGAAGTTCACGGTTACATTGAACTTTTATCAAATTCGGTCTTATAATAAAAAGGAATGCATTCTATGATAAACATTGACATCTTGGCGTAATAGTTTTGTAACACTACTTATTTAAACACTTCATTTGATAACGATTACAGAACAAACAGTATTGATGTGTTGTTTCAATTGTATGCACGTACTCGTTTATAACATTAAGTACCCTTTAATCTGAGAGCTTAGACAAACTGACATTCTATCAGCCATAGTTTAAATAGGTAATACTAATAAATAAAAAAAAATAAAAAATGTGTAACTTATACCGAATTAGCACAACGAAACAATTGTTAATTAATCGAGGAAGAGCGAGGTTTATCCCATCACAAGTATCTTCAGATTACTTTCTGGGAAGGCCCGGCAACTTAATTGTGTAGACAAATTTTTTTTTTTTTTTTTTAATACATCTATGCTAACAGCGCAGCGTTATCGTTGATGGAAAAGTCAAAAACCATCAAACACATAACATGTAAAAAAATGCACGTCTCGCATCGCAGTTTTACCACCGCAAAAAGTTGTCATATCTAATGTAAAACCAAGTCGGTTAGTTTATTCAGTAGGTACCTATTTATAGGAGCATCTTTTTTATCTCTATCTAGGTATGGGACAGACTTATGCTACCGAAAAGCTTATAAATGTCAATCCTGTTGAAAGTCGTAGAAATACGACGAAATGCGATGAATGATTAGATAGCGATTACCACTTGTCTAGGCCCACTGGTGTGTTTATTTATTTCAAAAACTTATTTCTTAATCAATAAAAATGTTGTTACATAAATGAGACTAAAAGTAAATCATAGCATGCATAAATAAATTTTCATGCTCATGGACTCATTCATGGCATAGTGTAGTTGTTAACCAAACTAACAATATCTGGGATATGAGCCCCAGCAGCCTCAATAACAACTTTATTAATAAAACTTTGAGTTGATGAGTATGTTACTACCCGCTAGTAACAAACATTGTAATAAAATGAGTTTCTAAACACTAAATTACAATTTCGCAAACAACTTTAAAAATAATTCCCGATAACTAAGTCATTGCTACTGGTTGCCAACTTGTCTAAAAAGGTTGACTACAGATCTTACCATTCCGAAGGAGCATAAATATTTAAAGGAATCATTCGCTAAATGCACCGTATTCCGTGTAGTAGGTATATGGATAGAAGAAGAAACCACATAAAACTTTATTGAAGTAAGATTTGACTTTAAAATAATTATTAAGCAATAGATTTTTTTTGTGTCCACCTGCGTCCTTTATGTTTTTTCGTAGTCCAATTACATAATAGCAAATGTATTTACTTATTCATTTATTCAATTTTATGACGACACTCGAACGGATGTGGTTGTCAAGTCCCGGAAGATAAGATAGTTTTGGGCGACTATAACCCTAGCGACCCTTATTCATTATTCAAGTTATGCGACGAAATCTTAACTGTATCTGTTTGTAGAGTACGCGCCTTACCAAAGATCTAGAGTATTTCGAAAGTGTTTTGTTGCTCAGCAATCATAAAACCCTGATTCACTTATAATTATTAACAAGTGGGCGTTAACAAATACTTTTAATTTAATGAACCCCTTTTCAACATCTCACATAATTGACATGAAAATGACAAGGGTCTACTTTAATAATTAAGAAAGAAAGTATAAATACTACCCGCATTTATAGAGTTCTTAATCAAAATTGAAAATATAAAAAATATTATGAATGTTCGGATGTTCGCAGGATCATAGCAACTAGCAACAACACACAACATCACGCTTGTTTCCCCGAAGGATAAGGCCGAGGTGTACCTACAGGCCGTCAGCTTGACAATTAATTACACGAATGTGTCCAAGGGCTCAAGCAAGAACCGAAACAGCTACCATACCTATATGTGTCGATCACATCAATAGTGATCTTTAATTCTTTTCTCAATGGCCAATAATCCTAATAACATTTTATTCGATTTAGATACTATCTCAGTGGCAAATAGTTACTTTTGTGACACTGAAACCCTTAACTCTTTGTTACTTGAATCTGCGGCGAAGTCTTTGAAAATTATAACACAAAATATTCGCAGTATTTATAAGAACTTTGATAATTTTCAGGCACAACTAGCTAGATTCTCCTTTGAAATCCACATTATAATTCTCACAGAGTGTTGGCTCAACGAAAACAAACCAATTCCTATTATTGACAATTACGAATCTTTTTCTTCCATGACCAGGCTTAATCAAAATGGTGGCATCGTTATTTATGTCAGGAAAAACTTAAGATGCACTGTTGAGGAACCTAAATCAAATGACGCTAGTTTTCTATTGCTTCAAGTTTACCCAGATATTAACATATTAGCTGTGTATAGATCCCCATCTACACACTGCACCAATAGCTTTCTCAACTCATTGGAAGCGATCATACATCCAATTAAAGCTAAACACATAATTATTGCTGGCGACATCAATATCGATATTAAACCGAACAATACTGACCGAAACAGTGCATCTTACCTAAATCTAACTGCAGAGTTAGGGCTTCTTCCAGCACACATCTATCCAACAAGGGCTGCAAACTGTCTAGACCATATTATGCTAAACACAACCTATTCTGCTGCGGCCTTCGTGATAGATTCAACCGTGACTGACCACGCCTCAGTCATCTTAAGCCTTCGTTCCCTAAATTCTGGCATCAGCAGAAACAATGTGTGCAGGAAAGTTGATTATGATGCTGCACTTGCACACTTGCAAACTGTTGATTTTTCCTTTGTCAACGGGGACTCTGATGCAAATGATGCCGCCGCTCTCTTTGTTGATCATATTTCAAGTGCATTGACACAGCACTCGATCGTAATTTCTCGACCCTGTAGGAAAAGGTTGCTTAAACCCTGGCTTACCGCTGGTTTACTGCGATGTATCCGCCACAGAGATAAGCTTCACAGAGTTTTCAGAAAAGACCCACAAAATATAGCCGCTGAACTGATATACAAAAGATACAGAAACTTTTGTAATGGTCTTCTGAAAAGGATAAAGAGGAATTACGACAAAACTCTACTAAATAATAGCAAGTGTAATAAAGATAAATGGAATGCCGTTAAATCCATTATCAGTACATCAAAACAAAAAAATGCTGGGGAACACCTTTTAGTCCCGCATAAAAGTCGGTCAAGTGTTGTAAATGAGATAAACACCTACTTCTCTAATGTTGGTAAACTGCTGGCAGATAAAATTACACCTGCTCAAAATAGTTATAAATTTGACATAAGCCCCTTCCCAAATTCAATTGTACTACTTCCGCCAGACGAAGCCGAAGTTGAAGCGCTGATTATGAATTTCAAGAGTGACTGTGCTACTGGTTGGGATTCTATTTCCGCTAAGTTTCTAAAACTTTCTAGACACATTATCGTCCCCCATCTGACTAAACTAATTGAGATCTGCCTTACCCAGGGTATTTTTCCGAAAGTTTTTAAAAAGTCCCTTATTACTCCTGTCCACAAGGGGGGGAAGAAGGACGATGTCGGAAACTACAGGCCAATCTCAGTTCTTACGACTTTATCAAAAATATTAGAAAAGATTTTAAACAAAAGACTCACAAACTTTTTACAACACAATAAGATACTGTCTGAAGCCCAGTTTGGCTTTAGGTCGGGAAAAAGCACGGAAGATGCCGTAAGTCAACTGGTAGATCACGTAACGCTAAAGATAGATCAAAAACAGAAATGCATCGGCATATTTCTCGATCTGGCCAAAGCTTTCGACACCGTCATGATTCCTCTCCTTGTGAACAAGTTAGATAAGATCGGTGTTCGCGGTAATGCTCTCAAAATTTTTAAAGATTTTCTTTGCGACCGTACGCAGAGAGTTAAGGTAAAAGAATACGTTAGTTCTGATACTTGGGTTACTTATGGCGTCCCACAAGGCAGTATTCTTGGCCCGAGTCTCTTCTTGATTTACATAAATGACCTGTGTCAGCTGCCACTTATAAACGGTAAGATCTTTACCTACGCTGACGATACGGCATTAATATTTCATGGGGAGACCTGGGACGAGGTTCGAAGAAACGCTGAACTGGGACTGCATAAAGTGAGCCGCTGGCTAGGCACTAACCGACTCACTTTGAACCTGTCCAAATCCACATTCCTCCAATTCTCTTTTGCTAAAGTTAAACCTGTAAATTTCGATATTAGACTACATGTATGTAACTTCGTTGCTTCAACGACATGTTTATGCACATCTATCACTAAGTCTACGCATGTGAAATACCTTGGTGTGATTGTAGATGAAAAGCTTGGCTGGCGTCAGCATATAGACCTCACTACAACGCGAATAAGGAAGCTTATCTGGGCATTTAAAAAACTAAGACACGTGGCCGACTTCGAACTCCTACGCACTGTGTACTATGCGCTCGTGCAGTCGGTCTTGGGATATTGTGTTACCGTATGGGGTGGTGGTTGTAAGACTTTTATGATTCACCTGGAACGGGCCCAAAGATCTCTACTTAAAGTCATGACTTTCAGACCCTTTAGATTTCCCACTAGAGTCTTATATGAGAAGTGTGAAGTTCTTACGGTAAGACAGAATTATATTCTGCAAGTGGTCAGCAGGCAGCACAGTATTACACCTTATAATGCACAAAATAATAAGAAGCGCACCATTGCAAATGTTTGCTTACCTTTGCGTTGTCATACGGCGTCCGCCAGGCGACAACGGGTATATCTTGCCACTTTTCTGTATAATAAGCTGAACAAAACCTTGAACCTAAATCCCCTTACGACTCGTGAGACAAAAAAGAAGGTAAAGATCTGGCTACTCAAACGGGACTACAACGCAACGGAAAACTTACTGCAATCAACCTAAATATACAAGAACACAAATCGTTGGTATTCACGCACACATATACACACGTACACATGCACACATACACTAACACACACACATACCTACGTACTATGTTTTATTTAAATTTGTTTAATTTTAATTTGTAATTTGTTCTAATTTTATTTTATTTTAATGATTATGTTATTATTTGTTCTAGATTTTTAACCTAATTTTTGTTTAAATCCACATTTATAATAATCTTGCTTTGAGTATTTTATTTAATTCCAATTACATTTTTCTTTTCTATTTTAAAACTTAAACTTAATTAAGTAACATAATCTATTTAGTTGCTAATTGTAACCTAAATGGAAGAAGTCACTGGTTCCTGAAATACAGGTACTCTAACCTAGCTCTGGAGCCAGGGTCTCAAATTTTGTAAACTTTTTTTCATGGCAATAAAGAATTTTATTATTTTTATTATTTTATAGTGATGGTCCTAAAGCGAGATGCGATCTCTGGCGCAAAAGGCACTATAATCTCATCGGATACGTTCAGGTTTCCGAGGAACAACCATCCTGGAGTCCTGCTCACAATCAGCTAAAAGAAAAGGACATAGGATTAGTTAATCCAACTTGATATCCAGATGAATTTAAAACTTAACAGGCAAACAGTACTCCGTACAATGTCGATTTAACCGCGATTCCATTTACTCGCCATTGTTTGAACGCCCCTTCTGATTGATTGGATCGGCAAAAGACCAATCTGAAGTCACGGAAACATAAGCTGTAGTTCACTTCAGCCTATATTTTCCATTCACTCGAATCATTTTTGAATGTGGCGTACAAAATATGAAATTGATAAGTAAATATTATTAAAAGTTACTTGAAGGATAATAAAATGACTATTTTCAATAGTTAACAGCTATTGAAAAACTTAGTATCAACGTACCTATACATATACATAATTTTATATTCTGCGTTTTGTCTGAGTGCCTCAGCTCAGGCGCGTATAGTACTTTTTGAGTGATACGTGATACGTATCTGGCTTGACACACTTTTACGAGCCCTGTTCAAACATTGCGGTGTTTTACAACTCTTAGATTCCTGAGAAGAATTCTAAGACTTGACTGAAGTAATTATCTTCAAGATTTTGCGTTTTCCCAAATGATTGCTCTAGCAAGATCAATCTCTGCCACTTACCACAGTATAATAAAGTGGTGTCTTACTGAAGCGTTTAAACTTGCGCTCCCTTTCTATGTTTTTATTATGCATAGTCATAAGTTCTACTAAGTTATTTTTTTTGAAAATAGTAAAGTCGTTACCGTACATAAAACAATAACGTTGACTAACTTTGATAATTAATATAAAACAGACAAGCAAAATGAATAAAAATTCCTTTTTAGATATTGCGCATAGCAACACTGCAGCACCATATTATGATAAAAAAACATTTTGTATACTGATGAACAACCAGAAATACTTTGGACTAATGCCTCTGTGGGGACAGTAAAAAGCATTGAAAAAACCATTACGCACCGTATTTATGGAGCCTAACGCGACTCAATTAGGTATAAATTATACGAATATACTAAAGATATAAGTACTATGGTGTAATTATAGTATTACACATAGGTAAACTCATTTCCCAAGTACGGTGGCGATGACACTCCCGAGGGTACTTAATGAAAAGATCTTAATGCTGGAGTTTATCCACCATCTCCATACATTTAGGGACCCCAGAAGTACCTTCACAAACCTCTTATAATATACTAGCTGCACCCCGCGGTTTCACCCGCGTAAGTCTCTATCACGTGGGAATGTCGGGATAAAAAGTATCCTATGTCCTATTTCAGGTCAAGGTCTACCCCTGTGCCAAATTTCATCCAAATCCGTTCAGCCGTTATAGCGTGAAAGCGTAACAAACAAACAAACTCACTTTCGCATTTATAATAATTATTATAAGTTTAGACTAGTTACGATTATTATTATTATCAATCTGAATAGTGTGGAAAGCCGAATTTGTACTTAGCGACACTTGTTTCCAAAATTCCAACGCACGCTGCGTAATTAACGATAAATTAATCATAAATCACAAGTAAGCAAGAGTTAAGCTTTCTCAGTTAATTTTAGCGTGCTCAGTTTGACTGTGTAACGTCGACATGCTTTAACGTTACGCGCAAATTATATGTCATTAATTTATATGCACACACAACCGGTAAATAAACAAAGTTAATCCACTCGGAAAATAAATGAAGGAACCGCTGAACTAGCAGTGGCCAGAGAGCGAACGATACAATGAATTAGACATTTGTTTCAAACCGATTCCAATTCTGACCGATCGTGCATTACGCAATTACGGTGCCGTTCAGAGCTCTCTTGAACGGCACCCTAATTGAACTTGAACGGCAGTCTTTGAGCCCCAAAAAAAATCTATTGTAGAATCCCTGTACATTATAGCGAAAATGCGTAAATAAACCATTAATACTATTTTATTGATAAAAAGTAACAGAAATTCGCGCTCATGATCTTAATAAGAAAGGGAACCCTCGAAATACTAACCAACTCACACTGGAAAGGTTTTATTATTGTGCTCTACCTACGCGAGGCTCGGAATTACACAACACAAATCACTTGGGATTTTGGGATATATTAGAAATCCCAACAATTTTACAATCGTGCGATCCTTAAGACCACACTATTTTGAAACAACCCAAGTGCTAATAATAGATAACTTGGCTAAAAACTATATACTTCATTGAGTTTGACATAGACGTGTTAGAAAAGGTCGGGTTCCTGTTGGGTACCTGTTGATGATGTAGCGACCGGCTGACACGAATAAAAGGATCGATTAACTTCTATTTTTACTCATGGTCGTGCGGGGCGGTAGCTTAACGCTCTGCTGCCTGGGCTCTGATAAACAAAGGACACCGGGAACGTAGGACGTCCAACAGCATTTTCATGTTAGGGCAATGTTTCATCGACACAACGACATTAATCATTGTTGTTCAGGATTTCGTTTTTCGAAAATATTAGCGTGCGATCCCCACATGAGCACTATCGCTATTTATCTGTCTTCTATTTTGTTCTTGTATTCAGGTGTCAAAAGGACTGTTAACGTCTTCTACATGAAAGGCCTTTTTTTCTCTTGCCGATATTGTCCAACTGCTGGGCAAAGGCCTCTCCGAAGTCCTTGCAAGTACTTCTTTCCTGCGCCACTCTGAACAAGTGCGTTATTGTTAAAATATCGATTTGAAACCCAATTTCCAAATGACCATGAATGCCTCCTTTGAAATTTGTGACCTAATTTTCTATTAAAATCAATACATCCAACTTTGTGATGGTTGTATTAAATAGTTATCATAAATGTGTGAACGAGAGTCCATCCGTATGTTTCATTTATTTATAAAACCTACGAATAATTAATAACTGCCTTTTTGAAACTTGAAAAACAAAAGAATTCGTCTGGATCCTAAATTATGCTTAGTACAAGCGATCCTAATCAAATTAAAATAATCACTGCTTAAGTTAACAATGTGAGTGGTGTAGAATCACCCTAATCAAAAGAAAGTATTACTGATAAATTACATAAATTCTGTTGTAAAGAATGATTTTCATTTGTTTATTGCACCAATCCAACCATCATGTCTTCAATAAGGAGTACCGTTCCCATCAAAAGTAACACTTTCTTATAACCTGAACCCCTTCCAACTTCCAATCCAACATTATCTGTTCAAGAAGGTTAACAATGAAAGAAATCACAGTAGAACAGTGACCTAGTTAGTAATGAGCATTTAAGTAGTTTCCCGGCAATGGCATTTGTAGGTACTTTACAACCGTGGTCAGAAAAACGTTAAACACTGCTACACATGTTACATCACACGCATGTTTCTATTGTGTGTATCTATTAGGTCTAAATTCAACTAGTATGATGGTGCGATAAACGAAGCCTTTAATTTCATGGTATTGTGTGTGAGTATGTCTGTATGCATGTTCTGGGAAATGAGCCGTTTTATTCGCTATAGTGTTCGTTGCGTCGGCGTCGACCGGTTACTGCTGTGGTGCGCTGTGGCGTGCCGTTTGTGGACTGCGGTCAAACTGCACACATATTTCAACAACGACAACGGACTCGCTGAGAGAGGAGAGCAGCAACATTTAGAAGGACTAAAACACTGTCCATTCTTTGTGACTCAGCTCATTTGAATCCACCAAACGGAAGTACAATCTCACTTTGTAATTAACATGGCCAGATTATAGCAGCTTCTGACCCCGATGAATCGTTATACAATCGACTATTTACATTGCTGAGCCAGAAGTTTACAGTTAATTACGGAATAAACCAGTACAATTTATTCTGGAAAACTAGAGCTCAACTGCTGTTTATAAATCGTGGATGGGCTGCAAATATGTAAATTGAAGAGCAGATATACACACATTGACAACTATAAGTGTACATTGTACAGGGGCACATGAGTGAGGCAACTAATTTAACTTGTATTAGGTATGTCCATATCTACCGTACGCTATTCCTTGAAAAGGCACTTGAAAGTCTTCGTTATAAAGGGACCTAAAGCTAATCGAAGGGTTTCCCGTACATTGACGTATGAGTAGATACATACATGCTCGCAGTCCATATGACCGGCGGTTGTGGTACAAGCTCAGGTTACCGCGTGTTATTGCAGCCTGAGCGACAAAAAACAGGAAACGAACTAGGTTTAACACAGAATTGGTATAATAGTCATTAAATGATACGATACCACTTTATTGTAGCATTGATTGACGTTAAATGCAAAACATTGTGGTCTATGGTTATAAAAAGTATTATAATTTTGTACCTAAATACATTGAATTCTTATAACCACTATATTTAATACATTTTATAATAATAGGCTAGTTGACAGTTTTTATCCAAATTAATAATTCTATAAATCCTTGTGGTTTGTTTTCCTCAAAATTTGAATATTTCAACAAACAAATTTTTATACGCAATTTAATTTTGATTATCGAGTGTCGTCATTCGTCATACTATATTTTTTTCGTACAATCAGCTTTCTATTATGATTAAACTAAATCACCTGAATTCAAGTAAATAAAAATCCTTTAGAATCGAATGTCGCTTATTAGTATGTTAGTAGTCGCTGGCTTCAACTAAACGTGCCATAGGTGTGAGTCACGTAACGGAAACGGTTCTTTCGATATTGATGTCTCAGCTTGATGCGTTCCCATGTTTTACTTTTACATAACCTCGCTTCTTACTTTGCGAAGTAGATGAACAACTGTAATATTGAATACTTTTTATTACTGTTTATATTTCAAATCCCTTTATTGGCAAACATCTGCGCATTCGAGATACCCGAGCGGAGCACGTAAATTAAACTTAGCTAAACGAGCATTTTATACTTTATGAAAACTCTTAAAAACCTTCTGCTAGCGAATGGGAATACTTTTATTTTATTGTGATCTAAAAAATGGAACGCCTCCCTTAAATAACTGATATTCATATCGTTTTGTCTGCTAAAGTACAGTAAGAGTTCTTTGAAAATTCGATAAGTGTACTTAGTTATCTAAGTACATTTATTCTAGTTTAGTTTTCAAAAAACGCTTTCTTACAAAGCGAAGGCTCTGTAATGCGGGCATTTACTTTACCTAGTACCTATATTTTCTGTGCCGATACCCGCACCAAGTAATGAGGGCGATGCATACAAATTAGACCATTTCTGTGTAATAGGATTTGACATTCTAGTGCCTTGGTGATGTTCGATGTTGGTCGTCATTGGACCTACACGCTAGTTGCTCAACTTGCTCTTCTATTACAAATGAATAGTTACCTTAATTTCTATTCATGTACTACCTGTGTAGATTATTTCGATTAGACACGCTATAATTTGCTGAGTTTTTAAGTAAAACGAAATGAACGTGTAATTCGGTTTTATTTTCACACCCATGAATTTTGTGTAACAATTTAATTATCTATACACTTAACTAGTAACTAAACTTTATTAATTTTAATCTAGAAAGACTTCTTCATTCGTTATTTCGATTTTTAAATATGATCATGATTGTAGGAAAAAGAAGTTTTCACTTTGTGATTGATAGATAAGCCAAAGAAATTGTGTGCTGGCTGTTCCAATGACCTACCTAGTAAAGGTAGGCGTATCTTATCAGTTTATCAACTTGGATATTGCCAAATTAAGATAGACGAGTGACGAGTGCATAGCCTCTTTTACAGACTGACACATAGTAAAGCAATTAAAATGGGAGTTAACGTTATATTAAGTCCTTGAACTAGATTTTAGAGGTGGTACTTTATTTTCACCTTGTTTGCATCTCTTCTCTGTCCTGTGTGTTTGGTTACTTTGGAATTAACCTTATGCCCATGGCTATTTTCTAGTCTTTTTCTTCGTGTCGCCGCCACGACTGTATTTCAGACCTTGTTGGCCCAAAACTTTGCCACTTCCAGGGCGTCGTCGGTGGCAGCACAGAGGTCACTCTTGACTGCATGTTTTGAGACACAGAGGGCAGGATAGCAGGTGGAGCATAGTTCGCGACACGGCTCCACCCTGCTGCCGTTCCGTCGAGGTAGCCCCACTTTACCAGGTTGGAGTTAGGTACATCTTCCCACATGTGTCCAGAGACGGTTCATGGAGTTCCAAGTGGAACACGAAGGGTCACACCCTGCCGGGAGATGCTTCTTTTGGTGATAGATAGTAAGTAGGAGGGGGAAGAGTATCCTGCCACAGTTTGCAATGAGTGTCGTCGGCCGGGTTTCCTTTTTAGGGTTACGTAGTCAACAAGGAACCCTTATTATAGTTTCGCCATGTCCGTCTGTCTGTAAGCGGCTTAGCTCAGAGACTGTTAGTAGGTACTATAGAAAGTAATAATTTGCCATGGGTATACATATTAATCACGCTGACTAAGCGGTAAAATAAAAAACGGAATAAAAAACGTTCCTTACACGTAAAGTTGGGATGTTTATTTTTCTCTTCATCACATGTTGTGGGGTGCCGTTGAAAAGGTCGTTCAAAAATATTGTGAGTTCGTGAAAACCATTTTTGGATTCAGGGATTCATTTGCGAAATATTAAGCTTTAAATACAAAATTATTTAAAATTAAATTTCATAAGTGGTTACTCGAGTGTAGTTTTTATAGTTTAAAAGAATTTATAGATAAAAAAAGTTGAACGATTTTTGTTGCTTAACCTGTCTTTAAATTTTTTGCATGCTATGTTTTATTCTAGCGAAACATGCTTGTGCCTCAATTCATATTTAACACCCCTGTATACCATGTTTTACGCAAATAAATATTCTATTCTATTCTATTCTAAAGTGCTAATTTTTGTTAGAGTCAGTGTCCCCCCTGCCAGCTAAATGATTGGTTCTGGATATGTGAAAAAATTCACGGTAGTAGTATAACGAAATTAAAAGGAAAACTATCACAGCTAAGTAGGCTCTACAAGCTAACGGGTAATAATCGACCAACTTACATTTGCAGTTGCGAAAATTATGTTCTCCCATCCCATATGGAAGAATGTTTTTTAACTACAATATTAATGTGCTTGTGATACATTTTATTCATCCCAACTACGGAACCCTTCACTGTGCGTGGTCTGACACGCACTTGGCCGGTTTTCTAGTTATACCTAATTTGAGCATTCAATTAAAATGAGCAGGAAGAATTCTTATTAACAAATCCGCTCATAGCCAAAAATGCTCATGCTATATAATTATACATAAATAATGCAGACCTTAAACAATGCAGTACTAACTTAAAACCTGATATTTTATTATACATGCTTCAAAACTTCAACCTCACTGTTTAAATTACGTTATACGCATAAACGCATTTACTTAGAACCAAACTCAGAAAACGTTATTTTACTTATTCCAGCCCTTACGCGTTATTAGATTTAAATAACGACCGATATTCAAGTGGCGCAGTCCAACTTAAAATTTGTTGGAGAACGTATTAAAAGTTTGTTTGAAAGCGTTTAGCAAAAGCAAAGTCAAATGTATGTATGTAGGTATTGTATTCAATTATACAAACAAGACTGAAGTCTGAAATATTACGTACAGGTTATGCCAGTAAATATGTTGCTTCTACAGGGTGTTAGGGTAAACACCGTTATCCATGAAACCAGTGGTTTGGTGTCATAGATGGTGTTGTAGAACGTAAAATCAATGGAAAATTACGACTTTTTTAATATATTTTTTTATACTTTTTATCACTAGAGTATTTCACCCTTTCACCTATGCGCTAGGGCAACGAACTTGCGTCTCAACACGGGTGGGGGGCGTAGAACATGACCTGACCAGCCGTGAGCGCGACCCCTCGCTCAGTCAGTCAGCTGTTTCGCTAGCAAGCAATTTAAAATCTTATAAATCTTTTTTCAATCTATTATGCTACGGCTACACTTCGCATTATCGCGAACTTTTCTTAGTGCGCTCTCTCTCGCACACCACTCGATTACTCGCTGAGCAACAGAGAGCGCACGAAGAAAAGTTCGCGATAACGCGAAGTGTAGCCGTAGCATTAATGAAAATAACGTTTTTTTTTGTTGTTACTCGGTCATTTATTTTTATATGTAAGTCAACTAGCCATGGTTTGAATGACAAGAGTGTTTACCCTTACACCCTGTATATGAATTAAACAAAAACAAGTGTAAAGCAAAAGCAATAAGTGGCAGTGGCCAGGCACATTGCTCGCAGAACAAATGGCCGATGGAGCCAAAAGGTTTTGGCTGGAGTGGCGACCGCGTACCTGATGACGCAGCATTGGAAGGCCCCCCACAAGGTGGACCGATGACCTGGTGAAGGCCGCAAGTATCCGCTGGATGCGACAAGCACAAAACCGTCGAAGTGGTGGTGCTTGGGGGAGGCCTATGTCCAGCGGTGGATTTCTTTCGGCTGAAATGATGATGATGATTCAACAGCACGAATAACAACACCAACATATGCCTCACATTTTTAACCAACAAAAATAATTACTTCCGTAAGGTATCATACATAATCATAACAATTTTTACCTAAGACTTTTCATCTCTGCGTCAGCGGTGGTCGCTCGCTCGGTATCAATTAACCTATTGTGTATATTTCCTACTTATCTCCGAGAAATGTTTTGGTAAACTTTTAACTGTACCCGTTTAGTAAAAGGCTAATGTACGCTAACTTCAACCGTCGGTATGATACTCAACACGTGTTGACTGGTTGGTAACTGGGTCAGTCACTGCAGTCAATCAAGACCCGCGTAAAAAATAAACAAATTCACTGTTTCTTATAATTGCATCACAAGAACATGTTCAACATTATGATTTTGATTACCTAAACTTGGTACAAAAATCACAAAATGAAAGGTGTCTAGTTATTGGTGAAGGCTTTACCTACCCAAAAGAAGGCATTCAAACGGCATGAAAAGCGTTAAAATCGTCACTCTCCTCTAACTCTTTATTAGTTCCAACCTCATTATAAATTCACTAAACGTCCAAAATCGTTAACAAATGCTTACACGATTGTCAACGACTTACAAGTACTAACTTATTAGTAGTCCCTACAATACCAACATAATGTTCAACATGCGTATGCCTCCTTATAGATTGAAACGGAAGTCTGGATTGCTCAAAATGATCTTTTATCAAACCTATAACTGTGAGTAATATAAATACTAGAGGTTATAGGAACGCAAAAGGATTTGCCGAAATTTATACGTGGGCAGCTTAATGATCCCACAGAGACAATTACTAACGAAAAGGGTCCAGAATAGAGGTCAACAATATGTTACAATCAATGTTAAATAAGTGTCATCTATAAGGATTTTACTGTTATTAGTATTGACGTGAAAAACTGCCTCCAACTTTTATCTTCGAACAAAGACAAGGCTCCAGATGCATCGTATTTTCGGAGCTTAGTAACACCGATCTGTCAACGGCTTATTCGACGTGTTTAGTACCGATTTATTTCTTTCTCCCAGTTACTCTAATCGTGCCGCAGTATTTTTATCCATCTGTTTTACGTGAGTTCCCATTACTATTTCGTCCGAGGAGTAGGTTACCTCGGTTAAAATATGTGTGTAAGTGCAGGAATTTATGTGAGCCAGTTATTCTGAAATATACTTATGGGGTGGAAACAACATCAAAAAACTTTTTTTTTTTTTTTAGTCTCTTTATTTTACGCTTCCGTAAATGTACAAAACAAATTAAGTTTGGTTAATTGAGTTAGGTAGACTTGATCATTAATGTTTTAAATGATGACTGGACGGCGCTTATAGTAGATATACATATTGTATAATAAACACGAAATAATTACGTTCATCGTTTTGCGGCTGCGATAAGAATTCCGTCTTCTTACCATGTTCCTCTTTTAGTCACCATTAGGATGTCTTTGTTGTCCGTCAGTACGATTTTGCTGGAGGGTTCGTTATATTATAAATCTGGTATGTCTTTAGTTTTGCTCTTGGTTCTCGGTGATAATGATAACAAAACCCAACCGAAATTAGACGGCCTGTAATACGTCCTAGAAACAAGGGAACCAGCTTTAATCAAGACAACCTCTCATGAAATTTTTAAGAATACCCGCGGGAGCGTAAAAACAGAACATCCAACTTTTGACGCAAAAGTTGTCTCATAGCAGCGTATCTGTTTCATCACTTTAATCCACCCGAAAAGAGCGGCATTTTAATTCAATAATTGTATTATTTGTTAATACAATTTCTATGCTTTCTAACTGTCATAATGTAAAAGGTTTCGAAATTGGATTCATGAGTTGTTTCGCAACGAGCTTCGACCGTCCGCAGTAGTGATTTGATGGGGAGATAAATTCGGTCAATGAGCAACACGCCTCCCACAATATTGCTCAGACTGGTTCAAATATAAAAAAATTGAATCGGAATTTCTTGGTTCACACACAAAGCTGATAAGTTTTTATGGCTATTAGGCATTATGTTATAAACGTTTAGTGACCGGTGCCTAGCTAAATTAATTGGGTTATTGGTTGATTCGCACGAATTTACTCACCAGAAAAGAGTGAATCGTCACTTAAATTATATATTTTCTGTAGGCGGTTCCGCACGAAGTTAATTTATTTGAGGGCTAATCGACAACTCCAGAAATACGAATTAGGCAATTAACGCATTTTGATCACTTCATATCACTTTACTGCATACAATTCAAATCGTTTATATTATTTCGTTATAAGCCAATTAATTATTTACTAAACAATTTTCTGTTCTCATTAGACAACATACTTAAAACTGTTTTTTCTCTTGCAGTACAAATGCAGCCACCTCGGTTTAGTATGCAACCTTCATCTTCAAATAGTATAGTCAGAGAAGGAACTACAAAAATCTTACAGTGTTCTGCTATGGGTAAGTTAATTTATTTTATGCTATGGCCAACTCGAATATGTACTCACCAAAGCCCGATAAACGTGGCCCTAGCATAAATAATTATGTTGTTTCGCTTATCATGGGTTATCATGATACATTATAAAGGGGACTTGCTTCTTCGGCTGGTACGTGTGAGCGTGATCCAAAACACAAAAGTCTTATAAACAAGAATGAGTAAAAAAAAAGGTCCTCGTCAAAAACTTAGAACTATGCACACTATTTTGCACTTTTTAGGCATACCACAACCAATGTACAGATGGTCGAGAAACGGTGTACCGCTCAGCGAATATTCATCAGAGTCTTTTTATAAGATTCATAATACCCAGCGGCAGGATGCCGGAGCATACCAGTGTATAGCGAAAAATGACGTCGGAGCAATATTCAGCGAAAAGAACAACATTGTCGTCGCGTGTAAGTAAACTTTCATACGTCTCTTTGTACTTTCATGTGTCTCTTTGTTGTGTAGGCGGAATAATCTTGGAGAAAAAATATGTCTACCGTCATGGAAACAACTATTTTGTATAAAAAAGAAGTTTGTTAGTCAATCCATAAACATCTGAATGCTAGATTTTCTATATTCTAGTATAATAATAAAGATGATAAGAGAAAATAATAAAAGTATAATAAATTGATTTAAAAAAAATTGTTTTCAGATATGGGTGTATTTGAACCTATTGCTGAAACAGTAATAACTGCTGAGTCTGGTAGAGCGGCAGTAATAGCGTTTCCGCAGATAGAATCTGAACCACCACCGTCAGTCATATGGCAGGACGAGAATGGCGCTCTGCGATATGATCAAAAATACGCCGTCACTGACAAACATGAACTCGTCATACTGTGTACTTCACACGACGATGAGAAAGCATACAGGTTAAATTCTATCCTATTCTCCGTTTGTTCCAAATTGTATTAATCACTGAAGAAAGAGATTTTTCAAATAATCTTATATTTCAGAGTACGTGCCATAAATACACAGCTAGGAAAAGAAGAAAACAGTCCTTACATACAACTTAACGTGTTTGGAAATGATAGCAAGGAAATACCACCGGAAATAATTATAAAACCAGAAGACACGAAAATAGTAAAAGGACAAGAATACACGAGTTTATATTGTATTGCAAACGCTAGGCCTCTCCATGAATTAGAAACCTTATGGTTTAAAGATGGGATAATGATTGACTTAGCTGGGATCACATTCGACCTAAACGATCAATGGAATAGAACCCTAACTCTTATATCAGCTAATCTAACGCACACTGGACAGTATACATGCCAAGCCAGATTGAAAACAGGAGGGTACGCCACTGACTCAGCTTCTGCTTTTGTCACAGTGTTAGAGAAACCAGTGTTCCTATCCAGTTTAAAATCCGAAACATTTGGAGAATTCGGAAGTACCATAGTTCTGGACTGCAATGTTCAGGGTATTCCTTTGCCTAGTATTACTTGGTACAAAGACGCTAAAAAGATCGCGAGTGTCGGTGCTGGCGCTGAAGAATCTGATAACCCAGATGTCGACGACGGCGGTGGCAGATACCGGGTGGAGGTGGACCGCTCACTCGTCATTAACCACCTAAAAATGGAAGATACTGGCATATACCAGTGCATTGCCAGCAACGAAGCAGGAGAATCTTCTATTTACACATGGCTAAAGATAAAAAGTAAGTAGAATCACCAATTCAAGTTTTAAGAAAGCTATGACAGTTATTGTGTTATTAAAACTAGCATACGAGATTGTTATAAGTAAAACAATGCATGCGAACTGATGTTTAGATGTAAGTATAAAAAATAATATGTAAATTCAGATCATTATTATTTATTTCTGGAATTCATTCTCCGGCGTGAGTCTACTAATCCGTCAAGCTCTGTATGTCTCAGGGTCGTTGTCATATTGTATGTGTGTATTTAGGTAAAATAACAATACTGACTAATTAACGTATGCCACTATCGTGCAGTGAAGGACAATAGGCGGCTTCCGCGAAGTCACATGAAGTTAATAAGAATGAGGACCTCCGATAAAAAAGCAAAAACGTTCAGATTTGACACCGGCAGTAAGAATTAATTACTTGTTGTCATTTAACATTCACTTATAGCATAGATGATTTTCTTTTTCAGCACAGAGTGATGATTGCTTTATATACCAATGTTTTTATTACCTTGCCTTAGGTGACATGCAATATTTTAATTACTCTTTTTTTTATTTGATTGTTTCTTAGATTATACTGATTTATTAGAAACATTCCTGCATTATAAGATTAATGCGTAATCCGTAGATAGATCATAGATAATAACATTTATATATTAAACAATGTAGATTAGTTTTAAATACACTTCTAAGCCACTTTTATTGAGCTATGTATTAGCATGACAATTTGAGTAAATAAAATAATCAATAACAGATCATTTTATAAGACACGTCAATAACTAACTCGGGTGGAGGAAATGTAGGTAACATTCCTTCTTTTATGTGGTAAGGTGCGTGTAAAACGCAAGAATTTAACGCACATCCTTCTAAAAAATTCATTCATTCCCAGCAAAATTATAGTGGGCCACGAGACACCTGTGCGGTTTACTAAGTGTCGGCGCTCAATATTGACCATTTAAAGTTATGGTGTTTATACCTACTCCACCATGAAATTAATAAATGCCCAAATGATTTCATGCTGATTCCCTTTTTTAGTAAACTAACCAATTGAGGCATTGTTAGAACGATTGACGAGAAATAAATTGTATTTTATTATTGGCAGCATGTTTATTACTATTTAATTTATTATTATTCAGAAAATCACAATATTAAATTATATTGATCACATGAATGAAGTATTATATTACTTATATCTTTATTAAAATATAATCGCATGTGCTTTTTACTTATAGAGGTGGTGTCACTGATTTTTTGTGTTATACCTACTAATATTAGTTATAGAAGATTTCGTACATTATTGAAATAACCCGCTAGTTCGGCTCGTGTTCTAACCGTGTGCGTGTGGCTTGTAGCGTCCCCGCCCATAATGCAGAGTCCGCCGAACAACCTCACCGTGCTGGATGGCAAGGACGCCACCGTCACGTGTCGCGCCGTCGGAGCACCCACCCCCAACGTCACCTGGTATTTTAATGGTTAGTAATTAGGACACTTCGGGCATCTGTTTATACTGTTAACTGAACGTCAGCCCTTTACCAGAAGAATTACTGCTTAAAAATATGTAGTGGCAGAACAAGAGCATTTTTTTTTTATATTTAAAAGTAATTAAAATAATATGTGTCCTTGAAATATGACAATCTTCTAAATAGAATTAGCGACAAAACTGTGTAGCTAAATGAATCCTGTCGAAAAAAAGAGCAAGAAGTCACATTTAGGTGAGGCAGTTCTGCAATAATTTAAGTAAGTACTGACATTGTTTTAAAAACCACAACTGTTACAGATTCTATAATCATAAACTTATCGGCAAGACTACAAGCACTCGAAGAAGGCGACCTGCTAATCACAAGTACTACAACCGCCGATAGTGGGAAATATACCTGCGTACGATCAAACGATGCTGGGAACGTATCTGGAGAGGCTTATCTCACTGTACTAGGTGATTACCTCATCTGTTAAACGTGTCATTTAAAATAAATAATTCCGTTTCATGTCAAGAAATTCTCGTTAATAGTTCATTTGTAATATTCCTGTAATTGATAAGTAAATGGCGAAGGTAGCCGATAAGATTGGATTTATCAACGCTTCGATATCATCAATTTTTACTTTAGTTTAAGTTATGATGTTGTATTATTATATCGCTATCATGATTGTTATCACCGCTGCTGGGTGAGACAAAATATTTTAACAAATAAGTTCAGTCTAATTAAAGCTCCCGAGTGCACAAAAGATAACCCTTTTCAACGTTATATTACTTGATGAGATGGAAAAGTATTTTTTCAGCCGATATTAGAACCGCTTTTGGTATTTGAAGGAATTTACTTTAGGTATATTCAAATCTTTTTAATCCATCCTACGTACGTTTATAGGTCATGTAGTTATATGACGCATCGTACGAATCATTAACTGGAGACTGAAAATATTGTCTGAGAATTAGTTAGGTTTGGTACCTAGTCCGCCCGATCTATAATTCCGCCTATATTGACTTAGCATTTCTGTGGTTTATTTATTTACCTTTTACCATCTGGCAACGTTTGCTGGTTTCGGCTTCACCTGAAAGGATTTGCTAGTCTACATTATGTATTTTAGATTATACTCTACCGAAGCCAGGGATAAAAGTGCAAGCGATCCCGCGGCATTCGATGGCAGATCCACTACCTACTGTAGTGGATTTATGGGTAAGAGTTCGCCGTATTCCACGGGTTTTCACTGGGAGACTACAATTTTTTCAAGAAAATATAAACCCGGTGGTCATCACACAACTGCCATTTAGCCATATTTTTCCTAAAATCTGAGTATAATTTATAGCAATCCCTGTATTTGCTTTGAATTCATACTTGGGTATTAAAAGTAACTCTATTACAAAGTTTTTTTTTAACAAACAACTTCGAAGACAAAGGGTTGGGATATTCATTTTCTTAAACCATTTAGATAATATCTTCAAAATGAGGGGAAAGCTCCCGAGTGCACAAAAGATAACCCTTTTCAACGTTATTTTACTTGATGAGATGGAAAAGTATTTTTTCAGTCGATATTAGAACCGCTTTTGGTATTTGAAGGAATTTACTTTATGTATATTCAAATCTTTTTAATCCATCCTACGTACATTTAGAAACGTAAAATGATACTGAGCGATATAATATTTACATTTCAACTCTCAAAATAGAATTTGAACTTCAGAATAAATGCTATTTCCGTTTCCTGTTTTTGATACGGAACCCTAAACGAGACTTTCTTTTTCAGTGAGAACTCAAATTATTGCTCCACCTGTGGATACACGAGTGTTATTGGGTCACACGGCAACGCTACAATGCAAAGTATCGAACGACCCGAATGTGAAGTACAATATTGATTGGTTCCACAACAAACAGTGAGTTGGGAAACATTTACTATTATTGCTTTGAATTTGCTGGTGACGTGATAGCTTTATTATGTTTTTTTTATAGGCCAATGACAGCTGGTACCCGCGTATGGGTGTCAGCAGATGGGGCGCTGCAAGTGCAAGCCGTGCGTGCGAGTGACGCGGGCGAGTACACATGCGTAGTGACGTCGCCGGGCGGCAATCACACGCGCCATGCGGTTCTGTCTGTCATCGAGCTTCCGTTTGCTCCTACAAATGTACGCGCCTTCAGGCTCGAAGCTGCGTCACAGCGAGCTGTCAATGTGTCGTGGACTCCGGGCTTTGATGGCAACTCCCCTATACAAAAATTCATCGTACAACGACGTGTTGTTCCCGAGTTCGGTAAGTCAAGCAGGCAGCGCAGATGACCACAAAACTAAAAATACATATGAGCAAATATCTATACCTCAATTATTTTCATCATAGGTCCTACACCTGACCCATTGCTGAACTGGGTGACAGAGCCGATGAATGTATCGGCAAACCAGCGTTGGGTTCTGTTGACCAGTTTAAAGGCCGCTACATCGTATCAGTTCCGAGTATCAGCCGTTAACACCGTGGGAGAAGGTCCTGCTTCGGATCCAACTGATGTCTTGACATTACCTCAGGAAGGTATGTAAAATTAATTAATTAATATCTAATAAACCCCAAAAGGAAAATTTAAATGATTGTATAGCCTGACAAATATTTACACTGAAGAAACATTTCTGATAGTCTAGCGTGGAAATTCCATTTCCAATTTTCGTGGGCGGCAAAGACGACCGCAAGCAAGCAAATACCATTTTCAAAAGAAAGCTGAAGATCCATCATACAAATTGTAAATTATAAAATAACCGGTATAAACAAAACAAATAGCGTTGTGGAAAAATACTATTCCGCCGCGGATTTACTGATACCGACACCAAGCTGGACATCGGGAATAGTAAATTATTTAGAAATATCGACCCGCTCCTGTTTCGTTTTTTGGACTTAACAAAACATCGAGATTTCTTAGTTATACAGGGTGTTAGGGTAAACCCCGTTATCCTTGCAACCAGTGGTTTGGTTTCATTTATAGAACGTAAAATCAATGGAAAATTACAACTTTTTTTAAAATTCTTTTAGGTCTAAATTTTACCACAAGACACGCAAGTTCGTTGCCCTATGCGCTAGGGCAACGAACTTGCGTCTCAACACGGGCGGGGGGTACAGGATGTGACCTGACCGGCAGCGAGCGCGATCCCTCCCTTAGTCAGTCAGCTGTTTCGCTAGCAAGCACGATGTCAAATAGAAACTATTTTAAATCTTTTAATGAAAATAACGTTTTTTTTTTTGTTGTGTTCGGTCATTTATTTTTATATTTAAGTCAACTACCCATGGTTTGAATGACAAGAGTGTTTACCCTTACATCCTGTATATAATGTAACTTTCATATAAAGTATACACCTACTGGAATAAATTCTGTAAACAATGGTGTGTAATCCTCATAAAAATCTGGTGCGGTGCTTAGAAGAACAATGCAGACATACAGACAAAAACGACTAGCGACTTTCATTACCCGACTACGGCGAAGAAAAAAGGAGGGTTATGATTTACAAAATGCATACTTAGATGACCGACGGCAATACGCTGCGGCAAATCGGGGCAGAATTTGCACTCAGTGTGACGCCGGCTTTGCACTATTAAAATGGTTTATATTTAATTTCACTATCTGTTGTTAACTATTAGCACAATAAATGGTAATCGCACTTTAAACATTCTACACCTCTGTCTATCCTTCGAAATTTTTACTAAAAACCTCAGGTAAGATATTTTTATGGATGTTCTATAACATATTAAATTGTATTCTCTTTGCGATCAAGCAGCCAGTGATCTTATATGCTGCCAAGGTATGCGGAATATTTTGAAACATTAGATTGCATTTGTTTTCCATGCCTTTTTCGTATTCTACCTATTTGAATTTTTAAGTGCTGTTTTTATTAGTAGCAACTTTTTTTTTAACGTTACCTGAATAATGTGCGTGTTTTTCTACTTTTATTAATAAATAAAGTGTAGCTTATGAAAAGAAAAATAATCTTGTGTTAATTGTGATGTCCAATAGGTTGCATTAAAATTGTGTATCGTCTGCATGAAACGTGACTTGTCTATAATGATTACAAAATGTATGCCAGTAGTTCTTTACGAATGTTTGATACCAATTGCAATATTCCTCAAACGCATGGGGTGGGGTGCATGCAAATAAAACATAATTTAAAAAATTAAATTCAATATTTTTCACTCTATCTTTCTTGCTTGTTAAACTGAAACACAATTTATATATTCTTTCTTAATGATCTCTAATCAATAATTCATATACTTAAATAATTAATACTTAATGCAAGAATAATAATATTTTAAACCAAAAAAAACAGCATGCTTTTGGATGAGCAATCTTTGCGTGAGGAATACTCAAGTAATAATCCTATTAGAAACAGAAATATTTTTATCTTAATTGTTAATATTTCCAGCACCATCCGGTCCCCCCGTCGGCTTTATGGGCTCTGCGCGATCATCGTCCGAAATCATAACTCAGTGGCAACCACCACTAGAGGAACACAGAAACGGCCACATCCTGGGTTACGTCATCAGATACAGACTCCGGGGTTACGACAACAGTCCATGGACAGATCAGAACATCACCAATGAGGCACAGAGGAACTATCTCATTCAGGACTTGATCACATGGAAAGATTACAATGTGCAAATTGCTGCGTACAACGACAAAGGTGTAGGTGTCTTTTCGGATAGCTTCATGATAAAAACAAAAGAAGGTGTGCCTGAAGCGCCTCCCGATAGTGTTCGCTGTGAGCCATTCAACTCCACAGCATTAACAGTGTGGTGGACGCCGCCCAATCCACAGAAAATCAATGGCATAAACCAGGTGCGTACCTACAACTATCACATCAGCACAAATGAAGGTGGTATACAAGCTTCCTAAGATGTGTACTAATATCCAATATTACATTTTCTCAGGGCTACAAAATGCAAGCGTGGATCTGGGACGAGAAAGAGGGTGCGAACGTTGAACAGAAACTTGTTAGCGTTCCACCTAACCTCCTGGATCCTCTGACTGAACAATCAGCTGTTATGAGCGGCCTTGAGAAGTTTACTGAGTACAACATAACGGTGTTATGCTTTACGGAACCCGGCGATGGGCCACGTAGTGACTATGTACAAGTTAGGACGGACGAAGACAGTAAGTTACGACTCTAGAAATAATATTATATCATTACTAACCACATTTAAGTCACTTCTACTACTCTATTTACCTTCGTGTATATATTAATTTAATTATGCGAGTAATAATAGACACATACCTTCACCCCTCTTAAAGCTATAATACAGTATGTTAACTAACGAAGGGCGTTCCCGTTAACCCGCAATACTATAGCGTTAATACATGCAAAAAAAATGATTACCATTATAAAAAAAGTTTTTTTTTTCTTGTATATTCACAAAAAATATTACAAACACTCTGTATACGTACACTTGTCTTTCCACGTTGAAAGACAAGTGTGTGTAATATTAATAATTATTTTACCATGTATGGACGCTATACGGGAACGCTCTTCGTTAGTTAACATACTGTATAATAAGATTACACAAGTGTATTGTAGGAGTCATCGTATACACATGCAAAAATTGTTTTGTTTTTTGATTCAGTTCCGGATGAAATAGGAAGTCTACTCTTTGACGATATATCGGATCGTGCAGTGAGATTGTCTTGGACGGCGCCTAAAAAATCAAACGGAATCCTAATGGGCTACAAACTATCTTACGAGATGAGAGATAGTAACGACACGATACGAGAGGAAGTTCTACCACCGAATGTCACAAGCATTAGGGTGGAACACTTGCAGGTATGTGTATGCAGTATTTTTTAAACCACCAGTCCATCTGATGGTAAGTGATAGCCGCCGCATATGGACATCCCAGTGAGAAAGCCAAAATGCCGCATGTTCCTTAATTTACACCAGGTTGCGTATAACCTTTAAACCGAAACATAGATACGCTACTTGGCGGCAAAAATAAAGGTACATCACACCGAAGTTACTTTTCGTAGAGCAACATGATAACATTGTGTAACTTTCAGTATGTTTACAATTTTTTTTTTTTTGTTTTCCTTGCAAACGTTGCTCCACAAAAGTAACTTCTGTGTGGATGCACCTTAAGTAGAACTTCCGCAGCAACGTCACCAAGAAGTCTACTAGGTACTCCAAAAAAATCATAGCTTTGTAATAAAACTTCAACATCTGCTAACAGTATAATTATCTCGATTTAAGGCTAGTACACACTACAAGTTCTGGCTATGCGCCATGACTGCGGTCGGCGAAGGTCCGGCAAGAGCCGCTGTAATTCAGTCCGGCGTAGAACCAGTACTTCCCGATGCTCCACGCAACCTCGCACTCTCCAATATCGAAGCATTCTCTGTACTGCTACAGTTTACACACGGCTTTGATGGAAACTCTTCTATATCGCTGTGGACAGTACAGGTAAAATTTTGCATGGCGTTTTTTAATTAGCATTTTTGATAAGTATTAGCATTATGCTCATCAGAAATCTTTCAAAAGATCTCGTGAAAGGAATTTTATGAGATTTTTTAAAGGTTTATGATCACAATCCATTTAAGCTAGGGTTGTCATAGCGATAAAAAAGAATTCTAGTATAATACTACTAGATCACACGGATTTCGGATGCGAAAACCCTCAACTTTCTTATCTCTAATATATGTTTTTTACTCTAACAGGCTCAAACCGCACGAAATTCATCATGGGTGACAATTTTCGAAGTCAACTCTCCGGATGCCCAGTCTATACACGTGACTGGACTAATACCTTTCACTACGTACAGACTGCGACTGATTGCTACCAATGTAGTGGGCTCGTCACCACCTTCGGAGCCTTGTAAAGAGTTCCAGACTATTCAAGCGCCACCTCAACACCCGCCTAAGAATGTGACTGTTCGTGCAGTTAGTGCCACCAATCTACGCGTCAGATGGATTGTAAGACATATCAATATGAATGTTTTTCATATAAATTATCTTTATAACGTATTTATTTCTCGAATATTTCCAAACTGTAACGAAGCTACCATCAGGCATTTGCTGACGCGGCAAAGACTTATTATTAATAACTTTATAACCTATGATTTTAGCCTCTACAACAAAGCGAATGGTACGGTAATCCAAAAGGATATAACATAACGTACACAAAAAGCGATAGTAACGACACATTACATAGCATTATCGAGGACCACACGGCAAACTCACACGTACTGTCTAATCTAGAAGAATGGTCAGTGTATGAAATACGAATGACTGCTATCAACGAAGTAGGGACTTCAGTCGCAAGTCCCACAGCTATGGAAAGGACGAGAGAAGCGGGTGAGTTTCAGCAAATACTTTTTTTTGGTCTTGTCTATAGGTCAAAGAAAAACAAAACAATAAAGTTCGGGTTAAAATACAAAAAAAAGCTTCAAATTCTGTTAAAACTTTACAGTTCCATCGCGAGGTCCCACTGATGTATCAGCTAATGCCACATCTTCAACAACAGTAGTCGTTCTTTGGGGGGACATCCCACCGCCAGAGCAAAACGGTTTGATCGAAGGATACAAAGTGTGTTACGCGGCAGTAGTGCCACCACCACGACCCGAACAAAAGAAGGTGGAGTGCCAAGCAGTGCCGTCGAACCAGACTCATACAATAACGCTTACAGAGCTGAGGAAATACGTCGTGTATCAAATACAGGTGTTGGGATATACGAGGTTAGGAGACGGAGCCTTGAGCGACCCGCCAGTTACAGTCAGGACTTTCGAAGACAGTATGTATAAGGTCTTATAAAATGTGGAGACGGCAATAAGTAAAACTTCGTATATTTAATGCAGTTCCTATTCTGCATATTAAAAGAAACAATCAAATATGAATTGTTTAGTCGGCTGATCGGCAAAACACATAGTCGAACGATATTAGGATTTATTTTATCGTTTCGTAATACATGCACTACAGCATTCCAGTTTTTTTTGTCATTTATTGTTGTATTGTCATCTCCAGATTGTGTAGCTGTTTTACCCAATAATAATTAAATGTAAATTGTAATGATTTCCTTTCATTTCGCGCTCAGCTCCCGGTCAACCATCGAACGTGTCGTTCCCTGACGTGACGTTCACGACCGCGCGCATCATCTGGGATGTACCAGAGGACCCTAACGGGGAGATACTGGCCTATAAAGTGACCTATCACCTCAACAGCACCACGCAACACGTGTTTTCCAAAGACTTCCTGCCTTCGGACCGAACCTTCAGGTAAGAGTTTTCTGCTTGGACTTTATTGAAGTTTATTTATTTAATAAACAACACCCAGAGCTAGAGATACTGATGGATCAATATATTATAAGATGTACTATGGATTTCGTAACTTTTTTCTTCTATTGTTTCTGTATGAGCTGCACAATCATAGGATTATATTGTGCGGTGCTTTCTTGTCCATTTTTTTCTATTGGAATCACACGTAATGGACAGCAAAATTTTGTCTTATTGATGACAACATTAATGATATAAAAATAGTTCATTAGCATGTTCAAGTAAAAATATATTATACGGTAAAAAATCATTGCTCTAAGGTCATAAACCAGAGAGAAAACAGGCGAGAGCGTTTGTATGGAGAGGGGACCGACCCTATTTCCTCTTAATTGCTAGGTTTACATTATGCTTATGAACTCCACACTTGGTAGAACCTGTCTCGTGGAGTCCTCAGGTGGTAGACCATATGAAATTGCACATTACATTATACTGATGGATTGAAAAGGTGTTATATTATTTTGGAACAGGGCAACAGAGCTATCTTCGGAGCGCTACTACCAGTTCAGCGTGCGCGCGCAGACGCGGCTGGGCTGGGGCGCGACGGCGCGCGCGCTGGTGCTGAGCACGGCCAACCGCGCCGCGCCCGCGCCGCCGCCGCGCCCCAACGTGGCGCGCTCGCTGCTGCAGCCGCACCACATCACCTTCTCCTGGACGCCGGGCGACGATGGATATGCACCACTCAGGTACTACTCATCATTGTCTTGCCCTTATCCGTATTTATTTCGGTTGGCCGAATATGTTTTTTTTTTTGTCGTGATCTCGGTAGTCAGTAGTCAACCCTTGCATAGTCATATCATCTTTCACACAGTCCTTCCATCGTTTCTTTGGTCTTCATCTATTCTTATAGCCATCGACATTCATACTCAAAACCACTCGGGTACTTCTACTACGGTACTACCCGACGAAGATCTTGAAGGGAGACGGCTGGATTAGTGAGCTTAATAGTTCCATCCATCAACGAAATTCATTTTTTTCCGTCTCGACGATAGAACCCATGGGGGATTGGTAGTTAGGTGCAGTCAACCACACGTCTGTGGTATCTCCTGACAATGGAAATCTCGCATAATGCTAAGATTTAAAGGCGCTGTCAATGTCAAATTGCTACTATGCGTCGTTGATTGTACCTTGAGAAGGGCATCGATCTATAGATACAGTAACGTGACCACACACTGTGTCACGTTACTGTATCTATAGATCGATGCCCTCAACTTTAATTTTTGCCAGATACTACACTGTGCAACAAAAGGAAGATGGAGGAACTTGGCAAACGATCCCCGAGCGTGTGGATCCCTTCGTGACGTCATACACAGCCGAGGGTCTGAAGCCGTACACGGCGTATCAGTTCCGAATTCGTGCGACCAACGATATCGGCCCCAGTCGGTACAGTAACGCTACCGAAACTGTGCGGACACTGCCTGCTGGTAAGTTGGTACTCACCAATTACGTTTTTAGTGCTATTTACTTACTTATTTACTTATAAAAGTATACAGTAAATTAGTTTAATGTGAAAAACGAATCTGTTTGAAATACTTATGTACCTGTTTGTAACCTAGTGGTTTTATTTTAACCTACATTCAGGAGGATGAAATGAAGCCGACTTCTTTTCCGCGCTCCTTTCACAGTTTACTTTGTCTAAGTTATGGTTTAACTAGTGTTCAGGTGGCACCATCTGCTGTCTCAACCTGGCGTAAGATTCCCTAATGTCTAGAAAATTATAGTCTGGCTTTTGGAGTACTTTCAATATTACGACAAATAAAGATCATCTTTACTTCGCTGCTATTTACTTAGGTACGACGTTATTTTATACGGTTTTTGTTGAGTTATAGGATACCCTATGCAAAACATGAAATATATTGTCAAACTCAACAACGATTTCATTAATAGTATTCAAAATAAAAAAAATAAAAATTTATTTCACATAAACATGGGCACTTATGAAATGTCAGAAGCTAGGTGCATGGTTCCAATTGGTAATTTCCTATGGAAATGAGTCGGCAAGAAAGTCCACGGTTACTCTTTTAAAAATAATTGGCTTTTACAATATTTTAAAATTACAGTGTTAATAGGCATGGCAGGACAGTGTAGGCCTTTCAACAAGAACAAAATAGAAAATGTTCAACAAATCTACAGTCCACATTCACAAAATACAAAAGAATTTATATAAAAGACAAATAAGATAATAAAAAAACCTATTTAGACCAAATGATTGCTATTACAACTGTAACAAATCTGAATAATTATCATGTCCACAAAAGCCAGTAATAAAGAGCCACTTATTATTACTCCTAGGGGTGTTTACAATATAGTGTAGTCAGTCCTGCTACCACTTTGCTGACTGTTAAACCATTCCAATTACCATTTCACAGTAGAGATGGGTTGTCACAGGTGAAACACGATATCTGTGATCACTGTGACTGTGACAAAAAAATAACAGATCCAAATATCTGTTATTAAATCACAGCCTGTGATTTTTGTACAGACGATAAATACGTATAAACTCAATTGAATATCTTCTTTATTTCTTTTCGTTAAAGTCGAAAATCGTATCCGAAGTTTTAACAGTAACAGTCTTGAGGATCTGTGATTTTAAGTAACATATATTTTTTATCGTTAGGAGCAATTGCTATCTGCTATTTTTTAATATCTGTGATTTCTATCTGTGACGATAAATACGCCTCACTCCTATTTCACAGCACCAAGCAAAGCTGTAGAAAACCTTCACGTGGTTCCAATCACACCAAGCAGCGTGCGAGTTCACTGGACGCCACTGGGCGACGCGCACTGGAGCGGCGACACGCGCACCGGCGGCTACCGCGTGCGCTACCAGCCGCTCACCGACTTCCCCACTGCGCTGCAGCAATCTATGAAACAGGACGTGCCAGGCATCAAGGTAAATGAAAATGTGTTTATTCACAGACATAATAATTCTATAATTTACCGCAAACATCGCCCTTCCTGCTGCGAAATAAAGGTGCTGTCGAAGTCAAATTGTTACCATGCTAGTTAGTGCGGTTTAGGTTTACTGATCGAAGTTATTGTCTGTAACATAAAGAACTTTCTGCAATCATTATTTTGCTCGCATTTCATAAGCAACTATAATGTAACCTACCTACATTGTCTAGAATACTGTTATTAATTTGCATTATAAGTGGAAGCATTATATTGGCCTTAATTGTACAAAACTCTATATCCAGTTTTTGTAATTAATTAATAGTTTTCCTAGTAAAATAAAAAGATACTTTTTTTTTTAACAAATGTTGTGTCCATTTCAGAGCGAGGAAGTAGTCCTAACGGACCTGGCGCTAGACCGCAACTACGAGATCAGCGTGTGCGCAGTGAACTCGCAGGGCGCGGGCCCGGGCGGCACGCCGGCCGTGGTGTGGGTGGGCGAGGCCGTGCCCACGGCGCCGCCCGCGCGCTCGGCGGCGCGCGCGCTGTCGCCCACGGAGGTGGCGCTGTCCTGGGCGCCGCCCACGCAGGCGCAGCAGAACGGCGACCTGCTGGGGTACAAGGTGAATAATATTACCAGCCTATTATTTGTTAACCTTCAGGCTTTACCACTGGGCCATCACGACACATCGCCGAACTCTTCTTAATTAAAGTGATTTTCCTTGGCAGATCTTCTACCTAGTGACTGATTCTCCTGAGGAGCCCGAACCAGGGCGTCGCGTAGAGGAAGAGATCGAGGTGGTGCCCGCCACGGCTACCTCGCACTCACTCGTCTTTCTCGACAAATTCACGCAATATCGCATACAGGTATTTAGTTAGTTATTAGTATTTATTTAATAACCTAACCTAACATAACAATATTGAACACTCTTATATAATGACTCTTTTTGTGAACCTCAAATAATTCCTATTTCGGGGTCCCAAAAATAGTAAATTAGGGAACAGTAACAATACCTATAAACTGTGCTTGCGCGATGCAGGATTTTGCGTAACTTTGCATGTGGCCATGTAGATGCCGCCACAAGAAGGTCAATAAATTTTTAGAGCATTATTAAAAACAAATAGCATCATTTCCTTTTAGTCACTAGTTAATCTAATGTCAAATCGTTTTACTAAAGATTAGCTTTGAAAAACCAAAAGTTACTTGTGTTCAATTAATTAACCCGTTTTTAAACAAATTCGTCCAGGTACTAGCATTCAACGCTGCCGGGGACGGTCCTCGATCCACCGCAGTGACGGTCCGCACACTACAAGGCCTGCCGTCAGCTCCACGCAACATTACCTTCACCGACATCACGATGAACAGCCTGGTCGTGTCCTGGGAGCCGCCCTATAGACGTAACGGACTCATACAGGCCTATCTTGTGACTTACGAGACTATAGAACAGGATGAACGTGAGTTTCATTTGTTTACTCAAAATGGGTTTAAATTAATAATAAATAGATATAGCGTAACAACAACTACAAAATAAATTCTGCGGTTCTTAAAGATATTGTGAATTTATTATGAATTTCGGTTGATGAAGTTATTATGATAGCGATGCGGACGAATACTTTGACGCCGTTGTTTATTGGTATAGTTAGTTAGTTTTTTTTAGTTAATTTAGTATAATAAGTTTACCCAATGTTTATTTTATCATATTAATAATAAAAAGAATACATTTCGGTTAGTTCATTTTGTGGTATACCTTTGCCTTACCTTACAAGACATAAAGGCGTGTCGTTATGCTCGGTTGGTTTCAAATTATGTGAATCAATTTAGGTTTTTCAAAAAACGCTTTTATCGCTTTTAGTGATAAAATCGCCCATTGCGTCACCCTATGTAAAAGTGCTAAATTTATATCTGTAATTCGTCCGACCATACAGACTAACCGTCAAGGTCGGGGCTAATCGGCAACTAAGACTAATAAATAAATAAAATAAAATAAAATTCATTTATTTCTGGCAACAAGACCCATATCTGACAATTACATTATTCCATTTCATAATAATTAAAATAAAATAAAAGATAAATTCATAATAAATGTCAAAATTATGCAATACAAGATAATAAATTCATAATAAATGTCAAAATTATACAATAAAAGATAATACATTCATAATAAATGTCAAAGTTATACAATAAAAGAAAATAGAATTAAAATTATAAATAAATAAAAAGTACAAAAACACACAATTATTAATAACGCCTGCTAAACGGCTTTGCCTGGACGTGTCTACTGCAGCAATGCAGCATGTAGGGACAATCCAGCCTGTTAGCAATCATCGCCAGGATCGCGTTGGAGCTGACCCGCACTCACCAGGGAGATGCTCCGTCTGCGCATAGTCGCGTGAAAACAGGCGGTACGCTCCTCTGCGAACATGCCCGATGCGCTGCAGAAACGAGGCAGCCCCACCACAACCCTAAACGCGTTATTGTAGAGAACACGGAGGTCGCTATAGCACTTTTTTGTGTAACCTAGCCGCCTTCCTAGCCTTGTCTAATGTATCCTAGCCGTAGGTAATATTTAAAGTAGATTCTATCTTTCTTTCTCCACGACGCAGGTTTCAGCAAGCAAGTAAAACAGAAGGTGACGGAGCGTCGCCTAGCGGTGGGCGGACTGGAAGAGGAAGTGGAGTACCGCTTCAGCGTGCGCGGGGTGACGGCGGGCGGCGGCGCGGGCGCGGGCGCGGCGGCGCGCGCGCGCACGGGCCCGCAGGCCGGCTCGCCCGCCGCGCCGCGCGCGCTGGCGCTGCTGCCCGAGCCCGCCGCGCTGCGCCTGCGCTGGCACAACGCCGCGCCCGGCGCCGCGGCCCTCGAGGGGTACTACTTTGAAGCTCGCCGGAAAGGTGCGTCACTGTACTCTCACGATTTGTAGATACGTTCTCATAGACGGGATCGACCGGGATGGCCGTGTAAAGTAACCTGATTTAAAAAAAATATAAATCGGCTATTGTATACCGATACCGATCACGTTTGTTTTTCGTCATCAATTCAAAAATATATAGCATGCTAGGAAGTATCATCGATACGAGATATGACTGAGCAGACCGCTAACTCTGTAAATACTTATTCGAATCATATTTTGATCAAGATACAATACCTACGTAAGAAAATTTGAATTTCATTTACATAGAGACTCTATGTAAGCCTCTCATCACGTAATCAACAGTAACAATAGAGTGAATAATAAATAGAATAGAACTTTCAATCACGTATTTCGTGGCCAACGAGTACATGAATGTTATATTTTTAATGCAGCCAAGGAGTCGTGGCAGGCCTGTAAGTTTATTCGTTATTCGGTGCACCTTGTAGATATCCTTTCACTAAATTAGAGCCTATCACTGTAACTTATTATTAGATACAGATTCCGTAGCGTTATCATAATGGTACACAAATAAATACATACATTTTTTTGGCATCAGTTATCACGAAAAAATCTATTGGCACAATTTTTTGATAACGATTTAAATCATATGTTATTATAACCATAGATTAACCCCCTTCCTATTTAACGATGGAACTTTTTTTTTTGTTATTGTTCTACATACAGATGACACAAGATGGGAAACAATTACCAGGACCAGCAATGGCATGCAAGAGGAGTTTACAATATCATACCAGAGTCTTTTACCTTCGACGGCGTACTCATTCCGGGTGATTGCATACAACATGTATGGGATCAGCAACCCGACGTACAGCGAAAAAGTCATTGTAACTCCTTCAAAGCTGTATTTGGAGTACGGATACTTGCAGTATCGTCCGTTCTATAGGAGCACGTGGTTCATGGTCGCGCTAGCGGCTGCCTCAATCATCATCATCATTATGGTCATTGCAATTCTTTGTGTGAAGAGCAAGAGCTATAAATACAAAAGTGAGTTTCTTTTTTTAAATATTTAAATTCAGAACCTTAGCAGACAATCATTAACCTGGTCTTTTTTTCACAGAAGAGGCACAGAAAACTCTGGAGGAATCTCTGGCAGGAGAGAGCGACGAGCGCGGCACGCTGGCCATGGAGCTGTACCGCTCGCGCCAGAACTCCAGCGCCAGCGGCGGCGCGGCCACGCTGCGGCGCGGCGCGGCACTGGCCAAGTCGCCGCCGCGGCCCGCGCCCGGCTCCGTGGCCTACCACAGCGACGAGGAGAGCCTGCGCGCCTACGACGAGAACCCCGACGACTCCTCGCTCACCGAGAAACCCTCCGAGATGAGCTCCTCCGACTCTCAGGTGATAACCATTAAGATCAGCGTCGTCTGAACCCTCGCTCAGAGCGTACGAACACTAAATCCCCTTATTTTTTCTCCACCACTCCCTGGAGCGCGTTACGGTAAATATCGACGACAGACGTCTCACTACTGCTATCTTTATCATTTTGAACACGCTTTCGACAAGATCAGCACTTTCGTAGTTGTATTTTTATTCGTTTGAGTTTTATCTATTAGACGGGCGCCATAGCGGCGTGTTAGTGTAATTGTGTATTATTAAATAAATTATGAAGAAAATAGAAGCTAAATTTAAAAAAAAAACTAATTTCAGTAAAATTTCAATTAGTATACAGTCAACTGTAAAAGTATAACGTTTTCTTACTTTTTAAAGAACAATATGAGTGTAGAAAGGTAATATTAGCATTATTATAGTCGTTTATTTATTTTCTTTTCATATGTAATTACATTTTTAAATATTTCTTAAACTAATATTATAATATATAAGCATTATTATTGTCATTGATAAAACGCCTTGGAGACTTAAAGCAGTACTTTTGATGTTGACTGTACATCACATAAATTGAAAAAAAAATTAAATAAGTTATCATCTTTTTTTTTTATAAACCCATCACTTGTTTGGCAATATTCGAAATGCATAATTGTTAACTTTTATTTTTAACAGAATTCTGAGAGTGAAAACGAGAGTGTGAGGTCGGAGCCGCATTCTTTCGTGAACCACTACGCTAACGTTAACGATACGTTACGGCAATCGTGGAAGCGGCAGAGGCCGGTGCGGAACTACTCGAGCTACACGGACTCGGAGCCCGAAGGCAGCGCCGTGGTCAGTCTCAACGGCGGGCAGATCGTCATGAACAACATGGCGCGCTCGCGGGCGCCCCTGCCGGGCTTCTCGTCCTTCGTATGACACGAGCCCGCCGGCACGGCGCCGCACGAGGCCGTGCACATGTAACTATTCACTGCCCATTCCCAATATTTAATTAATTCGTTAGCAACTATTGCAATTGTACATATCGAATATAATTTTTAAGCTTTAATTAAATTGGTAAAGTATCTGAAATTAAATTATGGTCCTTCAGATTATGTATTACGGATATTCTTAGTATATATTCATGTAGTTGTAAGTTCAAAATAGAATTTAAAATTCAATTATCAGGTTTTCCGATTCAATCAGCTTGTAATAAATTAATAATTACAATATATTATGCCATACCACAATTAGGAATTTTGATAAGAAGCACATAATAAATATTTAGTAAGTATCTTGACTAAAGACATTAATATGACGTAACTTATTGACGGAGATCTCGTTGTTTTTCTGTTGAATAGACTTTTAACAGTTTATTTAAGTACCATTCAAGTTGGTTTGTGAAACAAACATTTGTTTTTTTTAATAAAACCGACAGCTTGAATGAATTCAAAAGGCCACAATACCAGCGGGGCAATTCCTTTATTAGAACGTTCGCATTAGCAATCTGTCAAATTACTATCTATTACCAACATTTTTGACAGATTGCGACTTGAATGTGAACGTTTTTTAAGCAAGAGAATTGGCCTTCTGGTGCCAGAAAAGATGTTGGTAATCATCAATTTAAACTACTTTGTGCTGTATGCTTGTTACATTTAATCTCAACCTTTGAGTTTTAAGCTTGAAGCAAGTAGCAAGCGCTTCACCCATATAGTGGTTTTTAAAAGTCGGAACCCGCCTTCAACAGTCTGTTATAATTGAACGGACACCTCGTTATCCTATTCCGCTTGGAAATTAAAGATAAGCTCAACGCCATCGTCATTTATACTGATGAGAATGAAAGATTTTCCAATGGCCCAATTGCTTGATTGCGGGGCAATTTGCTCCGTTTTATAATTTTGTTGATGATTACCTACTGACTGCTGCAATATATTCATGAAACCATAAAGACTATAATGTTGTTTATGTCATTTCATTCATAGTCTTCTATTTAAATAGTGTATACTTTTTTTGTTTAACTTAGGCCTGCTTGCACCACACATCACAAAATACAGCGTTAAGAGAATTCAAAACATCGTTTTGTTTCTGTCAATCCTTTGAAGTTGACTGAGACAGAAAGATGGTATAACTAAACACATTAAGTGATTTGTGATGCACCACGCGGGCCTATTGCAATTTATGAATTTTACACATACTATCTTACACGTAATTTAATCAAACTTATTGATAAATCAGTATTGATTAGTTCTTAGAAAAGATAATAATCGTAACTCCAGTTTCAAGTTAAAGTTAAGTAAATAGTGACGTGTCTGATAGATCAGGGGCTTAAAACAGCCACTTTGGTAGAATCATATTAGGAAAATATTATGAATCGTCGTAAAATGTCACAAACTAACAATTCATAATATCATCTGCGTGCGATTCATATTACGAAATAATTCATCTGTTTGACAGTTTTCTATGGAGATTCGTAAAATGGTCCACACATTATGAATTGCTTTTGTGTCAAAGGACCACGGGCACGCATGTATGGAGTCTGGATCAAGTGCTCAACAGTGATGTAACATATTATGTCATATGAAAGATTATGGGGTATTATTTAATTCATTATATGGCAGCTAAGTCGAAAACGAGGCCAAACATGGTGTTTTTGAATATTAAAAAATTAGATTAGGTTAGCTTCAACAGTGAGCTTTTGCAGTATTATTTAATTCATACTATGGCCGCTAAGTCGAAATCAAGCGCGAACATGGTGTTTTTGAACATTCAAAAATATATTGCCAGTAGGTTAGGTTCAACGGTAATAAAACTTATGTCATGTGGAAGCTTTTGGGATATTATTTAATTCATACCATGGCAATTAAGTCGAAATCGAGCGCGAAAGGACCAATAAAACATCTTTTGCTAACTCAAAATCAACTTTACTAAACATTACAGAATTTAACGAACTAAGCATTCTAAATTAAAATAATATGAACATCTCTGAACTCGTTATGAGTTCAGAGATGTTCATATTATTATAATCAGCCTATAATGTTTCCACTGCTGGGACACAGGCCTCCTCTGTGCGAGTGTGAGGAGTGGGCCGGAAGCCGTAATCCACCACGCGGGCCCAGTGCGGGTTGGTAGATGTCACATAATGT
Source organism: Lithophane socia (assembly GCA_947522985.1). Taxonomy (NCBI): domain Eukaryota; kingdom Metazoa; phylum Arthropoda; class Insecta; order Lepidoptera; family Noctuidae; genus Lithophane; species Lithophane socia. Next base: position 9,203,455 of record OX383258.1, on the reverse strand, counting down.
CTTCGAATTATTGGTTCTAAGACATGCCGGTTTCCTCACGATGTTTTCCTTTACCGTTTTGAAAGCAGTGGTGACAAAGTAAAACGCCTATCAGGGTTCGAACCTACGACCTACAACTCGTAAGTCGCGGCCCTTACCACTGCTCTCCTCTCTGAACTAAAATGTTAAAAAAAGCCCTGGTACATTTTTTGTATTGTCATATTATAAAACGAAAGAAACTTTATCTTAATTTGAAAGATACTGTGTAATAAAAAAGCACTCCATCAACCTTGTCAATTCATTTTAATGTTAATTCACAAGAAAATATAGCCTATAAGACATGGGTATCATTGAAAACAGTTTGCTATTGAAATAAACTTATTAAATATGTATATTATAATTGAAAAAAAATACAAATACGTCATAAGTCGCGTCACAAACAATTCATATTCTAACACACCGATGCGAAGCAGCGGTGGGTCGCTAGTTAATAATAAAAAAGGGTACCTTTCTACCTACATGGCCATAATCTAGCCTAACCTAACGTAGCCTATCCTTTTTTTCCGGTTTGGAAAATCCTTATTGATGTCCTCCGCACTGGGGCGGGCGGAGGGATCTGTCAGTCTCTTACATGCTAAAAACCACCAACTAACACCTACGCCGGGGGTCGAGGGAACGTAAGAATCTTCCGCAACCCCCGACTGGTGCCCACCACTCCTCGGGTCTGGGGGGACTCCCCCAGAGACGTCTAAGAGGGGCGCGCGCAATACTACGCGCCGCCACCTCGGGTCGTGATGTGTGGGGGGCAACGGACGTCCCCGAGTCCGTCGCCCCTGGACCCATTTAGGGGGGTTGGAAGAGGGCGTTATCCGCCCTCCGCCGACGCCCGGTGCGCCTGCTGCGGGCCTGGTGAGTGGACGAGATCTCCCTCCCTTTCCGCAGCCTCCTTCTGCGAGAAGACCGTCACACAGAAGGAAACCACCGCGTCCCAGGACTCCTCGCCGCCGACCATCGCCTCGACTACGGCCGGCAGCGAAAGGTCACTGCCTCCTGCTGAGATGAGGGCACGGCGCGAAACCTAACATAACCTACTTTTTATATTTTTGAATGTTCCATAACACCATGTTCGCACTCGACTTCGATGTAGCTGCCACAGTATGAATTAAATAATACCCCAAAAGCTTTCACATGGCATACGTTTCATCACTGTTGAGCGTTTGGTCCAAAATGTCGCATGGTCCTTAGAGGAATTGCTAATGACAGCTGGAAATTCAGGAAATTAATTGCTTTTAGAGGAATTGCTAATGTGGCCGGTTTAGGCCCTTCGTAGTTTAGCATTTTATAATATTTTTACTATTACAATTATTATAATATGCAATTGACTGATAGATGTAGTGTCTAATTCTTTACGTGTGTAAATATATCATACAATTTTATTACAAATGCATCCATGTATTTATGTATTTGAACAATATTTGGCACAATTTCTTCAAAAATAACCTGTGATCTAATTATGTATTTGGATTGTGACTTTTAAGTTAAACAAATATATTTTAATATTTCACCTCTATATAAATCAGCAAAGAGACAATGTAAAAACATAAAATACACAATCACGATGGTGATGATATTGATTCAGATGATCATCATCCTGCTGCGCTTATCCCAATGTATCAGGGATCGGCTCAGCATACCTTCCTGATATTGATTAGGTATTCAATGTATTTTAAAGAAAATACACAATTTTATCATTTGTGAACCTAAAGATTTTAAAATTGGACCACTAAGTGTTACTGTTATTTGTAAATACTGAATGTACTTAAATTCGTAATTATGATGCTAATACGTCATGGTGATACACATGGCAACGTCAATTCTTTGTAATGACACCCCAATTAATTAATGAAATCTTGATTAAATGTATTTTCATAAATCCATTTCAATTTTGTTACACAAGTGTTTAGATTTAATCGACAAATTTTTACCTACATACAATATCGGCACGCGTGGTATATTACTGTATGCATAATTGAAGACATACTCTCACGTTAACCGGATAATCAATGAATATACCGTGACCCCGTGTCCTAATATAAGCGATCAACGCATTCATTTGTGACTCATTCGTTCCGAAAACCCTCGGTCGGCACGACGACGCGTTCGGTTTCGCTGAACAAAGGGAACGCGTCGATCGCGTATTCGTTCGCCGATCGCTTATATTAGGATATGGTCGAACCCTGTGTCCAAATCAAAAGCGACTGCGGCACGAATACGCGATCGTTTCCATGAATCATGACTTACAAACGCGACTTGATTGATCGTGCGAGTACGTCATATTACAGATAGTGCCATCCACGAAGAGCCCCACCGCGATTACTGTACTGTAAACTGTACTTTATTACGGAGCGGAGCGGAGTGGGCGCGTCATCGTGGATGTACTATCTATAATATAAACGAGCGCGACAGTCGCTTTCGGTTAGGACACGGCCTAAAGGTGTGCCATCATTTCAAAGACTAAATCGACTTTGTCTAATTTTTATTTACTTGAATAAATAGCATAAATAATTATTATCTTGTTTTTTTATTTACTTATTCCAAATCATTCAGGTGTCTGCTAGATGTTTATTAAACTGTGGGCCGGTATTAAGGGCAATTATATTATCATATGATTGGAATCAAGGATGGGTAGGGAACCCTAAAGAGTTAAAATACTTAAATTGTCATTTATTCTGGCATAATATAATTTTCATACAGTAGGTACAAGCTTAATTAAATTTGATGTCTACAGAAAAAAATTATAAAAACAATTTGTCGCACGTGTCTAACCAAGGTTTAGGAACGTACTTAGGGACATTCTTCCATTGCTTAATTACATTGTAAGCAGCTAAATCCACAATAGAAAAGTCATTTCCGTAAATCCAGTGTTTTTGTTGCGAAAATAATTTCATAACAACTACTTCTTTATTCTTTTCTGGTGTTCTTTCCAACACGTGGCAGAGGTCAAGTAAGTAGTCAACATGGTGATCATTAGGATTGTATGGAATAACACTTGGGTAAACATATGAAAGGTATCGTAATATGTTTACATTGCCTACAATGGGTACATCCAGAGTAGACAACTTCAATTCAGTGTCAGCCGAAACTGTAAATAAAAAAATTGAATGGCATTAATAAACTTCCACAACAATGAGAGTTAGACCAAAATTATTTTCCGAGATCGAAAGCTAATGCTTTAAAAAATCGTGGGAAATATTCGAACAAAGCACTGATTTACAAAAAATTAAAAAAATATCTGGAAAACAAAAAAGACATTCAAACTTAATTATTGTTGTAAGTAATCAAAATTAAACAGGTAATCTTAGGTATATTTATTAATAAAGGCTTTCCTAACAGCTGTCTGGTGTTCTGTCTGTCTGTCTGTCTGATGTTATTTCCACCTAAACAAAAATAAACATAATGGGAGTATAAACAAAGTTGATTTTAGACTGACTAGTACCATTGAAAAATTCATTAAAAATATATGAAGTTGCAGCGCAAACTGAACCTTATGTGAAGGCACTACAGTTGTTTTTCCTGAAACCCGTGTTTATTAACATGTTTGGCAAATAAATTGTGAATGCAGAATTTAGGGTTTGTCTAAAGCATTTAACAAAAATAGATATAAGATAAATAGTAAAAATAGACATTCAGTTAAAAGCCCAACTATTGTTTATCTACTAAATATGAATTGAAGACTTACCACACTTGAATATCAGCCTTAAATTTATTTTACAGTTATTTTTTGATGCTTGAATATTTTTAACATAGTTTTGAATTTTTGGCACTTTCTCATTTGGTACTGAAGAGTGAATATGCCATGAAATATTGAGTGCCACAGATGATTCTTTTAGGATAACATTCAGGTACCACGGTAAACTGTCTGGACTAAGGACCAATACAACTTCTTCAGGCTCAGGTAACTGAAATAAAACATAATATTATTAAATGGATTTGGGATCAGTATTTTCTAAGATGGGGGTATAAAAATCGAAATTATGTGAAGTGGAAGTGGACAGAGTCAAGGATTTCAGATTGATTAGAATCCGAGTTATAGGAGTATGTTAATAGATACTCAGTGAAATACATTACTTATTGTCACCTACACAGTACCAACACAGATGTGATACTTCCTAAGTTAAAAGGTTTATTATAATATAAATGAGTAGCAACCCATCCCTGCTTCGCACCGTTACAACTTGACAAAACATCAAGATATATTTTATAAAGTTTAAGTTAATATGAATGTATTATATGCATAAACGTTCTGAAATAAAAGCTCTAACTAAATCATAGTGAAAACTGCTTCAAAATTCATTCTATAGTTTAGAAGATCTAAGCAGTCACAGAGACAGACACGAAAGGCTACTTAGTTTTTGCCCGACTGTGGCAAAGCCTAAAAAGGAGGGTAATTTACTATAAAATATAAAGATCTTACACATCTCCCTGGTTTGCTTATTTTGACATCTTGAATTTTTGCTTCTTTGCAATGTGAACTAATCGTCTGTATTCTGTCATAAAGGGTATCTAATTTTTTTAACAATTGTTCCTGACGTTGTTCCAATTCTGACATTTTATTTGATCCCTGTAAGATAAATCAATTTTTTTATGTAAACACAAATAAATATACATATGTATAGGTAACAATAAGAATATTAGTGCTACAGTCAACCACACATCATTGTTTGTGATACACCATCCCCAAAAAAGTAAAAGCATAAGATTATAGGCGTAAGGATCGTAACAGGTGGCATTCTGGTTGGTGGGTTGTCTTTCTGATTAAAATAAATATACATAAGACCTATATTTCTTCAATATGTTAAAAAAAATATATATATGTGAATATGATATCACATAATTTTTTTTTTAGCAGGTCCACCCTGTCTAAGTGTTGGCTTGGTGGCTGGATGTTTTTTAAAAACCCATAGAATTCACCTTGATTCACAATGCACTTTACCAATAACCTAATACTAATACAGTAGATTATAAGAATAATCCCAACCCAATAGGTGTTAGTTTGTGTTAGTGAGAACAACAACCGACAACAGACACAGGGTATAAATTAATTTAATAACTTCAGTGACATAAACCTTAAGAAACTTGATAACCTGGTTACTAATATTGATATCATCTTCTTTATAAAAATCTGTCCGATATTTTACGGAATACATGCAGTTCGGCAAAAGGATTTCTTTATCATGAACAATTATTTTCTTCATATGATACATTGCTATTTTATTATTATTCTTACCAAACTGAAATTGTTATTAATAAATCACTAAAAATACTCAGCCTGAGCCACGTTTTCGACTATTGTGGACTATTGACTTGACTTCACTTGATTCGTTTTCGTTCGACAGTTGGTTTTTTCGAGACGTCAGACGAGCGAGATCGATCGAAGTTCCACGCACGATTCCACAGTTCCACTAGAACATTATAATCTGTGACTAGATAGAACCACAGACTATGCTAGAACTACCCTACACCACCCTATATTTAATAGTAATCTGTGGCTAGAACCCTGGTGGTGATAAAGGGGTGATAGACATGCGAACGCGTACTTATGGCTCGGCGAGCATACTTACCCGTCTGTCATCGCTGCGAGCCGTGAGCCGCGAGACAATTTGACAGTGAAATTTTGAGGAAGCTTCACGTGTGTCACCGATAGCGAGCTGAGTAAGGTGTGTATTGAATGACTATTTCATGAAATCATGACATTTGGCACTTTCATGAACTTAGAGAGTTGTATTTCTGATTCTAATGTTTATAAATCTCTAAATCCATATTTGTTACGAGCGCTAATAATATTTAGATCAACATACAACCTGATACTGACCTGCAAATTGCAAAAAACGTAAGAAAATTTGAATTTCGCGGGCTACCCTAGGGCATCAACTTTAAGTACGCACGTCTATCACCCACTTTAGATTTATTTCGATTTTGTGTATTGACAAAACAAGATAATTCCGATTTTGGCCATGCGCAAAAATATCCTTGCAGCTTTGTAGACATTTCTGAATTTATTTGTAGTGGAAAAAAGATGGCGACGTTAGTTGCGTTTAGACCGAGAGATCTGGAGATTTGGAGTCTGAAGATTCTTGTGCCGCCCATTGTATATTTTGTAGTCTTTGTTTTTTTCCTTTGGTTATTTAATTTTGTGGTGTACAATAAAGTATATATAAATAAATAAATAAATATCTCTATTGATTCTGTGCGTATATTACAAATTAATTACACTAAATTGGTTTACGGTCTGTCTGTATTTTTTTTTTGTTTTTTTTTTTTCTCTGGTGTGCAACCGGAAGTACAACCTTTGCTAAGTTGCACAAAATCAATGATCACCAAAGACAAATTTTATTACTATATCCGTTTTTCCGTTTTCGTACCGAAACAAAAAAAAGAATGAATAAATTATTACGAAAATGTGTATAAAATTATTTTATTATTTTTAACTTTCATCGGTCCAGTTAATATGAAAAAATGTTAAAATTACTTTTAAAAGAAATTAAAGTGAGTCTTCTGGTCGAATAGTTTCGAAAGAAAGAAAATGGCTGCCGATGTGTTCCGTGCGGCAACTACCACTTCTGCCAGTGATAACTTTCGATAAATTATTCTGCAATAGAGCCCCAACTTGTTATATTTTCTTGTATGAATTATTGCTTGTGTATCAGTTAATATCAAGGATCATGTTAATTCGTCATACCGAAAATTCAATACCTACAAGTTACGAAAACGACATGGCGGACTGATAATCAACCAATAGGAAGCCAGCATCAAGCGTTTCAGAATTGCATGTACTCGCATTTCGCGTCATTACGTTTCGGTGCCTTCTTTCTCCTATAAAATTTAGTAGGTAATCTTTTGATATCAGTGAGTTGATTGACTTTTCAGTTAATTACTAAGAGGAGAGTGTGAATATTGTGTTTAAAATTGTTATGAGACGATCGTTTGATGTGAAGCATCCCGACGGCTGGGATCATGACTGCGTTGGATTTAGGATGAACTGAAATGCAATACCATCTTTTTGTTTTTGTAAACAAGACTATGTTTTTACGATACACGTGCGAGACTGTATACAATTGACAGTTGTTTTCAATGATGTCGGGAAGGGGGGCAAAGAAGCGCGGAAGGCCTCCAAAATCGGGGAGTTTCGAGAAAAGCAGGAAATTCCAGTATCATTTATTGAAAAAACCAAAATATTTACTAAATCAACAAAACGCTGGGTCAGCTTCATTGGTTAGCACACCCTCAGCATCAAGAGCATCGTCTCCTCAAGGAAGTGATATAAGTAAACGAAGTACACGAAAGCAAAGAGGAGGAAAGACACATAAAAATAAAAGAGGTGGAATATCAGGTTCGTATTCACGAAGAGGATACAACCCACAAGCTGCAGATTTTCATGAATCGGAATATCATTATGGATCTGATTTTGGAGATGAATACAGTGATAGGTCTGAAGCTGAAGAAGATCGCGCCAGTGAAAGTTCTGATGGGAGTGTAGTTGATGCTGCTGCCAGCGATAGTGACTTTTCGGTGAGCAGCTTCAGCACTACCAGTGGTACACCTCGTAAGGTTAATCATTTACTCAGACCACCTAGTCCAGATCCTCTATGGCTCCAACAGGAACGACAAATTCCAGCTTTAGGCCTTCCTTCTTCATCAGATGACTTGCTAATTCCACAGAATTTAATTTTACAAGTTGTGGGTGTTTATGAAGTGTTAAGACACTTCAGGCATCTGGTGCGACTATCACCATTTCGCATAGAAGATCTGTGTGCAGCTGTAAGTTGTGAAGATCAGAGCAATCTACTTGTAGAAGTGCATATGATGCTACTAAAAGCTTTGTTAAGGGAAGAAGATGCTCAACAAACACATTTCGGTCCACTGGACCATAAAGACAGTGTTAATATTACTTTGTTTTTATTAGATGTCATGACATGGCCTGAAGTCCTTAGAATTTACATAGAAAGTGACAAATCATTTGATCAGAATGTTGTCCGAATTTTAAATGCATGTGAATATCCATTCACAACAGTGGATGATCGTCTGGCTGTTCTTCAATTCTTATGCAATCAATTTTTAATAACTAATCCAGTTCGTGATGATCTGCTTAGTGAAGGTAAGTGAAATTAAACATTTATAATACATTATACATAGTACAACTTTTTGCCATTGTTATTTTGCATTAAGATGCAATGTTTACTACAGAGATTTGATCCCTATGATTGACCCCATCAATAGGTGCAGGCTGAGACCTGACTGAGGCAATCATTTCAAACAAAAAACATTACACTCCTTTTTGGACAATTGTGTAAAAAGGCTATTTTAATTTTTTCAAACTAGGATTTTTTCTTATAATTTAATATAACTTCAAAACCACATTTACAAAAGAATTAATTTTGAAAAATATTTACTTATACCTACCAAGTTTATATTATTTGTTTAAAAATCCACATCTACCAAGCCAACCAAAGATCTTTTGGTAAAACCTAATAAATCATAAGATATTTATTTTGGTATTTTGCATTCATGCTTGTCATACAAACTGATTGTTAGTTTTGTTACTAAACAAAAATCACTTTTAGCTTTACCTACCTATTGGGCCTAGTTGCCATAAATCAACAAACAACATTTTTTACCCTTAAAATCTACTGATTTGACACTAAAGTTAGACCCATATTCCTTATAGCTGTCCGGCTCTGATCATGTGATAATTGTGTTAAATCAAATGAATATTAGCTGAGGGAATAATTCTAAATAATGTCAATGTTCAGTTCATTATCATATACCAGTTTCGAAGATGTAAAATAATTCAGTTTCTACCACCAAATTCACTTAAACCACCAATGGATTCAACCAAAAAACAGTGCATATTTTTTTCATGATGCCTCACCCTGCGTTTGCAATTGCCTTGCTATGGTTTCAAATATTAACTATGTAGATGTTCATGTTGACGAGACACTAGATTGGCATGGTCATACGGATAGTCTATGTTCCCGGCTTCGTAAACGAATTTATTTATTTAAAGAGCTCAAACACTTGGACCACATTGAAACAACTTAACTTGTGTATCATTACCTGTGTGAGTCGATTTTTACTTATTGCATCCAGAAGTACACTTTAAAATTTGTGATACATATCCATAAAATACTCCCAAAGCCAAGTTGTAATGTGAAACCCAAGTACAGACAGTGAGAAAACTCCTAAGTGCTCTGCACTGTCTTGTGTTGACATTCCACAATGCCACTAGATATAAATCGGATTGGCTTTCCTATCTGTGAATCTGATTAGTGAGAGTCTGCGCTTGCCCAACAAGACTATCGTGCCCATAGCTCCCAAATGTTACAACAAAATCAGCGAGAATCTATCGATTCATAAACTTACCCTGCATAAGGTCAAGCTGAGTCCTAAGCCATGGGGATACTGTCCCTTAATTACGACGAAACAGAGCAAATTCTTTTGTAACACCAATTCTACCATATGAGAGGCACTGTACTTCAACCCTTACTCTTAATCCCAATCAACCTTTTCTGAACATTCAATTCAATTTACACACACACAGCCCCACTCACACAGTACATGCATGCACATAATCACCATTACAGGTTTTTCTAACCATTTTTTATTATTTTGCATTAGATAATGTAGTATTTTTTATTTCTCCTTAGTTAATCTTATTGCATAAGTTTTCAATAGCATTTCCTCCCAGGACCTCTCCTGGGAGGAAATGCTATTGAAAACTTGGACTGGCTCACCAATTTGCAACCACTTCTTATCTAATAAAGATTATTATTTATTATGACATGTTTCTTATTACTATATGCCTGACACATATTGTCTGAGTTTCTTAAAGCTTATTGTGGTCTTACTGCCTAACTCGAAAGACAAATTATAATTGAAGTCTCTCTCTTTACAGTTCCTATACATTATGATGATCATTGTCGAGTATGCCATCGTTTGGGAGACCTTTTATGTTGTGAAACATGTCCCGCAGTCTTTCACTTAGAATGTGTGGATCCTCCATTAGGCGACGTACCATCTGAAGACTGGCAATGTGCCCTGTGCAAGCAGCATAAAACAATGGGAGTCACAGATTGCCTCCCAGATGCTGAAAAACAGGGGTTAATGTGTAGACACGAGCACTTAGGCTTTGACAGACATGGAAGAAAATATTGGTTTATAGGTCGACGTATATTTGTGTAAGTATTCCATTAAAATACTAAAACCAAAAAAACTTTTTATAAAAAAGAAAACAGACTAAAAAAAATACTAAAAAGAGAAAAATAACTTAGATTTCGGAAGTCGGTTGTTTTTTTTGTAAAAAGTTTTTATTTTTCACTTTTTAGTTGTTTTAGCCATAAGCTCAAAAAGTTAAACACACAATCAAAAAGAACTTTGGCAGTGTAGCGGAAAATGAATATATTTTGCCTTTATACCAAATAGCTTGTTTGACTGTATCATACATAACATACATGACATATCAGGTAGTTGTATTCGAATTTGTGTGGGGTAGGTCCTTTTTTAAATCAGTCAAAAATAATCTTATCATGTTATCGCGCGGGCTGCTGGGTGACAAGTTCACAACAAATTTATGATTTGAATTTTGTATTATTTTAAAGCTGAAACAGGGACTTGAAACGTTATGAAATAGCGTTACGTATAGTTCCAGTAACAATAATTTCTACCGTTCCCGAATCGTAACTAAATTAATAGTTGAAGATTTCGTTCCAATAGATTTTCGTTATATTGCCAAGAAATTAGTTCATAAATGGTACATGAAGCTATTACGTAACGTTATCGTACCTGAGCAACATTTCAAGTCCTTGTTTTAAAGTAAAAGTTAAAAAATATGGCAAAATTTTAGTTAATTTGCTTTTTACGGTAAAAATAATGGTAATAAAAAAAACATAAGACCTACTTTATAGATAGTTCAGTTAATATGCAAATTTTCATGATCTAATTTGAAGTAGGTATTTTTTGAATACTTGGTTTATAGTTCTGTTTAGAGGTAACTTTGGATTTTTTTTCTATAGAGAAAATTGTAAAATGGTGTTTTCGCCAAACATAGGACCTAGCATCAATCCTCAACTTAAACATATATTTATTTAAAATTAATGCTGCAGTATTTTCGGCATAACGGAGGATGATGCTGCAATTTGAGGTAGGGTGCGCCATTAAAAAGTCATATTTCGTTAATATAATATTAGGTCGATTATTGTAAAGGAACTGTTGTTTCAAACTTTAGTAACGTCATAATAAAAATAAAATTATGCTTTTAGTGAAGCCGAAAATGGTGATGTGTGGTATTATTCATCACCTCAGCAATTCGAAGAACTGTTAAATGTTTTGGATTCTAATGAGATGGAAGCTCCTCTAGTTCGGGAACTATTGGAAATGAAACAAGAAATTTTAAGACAAATGGACATTACAGAGCGTCTGACAAACCAAGTCAAGGGAAATCGGAAGTCATACTTGGAGATTGAAAACGCTAATATAGTTAAACAGCGAAAAGTCAAAGATGAGCAAAAACAACATGACCGCAATCCAGAATTAAAGATAGAAGATGATAAGCTTGATAATGTGTCATCACTAGTAAACGATGGAGATGTGGTAAACGAAGTGACAGTGGTCAGTGAAGACACATCCCATGAAGACAATGATGAATCTATAGAAAATGATGATAATAATAAAAAAACAAAAGGCAATACACTTAGTAGAGGGAAACTACCGCTTCAAAAAAAACATGAGGAAGGTATAGTAGCAGCTATTATATTATTTATTTTGGTATTGATTTGTTCAATTAATCATTTATTTTCCAAAGTGCTGCACTCTTTTAATGCAGCATACTCCACATGACTATGGGAGTTCTTTGCTCTCTTTGGGTAGGTAATATTTCGTGACTTTCACCTTTTACTTTATCTTTCTGATTTTGTCTACCTCAGTCTGTTCTTTGCTCTAATACCTTCAATATGGAGTTCAAAGAGAGACACCGTTGCCGCTTTTTCTGCAGCGCAACTTTCAAAAATGAGATGCATTCTCGAAAGGTGCACTCCAGAAATAGGTCTTTCAATGGTAACTGAACAAACCTACAAACACAAATCCTTCCTATGAACAGTTGAGAGAGGTTTAGTTTTTATCCAAAACAAATATTGTAGTCTGTTCCAAAAGTATCCGATGAACATGTAAACAAACCCTGCTCATCTTAAATTCAGATGCAATCACTCACTAAATAAAAGGATATTAGTAACACATTCATCTGTATTTTTAAAGGGTTTCAACTATATATCACCACTTTTTCCAAAAATTATTGTTGAATAACATTATAAAATTGTAATTGAAAAATCATCGACTGAAATTGAGGTTAGAAAACTAAGTTCAAATTGTCGTTTTTTTTTTAAGGTTATTTAAAATTAGAATTTCGGGGTTAATTATTCAAATATCTAATCACTAGCTGCGCCCCGCGTGTTAAACATTTTTACTGAAAATAAGTAATACTTAATGCATTAAAAATAAAATACCGAATTGTTTCTTGACTCCAATACAATACATATTTAAACATTGAAAAAGTTTAGAATTACTTGCATTTTTCCTACTTATTAACATTTTGTAACCTATATAAGTGTTTAAGATTTCTGAAATACTATGAATTTGAAGTACTTCTGAACTAAGTTCTTTTTTTTTTTCAGTGACAGAAAGGTTGACAAGATTAAAGTCCACTCAAATCTCTAATGGAACTTACCTGTTTAAATTAGGAAATGAAAATAGTTTTAAAAATTACATAAACCAGTACTCTGCAAATCCTTTAGCTTTAAACAAGCCACAGAGAAATGAAGAAAGAGACAAAAAACGATACATGTCCCATAAGTTTTCATTGTCTTCAGCACAAGAATTCAAATGGGTGGGCTTGCTAAACGGTAACTATAATAAAAACTTATGTAAGACTAAAATCGACCATGTATTTTCATGCAAATTGTTTCTAACTATTTTATTCTTCTTCAGCTACAAAACCATTACTGGAGGCTACACTTAGACAAACCTTACTACAATTAGAATCAAATATAGTATTACAATTCATGCACCCCAACTGGTCGCTTTTGAGAAAGCCATGGGTACAAGCAGTACAACTTTGTCAAGCACCTCGTGATTTCGCTAGAGCCCTTTGTGTACTACAGGTTCGTATTTTTCTTTTATCAAAACAAAGAGTGTTGAATCTGGCTACGTGACTATTGATATTAATTTGAATATATCTTTAACAGGCATGCATTAAAAGTGTTGTTTGGGTACCAGCGTGGCATGAACAACTAGGTCACGTTAGGTTATCACGCACGACTGCAACCGAAAGGGAAGAACGCAAAAAACTAGATAAGAGAGAAAAAAAGGAAAGAGATGAGGAAGAAGAACGTTATCGTACAGCTTATAATTTTGTGAAATATTCTCTTGGTCTTCGACATCAGGTATGCCTAAAAACTAAATGATTTATATGGTTCCTTAAAACCCCTACCTCTAATAGTTTCAGGTTTGTGCATAATACTGACTCATCTCAATGGATCACCCTGTCAAACACGAAGCCAGTTCTCGAATAGTTTTTAGGTTCAATTCACACTGAGATGGCAGCGGTCTTCATTACCATATTACATAGTAGCGCCAGCCTCGCTTCTTCTATGTTATAAACCTCACGCAGCCGCCGGTGGCGGCGTCACTGCCGGCTGCTGCCATATTGGTGTGAAATGAGACTTACTCGCCTTTCAAAAAAAGAGAATCGCCTCGGCTTTCATATATAACTACGACTAAAAAGGTATAAACAAGACACCACAGACAGACAAATGAAAAATCCGGAGTCACACGTAATCTAATAACCCTCAAAATCATATAACGTAATACCGGTCCAAATCATAACCCTCCTTTTTTCTTTGCCGTAGTCGGGTAAAAAATCGTGTTTCGTGTTGTCAAACGATTTTCTCGGACGTTTCGAGAAAATCGCATTGAGAGTCTCGTATGACATATATTAGAGTTTTGGCTTCTCTACTGTGTAACTGTAAATCACATGAATGCGAATGCGTTTAATCGCCTGACGATTCTCCTCGGGTTCTCGACAGTCGAGGAAATCCTCTCGTTAATGTCGTTTACATGCCACATAATCCGATAGTACAAATTCTCACAGATTTTAATGTAATTAAATTATTTTGAGGTATGGAAACAAAAAGGAGAAGAGTACAGAATTCATGGACAATGGGGATGGTTGTGGAATTCTTCTACCAGAAAATATAAAAAGCATTGTAACACAAAAGCCTGCCTTTTGAATGGTCCTGCTAAAATAGCAGTGCGAGTAAGAGAAGGCAGTACCATAAAAGTTTTAGCTGTTGAACCAAAAACGTATGACTATCTCATTTCTAAGGAAGGAGAAAATAAAGACGTTATGGAAAAATGTATGTATTACGTTAATTTTTCTTTTTATTATATTTTTATTGTATTTTTTGAGGAGCTCGTGGTTTATTAAGAACAGCCCGCACGGGTCGATCCAAGGTTAAGGTACGCTTCTCGAGATCGGTCTGAGGATGGGTGAACATCCATTACGTATCGGGACTCCTACGTGTCTAGGAAGAATCCAGGCTGTACTTCCAAGATCTGGCAGTTTTTACGAGTATCTCCAAAAGTCTGACAACCAGTTTTACGAAGGGGTATCGTGTTACCCAGTAACTCATCTGGTTAGACTGGAAGTCGATTCCAAAATAGTTGGGACAAGGCTAGGCAGATTATAATATAACGGTACTTAAAAAAAAAATATAAATGATCTTTTTTCTTACAGTGCCACCATCAATGCGTAATTTAAAAGTTGATAAGGATGATGATGGTTTTGAAGAAATAGATGTTGAAAAGGCACTGAGCTCATCAACAAGAAGGTATTACCCAAAAATTGCAAAAAAATGCAAATTGGATGAGTTTTTAGCTCGACGAACATATTTAAAATTCATGGAGGAAAAGAAGTTAGCCAACTTGATAGCTAATGTGAAAAAAGAAGATCTAGAAGTTAAGAGCGAGGATGATAAGAATATTGATGTAGAAAATGATGATCCAGAACCTGACATATCAACAATTTGTGGAACAGTAAGTGGAAGCAATCAAAAGGATGCAAGCAATACTGAAAACGTAGATGCACTGAGAGATGAATATCAAAAAATATCTCAGTTAACAAAAAGATATCAGTGTTACTCACATTGCTGTAACAAAATTGATACATCAAATATTTTACAAAACTCCGGAATACAAATGAGTTGTTATTCACCACTGTGCATTACAAAAGGGAAACTCTTGACTCAATTAGTGACTTTATTAAAAGGTGGAGTCGTAAATTCAAATAATCTAGTTGGAAATTCTAAAGATCATACCAAAATGTCAATATTGGAACAATATTTATTAGGTAAAAGTTCATCTTGTACAAGTTCTAACGAAAATATTTTGACTGACCTATTATCGGCAGTTGCGTGTGCTCAAGAATGCGACAATAAAAGCAGTGATTGCTATGTTAAGAGGAAATTAAGTGGCGATGACAGCGATGTTGTCAATTACAAAGGTGAAAAGGATGATATTGATGATAACTCATGTGTAGTTAAGTCGGAGAGTACACTTGAAGAATCCGCCGTGCCAGCCGTTGGGAATGAAATGGACATTGACATAACATGCAACAATAATGAGGACAATGAAGTTGAAATAGGTCCACTAAAAGAGTTAACTGATTGTGAATCCTCAGAACAAGATAATAATACTAGTACAGCTAATGATAGCATGGAAAGACCACCCATCCCTAAATTGAAAATAACAAGAGGGAGGGCATCTAAAGCATCTTCTAATACACAAAGTGTCGGCAATAACCATGAAGCAAAGGATTCATCTTACAAATGTTCCGTTACGTCAGCTAAGACTAACGACAAAGCAAAATATCGAGCAATAATCAACAGGAGATTTGGTTCTGCAAAGACCTACAAAAGAGAGGACAAGTCTATCAAGGATGAAAAAACCGAGGGGAATGTAGTAAGAGTATATTCCACAGAGAACCCTTCTGGAAAAGTATATCTAAAACGAGTTCAAACATCAGCCGTGGAAAAGAAGAAGAAAAGGACCCCTGTGAAGTATCCACTGTGTTCAACATTCCATACAAGGAGTAAAGCCAAAACTATAATGGTTTTACCTCATCATGAATTACGAAAACTCTGCAGACAATCTGGGCATAATTCAGTAGCTGGGTTTAGTCATAATGCAAAACCTAATCAAGCAGTGTGGCCATATCCATGTCCTCGGCCATTATTTAAAACATGTTGGCTATATCGCACTGTTAATCTTCAATGGTTAGCAAGTGCAGCTCTGCAACTTCGTATTATGTGGGCTTGTCTACGTTGGGACGATATGGCGGCCAAACCCGCTTCTGCTGATGGTAAACATCAGCTTACAACTGATACAGAAATAGTATCACTTGAATTACTAAAACATCGACATATAGGGCAGTTTTCGGAACGTACGCAGTATCTTCGCCGGCGGGTAGTAATACCACTCGAATTACCAAAAACAGTTCGTGAAGTGACATCAATTCGTAGTGGCTTAAGGAAAAGGAAGCGTGCCGAATCTCCTCAAAACACCGAACCTCAGGTAATTGAACTAAACAACTGTTTCAATAAGATTGTTAAATTAAAATCATCAAATAGAATTGTTAAATTAAAATCATTTATTTATTAAGGTCTCTGAAGAGTGGGTCGATGAAGATAAACTGGAACTTTGGGAGGTGCGCCAATACGGTGAGCGAACGGAACGCGCTACCCCGGTCACCCGCACCTCAACCGGCAAGCTGCCGCAGCGCAACGTCGCGCCGCCGGCTAATGCTGCCGATCTTAAAGATAAAATGGAGCAACAGCTACGTGAACAAAGAGCTGCCCATCAACAGAAAAGAGCATTAGAAATGTCACAAGGTATTTATTTATAGCCACTATTATCTAACAGAGCCCTATCATTAGTATTATACTGGAGAGTTTTTTGCGCTACTTCTTCCCAACTGAAGCACTGGGAAGTGGTGAAAGGTGGGCGTTTTAGGGGACTGGCTTATGTAATTTTGACGTTCGAAAAGTGCTGATTCTAAGCCTAGTTTGAATAAATGACTTGATTTTGATACAATACTAGACAGACACTAGCTGTAAAACTAACAAATTAAATTTATTATTACAGAAAAAGCAAAATCTACTCCAAGC
This sequence comes from Lithophane socia, assembly GCA_947522985.1. Classification (NCBI taxonomy): domain Eukaryota; kingdom Metazoa; phylum Arthropoda; class Insecta; order Lepidoptera; family Noctuidae; genus Lithophane; species Lithophane socia. The sequence goes on along the minus strand of OX383258.1, from coordinate 9,186,206 downwards.
CAGAATTCTGGCAAAAGTACACTCACATCTTTACTGACTACGAATGCCACCACTCCCACGGGCCAGAAAACAGTTATTGGCACCAGAAGAATTATTATGACAAAAGGTGCCGATGGTTCAACCCGAGTTATCAGTCAGCCTATAGCGGGGCCAACAAAATCGGCGCATAGCGATGGAGTTAGTTCGAAATCCAATGCAACGCCACAGAAAGATGGGCCACAAAAGGTTCAAATAATTCGGGCCCCCGATGGAAAAATTACCGTTAGAGGTTTGTTAGCAGGGCAGCAGCTAATTCAAATGCCCGATGGAAAGTTACACGTAGTAATGGCAGGTCAACAGGGTGTCACTGGGCAGCTGGTGGCGGCTTCTCCGGTGAATAAACCAGTCGAAAGTGGTAGCTCACCCGCCGAAGTCGCTCAAGTAAAATCCGCCATCGAAGAACCGAGACAAACGCCACGCACGGCCACTTCCTCCGCTCAGCAGGTGGTAGTGCAAGGTAACCGGCAGATCGTGGTGCAGCCGGCGCCGCAGATGGTCGTGCAGCCGCAGCAGCAGGTGGTGGTGGCGCCCGCGCAGCAGGTGCTGGTGCAGGCGGGCGTGCGCGCCGGGCCCGCGCCGCGCGCCGCGCCCGTGCAGACCGTGCTGGTGCAGGGCCAGCTGCTGCCGCGCCCGGCCGCGCCGCGCGCGCCCGCCGTGGCGCCGCGCCCCGCGCCGCCGGCCCCGCGGCCCCGCCCCGCGCAGGCGCAGCAGATCGTCGTCAATAACCCTGTGCTGGTGCAGCAGATCGCGGCGGGCAAAATACAACTGGCGACGGTCAACGGGCAGCAAGTTCTCATACGGCCCACTGGAAATAACCAGGCACAGATAGTCGCTCACATCGGGCAGAGTCCGTCGGCCGTGAGCACGGCGCCGGTGTGTACCCCGGCGCCCGCAACCCGCCCCGCGCCGCCCCCGCTAGCTCCGCAACCCACTCCACCTCCGGTTCAGCCACAGCCGCAACTACAACAACTTACCGAAGACGAAATTGTAGAGAAGCGACTTTTGGTCGGCCAACCTCCTGGCACTGTAATAAAGGCTGTAACAGCACAGGTAATTATGATATGTTTATACAAAGTTGAGATGTGCCTGCAGGGTAAAAATTTAAACTAAACAAGAGTTTTATGAGCTTGATTCAGAAAAACTAAATAAAACTGCATTGCTTACTAATACTGCTATTTAATATTTCTGTTTTCGCCACGCAGTACTACCTATTAAACTCACGCTAATATATAAATGCTTAATAGTAAATACGCAATTAGTTTCTTTTAAATCAGAAATCAATCAAAGGCAGTATTATTAAATAGATAGAATACTCTTTATTATGTACTCCATAAAAATAGCAGACATTAATAAACAAAAAAAAAAGGTAAAAACAAGTCATCACGGACGTACAAATTAAAAATCTGGAGTCACGGGTGATATTTGTCTGTCTGTGATGACTTGTGACTTATAGTTGGGTTTTAGTTTTAGAACATTTTTTTTTTTTAATTTTTTAGGTTATATATATATATATATTTGAAATGTGCTAATTAAGCCCCTTCACTTGATACCCAACCGGCAGGTAAAATATATTTTTTAGTTCATGAATTGTATGTCTTCTAGAGGACGCCATATTCAATTTAATATGACGTCAAATACAAATAAATAATAAATATCAGATGAACATACATAAATTCTTACATACATACCAGTCAAAATCATAACCCTCCTTTTTACTTCGCCGTAGTTAGGTAAAAAGTATTAAAACAAATTCATCTACTACATTTTTAGCCCTGAATTAAAGAAATTCAATTATTTCCTCTGAACTCAAGCAGAAATCGAAATTGCAATTAAAAATAGTAGTTGAGATCTCCTAATCTCCAGAATTTTGTAAAAGAAAGAAAGAAAAATAGTTCATTCTGCACTAATAAAACACACATTACACAAAATGAAACTGTAGTACTAAAGCCAAAAGCCCATTATTCAAATCATCCAGTTTTAAATTATAAATGTTTTAAAATATACTTCCGGACACCTGCATCAAGCCAGCCTGCATATTTTTGTTTGATCTTTTTAAATAATGGTTGTACAAAGACAAAAAAAAAATATTGTTTTAAAACCAGTCACTCATTATCTCATGTCTGGTTGTACACCGAAAAACCGTTTCAATTGCAATAAGCCGTCTTTTTGCATTTCTCAGGTAGTAGTGGTGTAGTTGTAGTGTAGAATTTTTGAAGAAAACAATGATTTATAAGAGAGAACCTTCTTTAAGACCAACCAAACGTCGATTTCCTTTTCAAATTCGTGAATTCAAAGGAGCAATGGTGATACCGAAATGATGGTATGTCAGCTTCAAAACTGCATAAAATGTTTTCTCTGAGTTAGTTAGCTAGTTATTATTATCTTGATGTTTTAAGCCTATAAACATAATGCATGGTGGCTCGATTTTGGAGTCCGGGAGTGTATTTAAACATTTTTATTCAAAGAAAATTATTTGTATTAATGTTTGCTTTAATAGTCTTATGTAGAATTGTTTATAAACATGGTTTGTCAACTGTTTCATAACACCATAATGGTCCACTAGCATAATAAAATATGTACTCTATGTAGGGTGGACTTGAATGTGTAAAAGAAGTTTTCAGTTATCTATGGGTATGGTATCATATTGCTATAGTATAATACGTAATTTTAAGTTAGTACCTTGCCATGGAAACTTCTTCAAAGTATGAAAATGAACATTTTCGTCCAGTGCTACAGCCACTCTTTCCGTCATTACAGGTCATGCAGACAAGTAGTGGCCCTAGCATAGTTCTACAGGGACTACATGGATATTCTTTGACACCACAACAGCTGGCATTAGTACAGCAACAAGTGAAACAACAATTGCTAAAAGGTAAATTAGTACATACCGAGATTTATTTAATTTGTTAAACTTCATGGTTATCCAAGCATTCATTGACTGCACTTTTACAGCTCAAGAGTCTACAGGCAAGCAGGGTATGCTGGGTCCCAGGAAGATGTATCTGGCCGTGCAGCCGGCGCCGAGCGCGCCGCCGCCGCTCACTCCGGTGGCGCCGCAAGCTCTGCACTCTATACAGTCCCTACAACCACTACCCGTGCCTACGCATCAGGTAATATATTACTATTAGATGACGCTCTGGACTCGAATGGCCACTATTTACTATGTATGTATGTATATTGCGAACCGAATCATTTGAAACATACATAATTTATTGTAAATGGATAAACCAGGATTCCATACATTGACAAAATACTGTTATCAATTGCCTTACTAAAATCCGCCATATATTCAACATTATTACTAGTGAGTAGATGAGAAATGGCGGATTTAATAACAGGCTCTGCTCGTTTTCATATTGGGGTGGGATCAAAATGAGCGCTGTATTTTTATATACTAAACTCAAAAAAGCTAATACACATTTCATAAATAGTTACAAGTTTAAACGAGGAATGCTGTTTCTGTCAGATGCACTTGTTATGATCAAACCCTAAATAGTTATGTACAAGATATGTCTGTGCATACAATAATGTATTATAATTTATAAGACTGGCACATATTTATGTTATTAAATTGGTGTGAATAATAGTTACTACTACTATAAGTTATACATGAAAAACACCAAAGATTTTTGTAAATATTAATTATCCATGTATATTATAATTTATATTTTTAGATAACACACATTTATCCTCCTCCTCTGATTAAATGTAGGTAGTAGTATTGTCATAAAGTGGCATTTATCGCAGTATTATACATCTTTATAACCGGTATGATTTCTTTCATAATATTTAAAGATTAGTCTCATTCAAGAAACTTATTAAGCGTACTCAGCAGAAAGCTCACATCAATTAATATGGCGTATTTTTTTCTTTCTTATCTCTTTATATTTCTTTGCTTTCTTTTGTAATTTCTACCCCTTTTTAGTATTGGGTAGCGCAAAAGTAAATACCAAATTTTCTAAACCAATAACTTACGAAAAATTAAGGTGCTTTTCGTCAATAATAAAAGTAATCATTTTCAAGCCGACGCCGCCAGAATTGACAACATTTCATATTTTCAAGATTGTTTGGATAATCTTAGATAAAATTACTTCAACTAACAATAAGACAACCATGTTAATTTTTTTTTCTAAATTTTATTTTCATGTTTGAAATTCGTTCTATGTTAAACAGACGTAAATGCCTGTCGCGGCACCTAGTAAATAAAAATAATATTTATTTATCCAAAGTAATACATAGACACAGGTTGAGAACCGCGGTAGATTTACTAAAATGATACATAGTTATTTGTACGAACGTTAAAAAGCTACCAACATCTATATAAACCAAAATATAAACCCTGTCTCTTAAATAGGTGTGTATTTTATGAGATAGTGCGTTTTAAGCCTTTTTACAGTTCTTACTATGGAGTGAGTCTATAAAAATCTGTTATACAGGGTGTTAGGGTAAACACCGTTATCCTTGCAACCAGTGGTTTGGTTTCATTTATAGATCGTAGAATCAATGGAAAATTACAACTTTTTTTTTAATTTTTTTAGATCTAAATTTTATCACAAGAGACGCAAGTTCGTTGCCCTATGCGCTAGGGCAACGAACTTGCGTCTCAACACGGGCGGGGGGTACGGGATGTGACCTGACCGGCAGCGAGCGCGATCCCTCCCTTAGGCAGTCAGCTGTTTCGCTTGCAAGCACGGTGTCAGATAGAAACTTTAAAAAATCTTTTAATGAAAATAACGTATTTTGTTTGTTGTGTTCGGTCATTTATTTTTATATATTAGTCAACTACCCATGGTTTGAATGACAAGAGTGTTTACCCTTACATCCTGTATTCTTAAGCGTCATACACGTCTGAGTGACGTCAACAGACGTTTGTCGGAAAAGCTAAGCAGTAAAAAACAATATTAAAAAGTGTATTCATACAGGAAAATCAAGAAATGGTATTTCTGTTTAAGGAACTTATAAATTTAGAAATGTTGTCAATTGTTCCACATTTTTATTAGAGATTTAGGACATTTGCATCATTTTTCTTTATTCTGGGGATAAATTCGGCACTCTTTGATCGGTTGTTTCCCGCTAAGGTCACAATAGTCTGTAGCGGAAAAGCCAAATGTCAAATCGAGAATCCGCCGCATCGCGCCAAATCGCCAAGTATCTAAGTAAGCTAGTACATAAAACGACATTCAAAAACCAGCCAAGTCTGAGTCTGACTTGCACACGCAGGGTTCCGTACCGTATTAGGACCGAGGTAACAACGCCGAAAAAAACACGTTTCTTGTATCGGGACCCCCTTTAATTATTAACTTTATTTTATTTTTATTATTTATTGTTATAGCGACAACACAAATACACAATCTATGAAAATTTAATACCTATTACGGTTCTTGAGATACAGCCCGCTGACAGACAGACGGGGGGACTGTGGAGACTTAGTAATATGGGTTCCGTTTGGCATCCTTTGGATAAGGAACCCTAAAATTTTTACGCTTGCTTTACTTTTGCGTCACCCTTATAAATGACGTTTTTTGCCTATCTGAGGTGCATTCGTCCATCGTGGCCAGCCCACATTCAATTTAGCTGATTGTTTTTTCTCCAACGTAATCCTAGTAATGTAATTTACTTTCTCGTGCAAAACAGCATACTATTGCTTTTTAGCGATTAGAAAACACTACACAAATAATAAATACACTACATACATAACAAAACGACTACATAAATAATACATAAAAACTGGCCTGGTGCGCGTCGGACCACGCACAATGAAGGGTTCCGTAGTTGGGATGAATTTATACAAAGAACAAACTTAACATTTTAGTTGAAAAACATGCTTTTGCAACTGCAAATTAAAGTTGGTCGATTATTACTCGTTAACTTATAGAGCCTATTTAACTGTGACAGTTTTAGTTTAAATTACAGCTTTGTAGTACTAAGAGTCTCTGAGCTAAGCCGCGGATAGACAGACGGACATGGCGAAACTATAAGGCATCTTTGTTGACTACGGAAACCTAAAAACATAAATACGATATGATTATGTATATTTGGCATAATAACTGCGTTGCGACACACTCATGTTTAAAAATAATCCCATTTTTTTTGTTTCAATTGTTTTCCGTTTATGGGTCAGCGCAAACAGAGCAGCAAGATGCTCGATCATTTTTCATTTATTAATTGAAAATTAATTAGAGTTGAAAATAGCGTGCAAGACATAATTTCGCGCTGCATGTGCGTCTATGTTCCTAGCATATAGCCATTAGCATGCTGGACCGTGCGCGACACTCGCGACCTGTCGGCACCGCTGCAATTGAATAAATACCCCACAGAGAAATGATTCTAAGAAGGGTTTTCAAATAGTTCATTATCCATTTTATAACAGCTCCTCAAACTTAAATAGTCCAGTCAAAATAGACAAAAAAACTTGTCAAGTCAGGTACAATTCGCCTAGAGCTTAAAATTGGTACAGGTGTTAAAATACACTATTACATATAAAATGTCAAATATCCACTGCTAATCATTTTATTCAAGGTCAAAGACTCAAAAATATCGGTTTTACGCATATTTCTCTTAAACGGTAGGTGAAAAATAGGTGAGCCAAAACTTGTCATCATGCAAAATTTGTTCAGATACTTTTTTCCTACGAACCAGCAAGCCAGAGATATCGCGATTCCAAAAGTTGGAAAAGTCGTTTTCTGCATAGTATGCAAACATTCCGCACCATCTATTTATACGGCTTTTTTAACGTGTTTCCCGACAGGAGCACTGTTTTAATAAATTGCTGTTGATTTCAAAACAAATATAATAGTATAGTGGGTAATTTTTTTTCACACAGCTAGTAACATTGCTGTTTGTTTGTTTCTGTGATGTCCAATTTTGAGTACAATGTAGGTACTTATTGCATACATGACTTCACTTGTGGAATTATTTATTAAAAGTTAAATAACATTCCACATGTGAAGTCTTTTTGCTTTCTTGCGATTTTAGCACGTTTCACTTCATTTTTTATCAATACATTTTCGACAGAACGTGACATTGAGCACTGCAAACATTTTACTTTCTTTCACTTACGGTTCTCCTCTATCTTTTATGGCTAAGATATTATAGTTCTCTTCTTCTAACTTTTCGCGTTCCGATTTGGCTTCTAGGCGTTATAATTATTAGCGCACCCGAGCTTCTGCGCGAGAAGAAGCGCAAATGTTCAGTGGATTTTGTCGAGCATGCCCACGCAGTTGCCTCTCTGTCTGCGCCGATCCTAAGCACGTAAAATATACATGAAACTGCAAATATTTTTTGATGTGATAGTGTTTTACTGCTCGTATCAGCTCTTTCTTACATAACGCTAGTCAGTTTTAATCTCTTGGCTACTACAACAATATTTTTGCCGAAAACACTTACACGCCCAAGTCTCTCTAATGTACTGTGAAGGCTAGCGCAAATTTTGATGGCGCGCAAAGCACATAAATTCTCCTACTTGACTTCCGTACATTTTAAATGAATCATCGCACACTAAAGGCAGGCCTCGCACGTCTTTTTTGTTTTGCAATTAAATGCGCTGCGTCCCAATACGACTTCAACTTGCGCTTGCCTTTATAGTTGAGATATCGATAACTGAATCGTTTGTGTTCGAAATGCATAGTGCAAGTTCGTGACAATGTCGCAAATAGAATGTCAATTTTGAAAACGGATAAAATTGGATAGATTTGTGCAACCGGAGGCAAATGCGCCCGTCTTCTATTGCGTACGGCATGTATATGTTTTCATTGCAACAGTTAAAATAGGTATTTTGTGCCGCAATATTGTAAGAATATTTATGTAGTAGAAAAAAGTGCTGGTTGTTATAAAGTTTTAAATGAAAACAATATAACAATGCCCAAAGTCATACAGGCTGTAAGGTCATCGACGCGCAAACTGTAACCATGAATTCAGTATAATAATATGATTCTAGACCCACCAGTGTTGACATTTGCTGTAGATTATTTAAATAATAGCTGTTCCATACATTTTGACTGGTGGGTCTAGAATAATAATCATATTGAATTCATGGTAACAGTTTGGGTGTAGATGTCCCTTACACCGTGTATATTCTTGATTATAGTAATAGATTTGGTATTGATAATTTTCTTTTGTCAATAACTCTCTTTATTACATCTATAAATGATCAAAATTGAATATTGAATCAAAAGTAATATTATTATCAATAGCAATCTTAGTTCTAGTACTATTTAATTAATTCCCCCCATATAATGATTGAAGTATAAGCTACCGGTCTAAAGAATTGCTCATACACCACCTGTTAACATGTATTTACCTGTAAGTTATTACAAATTGATTCCTTATTAATATATTGATAGTAAATTAGTATCATTTGAATAAAATATTAAAATAATCATCGACTTTTATTTAATCACGACCTGTTTTATTTTATGTAGTTTTTATTTCTTGTAATTATTTTTTCTTACAAACGTTTTGTGGGGGTGTATGGGCAATTAAATGCTTCTATGATTGAATTTTTTTAATTAATAAATAGGGACTGTTTATATTTATTATAGTTATAAAAGAAATTATTGTTATTACTTTATCTGACATGAACTGATATATTCCCACAAACGGATGTTGATGGTTTTTAGTTTTTCTTTTTTTATATGAAACCCTATTTCTTAATTTGAATTTTCAATAAGGTAAATATTTTCTAGGGAAAAGGAACGGAGATGATGATTCATATTTTGACACATATTACACCTTTTACTTGTAGGATGTAAGTGAAGAAGATCAAATAAAAAGACAAACTCTTTTGAATGGTGAAGAAAATGTGGCAGAGGCGGCGAGTCATAAAGAGGCGACGCCTTCCAAACCTGAAGATATCAAAGAGAATAACACGAAAACAGATATAATAAATTCGGGCCCAGATGTTCTACAAAGTAATAAATTCGTGTTAACCCCTGACTATATTCAACAAAGTAAGTATTTTCCTTTTTATACCTTTAATTTTGTAATGAAAAAATCAGGTTATTCTCGTCATGCGTTATTTTAGTGTCTAACAACAACTTGATAAAGGATTTACTACACTGAAATCGTAAAGTTTTTATTTTAAATTAAAAATGTAGTACCGAAATTACTTTATGAACGCGCAACTCTAATAATATCAAATGGTTTCACACCTTCTCTAACAAAATAATACTTTATAGTAGTTTATAAACCTGTTGCATGACAAAGATGTTTTAATAAACAGGAGCCACGAGAGATATCTAGTTATGTGCAGTTTCATTCACATAATTCATCTAAACTCATTTACTTAATATAAATTTCAAAAACAATAATCTTGTTTTCGTAAAATATTGCGCTCATGAACTGTTTCCTAATCCGCCATCATTACCGCGCATGCGCTGTAGGCAAAAAGTACGCGCTGCCACATATAGAAAACGTACCTATTACTCAATTATAATACTTATTACTATTTAGTTGCGTAATTTCATTATTTTGTGCATCGACGGCAACCTACGAATTAAGAACTCATTGGTCAGGACGTACATTAATATAAGAAATAGTTCAGATATAAGTGGGCAAACTTTGCTGAATTGTAGGGCTCAAAAACACTGAGCGTATCTTGAGCCGCGCACTACTGGCAGCCGAGGACTTAAAGGACATTAATTACATACCATTATATTACAATAAATAATCAAACCCTAACTTGAAAAGGTTTTAACCTATTTACATGCACGATGTCTCTGAACCTCCTATTATTTAATTTTCTAATTACATAATTTCTTTTATACTCGTATCAGTTACTCGCCTAGGCGTGCAAATCATAATCAATAATTGATTAAGCACAAAGCTCCTCAATTTAACCTTTTTATCATACATAAGTTTCTGCTTTACCTGTGCTTTTCTTAAATTATTTATAGCACAATGAATAAAGGCATTATTTTTTGTTATTTCGCCTTGTTTAATAAATTATGTGATCACGACAGTCATTGTTAACAATCATGTCGGTACGAAATAAAGGTTCACGGCGCGTCCACCACATGTAAGGCTCCTACGAGCCCTGGTACCAGAATAGATACAACCTGAAGACCAATTCTGGTACTTAAAAAACGTTCACATTCAAGTCGCAATCTGTCAATCTTTTCAAAAATGTTGGTAAATTGATTGTATTTTTGACAGATTGCGAAAGAGATGCGAATGCGAACGTTTGTATAAATACGAGACTTGCCCCACAGCATGATGTTGACAACCTTTGCAGTAAATTATGTTCCCTTTTGCAGACAACCTTTACACTAAATACATACATATACATAGGCTTCACGTTAAATTCCAAGTGGAATTCGAATATTCAAATAATGGGCTTATATTTATCTACATACTTGTTCGCAACTTTATATTTACCTACTTACAAACAAAAAACATCAGTAGTAGGTACATAATGTTATTCACAAATTACACGTTCGCCGACGCGACCAATATAGACGAATGAAATGTCTTTTTTTTTTTGGTTCAGACATTGTGGAGTACATGATTTTAATAAGAATCGGGGTATAGAGTATAGACGGAGAATTCCACAAGAAGTAGGTGAAATACAGACTTCTAAATAGCTGGCCTAGCTAGTATTTTGGCAATAAAAGTTTCAGTATTCATTATTTTGCGGATGTTACTTGTCAATTAAATCAATAATACCTATATACGGATTGACTGGTCAAACGAAGGAGGGGTACCTCCTATTCTGTTACCAAGTATTATGTAAAAATCTTTTTAAGCCTCTTCTCTGGTGAACGCGTCGATCAATCTGCAGGGACTATCGCTATTACACAGCTGTATCGGATTGTGCATCCAAAATTTAATTAATGATCATTTCATGATGATCACACACATGCTTTACCAAAACTCCTGCCGAAGATACTCCAGTGTTATCAACAATTGATCTGTGTTCAGAGACTGAAATTACACAAAAATATTATATCAAATCTCAACCCTAACTGTGGTACTGGATTAGAAGGAATTAGTACCAAAGTATTAAATTGCATGAAAAATATAATAGCGATCAACCTGAGCAAATGCTACAAACTGCTAGCTGAAGGTAATTTTCCCGATACCCCGAAAATGGTAAAGGTAACTCCCATCCACAAATCAGGTTCAAAAATGGACCCAGGTAACTACCGACCTATTTCAGTGTTGCCTGTATTGTCAAAAATATAAGAAAAAAATTTACACAACCGATTATATGTACAAGCATTATTTAACTTCTTCTATCATCTCTCTTTCAGACATACAATACGGGTTTAGACCAAAAGATACAGTCGACCTCGTTTCTAAAACTAAGCAAAATGTAGATGGAAAAAACATAGACGTATCATTATGGAGCATAAAAAAAATCGACTTCCAAAAAAAGTGAAAATAACTTTAATTTCGGAAGACGGTGGTAAAAAACGAAAATTCAAATCCAAAGACACCGACTTCCGTAATGAAAGTAATTTTTCAAGTGGGTTTTTTTTTTCGTAAATTAGTTTTTATTTCTCGTTTTTTATTGGGTCAGTTTGTAATGTATCTAAGTTACAATAGCCTAATATCAACTGCTCATCACCTATTATAAAATATTGCTTTTCCCGATGCAGGGATGTTAATCGTTGAGGAGTTCTCTTGGTACTTCACCATCAGCTCCGCTTCACCATATACATTGTGACTTTGTCACGAGCATAAATTGCTTGGCAACCATATTAAAGTAATCGAATCGCCACCCGTGAATATTTATTATTGAGTAGTTCCGGTTGCCATCTGTGATCTTCATCATCAGTTCCAATTCACCAAATGGAATACTTCCCGAGAGCAACTGCACGAGTTACTATAAAAAATACCCAAATCGCTTTAGGCGTGCCTATAATATTTGAAGAGTTCCCTAGATTTCTCCAGGATCCCATCATCAGATCCTGACCTGATGACAATGGGACCAACTGCCTTTGAAGCAAAAAAAATATTTTGTAAATCGCCTATACAGGGTGTCAGGGTAAACACCGTTGTCACTCAAACTATGGGTAGTTGTGATCGAGTAACAACAGAAAAAACGTTATTCTCGACTAAGGGAGGGGTCGCGCTCGTGGCCGGTCAGATCACGTTCCGCGCCCCCCACCTGTATTGAGACGCAAGTTCGTTGCCCTAGCGCATGCGAACAAACATTAAAATATATATATAAACATCCGAATTGATAACTTCCTCCTTTTAGAAGTCGGTTAAAAAGCATTCGGCACCGTAAGTCATAAATTGCTACTTAAAAAACCATCAAAATTGCCGGCAGTGCCTTATAAATGTTTGATTCCTATCTAACAAACAGGTCGCAGTTAGTTAGAACGGATAATGATTGTCAAAATGCATTACCATGACGTGTGGAGTTCCCCAGGGCTCAATTTTGGGGCCCCTAATCTTTCTAATCTTTATAAATAATATTCAGGAAATTCAACTACAGGGCCCTCTTGCGCAATTCGCAGATGACACTTGCTTATTTTATTTCGGAACTTCCATTCATGATTTGGTTTTCCAGGGCCAAGATGATTTAAACACCCTTTTTTCATGGTTCCTATATAACGTATTAACGATAAATATTTATAAATCGTGCTAAGTATATCTTGTTTAGCAAAAAAATAAAATAATACCTCCACATACCATTAGTTATTAACAATGTACCCTTACGACAAAAATCATGTGAAAAGTATCTTGGCTTGAGAATGGGTTCTCTATCGTGGACTGTTCACTTGGATCATATAAAAACAAAGCTTACGTCAGTTCTTGGATCCCTCCGAAACATAATTCGATGTATGTATTCGACATAGACTGCGTCACACCATCTATAACGCCTTTGTAAAAACACACCTACTTTATCTGGTTGAAATTTGGGGCAGTGCGGCCAAGACGAAGCTAGAAAGTCTCCAAGATGCACAAAACATTTAACGTCAACATGCAAAATTTATGAACAAACCAAAATAATGAACATTCGACAGTTATATATTTACAATAGATGTATTTTCATTCGTATTCAACAAAAGTATACAGACTAATTTATCGTTTAAAAAGTAAAACAAGTAACCCAACGTAGCACTCGGCTAGCTAGGAGGAGCAAAATTATACAACAAAATACCTTCATGTATGAAAAAGTTACACTCATTCAACGCATTCAAAACTCAATTAGCAATATATTTAATCCTACTAATATTATAAACGCGAAAGTTTGTAAGTATGGATGGATGGATGTTTGTTATTCTTTCACGTATAAACGGCTGAATGGATTTGAATGAAATTTGGCAAACAGATAGTTTATAACCTGGATGTTAATCCAGGTTAAAGTATCCTATGTGTTAACATAGGATACTTTTATCCCGATATTTCCACGGAATCGAGACTTACGCGGGTGAAACCGCGGGGCGCAGCTAGTAACAAATATAGGGTGTCCAGTGGAAAATTTTCTAGTTTAAATTGTAATTACTCCATAACTAGCGGGGCTAGGTAAGTGAGAGGGCTATCGTTGGACGCGCTTGATTTGCGGATTTACTTTTCGCAATGATTCACTGGTCGGGAGCACACCGCGCGTTCGCGGTTGACCATATTTAAAGTGCGGTGATTCTGTGGTCCGTGCGCGTCGCGCTTTTTATACTCACTATAATTTTCGACCAGTAAGTGATGGACCGAGCACACACTTATCTGGTCGTGTTTCCAAAAGTTCAGACAAGAACGGAAATTGGTTAACCGAACTCCTCCGGGACCATCAATCAATGTCAGCAGTGACATCAGAACATGTGGCTCAAGTTCGACGTGAAATTATGCGCAATTCACGTAAATCGGAATAAGGAAGATTGCAGCTGGATGATGGACGAGGTTTTGGTACCATTCCTATGGAGAATCTGAGAGAATTTTTTCTGGGCATCTCGATAGCCGGATCTTACACCATGCGTCTTCTTTTTTTGTGGGGATAACTACATCGTGGGTTTACAGTGACAATCCTCGAACAATTCAGGCCCTACAAGACAATATCCGCTGTGAAGTTGCTGCCATTGAACTTTTTGCTTTGCTCTCGCCTGTTCGCAAATTTAAGAGTCCGATTGCAAAAGTATCTTGAGAGAAATAAACGGCATTTAGATGTTGTTTTTAAGACATAAAATCCTCATTGTCAAACTCCACTTTGTTTAAATAATATATGAGAATAACATTGTTGTTTTTCTTTTATTCACTACTAGCTTCCACCCGCGGCTTCGTCCGCATGGTATGTCGATAAAAAGTAGCCTATGTTCTTCCCCGGGATGCCATCTATCTCCTTGCCGAATTTTATCGAAATCCGTTCAGTGGTTTAGGCGTGAAAAGGTAGCATGCATACAGACAGACCGACAGACAGACAGAGTCACTTTCGAATTTATAATATTAGTATGGAAGTAAGTATGGATTGAACATGAAAATTTTCCGCTGGACACCCTATATGAAACACCCTTCCTAAAAGCAGAATGCGTTGGATGGGTGAAAGGTGAAAGGTGAAAGTAGATATTTGTTTAAGTGGAAATAACGTAATGAAAACAAGGATTTGAGTAGATTTTAAGTATGATCTTGAATTAGTGACTAGGTTTCTAGCATTATTATAGGGATAATCTTAAAAATATTATTAAGTACTAGGGTATAATTACGAATTGAAATATTTACTTACATTCCTGGTACTTAATGATGCTTGACAAAACTGACAAGCCTAATTTGCACTTCACTGGCGACTGGCGGTACTGCTCCGCCGGTCCGTCCGTCCGGTCTTTCATTTCGGCGGCATCAACGCACGCACAGAGGAAAGGTGCACAAATTCGCTCCTAAACGGTTTTCTGTCTATTTTTAAGGCCGAGATTGATTGACGTTACTTAACACGCACTTTGACTAAGTATTATTCCTGCCACTGGCGTACAACTGTCAAGCTACAAGTGCAAGATAAGGGACGGGAACCTACGTCAGCCAAAGCATGTGCTAAGTAACGTTCATTAATCTCGGCTTAAGCCTTAAATTAAAATACGCTATTTAAATAATGGTGCTGTATGTATGGTTGCAGCTATTAAAAGTGCGCTGAAGCAAGAGAACTTGAATCCTGAAATAGAAGAAAAACTTCTACAGCTTCAACGCTACCAGGAAAAACGGATGAAGCCCGAGGTCCAGCCGGAGAGGGAGCCGCGGCCAATCGCCGTGGTTGCACGCTCGCCCACGCCTCCGGCGCGGCGCCGCGCCACTTCCTCGCGCCACGACGAGGACGACGACGAGTGGGTGGACAGCAGCCCGCGAAAACGCACGCGCGGCGGCCGCCCAGTCTCGCCGCCCGCGCCCGCGCCCGCGCCGCGGCCCGTGAGCCGCGCGCCACCCACGCCCGCGCTGCCCGCGCCGCCGCCCGCGCCGGCCGCGCCCGCGCTTGTCGTATCGGGGATCGATGAGCGTCGCCGAGCCGCTTCAAACAATTCCCGTCTACAGATGCTGCTCTTCAAACATAAAGAGATGCTTAAGAAGGACATCATTAAAAAACGCGGTCTCCTTGAGAAAGAACTCGGTGTCGAGATCCAGGTAGATATACTTCCTAGACTGCTGCATATTTTCACTTGGGAAGAAATCTCACTTGAGTATTATTATGAGATATATAATTACTTTGATCATAATGTTGCAGAAAGAGCTATCTGCGGAATTGGCGCTCCGAACGAGAGCAGAGCGTAGCAAACAGGAGGAGGTTAGGGGTGGCAAGCGTCGTGGAGTGACCGCGCCGTCCACGCCCAGACCTAACAAGAGATCTGTAAAGAAGGAAAAATTACTGTGTATATGCCGTACACCATACGACAACACCAAGTAAGCAAGTTTACTCTGTTCTTAATATCTGGCAATTTAGATTACTATCGTCTTCTCCTGTCTAGTCTTTTCCAAACTATATTAACAACTTATATTCCTGTAAAGATTTTTTTTGTCGCGTTAACAAACACCCACACTAACCTATTGAACACTGCGCGTCGTCGGCCCGTCGTCCGTTGTAAAAATCGGACCGTTGTCCGTTGTAAAAATCGGACCGCTGTCCGTTGTAAAAATCGGACCGTTGTCCGTTGTAAAAATCGGACCGTTGTCCGTTGTAGTTAACAAGAGGTCTTTAATTTATTCTTTTGCACCCTAGATTCTGTCACACATAACATAATAAAGAGCAATATTTTGATAAAATATACAAAAACGTTTCTTTGTTGTGGTCCATGATGGTCCAAAGTTACCCGAATTTACCATTATTATAGCTCTCAAAAATGTATTATTTTTGAGCGACATAAGACTTTTCGTGGAAACATGACGATTTCCCAAATAGTGCAGAATCGAAGTTAGAAGAATGCCCTAAATTTGTCAAATATTGTTTTTTTTTTTTAGGTTTTATGTTGGCTGCGAGCACTGTAGCAACTGGTTCCATGGCGATTGCGTTGGGGTCACGGAAGAAATGAGTAAGACGATGGAAGAGTATGTTTGCCCAGATTGTCGTCGTGCTGAGGAAACACAAGAACTGTACTGTCTCTGCCGACAACCTTACGACAATTCACAGTACGTCTATTGATCTTTATAATAGGTGTAAGAAAACGAAATAAAATGTGATCTACACATTATTTTCAACATAAATAAACTATGAATGTTTAAAATTATGTGTAGATCATTTTTATTATTTCGTTTGTTAAACTTTAACAAAATGTTCGCCTGTGAGAGTTGGTATCCTCTTTTGCCAGTGACAAGTCAATGGCAAAGGAAGGGAATACAACCGTGATTTCTTGTTATTAAAAATAATTGTTATAAGCATGTTCCGTCCACTTCAGAGCAAAGGCCTTTCTACTTTCATTCCACTTCACTACATTTTAGTAGCAGCTATAAAAAAGTAAATAATATTGTTCTAATTATTTTTCAGATTTTATATATGCTGCGATCGCTGTCAGGATTGGTTCCATGGCCGGTGTGTTGGAATATTACAATCAGAAGCAGATAACATTGATGAGTACATTTGTCCAAATTGTCAAAAAAACAATTCTGTCAATTACGCTAATATGAAAGAGCTTACTCTTAAAGATTTCGAAAACTTAAAGAGACTTGTCAAACAAATACAGCTTCACAAAAACGCGTGGCCTTTTATGGAACCTGTAGACCCCCGAGAAGCTCCCACCTACTACAAAGTAATCAAAGAGCCAATGGGTATGTTTTATCATTCCTTATATATAGATCATTCATTCATTACAATAAATTGACATGCTTTCTAAATTTTTTTTTTTTTACAGATTTACAGACTGTGGAACGAAAAGTGAATGAACAAATATATAGTACTTTAAGTGAGTTTATTGGTGATATGACAAAAATATTTGATAACTGTCGATACTTTAATCCAAAGGACTCAGAATTTTATCGATGTGCTGAAGGTCTTGAAGCCTTTTTTGCCCAAAAAATCAAGTACTTTCGTGAAAAGTTATTTGAAACGACTCAATGATAAAAGTGCTAGTGTACAGTGTCTAAAGGATAAAATGTGATGAATTCGGTCTATAGAACACATGGTTCGCTATTTTCACTTCTCTATTTTGTTTTTATGATCTGTCTGTTATGAATTGTAAACTATGTGATGAAAATTACAAAGAATAATTTATATTAAATTTCAAGCTGAAGGTATCTAATAGAGTTTGTCAGTTTTGGTTCTCTGTTAAAGTATTTATTGTATTTATTACACACTTCAATATTATATCCCTGAATAAAGCTGACGCTCGTTAGATATAAGGCTCTCGACGGGAAATATTATTATGTATACATTTTGTGAGATATTATGTTAGCTAATATAAATTAGCAACTTTAGTTACGTTAGTTGTATTTAGAATAAGACAAACGTATTGTATGTAAGTAATAAATTTTTAATAACAAGATCTTGATATCAATTCTGCAAATTAAATCCTAAATTTGAAACAATAATGTACATATTTGATTTGACATTAATGTGGTTCAGCCGTTCATGGGGATAGAACAAATGGGATTAGAAGCTGCTGCTGCTGTACCTACTTTCTGTCAGCGCATAGAATGAGCCAGCGTAGCGAAAATCAAAATGTCCTACGTTTTTTGCAAATTGCAGCGCTGCATTACGTTGTATGTTGATCAAAATTGAAAACGTGACAATTATGTTAAAATAATGGCAGCGTAGAGTGCCGCTGGCAGCATGCTATCACTATCGGATAAAGTGCCTTAGGCCGTAAGCACTTCATTGTCACTATCACTTGTTATTTTGGTTGAGTGTAGAGGTTAATAACCCATTTTGCCGCCTTACTAATAAACGTTGTATAGCGCCTGTATAGTTACACAACGCTTTGTCTTCTTCTTTCAAAAGTCTAATTACTTATATTTGAAAACCCCAAAGTGCGCAAAACTCCGGAGCTCCTATTACTAAATGGTAAAAAAAAACACGAATGGGAAGGCGGGCTCTTTGTTCACTTGCTTCGCTCGCTTACTAGACCTTGCCATCCCCTTCGAACTTAACCTGTCCGAGTCGGGGTGCCCCAGGTTCCGAACTCGCTTCTCTCGCTCTTGCATCCTGAGTTCTCCTAGTAACAGTAGTAGTTACATTGCCTTTTGTACATACATCACATGTCAATTTTATTGCGCAAATAAGTTCAATTGTTTGAAAAACAAAAGGCAGCCTAACCTCAATACTCAGCCAAAATAACAAGTGACAATGCAATGCTTACGGCATTTTAACCAGTTCTAGCTAGCGTTACTATTATGCCGCAAATTGCGTCACTTTAATCGATAGTGATAGAATACCGCTAGCGGCACTATACACTTCCTAAAATAATTACTAAATTATAATCATGTAAAACATTAAGAAAAGAGAAAATTTTAATTAGAATTTCGCGCGGCCATAAAAATATAGAATACAATAGAATCACTCATTTGAAACATCAAAGCTCTCGAAATTGTATAAAGGAGGATGCTACAAAAAAACCCAGAGTCGATTAAAATAATTCATGCACGGCGAGGTAGGGCAAACATAGTATGCCACATATATGCTATTTGTTTTCGCTGAAACTATCCCCAAGAGTTAGAACTCGGGGTTCTAGAATCATATTTACATCTATGTAACGGACGTGTTCAACTTGAAATGAAACTTTGCATTTATAATGTAGTTTGGATAACAATACTATAATTTGGAATCTTGGCTGATCTGATGATAGAGCCAGGAGCTGGATAGTACACCTCTTCAGTGGCTACTAGTAAACTAAACCCCTCGAGTTTGGGCTCATATGATTCGTTTTGATGAGTCCAATATATTGCACTTGGTGTCGAGGGTCTGATGATGGTTTCAGGAGGAGGATAGTGGAATGTTTTAGTGGCTACTAGAAAACCGTACACGAGTTTGGGCTCATATGATTTGTTTTGACGAGTCTAATATATTGCATCTAGTGTCGAGGGTCTGATGATGGTTTCAGGAGGAGGATAGTGGAATGTTTTAGTGGCTACTAGAAAACCGTACACGAGTTTGGGCTCATATGATTCGTTTTAACGAGTCTAATATATTGCACCTAGTGTCGAGGGTCTGATGATGGTGCCAGGAGGTGGATATTGGAATTTGTGAGTGGGTACTAGTAAACCGCTCGAGTTTGGGCTCATATGATTCGTTTTATTGAGTCCAACAGATTGCACTTGGTGTTGAGTGTTTGATGATGGAGCCAGGAGATGGATAGTAGAACTCTTCAGTGGCTACCATAAACCAGTATGAAAGTAATTTGGTGTTTTCCAAGAGAGCGTTGTTGACAACCTAAAGCAAACTCCGCCCTACAAAGATTTAAATCGTTAGATTTGCCCTCACCATACTCAGTCACAAGAAAAAGTGTCTATACTGAGAAGAGTGAGCTCACACATGAAGAGTCAGCTCACACATTATTAAAAAAAGTCCATTGTCAATACATAATGCTACGTGCCAAAAAACGTTCTAAAATCACAGTGTCGGTTATCTCTTAATTGAAATCCCAAACGATGAGGAGGAAAGCTTCCTAAAGCTACGGTTTCCTAGAAAAGTGGTGACCGTACTCGTCATAAAAATGATGACATCGGCAAAGATTTAAATCGTTAAGATTCGCACTACCGCGTCATAAGATAGTCGCGGCCAGACCAAATAAAACACTAAGACAGAGCGCTGTCAACAGTGACGTGAGGCCGGTTTCGTAAACATTTAGTGAGGTTTGATTGTAAATGTGTGCGTGCCAGTGTGTATGCATAGAGCGTAGTGCGGAGGTGTAGTTTTGGCATGCTTCACTGAATTGTTCGCAGCGCTCTGTCTTGGTTTTTTATTTAGTCTGAGTAGTCGCGTCCTTGTTTCGTGTTGACACCTCTGACACACAATGCCGCAGTGAATACACTTGTTTGTCATGGAAACGCTTTTTAATAAGTGTGAGCTCACTTCTCAATATAGACACTTTTTCTTGTGACTGAGTACGGTGAGGGCAAATCTAACGATGTAAATCTTTGGGGGGCGGGGTTTGCTTTACGCTGTCAACAACGCTCTTACTTACTTTCATACTGGTTTACTAGCAGCCACTATAGAGTTTTACTATCCAACTCCTGGCTCCATCATCAGACCCTCGACACCTCTATTGGACTCATAAAAAAGCAACATATGAGCTCAAACTCGAGAGGTTTACTAGTAGCCACTGAAGCGTTCTACTATCCACCTCCTGGCTCCATCATTAGACCCTCAACAACAAGTGCAATCTATTGGACTTATAAAAAAGAATTATGAGCGCAAACTCGAGGGGCTTACTAGTAGCCACTGAAGAGTTCCACTATCCACCTCTTGGCTCCATCACCAGCTCCTTGTTACAAGCCCAATTAATTGGACTCATTAAAACGAATCATATAAGCCCAAACTCGAGGGGTTTACTAGTAGCCACTGAAGAGTTCCACTATCCACCTCCTGGCGCCATCATCAGATCAGCTCCAAGATTCCAAATTATAGTATTGTTATCCAAACTACATATTTATGCAAAGTTTCATTTCGATACGACAGTAAGAAGTTGCTGAAAAGATACTACACATGTTGGTCTATACATTCTGTAGCATTGTCCTTTGACGATTTGACGCAAATGGATTTTGAAGGTCTTTACTGATGAAGGAATTTGGGGGTTAGGTGGATCGATCGATTTATTATTTTATTTTTTTTGTATTTAGGTATACAGGGTGTTAGGGTAAACACCGTTTATGCTTGAAACCAGTGGTTTGGTTTCATTTATAGAACGTAAAATCAATGGAAAATTACAACATTTTTTAAAAGAAAATCTACATTTTACCACAAGCGTATTTCATCATAAGCGCTAGGGCAACGAACTTGTGGCTCAACACGGGCGGGGGACATGACTTGACCAGCCGCAAGCGCGACCCCTATTGTGTATTTATTCATGTGTTGTGTAGTTAGGTAGGAGGAGCGGCAACCTCGGGCGTATATCCAGGAATTTGCGGACGGTGTTGGATAAAAACTTTTTAAAATCTTTTAATGAAAACAATGTTTTTTTTTGTTGTGTTTCGTCATTTATTTTTGTATTTAAGTCATATCACCCATGGTTTGAGTGAACGTTGTTAACCCTTAGACCCTGTATATTTTTTCTTTCTCCTTTTTTTTTTTCTTAGGCCGTTTCAGTAGGTACTTTATGCGACCTACCCAAATCCTTTCTTTGGTATTGTTCTTCGAGTCTTTCAGCTCCCTATGTTCCGAATTGAGCTCCACCATTACTGACAAATGCTTGCACTGACTGGACAGGTCCACTCAAATCTGTGTTGTTATTTCAACAGAATACCATTTCAGACGTACTCTACATGAGCCTCATGGCCTGAACAAGATTTTGTCAGTAGTCTCACCGCCGGCCATTAACGAGTAGCGAGTAGAGCTAGCAACTGGAAACGAGTTGGCGAGCAGCGGTTATTATGTAGTTCCGATAGTTTTGTCGCTGGGCTATCAGCGGGTGTCCGAGTTCGACGGGCGATAACTTGCACCACTCAGTCGACCGCTGGTTGGTCTCGGCGTGAGTCACAGAGTACATTATATATACGGGTATGGCGTGAGTTCTGACCGTCAAGCGAGCATCACTGAGCAAGTATCGCAGAGCGAGTATTATCTTTGATACAACCAGTGGAGCGAGTACTCGCTGGCGGTGTGAACAGTCAGCGACCAACTATTTAAGTATACGAGCATCTCTTTTATTTACACGGAATGTATATCTATTGTACGTTTCTTGACAGAGAAAATAGAGTTGCTTCCTCGCCGGCGCGCGGCGGTGCACAGTGTTTTATGAAGTCCATTTATATGCAAGATTTCGCATCCCCATTTAGCTGACATGTCTAGTTTTTGAGTAATATTTTTTTGAAAATCGACTAATTTTCATCTCGATATTTAGAAAAGAATTAATTACACTTAAACTAAGCATGATACGAAAAAATAGCTTTATCATACCGATCGAAAGGCTTCATCATAAGGATTATTTTATGCTAAATAACATAGTGTCACAAATAAAAGGAAGACCGTGAATTTTAACATTTGATGTGAAATTTTGTTCAGAAAAATGAAAAGCTGACATTGCCGTAAGGACATACAACTGACATTCAGTTACATACATTTAGTTTACAAGAACCAGTATGAAAGTGTCCACGAGCTACAAGCAGAACTTAGACGTATTATTTTTCTCATGTAACGGGTTCGATTCCCGGTTCAACCATGTAATTATTTAAATATATGCATATATAATGCAGTTTAATTTGTTTTTTAAATTCAAACAATGTCTTCTTTCAGTAAAATGTTCCATTTACAATATTCAAGGTACTTTCCCTCCATGTGGCATATCCGTGCGACGCCCTGTATACGAGTTTTTTATGTTTTTAGTTCTTCTTTTTTTTCCCGTAAATTCCGCCATATTGGGAAAAGTTATTTATACTGAAATAATTCTGTTTATTTCCCCAACACACCACATAATTAGGACCGCCCAAATCCATGGAACTTAGAAGCTGTTCCAATTTAACTATTTTTCAGTCCTTTCTCAGGCTCTAGACATCGTGTATTTCCGTTCGTCCCACTGGCGTCGTCCCACTGGTGGGACGAACGGGAATTTAATAAATTATACTAAATTTATTCCCGCTCATCCCACTGACTTTCTCAGTGGGACGAACGGGAATGATTTATAATTATAGTTTTAATTCCCATTGGTCCCACTGAATAATAAGTTAAGTTAAGTCTGGTTGTTGTTCAATTGTACACTTATTTATCCTAACTAATACTATAAATGCGAAAGTGAGTTTGTTTGTTTATTTGATAGGTACACTTTCACGCTATAACGGCTGAACAGATTTCGATAAAATTTGGCACATGGGTAGACCATGACCTGGGTTTGGAGATACTTTTTATCTCAGTAGTACGTTGCATGCATACGAGAGGGTATTCTGTTCATGACACGTTGTGCACATATAAACATTTATCGATAGGAACATACCCTCATCACTACTTTTAGTATATATTTAGTTACTACATTACGGGTCGTCAGAAGTCTCACAAGCCCGAAAATCTGACAACTTATTACCCAGTTACTGGGTTGTGTCCATCCGGTTAGACTGGAAGCCGACCCCAACATAGTTGGGAAAAAGGCTAATGATGATGATTTAGTTATACATTTATAGCTTGGCGCTGGGCGAGGTCCGCGTCCGGTCTGCGTCCTGTGTACTTTGGCGGTGAAAAGGCAAGAAAAAAAAAAGAGACTGCGACCTCTGAGTTTGTTTCGGCCTTTCTTCTCAGAGTACCTAGTCAGATAGGAAACTATATATTATTTAAAGCCTCACTAATTTTTACAGTATTATATGGTCTGAGCAGAACAGGCATTTTTCTGAAAAATCTGTTATTTTGACTTATGGCATAGATAGTAACCCTAAAAGGGGTGATAGACGTGCATGCAAGTACGCGTACGTATGGATTGGCGAGCTTATTCGCCCGTCTGTCATCGCCGCGAGGCTCGAGCCAATTTGACACTCGTACTAAAGCTTCACGTGTGTCACCGACGGCGAGCAGCGTAAGGTCGCGAAGTTAATGACTGCGTACTTTTAGAACGCACGTCTATCGCCCACTTAATCGGGGTTCGAGCCTGCGAGCCTATTTTTTTTTTAACAATAATATTTAAAAAAAAATATTTTTTACTGTTTTCGGCTTTAGATATTATAGGCCGCGACCACTGAATTCCGGTGGAAAATTGTGAAACTACATTTTTTTGCAATTTGATGCAGGTGACCCTAGCGCCGCGACACAAGAACTAGCGATGGTCAGTGGCAGTGTTGCCAACCCGTACGATAATTATGGGGGCGTACGATAATTTGGCCAATGATACGATGTACGATAATGATTGACTAATGTACGATAATTTTGAGATTCCCTCTCATAATGTTATCAAGCGTCTAAAGATCCTAGTAGCACTGTATTCATCTATTCCCACAGTTACTATCTAGTCTGTGGGACCAACGTGAAATGCACAAATGGTTTCTAGATTAGAAAAAAATATTCTAATTTAGATTATAATAGATTAGAATAGAAAACATAAAAATATCAACCAAAAAAATTATGACAAAACGTGTTTACGGTTTGTGCTGCTAGCGCCATTAGTGGTTAAACTTGGCATATACTTCCCGTTTGACTCTAGTATAAAATTATTGATTGTCTTTTGATAGCAATTTGAATTAAATTTTTCCGATTTTTATTTTATTTGGATTTTTCTTTTGTACCATAATTTTGCCCAAAAAAAATATATATTTTGACGTGGAAGTCGATAATTTGAACTTTTGGAGTTGGCAACACTGGTCAGTGGTGGCGCGGACGCGGAATCTATCTTCCACAACAAAGAATATTGTCTTTGGCATGCATATCCGAACGCTCTAGGGACAGCGGACAGCCGTGAGGTTATGTTTACTGCATAATTTTGTCGAGTCAGAATTCAGTCGGTATCTAATTTAGGACAAAACTTGCTCAATCATTTAAAAGTTACAAAGAAAGTAATTAAAATGTTGGTGACGCTGAAGACACTTCAACAACAAACTTTTCAAATAGAAATCGACCCAGAGGAAACGGTCAAAGCGCTCAAGCTGAAAATTGAAGTTGAGAAAGGTAAAGATTATGTTGCTGATCATCAAAGACTTATTTATGCAGGTAAAATCCTGCTGGATGACGATAAATTAAAAACGTACAACATAGATGAAAAAAAATTCATTGTTATCATGGTAACGAAACCGAAATCCTCGGAAATCCCGGCATCAACTACTTCTGCTCCAGAAGCTGGTGAAAGTGCCTCAACCGAAAGCGGCGACGGTAAACCCAAACCTACCGCTGAAGAAGCGCCCAAACCACCTCCCGCTGCAGAACTTGAGCCTGTGGCCACGGCCACCGCAAGTGAACTTGACTTTGAAGCTACAGTCCATAGCATTATGGACATGGGATATAATAGACAGCAAGTGGAACAAGCACTACGGGCCTCATTTAATAATCGTGAAAGAGCTGTGGAATATTTAATAACAGGCATCCCAGAAGAATTACTTCAAGAACAGGATGCTGAAGAAGGCACTGATGAAGACCCACTGGCTTTTCTTCGTGATCAACCTCAATTCCAACAAATGCGTGCAGTTATCCAACAAAACCCTAATTTGTTGAATGCGGTTCTTCAACAGATTGGTCAAACTAACCCAGCGCTGTTACAGGCAATCAGTCAACACCAATCAGCTTTTGTCAGAATGTTGAATGAACCTGTGAATCCATCTGCTGCTGGTGCAGTAGCAGAAGAGAATGCTCTAGAGATTCCGCAAGTACAACAGCCACAAGTCTCACCACAAGACAAAGAAGCCATTGAAAGATTAAAAGCATTGGGCTTTCCAGAACATATGGTCATCCAAGCATACTTTGCTTGTGAAAAAAATGAGAATCTTGCAGCCAATTTCTTACTTTCACAGAATTTTGATGATTAGAATTTATCTTTCATGGATATCTTTAAGGTGAAGAGACAAAATTAAAAAGATAACACAGAAATGTATTTAATATGTTGTCTACATCAATAGCCTAATATTAGTGTTTACTGCTTGTGTTTCAAGTGTATTTTTACACTGATTTTCAAACATTTTGTCATAATTCAATATCTAATAAAATTTCTTATTGTTCAACTATTTATTTTTTTATTTTTTATTCTGTCCTTACTAAGTCCTATCTGTTGAAGGTGTTCTGATAAGTAGTATGGGAACTATAATCCAACAAGGCATGAATATGATGAATGTGGAAAAATTTACAGGAACTTCCAGTACATTTCCATTTTAGTTCTGTTTTTCGCCAAGCATATCATCATAGAGGGCCTTATCGGAGTAGGTTTATTCGAGTATATGCAAATGAGCAAATGAAACTTTCTATCCCCACTTACCAAATTATTATTATGATACAGGGACAGCATCCTTTCATTCTAAAAATTTAGGACTCAAGGAAAGCTCCTATAAAAAATAAAATATCTTTATTTCAGACCTAACTTAGTCCATAAGTTGTTAGTGGTTAGTAACAGATTGTGCTTATATGCTATGTTAGTACTTGACTTATTTGTTTAACTTAGCACAAACCTATTGGTAGCTTTACCCAGTGCCTTTGGATGGGCCAGTCTGCCAGCAATCCTATTCCTTTGGTTTAAAACTTAAGGGTGCATTACCACCAGGGATGTCTGATTGTGTGCGATACCCACCAATAATATAACATCATTTTCATAGTAGTCTTGTACAACATACAAAAAAAACTGTGATATTGTGCAGTAGGTATATGCGTTTCTACTAGAGCTCTGGTAGAAACGGAGGAGTAAAACTCAGGAGGCTTAGCGGACCTGCGAAACCGTGTGACCCTTTCCTCCAAGAGGATGCGTAGGTGCAGCGTAGCGGACTCAGCCGTGCGAGCACAGACTACAATATTTAAAGGGTACCTATGTGCGAGCGTGCACTATTACTTAGGGTTTAGGTCCTGAGACGTCTCCTGTCTTGAAGTCCACGGACTTTTTGTAAAATTATTTGTCTCGAGTCCCAAGACTTTCGGTTTGAAGCTCTGGCCACGATTTTTGAAATTTTACTTATTGTATTGTAATAATTTTATTTTCAAAAAGTTGAATAAACTTTAGCTTCCCGCACTCTGTCATTGAAAGCGCCATCTATTAACTTAAACTTAAAGCTTAACGAATAAATTACTTGATATTCCATTCAAAATCTAATGAAATAGGCAATGGCCCTGTTTACCTAAAGTTACAAGTTTAACGTGTAACGTTCTTAAAAAAATCGAAGAATTTGTACCCGAAATGTTTTTTTTTTCATGATTTTATTTTTCCACTGTCGACGTGCCCAACTCCTGTTTTCTAGTACTCATGCTCGGGCTACATTGTCGTGTATCGCGAACTATACTTCGCGCGCTCTCTCTCGCACTCCGCTCGACGGCTCGCTGAACAACAGAGAGCACGCGAAGTTACTTTATGCCAACAAACGTAAAGTTCTGCAAACAAAAACTGACTTTAGAACCTAGTCTAGTGTCAATTTTGTACCAAGAACTTTACGTCTGTCGGGACAAAGTTCAAAATACCATAACTGGCTCGACGGTTTAAACTGAAATCAGAACTCGTTTTGTACCTAACAAACCGGCAAAAATTTAAACTAAGGGTCAGTTCACACCGAGACGCGACGCGACGCGCACTTTTTTATCATCCGATACAATATCGAATTTATCTACTTTCTGAACTGACCCTAAGACTATTTAATTTAAACGCCTGTGATATCTCCACAACTATTCGATTTACCACAATAATGTCCCCAAGTTTTTTCCCACTTCAAATCAGAGGAATATAATGAAATAATAAGACCACAATAATACATCAAACAGTTAATATTATTAATTTTATAAATAGCATTAAGTTAACATAAAGAGCTATGTTGGTATAAATTTTATTCATTCTAAGTAAAGGCACTTTCCACAATGTCTATCATTAATGCTAAGTCATTTGCCATGATCAATATATCAGTAACATGGTTTCTTAAAAACAACAAGTAGATAGTACATTTTAAGAGTGATCTTCTTTACATATATACCTAGCTATGTGTTCACTACTATTGTAGTGACAATCTAATAAACAATTTAATTGTTACAAAACTACTCAATCAACATAAAGAGGTTTATATATCAATCATGGCAAATAAAATATATAAAATCTTACTTTTAACTCTGGTAGTCAGCTAAAATTACCCATTCACAAAAACAAAATACAATGTGTATTATATTATGTGGATGATAAAACTATTTACTAGACGTTTGAAAAATAACATGCGATAATCCCAATATTTTTGGAACGTTACGACACATAAAAACTGATAGTAATTGATTAAAACAATTCTCTTTCTCATCCACATTATTACACTAGTATAATATATACAAAGATTTTTTATACATTCCTTTTTACATATCTTTCATCTATACACAATGTACAAAATTCTTATTCTCATTTATTAAAGGTATGTATCATTTATTAGTATAAGAAAAATAGATAACTGTACATTGCAATATGGATATTGCACAAAACAACTAAAAATATTAACTTTGGCTTATCCATTATAAACACCCTGTGTGGTGTCAAAAGTAAAAGGTAATAATCAGCTTACACAGTGTAATGTATTTATCACTTCTCAGTATCTTCAATCACAGACGCAACTATGACAATTACTTGTAGCAGCATCCAAACTGTTTGTTTAGGTTTAGATGATGAATGCCTTAGTTCTACATACAAGGAAAATTATACAAATAAAAAACCAATTCTGGAAAGGCACAATCATATCAATGGCAGACAAAGGCACTTGTTCCGCTTCCGACGAGAACGACTGGCAAGTAAGTATTTTCTCGCTCAAAAAACATAATGTACTTAGTAATAGTTGATCGTAGATTGTGTGTTTAAGCTATGAGAGAAAAATAACTCGAAAAAGTAGTGCTTGTCGACGGTAGCGGGACACGTACTGGGTTTTAAAGTAAATTCGAATAGTAGTTTTAAGTTTAACTCGTCTAGTTTCGGGAAAAACAATCGAAAGAAATAATAAATTATATTGGAACTCACAATATAAATGAATGGACACAGTAATTTCTTTTAAATAATGTAAAAGACGACGATGTTAGAAATTTATCTATTTTTGCAAGAGTTTTATAATAATTATGTAACGGCAGAAATATACATTTGGGCAGGCCGCGCCGCATTTGAAAATTTTAAACGAAATATCGTACAGTATAGACAGGCTATTTTGTATACGAAAGCTACGCGCTGCCTGAAAACAGGATAACAAAAAAATAAGCTTGATTTCCAATAAAAAAGGTTTTTTTTTTCGAGTAAATGCGTAACTATAAGTTGTGTTGTCACAATTTCATAAAGTTACGACAAACTTTGTTGATTTTGGCGAGATTCAAATATTAATTTTTAATAAAGATAAAAACCTAGATGGATTTCTAACATCAAATCTTCTATTGAATTTACAAAAAAAACAACTATTTTTCGAAATCAATTTCTTCCAATCCCTAAGCCGTCAGTAATTTGTAAGATCATCACTTAAAGATCAATTACATAATTTGCCGTTTACAGAATTATTCCTGGCCTAAGCCGGTCTTTTTTTGTACAGTTTCATTGCAAAATTTATCATTTTCAGAATCCGTAATTTGTGGTCTGTCACATTCCATAACCTTTGTAAACATCACAAATACAACGAAAAAGTACCTTCGGAAGAAGAAAAATTTATAAACATCTTGGGATCAAATAATTTATAGTACTCTAGGAAACATTTCATCATAATGACATAATTATTATAAAATTCCGACTCCAACCATGGCACCTAGTCGAAATTGCTTGAAATGTATGCAATAAAAACATTTTGGAATGGTATGTTAAGTTATGACTGAAGTTTTCATTCTATTCAACTCATAAGCTTATCGTACTTTTTAACAGTTTAATATATTTAAAATCAAACAGTGATGTAAACAGCTACTATTATGGTGTCGAGTGTGTTTTTATTATACAGCATAAAATCAAACAAATGATATTAAAACAACAATAGAAAATTACAAAACACATTAACAATTCAATACATCAAATCTAACAATACTTTAAGAAAATATGGATTGATCAACCAATGCATGAACAATTTGACTTGACTTCACCAAATGTACAAATTACAATCCTTGTGAAGTTGAGAGCCAAATTATGCAATCTGAATGCAGCACTTTAGCACAGACAGTACAGTAACAATGAGTGCCTTCAGGCTCTCTGGCAGGCAGCGGCACACCCGTTAGCCAGCTGGACCTCATTCTGTCTTTTGCTGACAATATAATTCTTTTAGGGACTTTAATTCTTCTATAAGTGCTTTGTTTTGGTTTTCAAGCACTGCAACTCTGTTCTCTAGACATTTAATGTATTCTTTTTTCTTACGACGACATTCCCTTGCTGCTTCACGATTTTTCAACAGCCGTAGTTCACGTTTGCGCGTTTGATCTTCTAGCATTGGACCTGCAAGTATTGTAACATTTACTGATTTATCAATTTATTTGAATTTGATAATGTAATAAATTAATTATGACTATGAATACCAACCAGGCACATAAAAATGTTCATCTTGATTTGTAGCATACTGCACAATCGCACCGCCTGCCCCCCCTCCCGACACAGACAGCGTGTGTAAACCGCTATCAGTCTGGAGAGCTCCAGCTGGAATGACTAAAAACAAATTATATAATTTAAAAAAAATATATGCATATTCCACAAAAATGAGAGAAGTTTTAAATGCCACACATTATGATGAATGTAAAAATGATAGGTATATAAACCAAAGAGCATTTTAAATCCGAGGTCCTGATAAGATCCACACTTGGCGGAAGCATATTTTGAATATACATACGAAATAGCAGTAGGTGAATTTCTTTACAATAAATTATGCATAAAATGTTGTATAAAGATTGTGCTCTGTTTTGAAAATATACATACAGTAGCTCTGGTTAGTTTTTTTTTTTTTTTCATCTTGCTATCGGTTGTAAACCTTTAGCAGATTTGTTGTGCGGATATTGACTGCTGAGGTCCATTCTTCCAGCGAAGAATCTGCCTCTCAAAATTCATTCAGTAAAAAGTCCCTTAGATGGTGGCGTTTTTGAGCCTTTTCATAGATGTTGATTCACTTAGGGCTATGGCTAAGGTGTTGGTATGTAATGTGTGCTCTAGTTAGTTAAAAAAAAAACAAAACAAATAACAGAGACATCGTGGTATGGTCGGAAACGACAGATCAATCATACAGCTCCTAACAGGGTATGTAGAAACATATTTTTAGTGTTCCGTAGCCAAATGGCAAAAACAAAACCTGTTAATTTGGTCATGCCCATCTGTCCGGATGTCACACAGCCATTTAACTCGGAGTCTATAAGCATTATGTCGATAAACATTGGAAAGGTGTATTCTGTGCACCGATAAACAATGATGTAGTGCAATTACGACCGTAATTAGGGGTAAAAAATCAGCGCACATAAGCGTATATTGTTGGAAGACTTTCAATAGTTTTTGAGTTATAGGATGTTTTCGGTTACAACTGCATCAAATCACTTTAGTTCCTATAAAATCAATACGGTTCGTACGTAAATATTCATCCCGATTACTTTCACTGTGCGTGGTCCGACACATTCTTGGCCGGTTTTTTTACACCTAAAACCATATCAAGAGGTGATGATCAAGATGGGCTTTGGCGCTGTCGATGTTAGAAAAATTGCTTTTTGAGATTTTAATGCAGTGAAATGTCGCACTCATAATTCAGTTCGATTTCAATTATTATCGAGTTATCGTTTTTTAGCAAACGTCAGTTTGAAGTATATATGTATGTATAAAACACGACTGCCCAAAAACACTTAAATAGCTGAACTAGGCATAGGCTTGCCCTTTGGGAAAAATCTTAGCGCCTATATCAACGACGAACGACTCCATCCACTGTCGTTTGTTAGTGCCATGAAGTCGGAACAGTCTAAGGACAAGGAGGAGGTACAATCTGCTGAAAATCTCCAACCTGGACATTGAGTTGCATTGGCTAACCCAAGTTTGCTGAAGCAAGGGTAACCTACTCAGGTGGAGATTCACAGATGACAATGTTTGGCCAGTAAATGTGGTGCTGTCCCACAAACTTCACGGAATTCAAAACCTATAGGGTACTTCCCGTTGACCTAGAATCATGAAATTTGGCGAGAAGCAAGGTCTCACAGCACAAGTAAAGGAGAAAGTCCGAAAATAGTTAATTTGTGGCTTTATAAAATAATAAAAATTGCGATTACCAACTTACATTTTTTGCAGTTGGAGAATTGACCGCGACAACGACGTGTATGAGAACATTTTTTCAACTTTAAAGTTAAGTTTGTTCTTGGGATAAATTCATTCCAACTACTGAACCACTTTATTGGACGTGGTCGCACGCAATTGGCCGGTTTTTTTTAAATCACGATCGATATTCGATCATGCTGAATGCTGAACATTCTGTAAAATAGATCCGAAGATCTTGTAGATTGTGTAGTAGAAGTGTACTGATGAAGCGATGATGCGGTCACGATATTGTTTAGTATAGATTACCAAATTGAATTTCATCAAGATTGCCCAAATACATTACAAAAACTATACATTTTACTTTTCCTTTCATTCGTTGGCATACAAGGTAGCGAGATCAACAAAAAAAATCGTTTGAATCAATACCTCGACTAACCAACCTTTGATTTTTTATGTTAAGTAGGTATCTAAGTTTAACTACCACTTTCTTAAATATGCAAATGAGTCCTACCTATAGCAAATTTACCCAGTTACCCAGTACCTACTGACGCTAGCATAAATAACCATTATAATAATAAAATGGTAGACATATCAAAAGACCATAAATTATTTAAACGCGAATCTGAAATAATTATTAATAAACAAAGTAGGTTGGTGTAGTATGCCGTCATCATGCCTTCTCACCGCGGATTACGTCACCGGGTAGAATATTAATAAGGTCTCACCAGTGATGACGTCATTGTTGTTGGAATTTGTACCTATAACTACAGATTTATAGCTAACATCTAAAGTAAGTAGTTATAAATATGTTTAGAAATCAAGAAGGAAACTTTATACAACTTTACGAAAACATTATGCCTTACTTACTTAAATTTTATTTACTTTACTCGTAAGCAAAATGAGGAGTTTACCTACTCGCTTCGTATTAAAAAGAGCGATGATCTTAAACTAGAAATAGTCACTGTGCAATAACGAGTGAGCAGCAGGTAGAATAATAGGATACCATAATTATTAACCGACATTTTTTCTTTGAGAAATACTACGAAATGTACAAAATTATTTTCGTTGTCAATAAAAATCAGCATTATGCATGAGTCATCCCAAATACGCACCTGGCTGATTTTTGTCTACACTTTACAATGTTGGCAGATTCCTATTTTATTTTGATTCATACAAATTGCAAGAAGTTACTTTGTTGTGCTGCTTTATAGCCATTTTATCACAAAAATATTCCAGAAACAAATATTTGCAGTCCTCAAATACTAAATAATAAAAATCAAATTTGAAAGGAGAGCCAAGGAAGACGGGCTATGCTCGAGTTCTACCTGAAATCTCATCACAGTGGTGGATTTACACATTTGCTGCCAGTAGTAGGCTATTCAAATTTTGGCGCCCCTACAATTCGATACTCTAGTTCACATTATATTAGTTATTACATTTTTTGTCAATGTATTATAACTTTATGATTTGTGCTCTATCGTCCTCATTACATCTGCTCTTTAAATTTACTTTATCGTACTGCTTGAATATTGATACCTACTACATAAAATATTTGAGCGACAAAGAATCAATTGAAGAAATAAGTAATTGCATTTTCTGTAAATTATAACTATGAAAACATTGACTTACTGACTTATCATCATCCATTGATAAAATAGTTTAACTTATGGGGTGAGAATACGAACATTAAGATTAAAGCATTTCTAAAATGTTTAATAGCTATTAATAGTGTCAATGGAAACAATATAAAACAAGACAAGAAGTTCAATGAACCATAAATATAAACTGGTAGCCCACAAATCTAATCTACCCTAAATGATAATTAATAATTATTATATTGAGACTTAATTTCATATTCAAAACTAAATGTAGGAATTCCTAAAACCAATCTTTATGTGATGTAAAACAAATGACAATGGTAGAGTCCTGAAGCTAGTGGTTATGAGCTGTGTACCAACACAATGTACATTAAAGTTATGTATGATGGGTTGTAACAGGTTAGTGACACATGTTGCACACAGAAACAAAGAGTGTCAGCGGCGGCACATATAACTGACCTGGCCCAAATGATAAAGAAGATGACAGCGACACTTCGTTCTCGCTTCCTGGTTTAGATCCCATGCGATTTTCTGCAATATCATCAGGTTCTTATACTTATAAGTATTTTGGTTAAATCTGTTCAACCTTTTTATGATGTGCAAGACCTGCCATTTGAATAATATTTATGGTACCTAAACCTACATGACTTAAGTACTTGATGAGGAAAACTATTTGTTATTTTATGATCTATTTATTATGTGTGAACACTTTATTAAATTCTGTTTAGAAGGGTTTTATTAATTTTTACCAAGATTTTGATGCGCACGACATAAAGAGCTTTAAGTACAACGTCCAGTGTACAATGTCCAGCTGACCTCTCATTTAACAGAAAGCCTTTATAATGCGAGGTCGGCTTATACTGGATATGTATGGCGTGATAATTATGTCGTCGTTTTTGCTAGTTTCTAGTACAGTCAACCTCACGTACATGGTAACAATGATTAATTGACAGCAATTGTATGTTGTAGATGTAACTGTTGTTTTCGTTCTTTTGATCATAAGAAGGTACACAACTACCAATGCAAGTTTGCTATGGTTGAATTACATTTGATCTTCAAGATTAAAGTAATGTTATACATTGTAATCACAGCACAATCTTTATATCAAGATTTAATTGTATTATTGTTCATTCATTTAATTTTTGACACATTTGTTGTATTAATAAGCATGTGTTAGACTCACCAGCAATTTCAGCACCACCAAGATCATTCAATATTTTGCGGTATGAAGGACGCCTGGTCAGCATTTCCCTGTACTTCCTCTTCGGACTCTCGTCACCACTACAACTGTCATCGCTGCATGATTGGCCTTGGGTGCTGATTAATGTGTTAGGTTCAGGTTTAATCTACAAATTCAAAAATGATTAATTAAATTAAAATAATTTCCATAGCTACGCCTTGACCTGAAATGTAGATACTTAGAACTACTATGAATAAAATACCTTTCAACTTCACTGAAACATTGGCCAGTTTGGATGGTAGTTTTTGGGGCAATCATAAATATTAAATGATATTAAATACATACTTGATTGTACACAATTTTCTTTATTTTCAGCTACCTCTATAATATAATCAAAGCAAATTGCTTGTCTCGGTATTAGAATATAAAAAACAACACTTCTCTTTTTTTTATTATGAATTTTTTTAATTCATATTATTATCACCTTAAAATTGAAGTATTTGTTTTAAGCATAGTAACTGTGAAAGCTTGTTGTATACTTACATAAAACTCAAATGCTGGCACCATTCTAAGCCACTCATTGCATACAAGAACATCTAGTAAATCAATGGGTGTGCAAGGGAGCTATTGCAATGCAATAAAACTGCACAACAACCCATTTCCCTCAGATGACTATTACTTGCTTACTGAAGTTTATTGAAGTTTTTTCTTTCATTGATTTACAGTCAATATTATAGACATGTAATAAGGACCTAATATACATTGGTAGCATTATACAATAGCATATAATAACATTTGTCTAAGGTAAATTAATGGAATGCTTAAGCACAAATAGATGCAAAATTTTGAAATAAAAAACACTTCAAGTAATAATATAAAGCATATAAAACTTGACCTTCAATATTTAAAATTATGTAATTTATAAAATATCTTACCTGCAATGTTTGCAAGGTCCCTTGAGTTGTATGTATTACAGAACTTGGTTTGCTGACAAGAATCACATTCCCTTTAGGTAACTGAACAGACTGTATATTGGATGCTGTTTGTATAACAGATTGTTGGTTTGGTTGTATTACTGATTGAACCTGAAAATATAAATGTCTATTAGTTTATAACATATGAACTGTCATTTGTAAAGTCAAAAATGTAAACAAATCATATTCATCATTAGAGTATTGATGATAATAAACTGGAGGCTGTCATAGATTTTATCTAAACTGATTCAGTTACCTACTGATATGATGGCACAAAATATAAACATGCAAGCACTCAAATATTAGATTAATTCACTAACTTAGATCTTGGTTGATATATATTTTTATTTATAAACAACCAACCAACATGTAGGTTACTAACTGTAATCACAAATTGTTGTAAACAGTACCAATGAAAATAAATAAAGATCAAAATAAACACCTGTGCAGATGGAGCTTGAGATGGTAAAGTAAGTTGCACAATGCTAGTGACGGCTACTACGTGGGGAGCAGACGCACCCGCCGAGGAGCTCGCACTGCCCAGCGGATCCGTGGGACCAGCACCGCTTGAAGTGCCATTCTCTTCCACCATTCCATCCATGCCCACTAAGGTCACCTAAAATTCAAGGTCAACTTTCTGTGCATTCCTTGATCTTCAGACATGCTCAAGGCAATATCTTTCGTTGAATATATACACTCTGGTTTTCTGACAAGTTTCTTGTTGGCTTGGAAATCCTAAAACGGAATCATCGCGTCATAGACGGGACGCGGAATTTCCTATTGCGTCTAATACATACGCAACATATTTTTACGATATTTACTAGATTAGAGGATTCCAATATCAAAGGATCATACATTATTAGCGAATCCAAATATAAGTAACCATGACAGGTCGCAAGGTTTGTCTTCACAAGCACTCACCAGTTACGTATTCCTCGTCACCGTCTATGCTGCGTCCGGAGTGGGCGAACGGGATGGTACGTAGTAGCCACGTCAACTGCGAGAAGACTCGTCACTGGCGGAGACCTATGATCTTGTATGCGTCATAACAATATGGCCGAAATTTGTCAGACGCATGCGCTAAAATGCGCTGTTCTATAAGTTGGCACCTTGGAAATCGAGAAAAAATAGAATCAACGTTTGACAGTTCTTCGTTCTTTGAAGACTGGCAACATAATTCTTTCTTATCCAATGTGCATGGAAGTAGTATGTACTATGTTGTGATATTCTAAACGAGCTATGGGGATAAGAACTGCTACATGCTCAATTTAAATGTCGCAATTGTAAACTAGATTGTGTAGTGTGTAGGTGTTAGTCCAATTAGCTGCTGAAGGAAGCGATACTGGCTCCTAAGACTTATGTGCCATAAAAATTACCTAAACTACAATCACTATCACAAGTCCATGAATTTGACAGCTAGCTGTTACTATCCATCCATTTATTGTAATTAAAATAATAAAAATATTTTTTTCCGAGAGCTTTCTCTCAAAGTTTTCGGATTTCTTTTTATTTTTCAGTCCACAGCTGTGCAATGGCTTAAATAATTATGCGTAAAAGAAGTCGCTTGTTTACAAAAAATGTAATTTAAGGATAGTGACAGCTAGCAGTCAAATTCTATGACGCTATGTCGTAGCGACATCAGCGGAGCAATTCTCATATTTTTAAGAACGTTCACATTCTCATCTCATTCGCAATCTGTAAAAAAAACCATCAATTTACCAACATTTTTGACAAGTTTGACAGATTGCGACTTGAATGTGATCGTTTTTTGAGAATTGGCCCTTTGAAGTGCGCAAGCGGCAGTTCTTATCTTCATTCTCGTTCTAATCTTACTTTTCAGCCGTCAGCGAAGCTACATGTGGATTTTTGACGCCTGACTGAAATGGCGCCATAATTTTTGTCGTAAGGCTAGTTTTCAGTTTGGGCAGTTTCAGTACGTAGCTTTTCTTATAAAAAAATAATTACTTTATGGAGCTATGCTATAAAAACGACAACAGACGTTTTTTGTAGGCAGTGTCAAAAAATCTGCGACAGTGGCGCCCAGGCCTCTGGCGCTAGAGACGTGCGAGTAAGTCCGCGTACTTATGGCTCCGCGAGCTTACTAGCCCGTCTATCATCACCGCGAGCCGCGAGCCAATTTGATAATGAAATTATGAGCAAGCTTCACGAGTGTCACCGACGGCGAGCCGAGTAAGGTCGCGAATTAAAGACCGCGTACTTTAAGTACGCACGTCTATCACTTTAATCCTCAACTTATTGCTTTTTTGTTCGAGATTTGATCGTATGAGGGAAAATGTTTTACCGTGCCTTTGCACTGGCTAAAGATTTACAATAAAACATGTTGAAATATCTAGTTCCTGTCAAAAATTGTATGGAAAATTGACAGAAAATAGATATTTCAACATGTTTTATTGTAAAAGTGCAAACGCACGGTTACGTTACGGTTGGCAATGCTGCTTCAAGCATTGCTTTGCTCTGTAGAACTAGTCTGTGGTGATGGTGACATTGACAATTCAGTTTTGTTTATCATTGTTTGCTAAGAAATGTCAGAAACCAAAATTTACAAATAACAAGTAACACTGTGTTGTAGCTAACTTATAAAATAATGGCCCCAAAAGGTTCTTTTGAAAATCAATATGATGACTATTCACCTAACGTTACAGTCAATATTCTTAACAGTTCTCGAGATGGGGTGTGTTTTCCTATTTTATTCTGTTTGTTTTATCGAATAAATAGATAAACTCTCTTGAAAGTATATCCATTAATTTTATTATAAAACATAAACACATAAAACAATAATTTATAATTATGTAGGATCACGCCAGTTAGTTTTTTTACTTTAGACCTAAAATAGGTGCTGTTATTGGAACCAATAACACTTTATTAAGTCCAACTAATATTATAAATGCGAGGATGCGTTCGTTTGTTTGTTATTCACGCTAAAACGGCTGAACGGATTTGGATAAAATTTGGAACATGGGTAGACCATGACCTGGGTTAGGACATAGTATAGATGTTTTAGTGTGAATTACAAACAAATGAACTCACCCTCGCTATTTTATAATATGGATTAAAGTGTTCATGAGTCAACTTCCTGAAGCAAGCAGACAATAAACATAACTCTGTAACAGATTCTAAGCTTTTAGTTGGTTATAAGTTCCAAGTTACAACCAAACCCCTTGTAAACACAACAACCTATAAAAATAAGGTACTAACACCTTGGGCTGGCAAAACTTTACAATTAAAATTTACGTCTTAGTTAAATCTTACAAGTGTTTGTACCACAAAACTTTAAGCCACTTATAAATTATAATAAAAAAACCTTGCAAATATGTAAATTATACTGACAATTCTACAATTAGTATTTGTAATTCCTGTGTTATGTAATAATTTAACTTCTAAAGTTTTGTGGTATAGGGCCCTGTAACAAAGACCATTTTTCCATCTCCAACCACCACTCTACTACATTCTTTCAAACCATTCTCCTATTTTTTCATCTCATCTCCTGTTTTCAGCTTGTAAGCTTGATTATTTTAATACTCTTCTTACAGATATCAGAAAAATTTCAAACAAAATTGCTAAAGTTTAAAACTGAAAAATTACATATTCTTACGATGCAAATGGAAAGCAACATATTCTTTGATGGCACAGTCTACACTGGTTCAGCTGGTCATGCATTATTTTATTTTATGAATTCCTTGAAAAATGATAATAACTCTGAAACCCTAAAGGTTAGTGTGTAGTAATTTAATATAATAAATTCTGTTAATAATAATCTAATTTTAAGCCAAGAATAGAACATAGTGAACCTTTGAAACAAGCACATTTAACACACATCATACCCCTCGCCTATTATGCACACACAACACACATTCATCATCATCATCATCTGCCTAGCCTTTGCCCAGCTATGTTGGGGTCGGCTTCCAGTCTAACCGGATGCAGCTGAATACCAGTATTAAATATGGAGCGACTGCCTATCTGACCTCCAAAACCCAGTAACTGGGTAATACGATACCCCTTGGTAAGACTGGTTGTCAGACTTTCGGGCTTCTGACGACACGCATTGACTGTCAAAGATCCACAAATGACACACATTATACCTACCTACATAAAAAAATAATTTGGTGCTTACATTTTTTTACAGACTGCATTGGAATACATAAATATTGAAAATTTAAAAGGACGCAGAATAAGCTTTTTGTGTGGAGATGCAGGACCACTTGCTCTTGCAACTGCAATATCATATAAACTAGGTACCAAACATGATAAAACGCTGCCGGATTACAAAACCTTAGCTCAAAGGTATACTTCTTTTACTTTGACTAACATGGTGTCAGCCCACAGGCCTCTGACTTGGCTTCACATGCCGTTGAGAAATATCTCTCAGGCACGGCATGCCGGTTTCCTCACGATGTTCTCCTTCACCGTTTTTTAAGCAAGTGATAATTATTAAGTATACAATACGCACATGAATTCGAAAAGTCAGGAGGTTCGTGTCTTGAGTCCAAACTCGAGATGGCAGTCCGACGGTCACTACTAGGCTTAAAGGTAAAAAGTAAGTAGGCATACATATTGGTCTCAGAGCAAATAAAAAGCCAAGACAGAGCGCTACGAACAACACAGTGAAGCATGCCAAAACTACAATTCTGCTCTGAGCATACACGCTCACACGCACCTCACCTTTTGGTATAAAATTTACCACTTAACCATTAAAAGAAGGCAGTGTATAAAGTGCCGAAAGTGGCATTGTATCACTATCGGTTAGAAAGCCGTTAGCTTGCGGCATCTAGACTGGGGGAAAGAGTATGCACGGGAAAATAACGCGACCGTTTAAAGTGCCGTAAGTATTGCTACCTATTACTATTTTTTAAATTTTTTGTAAATGGGTATTTTGCCTGCAATAAAAGACTATTTATTTTATTTTATTTTTATTGCATTGTCACTTGTTATTTTGGTTGAGTGACGAGATTAGTTTGCTGACTTTTCACAATTCAGTCATTGTAGTGACTTTTGCAATAAGTCACATTTATGAAATAAAACAAATAGGTATGTAAAAATCAAAAGCCAGCAAAATAACATCACGACTGTATTTATTTTGGTGAAATGGGTTAGGTTGGGTTAGAACCGTAATCAACAGCGCGCGAGCTCTACTATCAAATTGCTCGCAATTCAGCCAGTGTAGTGACTTTTGCAATATGCCTACCTATATCTAAAATGATGTACTAGTATGCCGCCACCACGGAACTATAACCGATGATAAAATGCCGCTTGCGGCACTCTATCAAGAAAATCCTAAAAAGAAAATACCTAATAGAATTCAAGATATTTTCCAAGTTTAGGTATACGAGGGTTTCCATGCACACGCTCAGAAAAAAGGACTAGATACACCAGTCACACAAGAGGATTTAAACACTTTTGCAATAAAGATAAATAATTCCATAAGCGACGGCAGATGGCAGAGCGGCGGCGTTCCGGTTGACAACGCAGTCGACAGTACCGCTCCAGTGTTCATTCCGAGCGCGATGTCACACCTACCATGGCAGCAGCACTTCTCTTTTTCAGTTTCGAGAAACTGACTTGTCACAAGGAAGCCGACCCCAACATAGTTGGGAAAAGGCTAGGCAGATGATGATGATGATGACTTATCACAAGAAAAAAACTTGTCGCTCTGTTAGTGACAGCTACTCTGTTGGTATGCCGTCTGCAGTCGTCGCTCGATCGCAGCAGTAAGCGACACTCGCCGGAAGCGATTTTCATAGAAATAGTTACATAATTATGTAGAAACGGTAGTGTCGGTCTGTCATTACGGTTGGGCGGTACTGCTGCTACAGTCTACGGTCTTGAAATCATCCAATGACTTCTCCCGCTCTGGGCGGAGCGGAAGGGCGTGTCAGACTTTTACTGACTAAAACCCACCCGTGTTCCTTCAGTTGCCTGTTGCCAAGGTCCCGGTATCCCTTTCCGACTAACCCGCAACCCTGGCAGGTACAGTCTATGGTCTGCCGCTGCTTTCTGAATTTTACTGTGCCTTTACGGAATCTAGCATAATTTCAATTTTTCAGATTAATGTCTCTAATTTCCCTGTTACAAGAATCACCTGATGAGCTTTTATATGGCAAATCTGGATATCTCTATGCTTTACTATTTGTGAATAAACATGTTAGCGGGAAAGAGGTCATTCCTGTAAAGCACATTGAAAAGGTAGGAACCTGCTTCCCTACTTACCTATAACAATAAATACTACACTATAATCATACACTGCATTGCGAACTAAGAAGCGGTGCAATAAGTGTCACTTTTTCAGCAAATGTGTTGAAAAAAATAGTGAAGAAAAAAATAAATCATGTTTCTAAGTGACTTTTTTATTTTGGTTATAGTAGGTAGGTGAGATATGCGCTTCTAATGTCGCAAACAATGTGTCCTACCCTCCCCCTCTAACTTTTCAACTATACGGTGGAAAATTCTTGTGTTTTTCGTAACCATAAAATTCGAAGTTGGTAGAAATAACACTTTCATGAAAATGTGTTTGAAGAAAATACCTACGTCGTGTAGTAGGTATTTGAGATATGGGATACTTTCGATTAC
Organism: Lithophane socia; assembly: GCA_947522985.1. Lineage (NCBI taxonomy): Eukaryota > Metazoa > Arthropoda > Insecta > Lepidoptera > Noctuidae > Lithophane > Lithophane socia. The sequence continues at coordinate 9,143,473 of OX383258.1, read as the reverse complement.
AACCACGCAATAACTTTCATTTTTTGAGAGATATCTGCTATGAAAAAAATACAAATTTATTTTTACTGATAATTTTCGTTTCCACAACACAAATACATACAGGTGATCTGTTCAGAATAGTTAGCTTCTTTGTCCATAGGTAGGTACTGAGGTAGTACCTACCTATGGACAAAGAAGCTTAGTATTAGAGGTATAGAAAGTTTTAAAGAACCACTTCATCGTATGAAAAACTGCAAATTAGGTAGGTACCTAGGTACTACACAAGTATAATTATGGTGTTGTCACTTTCAGGTGATTAGCAGCATATTGAAGTCTGGAAAACAATACTCTGCGTTAATGAAGTCCGAGAGCCCATTATTATGGCACTGGCACGATAAAATATATTTTGGAGCTGCTCATGGAATGGCGGGAATACTATATATGCTGTTGCAGGTAATAATTATTTGTGCAACAAGAGAGCAAAGTTGATTTTTGCTGCGAGTATTGATTTTGAATACCGAGTAAGCGAAGGATTCTATAATTGAATCACGAGTGTAGCGAGTGATTCTAGTTTAGAATCCTGAGCACAGCGAGGGATTCCAAGACACGAGATGCAAATAACTTTGATCTCGTGTAACACATACAACTTTTCACCTCAGCAGCGAGAACATGTTAAGATATTATAAAATATTAGGGGTTTAACCGTATAGTTCGGAAGCGCCCCCGATTGGACACGAACACACAAACCTCCGCCGGCTCGGTAGCGGGTTCCATTGGATTCCAGAATGACGACATACGACACCACTTGATTATGTAAATATTTAATAATATGCTACCCATCAAATCTTATAAATGAGCGTTAATTAAGAGAGTTTGATAAAAACTCAAAACGCTTAACGCCATTAGATCTTTCATAATTAGCGCGCAAGTTAATTAATTTACCTTATATAATTCAAGACTGTCAATACGACAATCACCATTTTGATGACAGTCATGGTGGTCGAGGCTAAAAAACATAAAAATTAGACATTTCGAACATCCAAACTCCACCACAGGGGCAGTGAATCCATTTTTCAATTATTAAATAAATAGTGGTAATGAAGGTTTGTGTTATCCAAAGTCGAAGTTTCGCGCCAATCGTGCGTGTTATTCATTTTTACTTTTCACAAAAATATCACTCATACACATGTAGATACGATTTAAAATGTGACAAATATTATTCAAAATATTATAAACAACTAGACAATGCCCACATCTTAACATAATATACGAACGCAGGTCCAATAACACGTATTATTCATTACTAAATTACTACTACTCAATTTGTGTTCAAAATCGCCGACTATTTATTTTTCAATATTGATAATATTGATATGATGTCCGAAAGCGATTATGCCAAACGATTTTTTTTTTTCAATTTCGATCTTCTCGATTTATTGATATGTCGAATGTCGGGAATCGATACTTGGAAAACAATTTTATTTTAAAATTGTTTTAGGCATTAAATATGTACAATAAGGCACTGTCTATAATAATGAATTATACTTTTCTAATGTAATTTGAATCGTTTTTCAGACATTTTATTGAAACCTTTATAATTATTCTATTGACTCAAAAGACAGGACATAAATAACCGGGATAGCTAGGTATTATTGAATTTCGCGCCGAAATGTTTCTTTATTTGAATTTAAATTCGGAATGCGCTCGCTGTTCAAAATTATTTTAATCTATTGGACAATTTATTTTTGATACTTACAGAATGCCCAGTATACATTTTTTAGGTAGGCTTAACAAAATTTGGTTAATTTGGTTTGGGAATAAGATGATAAATGAATTCTTTTAATTAGTAGGTGTTCCGCAAACACTTTTACATAACGTCAATATTTTTTGTTATTTGTATGAGCTTGGTACTTTTTGTTTTTATAAAAATCGAATCTTGTGAAAAAAGTTTCACTCTGGACTCTGGAATTCAAAGTGGCCAGTACGTTCAAACGGCAATTTCATATTAAGGGGGATGCGCTAGAGTGGCCCGCGAAATTCAAATTTTCTTACGTTTTTTGCAATTTGCAGGTCAGTAACAGGTTGTATGTTGATCTAAATATTATTAGCGCTCGTAACAAATATGAATTTACAGAATTATAAACATTAGAATCAGCAAACAACTCTCTAAGTTCATGAAAGTGCCAAATGTCATGATTTCATGAAATAGTAATTCAATACACTTTCATGAGCTTAGAGTGTTGTATTGCTGATTTTAATGTTTATAATTCTGTAAATTCATATTTGTTACGAGCGCTAATAATATTTAGATCAACATACAACCTGCAAATTGCAAAAAACGTAAGAAAAAATGAATTTCGCGGGCCACCCTAGTGCATCAACCTTAAACTCATATTATTAGATAAAGGTAAAAAATACAACATATTAAACATATACAATGTTAAAATTCATGGTATTCCTTTTATTTGTAACACTATGTTATTTACCAAAAAAAATCCTTATGATGAAGCCTTTCGATCGGTATGATAAAGCTACAGGGTGATTATTGCTCTCATGTAACGGGTTCGATTCCCGGTTCAACCATGTAATTATTTAAATATCTATGAATGCAGTTTAAATTGTTATTTAAATTCAAATTATGTCTTCTTTCAGTAAAATGTTCCATCTACAATATTCAAGGTACTTTCCCTGCATGTGGCATATCCTTGGGACGCCTGTATACCACATGTATATTAGTAAAACGAACAATAAAAAATAAAAAAAAGTTAAATTATTAGATTTAAAACTTTAACAATTTTACGGTTATGTGTATCCGTACGTTTTATTGTTTGTTTATTTTTTGGGCCTACCTACCGGAATTAAAATCGAACTTCGAATCGACTTGTTTCTATCTCTCGATTTTTTCATATCGAAGTAAAAGTGACAGAACAAAGTGAAATTCAAATTTTGTGAGTAGACCTGACATGTTCTCGGCATTTAGAAAAAGAAAAAAAATTAAAAGTGACTTTGTCTCACGCTCGCAGCAAAATCGAATTTTGCTCACTGTCTGTAGACAGCAAAACCTGCTTGTTTGTGGTGAAAAAAATAAGTAGTGGTTTAGTAGATATCATGTAGTTTTGATTAGAACTGTCAACATTTTTCGATTTGTGAATAGCGTTTAGCGGTTTCCTTCGATAAAGTGGTTACAAGGCAAGGTTAGTCGAAATAAGAAAAACATATATTAAGTACCTATAGAAAACATACTATACTTTATGAAATTACCACTGATGTCCTTTTTTAATTCATTAATCACTCAAGTACCTATATTTGATAATACTTAGCACTTACGTTATGTTACGAAATATATATACATAAACAGCTCATTTAAGTATTTCGTAACATAACGTAGGTACCTACATAAGTACGTAACATAAAGAAACTCACATACATACATGAACACTGATAAAAGTTACTATTTTGCAGCGTTCCCCTTAAACGAACCATAACAATCGAATCTAATACCGAATCGAACGGTGAAAGGCACCGGGTGGCACACGCGTAACCCTAAAAATACGGTACGAGTACATCCCCGGTTACATCCCTGTTAATAGCGTAGGAAATTGCTTCGTCGAGAAAATTTTCTTTCTACCCACATACTTATACTTATGTTTTTTTTTTGTTTTTATTCCAGGCTCGTTTATTCATCAACGTTGTGGAAATACGTACCTTTATTAAACCAGCTATAGACTGGTTATTAAACCAGCGCTTTCCAAGTGGCAATTTCCCATCATCCATGGGGAGTGGTTCAGGAGACAAACTGGTTCAATGGTGTCATGGAGCTCCGGGATTTGTACCTTTGTGCATTCTGGCTCACCAGGTTATTCAAAATATTAATACCTAGTCCCTTTAGGTCTTATTAATAAACTTAAAGTATCTAAAGCTACGATCAGTAAGAGGCTTAGGTAAGTTTGGCTTTACACCGCGTTTATTAATATGGCGGTTGTTGTTTAGGCCCATAGCGACTCAGTCGCTCACAGGTATCACACAACCGCGCGGCCGCTGCGCTTATGTTTTCGTCGAAGCACAGTGTGATGTCGTATCTAGCGTCGCTTTATTCAATCCGTCATATTTATTTTTGTATCTCGTAGCATAGTTAATATTTTAAACTGAAACTTTTTTTGGACATACAGAAGGGAGTCAGGTAAGCACTTCTTTAGAAAAACATCTGTCCTAATGGTTTTTTTTTTATAAAAAAAAAGATTGTATATACATAGAATTATTGGAAAAAGTTTTTTTGATAGTATCATCATAATCATCAATCTCAATATTTGAATCCGAGTCAATTATATTTTCGCTAAAATCTTCTTCTTCATCCGAATTCTCTAGTCTGGCTTAATAGCCAGACTAGAGAATTCGATGTTATAATGTATATTATAATAATGTATGTTATAATGTATAATTCTAACATATTATTTTCCCTCAATATAAAGTCTAAGATGCTTTGATATCGGTCCGTCCTGCGAAACTTTTGGAAAATAGCAAGTTTCTTCATTTTTGTCAACCTAACGAAAAAAAAAATTTTGTATGACATGCGCAAATAGGTGCACGGGAATACAACTGATTCATTTTAATCATGAGTCAGGGAACAAGAAAAAAATAATTATTCAGCTCGGATACATGCGGATACATTTTCTAATGTCTTAATATATGCGTAATTAAATATACAAAACAAAAGAAAAAGAAACCTATATAAGTAATACATGTGTAACTTTCAAACTCACCTTCTAAGATAACTAAAACACTAGTTATTAATACAACTGCGTTTCTGTATGTCTATCTAAAATTTCACCCGTGAGACACCTCTAAACAATCAAAGAAATAAAGGCGAATAAACTCAATGTCAATTTCTCGATGTTATAGGTTGAAAAATATCGACACCTACTCGCAAATTATTATCAAAACATACAGTTACTTTATCTAGCTGTCGTGTAAAAATATTGTATCGTTGAAAATTGCATGTTCAAATTTTGAATAAAGTGACGCTAATCACGGGTTATTTTACACTGTGCGACGCTCGGGCGTTCGCGTTCCATTCCGCACCTTACCCGCTCCAGGCATTGCAGTCGGTTAGTCGTTGTTGTCAAAAAAGGATTTGGAAGTTTTCCAAATGCCTTTTTTACGCGAAAAAAGGCGAAAAAAACAGCTGTTCCATACATCTGATTTTTTTTCGCGATTTCAAGGTTGGTCCCATAAAAAAAGTTGTTCAAAATGATGAGTACAATGACCCCTTTTTGGGTTTAGCATAAACAAAAAATAATGTTGTATTTGCGACGTTGCCCACTTTCAGAATACACTTGTGCTTGTGCGCGATCATAAATCTGTCGCGCCGCGGGTAATAGCGGGGCTCGAGTAACCGTTAAAGACCTGCCCCGCCAAGACATATTGATGTCTTGGCGGGGCAGGTCTTTAACGGTTAAGTTTAAAAATTGACGATACGAGTTAGGAACACAAATCAATAATTTTGATTATTGTTGTTATTGTTGCATGGTGTATTCCTAACTCCTGCTGACTGTACTTTGGGAGAGTTTCAAAGTGGCGCCAACGACAGAAAAGTTGAAAAGAAATCGTTTGGCTTGGGCATATGCTGAGGAGGCACGCATGTGACTAAAAGAGTGATGAATATTAATGTTGATGGATAGAGAGGGAGAGGAAGGCCGAAGAAAAGATGGATGGATTGTGTGAGGGGTGATATGAAAGAGAAGGGAGTGAATCACGTTATTACGTGACGGTTGACAGTGGAGAATGCCAGAAGAAAACATGTTGCGCCGACCCCAAGTAACGAAAATGGGACAAGGGCAGGAAGATGATGATGATGATGCTGACTACTAAGTACGAGTTTTTACTTGTAATTATACTAGGATAGCGTGATTTTAAGAGGGCAGATAGCAGGTATTCATAAATCTGTTAACAATAACATTTTATACCATTCCCCCTCCAAAAAGCTTATTTTATTCACTGAAAACAGTGAATAAAAATAAAAGTAAAAATCTTTTTAAAAACAAGTTTTTAATGAACTAAAAAGTACTTAATAAAACTTACGCAAATATAATATATTTACGCCTCAAGCTTTCTTTGCTATCTTATTTAGTTGAGGAGTTCTCGTGATTACTTTCCGGCTCCATCATCAGACCTTGAACACCACCCAGTGTCGAAGCACTTGTCAATACATAACCAACGAGTCCGAACACGATGGTGTGCTATCGTGTTTGATTGAGGTTTTCCCATGGCCACCTTCCGGCTCCATCATCAGGCCCTGAACACCACCTAGTGTTAAAGCTAATATTAATACATGACCAACGAGTCCAAACACGATGGTGCTGTCTTGTTTGATTGAGGAGTTCCCATGGCCACCTTCCGGCTCCATCGTCGGACCCTGAACACCACCCGGTGTCAAAGCACTTGTGAATACATGACCAAGGAGTCCAAACACGATGGTGCTATCTTGTTTGATTGAGGAGTTCCTATGCCCAACTTCCAGCTCCATCTTCAGACCAGCTCCATGGTATCATTTTTTCAAAATGTCTCGGTAGTTGTATAAGTATGCCAAGTTTCAGCTCAATCTGATGCCTGGAAGTGCTTGAAAAATTTATGACAAAAGGAGTAACCGGAAACACATACAACAGAGCAATATGAAAGAGAGGGCGGCGGATATAGTAGAAAACTTGCTACCTAACAAATCACAGCTGGTTTACAATCAAAGCCTACGATGAGTTTTGCAAATGGAAAAATGAAAATCAAGCTTCTTGCACATTTTCAGTCTGTTTTCTTAACTTATTTTAATGAATTGTCAAAAGAAAAAGTCATCGATATTATGGAGTATGTATTCTATGCTACGGTGTAGGTACTATAAAACCAAGGCATAACATTGACATACCAACATACCCGAAGTTCTTTTTCTCGTAGTCATGGTATAAAGATAGTATGCAACTCTCGAATAAAACGGATTTATATCGGGGGCCATGAATAACTCGCGTCGCTCGTGGTTCAATCATCATGAATCACTCCTTTTTTTTTTTTTTTAATTTGGGAAATCATCCAATGACTTCTCCCGCTCTGGGCGGAGCGGAAGGGCGTGTCAGACTTTTACTGACTAAAACCCACCCGTGTTCATTCAGTTGCCTGTTGCCTAGGTCCCGGTATCCCTTTCGGACTAACCCGCAACCCTGGCAGGCATCGGTCCTAGCGGACCCCGCCAATTGTGCTGAAATCTCTTTGAGGCGCGCGTGGAACACGACGCGCCATCGACCCGGGCCTGGCCCTTATCGGACGGCGAGCTACCCATTGCTCGCCGTCCGCAAGCCCGCGCCTATGGTGGCCGGGAATCCGCCTGGGATTCCCGACGCCCAGGGCGTCTCCAACGGCGGCGGTTAGGGGCGTGAGGGCACAAACTTTGCCTCTCCCTCACGCGTTCCGCCTCCTCCTTCGCGAGCATTACTGCTTCGCAGAAGGAGGTGACTGCTTCCCATGCCCTCTCGCTCCGTACCATGGCCTGGACCAGAGCCGGACGCGAGAGGTCATCGCGGCCAATCGCCTCCAAAAGGACACGGCGGGTCTCCGCCCAAGCAGGGCAGACCTCCACCGTATGCTCCACCGTGTCCACCGGGCGATCCACACAGTGGCGACACCCGGGCGTTTCCTCCCGCCTTATCCGAAACAGGAACCTCCCGAAGCAACCGTGTCCGTTGAGGAACTGCGTCAGGCGTAAGGTGAGGACGCCGTGGCGCCTCTCTAGCCACTCCTCAAGGAGGGGACTTATCGCCGCAATTGTGGCGTGCCCAGCACTAGGTTGCGACAATCGCACTCTCCATGCCGCCATGAGATCCTGCCGGAGCTCTGTCCGCTGTGCCGCGATTTCTCGCGGCAGCGGAGTTACGCCCCGGCGCTTCATCTCCTCACGCCACTCCCATATGTGCGCGAGGACTTTCGCCTCCAGATCCCATGGCGGTAATCCGGCAAGGAGGCTCGCCGCCTCACGGGAGACCGTGCGTGAACCCCGGGCCAGCCGAATGGCCATGACCCTTTGGGACGCGTTCAACCGGCGGGCTGGCCGCAGCCTAAGGGAACGCGCCCACACCGGTGCCCCGTAAAGGGCCATGGACCGCACGATGAATCACTCCCTGCGGTCGTGATTCAGTCGTTAGAATCCTTCCCTTGCTCGTGATTCATCTATGGCCCTCGCTTTAAATCCGTCCTTTATTCACTAATTGCATAATATACTATTTTACTTTTACCTTCAATGTCTCCGTAACCAGAATCCTTTCCCAGGTATGGTCCAGAACAAAACAATTATCACAATGACAGGAATAACAAACAAGTGACTTTCATATATACATATATACCTATAATATGTATTATATATAAATTTATTAATGCATCATCATATCATAGTAAATAAATTTAAATGTTTCAGATATTTGAAGAAGACAAATATATGAAAATAGCTTTGCAATGCGGTGATATCATATGGAATCGTGGGTTATGTACTAAGGGTTATAGCATGTGCCATGGGGTCAGTGGGAATGCGTATGCGTTTATACAACTGTATCAGGCTACGAAGGTACCTATGACACCTTATTAAGGCTTATTAAAATAATAATTTTAGCACAGTGCACACACACTAGAGCATTTCAAACCTTATGAACAGTTCACCAGCTTCTTACGATGTGTATAGTAATAGGAGATTGTATTACAAGGGAGCAAAATAATATTTTTACGGCGAGGGCGCTTTTTTTAATCCAGAGCGAAGTGAGGGATTCTAGAGTAGAATTACGAGCGTAGCGAGGGATTCTATAGTAGAATCCTGAACGTAGCGAGGGATTCAAAGTACGTCGCCCGAGCCAAAAATATATTTTGCGCCCGAGAGATACACTCTACTTTTCATCACCCGCTATGAGAAAATAAAAGGCGCCCCTAATTTAATTGTAATATTATTATTAATAGGAAGAAAATGAAAAAAAATCCATCCAATCCATCCCTCCCATCCCATCCCATTCATCCCATCCCATCCCACCCCACCCCACCCCATCCCATCCATCCCATCCACCCATCCATCCCATCCACCCATCCATCCATCCAAGCTAGTCTTTATTCAAACAATATTTGCATTCGATTTCTTTAGCGCTGAACACTAAAATGTACCAAATTCAAAAAGTGCGCGGAAAAGATAATTGCGGCGCACTTATAAAGAGGATTAACCGTATAGTTCGGAAGCGCCCCCAATTGGACCCGAACACAAAAACCTCCGCCGGCTCGGTAGCGGATCCAATTGGACCCCAGAATTACCACATACGACACCCTATCTCGATTATGGAAATATTTAATATGCTACCCATCAAATCTTATGAATGTGCGTTAATTATGAGAGTTGGATAAAAACTCATTATGTTTACGCCATTAAATCTTTCATATTCAGCGTGCAAGTTAATTAATGAACCTATATAAAATTCAAGACTGTAAATACCATAATCGCCATTTTGATGACAGTGGTGGTCGAGGCTAAAAAACATAAAAATTGGTGATTTTGAACATCCATACCCCACCACAGGGGCAGTGAATAATACATCATTTAATTATTTGACGAATTCATCCATTGTTCAAGTTAAATAAATAGTGGTAATGAAGTTTTGTGTTATCCACAGACGAAGTTTCGCGCCAATCGTGCGTGTTTTCATTTTTTCTTTTCACGAATATCACTCATACACATGCAGATACGATTTAAAATGTGACAAATATTATTCGTGATATTATATACAACTAGAAAATGTCCAAATCTTAACATAATATACGAACACAGGTCCAATAACACGTATTATTCATTACCACTACTGAAAATGTTTTCAAAATCGCCGACCATTATACTTTTTTTTATTGTAATGATGTCCGAAAACGATTATGCCAAACGATTATTTTTTAAATTTCGTTCTTTTCGATTAATTAATATGTCGAATATAAGAAATCGATACTTGGAAATTGAAATAAAATTGTTTTACACAATAAATACATTAAGCACTGGTTAAATTAATAATTTATACTTTTCTAATGTTATTTTAATCGTTTTTCGGTCATTAGGATCACAGGACCTTATGGCCGGGCTAGGTACCTCATCTTTTGAATTTCGCGCCGGAATGTTTCTATAATTGAATTTAAAAACGGAATGCGCTCGCTGTTCAAAATTATTTTAATATATTGGACAATTATTTATTTTTTATACTCTTTTCTGATAGTTTGCTACAGAATGCCCAGTATACTTTTTAGGTAGGCGTAGGCTTAACAAAATTTTGTTTGGTAATGGTGATAAATTAATTCCGCAAACGCTAATATTTTATTTTAGTTGTATGAGCTTGGTAGTTTTTGTTTTTATTAGGTTACTTTAGTAGGTACTAGATTTTTTTTTTTTGTGGGAGTTTCCCAACGAAAGGACCATGGGAAGAAACGTCCCCACCCACCAACACGCTTGAGACTAGTGTCATTCGGAGCGTCTGGTGGGTTCGATACTTTTTTACTTTGGCGACATTTTTCAAAAATGTGGGGTTTTCCTGGAATATTACTTTTTTTATTCAATATTAGCATTATTTTACATTTATGTATTTTCTTAGTTTGCACTTAAGAGGCATAGAATATAGCGACCTAAATATGGTTCTCATTCATGACAACCTTTCTTTTTATCAGGGACCATTTTTTTTTTCTCTGATACCTTTTTTTAAAGTTAGGTTCGGTTAGGTTATGTTTGGTAAGGATAGGTAATTATAGCTTAGGTTAGGTTAGCTAACCGAAAAGTTTATTTGCAAAATCCATTTATTTACATTACACTTCCGTGTTTGGGTCACTAAAATGTATATGTGTACCAAATTTCAACCTAATCGGTCCAGTAGATTCGAAGCAAATTGGCTGTGACAGACAGACACAAGACTCGTGACATGAGTGATCCTATATGAGTTTCGTTTTTTCATTCGGTCGTACGGAACCCTAAAACGTTACACCACTTTATTTCACCACAAATAATTAATGAAAAATATACCAAAGAGTTTTTATTCAGTTTCTACAATTTTGAATCAAGTTTGATTATAACGAATATCGATTAGGCTGAGTGCAACATTTGAATCGAAATAGAAAAATTGGGTGAACGGTAAGCACTAAGAAGTGTCACGTCGCACCACAATTTTTGTTAATTTTTGTTCATATTTGATCGTGTTTTTTATCTAGTATAAGTATGAATAATGGTAAAAGTAAGAATGCAGAAAGAATGATAATATCTTTATTTGGTCCTTTTGCATATTTTCAGCAAGAGAGAAGATTGTTTATGTACATATTTTCAGGGAATCTGAGTTGCCTACTTTTTGAATAGGGGTATTTATACCTATTTTATACAACTTTCGCAGTCGACTGACGCGGTTTGACCGACCTCAACATATAATTTATGATATTTACCACAAATTTATTGTATAAAATAGATGCGGTAATGTACTTTTTTTAATAAATTCGAATGCTGAAAGTTCATGTAAATTCCTGATTTTCATGACGGAATTCGCAACACCCCGTCGAGTTAGCTGATGTGTCACGTGTCAAAATCTTGTCGAGCAGAGAGGTTAAAAACTCATTACTGCCCGCTAAAAGTTTCTTATAGAAAACACCTCCTTTGGGTGCACTTAAAGGCGAACCAAGTCGTCCTTTTCGAATAGGTGGGATGAAAAATTACTATACCCACTTGAATACACAATCTATAAATATAAAAATAAATCCCTATTTCTCTTGGTCACGCCATCACGCGTAAATGGCTAGACCGATTTCGCTAATTCTTTTTCTGTTGTGTTTGTTATTGTCAGGAGAAGGTTCTTACGAAAGAAAAAAATAATAAAATTGCGCGGAAAATTAGAAAAATTAAGACAGGACGTCTGTCGGGTCAGCTAGTTTTTCTGTAAAAATATGTTTTTATTCTTGATGGCTAATGAACATTTAGTTCGGTACTTGCCCGTGGTCCCCCAGTCTAGTTCCCCTTGGGGTACCACAAGCAAATATTTTTGCCCGTGGTACCCCCAAGGGGAACAAAGGGGTACCATATGCAAATCTTTTGGCCCGTGGTACCCCGCTAATCGCCAGATAAATAAAATGCATAAACAATCTCTGCATACCTAATGCATTAAGAGACGGATGACCTATGATAAAGAAAAGAATAATAAGTTTATGTAACATAATCAAGGAACCTACACTCATGGTGATTGCTATTATTTAATATATTCTCTCAATTCAATATGGATGATTATTCTACGAATTATATTTTGATGCCACAGTACAAGTACTCACTACAGGCAATAATTTTTATTTTCAGAAACCTATGTATCTATACCAGGCTTGTTGCTTCATGGAGTGGTGTGCGGTGGAGCGCTCGGGCACAGAGTTACATCACCCGGACAGACCAGCATCATTGTTCGAAGGATTATTAGGGCGTATTTATTTAGCCGACGATATAACTCGGGCCTTAGACGCAAAGTTCCCAGCATTTGCTCTATAAGTCGTTATAATAGCAATGAAAAAATATCTCATTGTAAAAATATTTAATAATTTTTTAATTCTTAATCATACTTAAATTAGATTCATTAATATCACCCAGCTTAAATTATAAATATAAATAATGCTACCAGGCGGCAGTCCAACAGTTAAGCTTATAATATTGTATTCCTATGCATATCATAGATATTTTGTAAATTCTAATTTGAACACATTATACAATAATTAAGAAGGAAAAGAAGTGGAAGTAATGTTACTTATTTTAAATACGGAACGTAATTACATAAAATATACCAAGACAATAATATAACATCAATAGCAATATCAATATAAAATAATAGAGTAAAAATTAACCCAGAGGACACAAGGAGGCAAACTTAAAGCTAACACACACAAGGCGTATGCGTGTCGGGCGGGTCGAACCGATACGCGCCAGACTCGCGCACGCATTTCGTATGCTGACATCCATATAAAAGGAAAAGCCCGCCGTACTGCCGCCCCCACCCGCACCAGCCATGTGTGTGTTGAACTTAGTTTTTAGACCTGTATTAATAAAACCGCATTTGAAAGCTCGAACGAGAAAATGTCATCTGCATTCTATACCTACTATTCTATACTATAATACATTTGATCTAAATAATGGCGAAAACCGCATCATAAAATTCATCGTCTGCTGAACGCCTTGATTGCTCAGGAACCGGAAGTGGATATATTTATACATAACAGTAAAATGTAAGTGCAGCAAACAATTTTTATATAAAATATATCAATGATCATCTATGTAGTTTCAACGGTAAATAATAATAATAATATAAAAATAGACTACAACCAATAATGCATTATAAATTTCCCAACTCCAACACAATGTAATAATGAAAAAGTTTTGAATTTCTTCTATGTTCACTATTCTAAAGGCTCATCTGTAATAGTGTAATGTCGATAAACAATATATACGTACTTATGAAACTTTCGTTGAGAGTGATTTATTGATACAGGCCTAAAACTGCTGCATTAATGTTCAATAGCGATTGTCTGCAGTTATTAAAAATTAGTTAATCATTCAAAAATATTGAAATTGGATAACCATAGCTATTAACCTTCTCCCACAAACAATAACTGTTCCCATTTCCATAGCCTATTTTGGCAAAATTGGCAATTACATTTATATTGCATTGTACCTTATTTGTATGTTTAAATACATTATAATGTTTAGCGTTGCATTTTTCCATACGTAAGGACCATGAAGTAATATCACGAGCTGCCTTTTACCTTTCATCTTCTACCATAATGAAGGCTTGCCGTGGACACATGATTATTATTCTAGTGTTATTATAATATCATTATGTCACTACAAAATCCCAGCGTAGCGCGTGCCGTACCCGAGCGATAATAATTGGCACACGAAGTTTTTGATTGAGACTGTCACATAAGTATAGTTACAGCAGAGACTACGCTCAAGACTGGATGTGCCATATTAGTCTGCGGGCACAAAATTAGCGGCGGCCGAGCGATGGCGACAGCGAAGCGGCGCGGGGCGGGGCGATCCAGCAGCGGCCTAGGCGTGGGCACGAAATTGGCAGAAAAAAAAACACTATACTGGAACGAGCGGCCATCGAACGGCGAAATCAAAAAGTTTGTTTGTGTCCTTTGCACGTCGCCACAGGCCGTGCATCGCTTGATCGCCCCGCGCCACTCTCGCCCGTTTCGTGCGCGTCACTTCAGAATACTATGCTTTTGTTTACGTCGTCGCCGCCCCGCGCCACTCCACTGTCGCTATCGATCGGCCGCCGGAATTTTCGTGCCCGCAGGCTAAAATTTGCGTATTGTAATGGACAATTCTAGTGGTGTGAAGTATACGACGCTTTACATGCGTGGTCCATGCGTCGTAAACTACTGCCACAAACATTATAGAAGTGTTTTTGTTTTCCTTTTTATTTGGTATGCAATAAATTCTATCTATTTCAATACCTTAATTTCAGTCAAGTTGGTGTTGAGTTCATATAGCGTGTGACGGCCATTCAGCTCTATCTGTTCCATGTGTTAACACGATATTGTTCCACCATGGAATCGTACAACTGGAATACATACAAGTACCGTAGTGGTGTCTTTTAGATTAATTAACAGAAGCCATGTGTGCAAGAGGCACACCTCTACCTAACTTTGTTCATAGACCATTATTTTCGTACTTTTATTGGTAATGCAAAGAACAAAGAGTTCTGACCTATAGGTGCCCTGTAGTTGAAGCGCCAAGAAGTAGTAAACAGACACACTTTCGCTTTTATAGGTCTCTAGCTGCCCACGGTTTCATTTGCATCCTACGGGAACCACGTCATGAACCCGGGTAAAAAGTAACCCATGTTTTAATTTAGGACGTAATCAATCTATGTGCCCGAAATTTCCACCAAATCCGATCAGCCGTTCAAGGACTCGAACGAACTAATAAATATGATTAAATATCCACACTTTCACATTTCTAAAATAAGTAGGAAATTATAGGATATTAGTATGGATATAACAGTTGTGTAAGAAATTGGACGAATTACTTTCATATAGTAAATACACGTCACATCAAAAAAATTACCTACGTTATAAAAATGGAAACATGAGCTACACTGTTGACTGTTGTGTTAACGTGCGTTATTGTTTTACCAAAAGTGCGAATAGATTTGTACCTTTGTCCTAGATACTAGTTTTTGGAAATGACAATGGGTAACTGTCCAAATATCCACCACTGATTGAGACGAATTTAAGGCACACATAAAAATATCTGCCAGTAAAAAGTATTGTTTATTCAATTACTTTAGCCTAAACGGCTCGATGATGTGTGACTGACACTGGCATGGCCACCATCAGGGATTTTAATTTTGATAACACAAAAAAAAATCTAAAGTCGCCAAATATCCGAATTTTTCGGTCGTCGAATTTGTTGGGCAGTTTATTCGTTCTCCCCAGATTGGCTCAATTTGAATCGCAAACGCTAGCACACCTAGCGAAGATCTGTTTTCTCCCAAATTTTTGTAGCTAATTAGTCGCAAGTATTTATAAACTCTAAGCGACCGGGTGGTAAATTCAACACCCCCTTTCAAGGTAGTTTTCGAAAATTATTGACTCAAGTACTCACACACACAAGTATTCACATAAACTGTTTCCCTCTTTTCATCAGGCTAAGATTGTTGGAAAAACAACATCTTTTATTTGGGCTTTAACTTTTCACTGACCGATATTTTTCTATGGTTGTCTTAATAAAAGTTACTCCTTATTTAATAGAATTTGTAGTGTCTTAGGTCCCGTTAGAGTGGTGGACATTTGGATCAAGCCCCATACATTTTGGCCCAATGTCCTTTGTGATCGCATCGCATGTGCAGTCCGGTGTCGTGCAGGAGCCGTCAGAGCAGCGCGGCGCCGGCCTCGGCGCGCGAGTGCGGCAGCGGCGGCGCGGCGCGCCACGTGTTGTCGCGCGGCTCGTAGGTCTCGACGCTGGCCAGCGTGGTGCGCGCGCGGTAGAAGGCGCGCTCGCCCGCGCTCTCGCTGTCGCCGCCCGCCACCACCAGCACGCCCTCGGCCGCGCCGGCCGCGCAGCCCGCGCGCGCCTCCTTCAGGTGAGCTACCTCTTCCCACGTGCCCTGAAACCCATGCAGACGGTTGGAGCATAGTATGCGATATACTCATAATATTGCAGGCGGTCAACGTGAGCGCTTTTGCAGAGCATTGTTTTAGGGATACAAATGCTAAAAATATATTTGAAATCAAAATACCAAATTTTCAAGTCCTGTCGAATGTATGGGCAAACACTCTTTGTAGATAGTAAACCTATGGTATGCGATACAATCATACGCTGTTCCAAAATTTAATTTAATTTTATAAAAATTAATTTTATGAAAATGTAAACAAACCTGCGGATGGCGAATTTGGGGCCGGATTCAATACATATACAAAATTAAAATTATTTTGTGGCAAGTTAAAATTACTTCTAATACAATCCTTATTAAGTGCAAACTTGGTTACAATAATGTAGCGCACGAAATGACGAAACAGCCTCAGCACTCCTTAGCTCCTCGTAGGCAATCATTTCAATTTTTTGACGTGGATACTGTTTTTGTTTATTATGTGGAAACTACGAGGCCTAGAGATTTGAAAATCTGCCTATCGCTATTATGCCTTAATTTTTAACCTTTAAATCGAAACGTTACGTTTCATAGTTGCAATAATACAACATGTGTAAGCTCGGGCCAGCTTACACATATTTGTTAGTTTATAACTCATCGAGTATTTTGACCTGACATTTGAAATCAGCTATTATGCCTTAAATATAATATTGGCATAGGTAGTCTACCCATGAGGATGCTGTAGTTCAATACGCATAAATCAATTTCATCAAAGTTTTGGAAAAATATGTATACCTACTAGCTGTTGCTAATTTTGAAGAACCGTGGCATCCGTCGGAATACCAAAATACAACTGACCGGTGCACTAGTTTTTTTTCATCTTTTTATATGGCGCTGACACGTGGTGCATTAAAACCCGCGAAAGCAATAAAATCGATGCTTTCGAAATGGGGTGTTGGCGGAGGCTACTTCGTACACCATGGAACGCCATGAGAACAAATGAATCCATAATGGGGGAACTCAACATCACCAAGCGGATATCTACAATATGCCAGGGGAGTGCCCTCAGCTTTTTCGGAAAAAATTATGCGTTTTCCTAAGCATGATCTGGCTTTTGAATTTTGATACTGGGCCGGGTGGAAGGACAACGCGCTCAAGGCAGAGCACCGGCAAGATGGTCAGACGCAATCAAGAAGGCTGTTGGAGGTAGCATCTACTAAGCGGTCCACACTGCAGAAAACCGCATAGCTTGGAGACGCGTCATAAATATGTGGTCGCGATCCTCAGCATTGAGGGAACGACGACGAAGCTGTTGCACGCGACTTCGTCTGCGATCCAGGATGAAAGGTAGCCTATGTCTATGCCCCTCTCCGATTCATGGTCTAGGTCTACCCATGTGCCAAATTTCATTCAAATCCGTTCAGCCGTTTTAGCGTGAAAGCGTAACAAACATACTCAATTTCGCATTTAAATATTAGTTAGGATTACCTCATCAAAGCTGTAACGTTCCACAGACGTGAGAACTGACCGCCGAGGCGCATTCCCACCGATGACATACAGGTAGTTGTCAAGAACGACTGCTGCAGCTTGACTACGAGCATGATGCATCGGTGTCAACGTATTCCATTTTCGAGATGCAGGATGATAACATAATAAATCTCTGGTGTGTCTCCATGTGTGAGTACATCCTCCGACTATGTATATTAGTCCTAAAAAAGAAATTTATTAGAAATCGGCACGGAAAAAAGAATAACTTTTCTTGAAACTGCTATCATACCTTCAAAATTGATGACGCCCATTCCAAACCTTGGCTCCGGCATTCTACCCACTAATGTCCATTCGTCAGCGACTGGATCGTACACCTCAACTGAGGAGCCCATGTCTGATCCCACCCAACCTCCAAAGGCGTATAAATTTCCATTCCAACCTGTTAGCCCGAATTCACAACGCGCCTCCTTCATTGGTGCTATATTCGACCATTTATCTGTCTAAAAGAAAACTACTATAATTAATAATATGTAATTCTTTTTTAATCGGGCTCGCACAATTAAGGTTCTGTACTAAACTACACTGAGCAGTCTACACAACGGTCGCTGCTGGTCTGCCGTAATTACTGTATTGAGCGTTATTAATAAAACTGTGCGAGCTTATAGATCCAAATGACAAAGTGTCAAGGAAAAAAATGTATCTGCATTATTTATGATTTAACGAACGTTTTTTATTTGATAAACATTTCTACTACCTAGGTCAAAAGGCCGCCACTGTCGGAAACAGCAATAAGATCGATGGTCTCTTGAACGTTGTTATTCTAATTATTCTTATTTTCCAGATGCTTACGTTACCCTATATTTATTGACGTAAAATATTAATATTTTTAGGTTCTTATATTAGATAGTATAGCTAGAGATACATATCCTGATTCGTATAATGAATACATGTTGGTATTAATGGTTTTATTTTTCAGTAAATATTGTCATATCCTCACATAGCGTCTTCGTGGTCACCAGGAGTTATATATAAACACGTCTCTCACAGATGCTGTGCATCGTCACATGCCAAATAATAGTGCAAGTTTTACATTAGCGAATCTTCCGCCATTAGCGAACACGCCACCTGGGACCACGTGACTAACGTCGGAAGTCGGCGCCGATTGGTCGAGGATGTGACGTCACGACGAGCTGTGATTGGCTGACAACTGACGGGAAGTATACAACGCCCTCTCACAGATGCTGTGCATCGTCTCTGCTTAATAATACAAGTTTTATTTTTATGTAAAACTTGCACTATTTCAAAAACTATTGACTTATATTGCAGTCACTTAAAAAAGTCATAATATAATTGTAGGTATCCGAGTAAAATTGCAGACGGAAAGATGGACTTGATGAAATTATAAGGGTGCCGTTTTTGCCATTTGGCTACGGAATCCTCAAAAGGTCGAAAGCCGAAAAAAACACTGGGTGTCAATAATCTCTTTCTACATGGGGAAATTCACAGGCTGATAATAAAATAATATTATTAATTGATGCTTCGTTGATGTAGTAGTGGTTGCAAATGAGACTGCTGAGCTGCGCTGAGGGTACTAGGTTCGATCCCCAGGTTCAGCAAAGCGTTATAGAATTTGTCTATTAAGAATTTCTTAGCAACTCTGGCTGGTATACGTGGATTAAATGCATATGAAGTTATCAGTGCACCCAAGCCTTTAATTTCGAATATCCAACTGTCTAGTTTGTTTTGGTGTAAAAATAATCTAAGTTTCACACTATACCTGTGGATCGTAAACCTCTCCATTGGCGAGAATTTGACTTCCTTGTTCGCCTCCGACGGCATAGACCCGCCCTCCTAAAGTGGCCACGCCTGGCTGTATACGTGCTATTCCCATCGGTGAAAGCTCTTCCCATTCTCTTAAAATCATAAAACATATATAATATGCTTTATCACTTTTTAATATATGCCTTACAAGAGAAGTGATGTAAATTTTTTGTAGCTTTGGTTTTTGATGCGGGCAAGGTTTTTATGTATAGTAAGTATCGCTCCCTGTTACATCACAAACAGAGACATGACAGGGACATCCAATTGTTAAAATCTACTAAACTATATAAACTATTTAGAATGAAAAAATCAAACCAAGTTACCGTTTATGAAGATCGAATTTTAGCACTGAAGAGAGGATATTGTCTTGATTATAGTGTGTTGATAATGGTTGGTGCGCCGCTTTGTCGCGGCATGACCCTCCAGCTAAAAGTAATATGCGACGCGCACGTTGACGGGGCTCCACCAACAACGAAACTAAAGCACCTCGGCGAGTTTTCTAAATAAAAAAAAACGCGATTATTGCGATGACCTAACGGCGGAAACTATTATTTTAATCGATAGCAAAACAGAATTTGACTTTCAAATCGAATACTTAATAATGTCAATCGAATCGTGTTCGTCCCTCCCCACTAGGCTAACTTGAAATAAGTACTTAAGTAGGTATGTTAAGTTACAATAAACATGTATAGTTCATAATATTGGTGCCGATTCCCTTGTCACAAAATTCTCTAAACTAAACTAAAAATCACTAAAATTTAGTTTAGTCCTGTCAAACGACCAAACTTATTCTGAAATAGACACAACATAACTATAATTTAGTTTGACAGCACTAAGATGGCACTGAGATAAGTTAGATAATAGTTTAGTGAAAATGCTATTCTGAAATTGACGATTTAACCGAAATTTTTGTCTTATATCTAAAATGCTCTAACTAAAACTAACTATTCGCGATTAAAATGTGTGGAATAAAATTAGATGTCATGAACTAAAATTCAAACCACCAACCTCGACTTCAGTTGCAAAACAGTACTGTATCTTTTTTATTTTCTTTTGCTTATATCTCGAAACTGGTGTCCTATCGCAAAAATTATGACAATTTCGACCCCATTAGGAAACCCATAAACCCCTCAGGCTCAACATGTTGGTAATATTTTTTTTTTTGCATATTTTCCATACAAAATATGAAAAATTCCATAAAAAATCACGTCGAAGGTGCTGTCTCTGCGCGCCTCCGGCTCTAAAAAAAATTCACGGGGTAGGGAAAACAATAGTACCAAGTGGAGGCGCGATTGTAAAATTCGATTTTAGTTGTGTCAAAATAATGTTTAAATTTAGAGTTTTTTTTTGTCAGAATTGCTTTAAGATTTTCATAGCCAAAAGTAAGGAATTTTAGTGGTAGTTTAGTTAGTTTAGTTCGGTGTACAACAGAATTGGCACCATTATTAGACTAATAATAATGGAAATTAATATACTTAATCTCTTACCATGTCAACTCTAACTGTTTTTAGAGCTACAGCTATAGATGGATCTTGTACATTTTTGATGGCTTGATCTAAAACTTGTGGCGAGATAAGTGGCAGTCTTACATGACTCAATACTTCAAAACAGTGACGTCTACGACATGCTGGATCATGCTCTAACCATCGTAGAGCTGCGTATAAAACCTGAAAATAGTATTTTTTGTTGAGAATAAATGGGTACCATGGTGTAGGTAGACTAATCTTGATAATTTTGGCGTGAGTGGCACGGTAAATAATATTTGCTGCTCCTTGACCCTACCTACTGGTACAATGTAATTTAATGTTATAAATACCAAAACGCGACGGAGTAAATTTCGCTTTTCAGTCTTTCTGTGTTGGTAAAACAGCAATTGTTTTAGCAAATGCCACTACACAGACTACCCGAATATCGCGATGTAGATTATTTAATAAAACACTAGATTACCTACATACAGAAAACTTATTTAAAGAACAATGATAATACAATAGCAAATAAACTCTCACATATAATCCAAAGGCCAGCCACCAAGCACAATCAGTCCACACACACACATACATAAACCACTCAAGAGCATGCATGCACTAAATCCCTTGATTTGAATCCTGTAACAGATACAAACTAGCTCAGGAGTCAGGGCTTCAAATGAAAATGTAACACCTTTTTTATGTCAATAAAACATTTTCTTTTTTAATCTTTAAAAAATAATTGGCTATGATTAAAATCAATGGGAGGACAGTGTAGGCCTTTCAACAAGTACCAGGTACTTAACAAAAGAGAAAAGAACCTAAGTATCTAAAAAAAATAAACAAAATAATAAAAAACACTACCCTCCCTCTGGGGCAGTCGGATATAAAAACCTATTTGAACCAAATGATTTTCCACAGAAGCCACTAATAAAGAGTGGAAATTAAATTGTAGGTATATAATGTCAAATAATGAGATGATAATGTCAAGGAAGAATGTAAAAATATCTGCTCTGTCTGCACTGATTAGGGTCAGTCAGGTCAAGCAGTTTCCACAAATTCCACAAGGTCTCACAAACTTGACGGTCAACAAGTGACTCTATTTACCCAACTACGGCAAAGACAAAAGGATGGTTATCTACGTGTATGTAAGTAGGTATGTTCAGCTCCGCAACTCGTAGTATTTTTAACCGGCTTCTTCAAAAAGGGAGGAGGTTCTAAATTCGTCTGTATGTTTTTTTTTTTGTGTGAATGTTTCGCGACTACTCTTCCAATTATGAATCGATTTTGATGATATTTTTCCCACTCAGTCTATGTAGATGATAATCTTATGTGACTCCGTCACTGTTATTTACATAACAGGTAGTGGTATTCTAATTTGTGTGGGGTAGGTACCACAACAAAAAAGTGTAAAAAAAAAAAACTTTTTACAAAAAAACACTAAAAAGTGAAAAATAACTTTAATTTCGGAAGTCGGTGGCAAAAAACGAAAATTGAAAAGCATAGACACCGACTTCCGAAATTAAAGTTATTATTCACTTGTTTTGTGTTTTTTTTAGAAGTCGGTTGTTGAATTTTACGATTTTATTTTAGTTTGGTAAAGTGAACGTTTACATTAGGTATAGTGCAACTGCACTGTGTAGTGCAGTAAAAAACAAACAATAATGTAAACAAAATTGTAATCATTTTAAAATCCACACATTTTTGACAAAAATCTATCAACTTCAGAGGTTGTTTTTGACGATGCAAATAAATGGCAATAATCATGATTTCTTGTCATGTTTAAATTTTAATGAAACAACAGCTGTAGAGCACTGTTTGTAAGTGTTTCAGAAATGCCCATCGATACATACGTACCTATTACGTGAAACGTGTTCACTAATCTAATATTCGATACCTAGCGTTTTGTTTACCTACCTAGCGTATAGTTTTGATACAATGTGCCGATTACTTATATACTTTTGCAATGTATTGTGTAGACTATAAATCGAAAACTTAAAAAAAAAATGGCTCGATAATTGTGTTTGATAAAATGATAACATACCTGAGCTTCACTGTCAACTTTTAGTTGTTCTGAAGAAAGCAAAGTTATTAGCTGTGGTAATGGCAATTCTAAAAGCTCATCTCCATTAGATACTATATTCCAGTTTGCTTGAACATGCTCTAGTGCCTCTTTTACCAACTCTACGCAGTTGTGAGCTTCTGCAAACCTATTATAATGAAAGCAATAATAGATGCATTAGTGTATATGCTAATAAAATCTATAAATAATAGGTATAAAACAAAGTGGCATTTTGTGTCATTCTTTGTGCATTTCAAACTACCCAACGGATTTTGAAATGGCGTTCATGAGCTGGCGGTTTTGTTAGAGAACTTACAACAAACGACAGATAGACAGACAGACGGTGTAGACTTAGCAATGGCACCTTTTTTGTACAAAACCCAAGAAAAATAGTGTTTACTTATTAATTGAAGTAATTTAGGGTCTTAGCAGAGAACAGAGGTGGCCCAACGGTAACAACTTACGAGTTGGGTCGTGGGTTCGAACTCAGCCAGAGGCGTTACTTCGTGTAAATAATTTCATCACCGCTGCTCTAAAAAACGGTGAAGGAAAACATCATGAGGAAACCGACATATCCAAGAACCAAAAATTCGAAGACATGTGACATCTACCAACCCGCACTGGGCCCGCGTGGTAGATTACAGTCCAATCCCTCTCGAAGATAAGAGGCTTGTGCTGTGTCCCAGCAGTGGGAACATTATAGGCTGATTATGACGTTCTTAGCAGACATGCTGCTTTTAGCATCAGTGTTTAGGGGTTTAGTCACTTTCCGGAAAATGTATACAAAGCACATACTCCACGGCGAATTAGGTTTATCTTAGCGACTCTGCATTCAGTCGTGATAGCATAATCACACGTTGCAGCGATTACTTCGACGTTGCATCGCGTTTTGGATGTTGTTGAATTATTCCGTTTGAGTACGTGGTTTCAAAATTGCGTTTTCTAACGAAACTGAATTGTTTGGCAGAGAGATACAAGCTCGTCACTGTATTGAGCTTCCCAAAAACTACTAAATCGCTAATCGCAGATGCTGACAGTAACGTGGCTATACTATGGCCCATTAAACTTAGGGCTGATTTTCGGTATTTTGAAATATTGACCGTTTTTTACTCAAAATCTACCAATACAGGAATAAGACTTATTTTGTCAACTTATTTATGAAATTAAGAGAATGTACTAAGTTTCAACTGCAACCAAACTGCGTCTTACTTACGGAACATATTTTGGCCTTGATTGGGATTTGATTAAAAATTACTTCTCGAGATTTGGGGGCGCCAATACTGCCCCGACCCAGCCCAGCATAACTTCATGACTTTCAGAATATTTTTTTTTTACATAATAAGTTCATGAATTAACTGCAGTTGCCAATGCTGCATAATAAAAACTTCCACTAATGTATTAGTTCAAATGGCATTTCAAAGACAAGATAAGATTGAATAAGCATTCAGAAAACAATTTTATTACATGAATGACATATTTTTATATACCTACCTATACATATAAATATACGAGGGCTGCACTAAAAGTATCAGGAATGGAATATTTCCACTGTTCCTGTCATATTAAAATCTTTTTAATTGAAAACTCCTTGGTTTTAAAAATCGAATACCATTTATTTATTTAAAAAAAGATTCTCGGTCTTTTCACAAGGTTTTGTCAAACTTGTTTAGTCGTTGAGAAAATGGAATTGACTCGAGAAAATTCAAGAGCGATGATTTATTATGACTTTCGAAGTGGTTTAACACAAAAACAGTGTGTTGACCGGATGATTTCTGCATTTGGTGATGAAGCCCCATCCAAAACCACAATTTATCGCTGGTTTGCTGAATTTCAACGTGGACGTGTCAAGCTCAGTGATGATCCCCGTCAAGGTCGTCCAAAAACTGCAGTCACCCAAGAAAACATTGATGCTGTGCGTAAGCTGATTGAGGAAGATCGACATGTGACATACCGCGAAATTCAGGCAACTTTAGACATTGGCATGAGTCAAATACAAATAATCTTGCATGAACAATTAGGTGTAAAAAAGTTGTTTTCCCGATGGATACCGCATTCGCTCTGTGAAGAGCAAAAAGCGGCTCGCGTTACTTGGTGCGTCAGAACTCTCGAAAGATTCCACACAGGATCCTCAAATGCTGTATACAACATTGTATCAGGTGACGAATCCTGGACATACGCGTACGAACCCGAAACAAAAAACCAGTCACGAGTTTGGGTGTTCGAAAATGAGTTAAAGCCAACAAAAATTGTTCGTTCACGGAGTGTTGCAAAAAAAAATGGTGGCCACGTTTGTCTCCAAAACCGGCCATGTTACGACTATTCCTCTTGAGGGACAAAGAACGGTTAATGCAGAATGGTATGCTAGCATTTGTTTGCCACAGGTCGTTTCTGAACTCCGTAAAGAGCACTGCAACCGCGGCATCATCCTCCATCACGACAATGCGAGTTCTCACACCGCGCACAGAACAAAAGAGTTTTTAGAGCGAGAAAACATAGAATTATTAGACCATCCGCCGTACAGCCCCGACCTAAGCCCTAATGATTTCTATACTTTTCCTAAAATAAAGAATAAATTGCGTGGACAGAGATTTTCATCACCTGAAGAAGCTGTGGACGCCTACAAAACGGCCACGGTTGCTTTAATGATTGGTTCCATCGTATGGAAAAATGTGTCAAATTTCGCGGAGAATACTTCGAAAAGCAATAAATACATTTTTAAATAGTAATGTTGTGTCACTTCCTTGATTCCCGAAATTTTCAGTGCCGCCCTCGTATGCCATTCATGTAACTGTTTATGGTAAAATATCTAATTATGTTAACTACTAAACAATACAATTAGAAATTACCTGAATATTCCAAGTGCATTAGAGGGGTGTAATTCTCTCCTCAGAAATTCACCACAGCCAGTAACAAGCTCTCTGAGTTGTAGCATATCCGCAGCAATCAATAAATGCTGTACTGTACTTTTATCAATCATAATTTCACCTTGAAAAAAAGCATTAGAGATAGATGGTACTTTTTATAAAGGCGCGTTCCCATTATGCAAGTGTTTGCATACATGTATGACGTCAGACTTGTGTGCAAGTGATTTGAATTGGAAACACGATTTTGTTCAACTTGCAGCTTGCATACAAGATTTTAGTGGTATACAAGTTAGTTAAAGTCATAAACAAAGTAATCCTCTATGCACGACCGCATGCGCTTGCAACTTGCGTGCAAATGTGCCGACTTGATTATTGTGCGTACAAGTTTAAACCTAATTGCATACAAGTTGCAACTTGTTTGCAAGTTGTTGTTTCCACTATACAATTTGCATGCAACTTGCAACTAGTATGCAAATCACTTGCATAATGGAAACGCGCCTTAAGACCCTGGATTATTTTTTTATGAATCTTGCAAGAGTTAAAAATAGTTTTTGAACTAAAAGAATAGTATATAAGTAATGTAATAGCGAGTGTGGTCTTTAAAAAGCAAACATTCAAATATGTATTTAGTATATTTTACAAGATTGAAAATTAAATTATGTAAATGGCAATTAGTAATCTTAAAAAATATGAATATTCCCAGTGTTACTGCATGAACGTCATTATCATTTTGACTGACTGACATGAATGTCCTTATCTTTTTAAAAGCATGAGTTTGAAAATTCCAATTCTAATTCTCTACATAATACTAATTATTTTGTCAATGTCAATTTATATGAGTCGGTCCAGAACTTAGCTACGCGTTTTGAAGGCCACCCACACACAAGGCACAATATCAGTTATCAACTCAATGTCTGTGGAACAGCACCACATTTGCACTCCTGGTTGGAATTGTCTCTAAATCTCCACCCAAACAGGTTTTTCCTTGTCTCAACCAAGCTGTATCCAAAGTCTGTTTAGAGTACTTTAGAAACAAGTATGAGGATGTTATCGTGCAAAGGGTGTGGTGTGTCATAAACCATTTAGAATATTATGTTTTAACTTTTAAAGAAAAAATCAAAATAAATAATTATAAGCAATGGTTTTAAAAATCTTCTGCATCGCTACCTGGCAGGGTGCCGCAGTCCTAAGTATAAAGTAAAGTAAAGTAAAGTAAAGTAAAGTGAAACCCTGTTAGAAAGTATTTGATTCTATTTTGCCTTTTAGTTTTTTTTGCTTTGCGGAATATTATGTTTATTACCTGTGTATATAAAATCTATTATCATAGGTAGGATATCAGGTGGAACACTTGGAAGGGCAACATATCCTTTTTGAGCCTCTTCCAAGCCCACATTAAACATTGCATCAAAATAAGCACAACTTGCTGCAAGCACCACCCGATGAGCCTGAAATTAAAAATGATTATTACTGGAATTAATAATTAACAAAAAAAAACTATAACTAAAAGGACTTACTAATAGATATAAAAACAAAGGGACCCTCAGGCGTCGAGGTATTCGTCCGCATTGCAGAAGACTGGCAGCATTGCCACGTTGAATGGCAATGCTAATTCTTAGGCCAAAGAACAAGCCAGCCCTCTGGTCACGTGAAGTATCGACCGGTCGGTGAGAAATTTCCTTAAAAAGGAGACGCGCACTCGGGCCCCATGACCCGAGCGTTTCGACCCCAAACGGCTCAAAACTGTAGTTGCCCACAAGGTTACAGTATTTGCGCTGCTTGAGGGTCTCAGCAGCCGCAGCAGCGGCGCCAGCACAGCCCGCCGTGCTAGGAACATGGGATGGCGCAAGGGTGTCGACAGACGTTGCGTCCCACACCAGAGGCCTACCCACCTTCCAAGGCAGCAACGTCATGCCATCTGGTCTCTTCCCATCGTCACGTACCAAGCCGTTTGGTTCTAATACCGCTGGTACGCCGGCGGTGACAAGGGCTCGACGAATAATATCGTTGATGCTGGCGTGCCGTGCTATGCGGCCTGCACTCCTGTAGCAGGACAGGCCATGGTGCCCGAGACTGTCGACAGCTTCGCCGCAGTGACACCGATGCGGAGCAACACAAGGTGCGCCTAAGCGGAGACATGTAGCGAAACGATGAGTCATCCATCATAGTACCTATGGTGATGACGGGAGCGCCTGAAGCCATAAGCCCGACTCCCATTCTCCCACAGCCAGCAGACGGGCACGCTCAACAATATTAGGTGACGTGTTTATCAGGGTATTCCGTATAATACTGCAGAGTGGCACGTCCCACCGTCTCTGGGAGGACGGGTTGTCGGGCAAATCCGTATTGGGACAAGCCATTTTCCAAGCGTTCAACGCATCAGCCAAACACGGTACCTCAAAATCAACCAGTGAGGAAGATAAAATATTCCTGGTTAATTTATCGGTACTGTGGACTGAGGAGAGGAAGGCCGGTAAACTTATACTTGAAATTTTGCGAACGCCGAGGCCACCCGAGGGAATGAGGAGTGGGGCTTGCTGCCACGCTCGGTCGTCCAGAGCCACATTTAGGATTGAGGTTAGTGTGTTTCTAATAATTTGGTCTACTTTTTCTAAAAGTTGTGGATGCTTCCAGATGTGTGAGGAACGAAGGCTATATGTAAATTTTGGTCCAAAGCAACAATACCGGATGAGGGTGAAGGCCGAATGAATGTTAATTTTGAAAAGTCTTTCCAAGACATCAATGAAATTTTGTAACGTTGGAAAGGATTCGTCGAAAATTGGGGACCCCAGGAGGTGAAGTGAGTTTCTTTCGGTAATTTTGATGTTTGGTGCTATTGTGTTAAATTTTGCGATGGTAGTCTGTCTGTCAGTGGTTTGGGGAAGGTAAATTTCACATTTTGAGAGGTTAAGGTTAAGTCTTTTAGGACTGTGTCTACATCACCTCCTAGGGTTCCGTCATCCAAATACCATACGTTGAATTTAGAATTTAGTTGGCGAATAATTGAATTTATTGCCAAACTAAAAACGACTGGCCCAAGAGGGTCACCCTGTTGACATCCAACGGCCGATTCCAAAAGGTTGGCTTTATAAAGTAATTTAGAAGGGTGCCTGTAACATTGATAGAGAAAACTGTAAATTTTGGGAATTATTACTTGTGTGATAAATAATTATGATTTAGATTAGAGATTAGATTCTACAAAAATAAAATTAAATGCTGTTTGTTGAACCAATTTGCATATTTAAAAAAACAAAAGTCTTTGAGTATTTATTATTATATAGGTACCTATAGTGTATTTATGTTTATATATTTAAGCTTTATGTATTTATTTAAGTATATGTTAATTTTCTTGCGTATATGTGTAGGTATATTTGTTATTTTTAGTTAAGACTTCGCATATTCATGTTTTTTCTCTTCTTGTTCTCACACACTATTGTCTACATTTCTTTTTCATTTCTCCTTTCGCAGGTCTGCTGGAAGAAATTTCTTAAGAAATAAGCAGTACCTTTGTACTCATATTTTAATTATGTCGTATCTTTTTGTATTTTACTGTGTGTACATAAATAATAAAATAAATAAATAAATAAAGTCCTAGATAAAGTATAAAGGAAGTGAAAAATTAAAAAAGTTGCCTGGAAAGTTCGTGAATAAGTGAAAGTGCTTTTTCTATGGGATTTGTCTATGAATTACTGAAATGTTGACCGGACAACATCTGTTGGGTCAGCTATGTCTTTAGGCTTAAATGTTAATGAACTATGTTTTAAATAGTAAAAGTAAATAAAAATTTTACTAATTATTTTAAAACATAAATAATAAAAATAAAAAATTGGCTTTGTTATAAGCATATCAAAGCCAATTTTGCTTTGTTAGGTACACCAACCCCCACAAACCACAATAATTGTGGTTTGTGGGGGTTTTTTTAAAGTTGAAAGTTACGTAGAAACATGGCAGCTTATAATTTTAGTTTTGTTCTAGGATTAATAGTTACTCTTAAAATGTACTCATTATTTAATGAATATTTATTTTTTTTAATCGCATATTATGTAGTTTGTGATACTGAGTATACCAGACTAGTTAATGGGCACAAAATTGAAACTCATAATTCGTGACTATAAAGGGCCATCTGTTAAGTTTGGATTCGGTCATATGAAAGTGATTGTGAAGTCACAGGTGCAGTCTGCAGTGATGAAAATAAATAGTGAACTAGCATGCACTTCGATTCTGTATCATACCTTAACTCTCGTTGAGCCTGATATTAAATCTATATCACAAAACCTTCCATCCCTTTTGAAGTGATGTAAGTTTAGTGAAATTTTGTTGGCGTAGTCACAATATTTGTAAGGACGAGCCCCATCTTTGGCTGTGCATTTCTCATAAACATTTGTCGTCATGTCAAATAAAATTATAATTATACTTATCCACCGGAAACTAGATAAAAAAGATGACACTGACGGCTAGAACTATAACATTTATATTTTTTAATTAACACATTTGCCAGAGGAATTTCAATGAAGTAAAGTTATTATTTTGACTTTTTGTCTACTGGCTTGGCTTTGATTGACACTGACAGTTCAGTTATGTTAATTGACACTGACAGCAGTGGTATTGAGTGACTGACTTGTGACATTGACAAGTGTCGCAGACACGAACTCACGACCGTATGTGTATCCTGGTGCAATCCATGGAAATAGTATATTGTAATCTAGGTCATCACCCGCGACTTCGTCGTGAATTTCGTTGTTTCCCCTTGGAACTTCAATGCCCCCTTCATTACCTTTATAGGTAGAAAAATACTTATAAGTAGAAAACTTAGTAGGTATTTTTGCTGTTTTCTAAAACCAACGAATGGGACTTTTCATGTATACTGTGTTCCCCCTTTTCACGCCAACAGGGGTTGATTTTTGAAAAATCGTTGAAACTTAACAAGCGTTCTTCCAAAAGTTGATCTTATGGATTACAATAGAACAATTTTCTCCACCTTATCCACCAGTAAATTGCCTTCCAGTAAATACAACCTTGTGGAGTCTGAAGGTCCATACGCAGTGGTCTCGAACGACATAAAGGGGTGATAGACGTGCGAGTAAGTACGCGTACTTATGGCTCGGCGAGCTTACTCGCCCGTCTGTCATCACCACGAGGCGTGAGCCAAATTGACAATGAAATTTTGAGCAAGCTTCACGTGTGTCACCGACGACGAGCCGAGTAAGGTCGTGAACTTAAAGACCGCGTACTTTAAGTACGCACGTCTATCACCCACTTAACAGAAATAAATATCTTAAAAAATCGGGATAATTTCCATGTATTCTCTGAAGTCGTGGAAAAATCATTGTATTTCGGTAGGAAAGAGCCAATGGTGCCAATTATCTCGTCGCAAAGTCTCTAAACTAAACTAAAAATCACTAAAATTTAGTTTATTCCTGTCAAACGACGATTTCCTATTCTGAAAATAGACTAAAGTGACACAACTTAACTATAATTTAGTTTGACAGCACTAAGATGGCACTGAGTTTTAATTTAGTGAAAATGCTATTCTGAATTTGACGTTCTAACCAAAATTTTTGTTCTAATTATCTAAAATCCTCTAACTGACTCTGACTATTTTTAATCACGATTAAAAATGTGTGGAATAAAATTAGATGTCATGAACTAAAATTCAAACCAACACCTCGAATTCAGTTGCAAAACGGTACTGTATTTTTTTTTTTTTTCTTTTGCTTATATCTCGAAAACGGTGTGTCCTATCGCAAAAAATAATGAAAATTTTGACCCCCTTTGCAACCCGCAACCCCGTAATAATCAACATGTTGGTAATTTATTTTTTTTGTTTTCTTCCAAAAAGTGAAAAATTCCACATAAAAATACGTTGAGACGGCCACATTACGCGCCTCTCTGTCTCAAAAAAATTTCAGTTCTGTCAAAATAATTTTTAAATTTAGAGTTTTTTTTTGGCAGAATAGCTCTAAGATTCTCATAGTAAAAAGTAAGGAATTTTGTGTGTGAAAAAAAATTGTTGTAGTGATAGTTTAGTTCGGTGTACATACAAGAGAAATACCGAAAAATCGGTAGGTTCGAGACCACTGTCACTGAAGTTACTCAGCGGTTTTAAAGTCCGCGTACTTAGCATGACACACGGGAGAGTAAGCTCGCCGAGCCACAAGTACGCGTACTTGCTCGCACGTCTATCACCCCTTTTAAAGTTACGGGGAATCCCTCCAATATAGTTACAGGACGATTGTAACCTTTATGCCTGGTATTGTGATGAGATCGACGAGAGCGCCGGGCAATGATTGTTTATATTGCTGTCCCTCATGACGAAAATTTCGTGATAGCTGAGAAAGATGAATAAATCAGGTATCTTGACTGACACAAGGTTGTCGACATGCACGTGGTTTTTGCAATCATTGTACCGATAATCATTACGGTTGCACGTATTCGCGCCAAGTTTTAAGTTTATAAACCCAAAGATAGAGATATTCTATTGATTCCAACGAATTCCCTCCTTTTTCGGAAATCAATCCATATGGGGGTGCATATGGATTGATTTCCGGAAAATTATTTGATAAGCTAGGTGCACATGCAGAAACTCGCTGGCGATTTCAAAATCTCACGTTAACACACAGATTTTAACATTTGCTGTTAAAATTTGTTTCGTGAGATTTTGAAATTGCTAGCGACTCGCCCGCCGCCCGCTGC
This sequence comes from Lithophane socia, assembly GCA_947522985.1. Taxonomy (NCBI): domain Eukaryota; kingdom Metazoa; phylum Arthropoda; class Insecta; order Lepidoptera; family Noctuidae; genus Lithophane; species Lithophane socia. Next base: position 9,110,955 of record OX383258.1, on the reverse strand, counting down.
CGGTGACCCAGTATCTAGCTAGAATACCTCTAATATTTGACACAAAAAAAAAAACAAATGTCACTGTGACACTGATAGTCAGTCGCTGATTGTCAATGACTTGCTTGGGACTTGGGTGTTATTGTTTGATACACAATACCAAATTCACTGTTCATAATTATTTTACTAGGTTTTCAGGGCTACTTGTTTAGATTGTTAAAAAATATATCAATATTGAACTGCAGAATAGGGAGACTTATTGAAAAATATGTTAAATAAGGTTTTACTTTCTTCCGATGTTGCGTTGGTTTGTGTCCAACATGCGCTGTCTACAGAAAAAGAAGAAATTATGGGCCTCCTAATTGGAGAGGTACACTACTAAATACTACTAATTGTTTTTAAGTATAACTATTTACTTACTGATTAAGAATGCCCGAATCTTTAACAGGTCAATAACAATGGTACTTTGGTTTCAATTGTGTCTTCTGTAATACTACGACGCTTAGATAAAAAACCAGATCGTGTTGAAATATCTGAAGAGCAGTTGGTACAAGCAACATTGCGTGCCGAAGAGTTAGCAGCTGAAGTCAACAGACCCCTACGAGTCGTTGGATGGTACCATTCTCATCCTCATATCACTGTGTGGCCCTCACATGTTGGTAGGTTACAATCACAGAACATTAATACTCAAGAGGTTACACTAAAATTAAGATCTCAAATAATTTTGTTTATATTATTTTATAAAATTTAGATTTTATAATAATAAAGTACCTATATTTATACCATTTTTATATATTTTTTAATGCTTTCATAAAAATATTTAAAAATCTAATTTATAACTGTTTAAATGAAATAAAGAAAGTAGGTTTATAGGGTAGTAAAATTTTGAATTCATTTTTCAGATCTTGCTACTCAGTCCATGTATCAAAGAATGGACACAAGCTTTGTTGGGATTATATTTGCAGTATTCCTTACAGACCAGACAACAAAAGCTCCTTCGGTAAACCCCAATTTTCCTTATATCTGCTATATTACGATTTATAACATTCCAAGGCAATTGAAAAAAGACATAGCTGATGTTAATTGATTGATTTTTGTTTGATGTTTGTTTTTGTTGATGATGATTTGTCAGAGGGGGTTAATATAAATATGTAGATAATTGACACTTTGTTTGATCAGTTTTTTGGTTGTTAAATAACATAATTATATTAATAGTGCTGATGGATAGGCTGTATCCTACACTAAATGAGCAATGTTTATTCATCATCATTTGTAATCAAGTTCTCGAAAACAACTATCAATTTCAATGAAAGTTGCATTAACTGGTGGTATGCCGAAACATACTCATATACAACTGCCACAGCCAGTGACAGTATAGAACTACCAACTGAACTGACTCACAAACTGGAAATGTATCCGAACTTCCATGAGTTCCATGTATTTTTTGTTACAGGACATTATTGTAATATTACCTATTTCCAGATTCAAATTACTTGTTTTCAATCTATAAATGATGGTTCCAGTCAGAGTAGGAAAGAAATTGAAATGGAAATAATAAACAATAATGACTCTTTATTGTCAAACAATTTTGAGGTAAGTACAGATTAGGATAACTTTTCTTTGTTGTCACATTATAACAACCGTTTTATTGAATTTCAATTTTATCATCATAGTTTTTTACATTGCCAAACCATAGCATACAATTGGATTTGTTTACACTGGAAAGTTTTTCTCTATAAAATATCATCTTGGGCTGTAAATAATTTCTAATGTAATTTATTTTATTTTAAGACTTTAACTCAATTGCCGGCAATATTAAAAGAAGAAGAAGATGAAGCTTACAATAATGAGGCTGGGCCAGACGAAACTGATGATATAATAAACAAACAACATAATGCAGCAGTTAGAACTATTGCAATTGGACACATTGTTGATAAGGTAACATTATGTTATAATAAAGCGTGAGTGGTAAAATAATTGACACACTGAAGGAGATGCATCTAATCTAACATGCAACAAATCTGTACATTAAAAAGAAAGTTGAAGCGGGCCTTGAAGGGGAAATACATAAAGGCCTTATTTCTTTCACGCGGGTTTGCGCCCCCGTGCGAGCCAGCATGCGTGAGATGCACCCGAAAACTTCCCGTGTACCGCATGCGTGTGGCATGCATGGCAGGAAAAGTATGTATTTACGCAACGATAAGATGCGGGCGGCGCACATATGGTCCAGACACGCACGCGGGCACAAGTCCGCATTGATACTACGTCCGCATCCTACTACTACTATACAAAAGCGATCGTCGCGCGAATACGCAATCGTCGCTACTTTTTGTTCGCTGAACATGAACGCAGAGTCGCGCCGACAGAGGGCGCTTTCCGGTTTTCCGAACAAAAAGCGAGATGCACGCGACGAGAGTGTGACAGGACGCGGGGCTACGAATTTTTGCTCAAAGGGAATATTTTTTTTTTAACACGAAAGTAAAAAAACAGCATACTGGACAAAAATCTTTTATGACACCAAAATGTTTTTTAACTAATGATTCCTAATTATTGTCTTCTATTAAATGTGCATTTTGAAATTTCCTTATATAATTATATTTTGTTAGAAATTTGACATGGAACCTATTGTAACTACAATTGACGTAAAATTTGTGACATGTAATATATTGATAGTTAATTTGTATGAAATAATACTCAGATAATTTCAAATAACAGGTATAGTATTTATTCAAGTCATTTATAATTAAAGTAGGAACAATAAAAACCATATATATAGTTAAGAAAATCAGTTTTCGGTCTGCTTCGGTTAACATTTCACATTCAAACCTTTGTTTCGTTCGGTCCCCCATGTTTCACTTCAGTATCACCACATCTTTCCTGTAAGCCTTTAGATGGTCTTAACAGTATTTGTTTGTATTTTCCATTCCTATCCTTCTCAAAACCTTCATACTGTTTACCTTGTAACTTAGCCTTAGAGTTTCTTAATCTCTTCCATTTTGTTTGATCTGCTTCTATCTGACCCTTACGACTGCGTTTTCTTTTGTGAGTATCCTTACTAGTAAGCACTCCTGTCTCCTCATCAAGGACCTCTTCGTTGGAGCTCGTACTTTCTTCTAATGCATTAGAAGAAAGTACGAGCCAACACTACTTTCTTCTGGCACGTAGTTTCAGTCACAGACGACCCTTCTTCGAACAAGACCTCATTACTAGACGTGTCACACTGCTGCAGAGTTTCATCTTCATACAACTGGCCAGTAGCTTCGTTCAGTCGGTGTTGGCGATGATATTGAGAGGAACTTGTAGCTAACTGTACCCGCCTTCCTCTTGTGTTATTCATCTGCAACAATAAACCACCAAGCCATGCATGCAAAACCAAAGCAAAATTCAAAAGGTTCTATGTCGCATTTGTAACTACGTATTACAACATAGGTCTTATTGTTTTATTGGCATTATTTACAAAAAAGGTCAAAATTAATTAAAACCAGCACACAATGATACGTAATTTATGATAATTATCAACTTACCTCAGAAACAAAGCACAATTTATAACTTAATTAATAATTTTCACTTGTATTTTCTCAGAGCAAAAATCCGTTGCCGCTCAAACTTTGACATAGAACAATTTGCCGTATTTTTACTGCCGAATCGATCACGTGACATATTGCAAGTTTCAAACGCCGCTTTCCTATTGGTAGATGACATTGAACGTTTATTCGGTCGCGTTCAAACTTAAAATTAAAGCATAATCCAGAAAAAAAAAAAAAATTGTGCAAATTGCAATATGAACGACGATATGTAATAAAAACTTGGAAGTCAATTTTAACCTATTCCTAATAATTGCCGTATCGAAATGAAACTTTGTATGTAAGTAGTTAGGATGACAATACTATAATTTTGGAGTATTTTGGAGCTGATCTGATGATGGAGCCAGGTGGATACTGGAACTCTTTAGTGGCTACTATGCACTAGTAAACCCCTCGAGTTTGGGTTCATATGATTCGTTTTGACGAGTTCCCACTACTTGCGGATTTTATTGAATCAATAAGAAAATTCATGTATTTTTTTTTGTCATTTTTGGCACGAGAATCGGTTACTGAATAGGTACTTGATGTTTACTACTGACAGCAGCCTCAATTTTATGCATAAAACTTCGGAAAAAGTATGAGAGTGGATAGATATTTAGAATATTGTGCTTTTGATTAAAATATAATAATATATAGGTGTGTACATCATGAATCTACAAGATTAATCTAAAACATTGAGCTTTAAGGACAAACTATTAGAGGTTCACAGACAATTTAATTTAAAAAATTGAAAAAAGAAAGTTATTTTAATTAAACTGGGTGAATCAAAACTTATATACTAATAAATTAGTAAACACAATCTGATATCTATTATTCTTTCAGATGTCCAGGCCTATGCTGGAAGGTCTTGTAGCAAGAAACACTCTTAACACAATTCGCTTGAAAGCATTAAAAAGACAACACCAGGAAATGATGTCTAAGTTAGAAAATATGTCTTGTAATGTTTAAGCTACACTCTTCATTTAATGATGGTTGCTGAATTACATTTGAATGTTATTTCGATAATTGATGAAGAAGTAATTAATGACGTGTTTGAATGAATCAATTATTCAATCATCATAAAATGAACAGAGTATAAAAATACTAATTTACCATTTATAATTATTTAATAAATAACTGGTTATGAAAAATTATATTTTTTCTGTTTGCAACTAAAAGTTTAATTAGGTTAAATCATTCTGATCAATCATTTCGAAACCATCAGATGAGTCTATACTTGATAGTCGGTTCCTTCTAGGTTCACTTGATTCTGTTTGCATCATATTTGAAACTGCTCCAGTAATATTCCAGAATGCATTATATGCAGCGCTGCTCCAAGTACTGGCTGGTTCTACTACTTCTAAAGTAGATTTAATTTTCACCTGCTCTTTTTGTTGATCTAAAACAATAAAAAAGGATGCAATATAACAAAAATTCAAATCTATTTTTTTTTTTAATATGGTGTAGGTGGCATTCGCTTGAAAATTCCTTTTATTTGTTATGAAATAAATATTAGTATTTGTTTCAAAACATGCTGAAATTGTGTCAGTATCTTACAGTTTTGCATTTTCTTCATCTACAAAATAATCACTCATAGAACTTGCCTAGAGGTATATATTCATCTTCACTGGTGTCAGAAGAATCTACATCTTTTTCCAGAGTTTGCATTTTTTCCATGGAGAAATTTGTAACTAATGAGCTGCTGTTGTCAGAGCTGTCACTGCCGTCAGCCAATGGAATATCTTCAGGTTTCCAATAATCTATTAATTCATATAATTTATTAAAATGTGCTTCTGCAAAAAATCCTATCATGATAAAACAGGAATTGGTAAAGATGAAAATGTGTTAAAAGTTATTAATATTTTATTTTACCCCAAAGTGTTTTCATGACACAATCACTATTTTACTACCGGACACAATCATAAAAATAAATATGATCAAAGATATATTATTATTTAAATAATGTACTGGATACTGTTTGGATTCTGTGAGTAACCACATTAAGGCGAAAGCTTCTGGGTAGCCCGCGACATTAAATTTTTCTGACGTTTTTATTTCTCTTTTCTACTTAAAAACAGTCCTTAGCAAGATTATTTTATTAATGACATTGTAATCATTTAACCAAGGATGAGGTCATGTAGGTCAGGTATGTACTTATGTGGCCGCGTTCCCTTAGGCTGCGGCCAGCCCGCCGGTTGAACGCGACCCGAAGGGTCATGGCCATTCGGCTGGCCCGGGGATACCGCACGGTCTCCCGTGAGGCGGCGAGCCTCCTTGCCGGATTACCGCCATGGGATCTGGAGGCGAAAGTCCTCGCGCACATATGGGAGTGGCGCGAGGAGATGAAGCGCCGGGGCGTAACTCCGCTGCCGCGAGAAATCGCGGCACAGCGGACAGAGCTCCGGCAGGATCTCATGGCGGCATGGAGAGTGCGATTGTCGCAACCCAGTGTTGGGCACGCCACAATTGCGGCGATAAGGGGACTTATCGCCGCTTATACTTATCTTTGAGAAGTGGCTAGAGAGGCGCCACCGGCGTCCTCACCTTCCGCCTGACACAGGTCCTCACCGGACACGGTTGCTTTGGGAGGTTCCTGTTTCGGATAAGGCGGGAGGAAACGCCCGGGTGTCACCACTGTGTGGATCGCCCGGAGGACACGGTGGAGCATACGGTGGAGGTATGCCCTGCTTGGGCGGAGCCCCGCCGTGTCCTCTTGGACGCGATTGGCGGCGGTGACCTCTCGCGTCCAGCCCTGGTCCAGGCCATGGTACGGAGCGAGAGGGCATGGGAAGCAGTCGCCTCCTTCTGCGAAGCAGTAATGCTCGCGAAGGAGGACGCGGAACGCGTGAGGTAGAGGCAAAGTTTGCGCCCTCACGCCCCTAACCGCCGCCGTTGGAGACGCCCTGGGCGTCGGGAATCCCAGGCGGATTCCCGGCCACCATAGGCGCGGGCTTGCAGACGGCTAGCAATGGGTAGCTCGCCGTCCGATTAGGACCAGGCCCGGGTCGATGGCGCGTTGTGTTCCACGCGCGCCTCAAAGAGATGTCAGCACAATTGGCGGGGTCCGCTAGGACCGATGTCTGCCAGGGTTGCGGGTTAGTCCGAAAGGGATACCAGGACCTTAGCAACAGGCAACTGAAGGAACACGGGTGGGTTTTAGTCAGTAAAAGTCCGACACGCCCTTCCGCTCCGCCCAGAGCGGGAGAAGTCATTGGATGATTTCCCACCCTCAAAAAAAAAAAGGTATGTACTTACCATAAATTTGTTTCTCATCTATACTTGGAACAGGATCAGGTTCAATGGACAGTAATTTTATGTTAACTTCAGATACTTCTGGTATAAGACCTTCCAATTCAAAGTCTGATTCTGAAAAAATAAAAAATAAAATTGTTGTAAAAGATAATTTAAACTTTGTAGTTTAAATTATCTTTCCTATTGAATAAATATGAATATTTAGTTACCTAAGTCTTGTCTCATATTCTTGCATAATTTAATTACAGGTAATATCACTTTGTAAAAAATACATATAAACATTAGCAATAAATAAGTTAGTAGATAGCCATTAATATATTTCCCAGTAAGAAAAATTATTATCAGGTTGATATTGATTAATAGGAAAGCCTGGAACAGAAAAAAATATGTTCAACAAAAAATGTAATTGATGGATCTGTAATTTCTACAATAAATATAAAAGGGATTTTATCATCAGAGTAGGTAACATAAAATAAAACATCCAGTTTGGGTGTGGTATTGCGATTTCAAAGACATATATTTATTATCTTACTAGCTGATGAGAACCGCACTCTATCCATTGGTGAAAACAGCATGAAAATCGGTAAAGTAGTTTTTGAGTTTATCGCGAACAGACAGAGAGACGTGGCGGAGGACTTTGTTCTATAATATGTAAGGATGAGGATTAGATTTAAATATTGCTGCTAATACAGCGTGATGTAACGGAATTGGTGATCATCTTCGCCTCGGCCTTGCTTGCCTGAGGCGGAGGAGCCGCTCCCCTGCGCCCTCGACAGCAATTGCGAGAGGAGCGGGTTTGAGGTTGTCGTTGGGACCGACACCGACGGTAAAATATATATAATAAAATCCGGAGTTACACGTAATCTGTTCGATTTATGCCTTAGCGCGCTTCCAAGGACTCCACCGCGACTGACGATCTTCCTTCTATTACTTTTTTTTAATTATTTGTCCGGGACAGTTTACATATTGTAAGATTAGACGGCATAAACCATTGCCTAAAATACAGTCCACTCTTTTATTGCTCCCCGCGCTAACATTCCCATATCAATAAGAATTTGAGGTTTTGGATTATATTTTACGAATGTTTGCTCACACGTCGCGTCGGGCGGCCTCTACAGCTTGGGGGCCCTGTATCATTGATGCGTCTCATACGGCGGTATCAATGCCCCTGCTCGCCGAATACATAACCCTAAGCCAAAAAAATGGGTTGGAATTTTATGGTGTTACAGAAATAGTATTCTCAAAACCAAACTATTATTAAATAGTTCTTTTCTCGTTTTATAGGGTTCCGCACCCAAAGGATAAAACGGGACCCTATTACTAAGACTCCGCTGTCCGTCCGTCTATCTGTGATAGTAAGACAGTTGAAATTTTCACAGATGATGTATTTCTGTTGCCGCTATAACAACAAATACTAAAAAAACTTTTTACAAAAAAAAAAGTTTTTTTTTTTCACTTTTTAGTTGTGGTACCTACCCCACACGAATTCGTATACCGTTATCTGCTATGTAAGTAACAGTGACGGAGTGAAATAATTATATTGTCTACATACGCAAAAAATTTATATGGGACCACCACTGAAGCAAGACCAACCAAACAAAAAAAGAATCATCAAAATGGATTCATAATTGGCAGAGTAATCGGGTAACATACAAACAAAAAAAAAAAAAAAAACATACAGACGAATTGAGAACCTCCTCCTTTTTGAAGAAGTCGGTTAAAAACAGAAGGGGGGGCTCCCATACAACAGACATGATTTCTATGCCGTTTTTATTATAGATAATGGTATGGAACCCTTCATGCGCGAGTCCGACTCGCACTTGGCCAGTTTTTTTTAAAATATTGCGTTAATGTATGGTATTTATATTTGTGACTGTACTCTCCGTGAGATTACCAGAAATACCTAGGCATTGCTGGCCTTTCTTGAGAAGTTGGAGAAGAGAAAATGCTCAATTTTTCTATGTGTTTGTAAAATATGCACTTTTGCTTGAAGCTGCAGACAGAAGCATGATATAAGATTAATATTGAACATTATTTTGTCTTAACTATATGAACACAACATGTGCCTTCAAACTCTTCACTTTCATAATTTAGTATGGTACTCCAACAATACTCATTGTGCTGATTGTGGCATGGAAGTTACCTTCTAATAGTTTGCAGACAAGGCTACAAAATATGGTTATTTAAAATGTTTGTATGACAATAAAACAATATGAATAAACTGTGTCATAAGAGTAATACCATGATACATAACAAACAAACAATAATGTCTAACATAACCAAATTTTGATTAGCAAATACTTACTTTGGTGTGATTCGTTTCTCTTAAATACAAGAAATCATTACATCTGCTTTGCAGCCACAGTTTCAATCGTGCTGCTGCTGAATATAGTTGATCTCCATGACTGGTTAGCCGTTTTAAACATGTAGTTCTATGTTTGTATTTTAACCAGCTTTCAAATGCATCAATGCTTACCACTGTTATGCATGAACCCAAAAAGAATTCTAAAAGGTTGACTTGTCGATGAACACTTACACTGACAACAAACAGAATTATTGAAAATAAGTACTTAAAAAATACCAAAGATTTATCTTATCATACATGCAAGAATATTGAGTGAATACTTACAAAAATATAATATTGAGAATAACCATAAATGACAAAGACATCCACATTTTTCTCCAAAATAAAACATCTTCAAGTAAGCCAATAAATGCTGCCATTATGAGGGATGTCTGTGTATTTTTGGTTTCTGAAGATTTTGTCGCATTCCATTTCAATGCTTTTTTTAATGTCGCCAACATGAGTTCAAAATATTATCAAATAGAAAGAAAGAATGCGTTTTGCACAACGTACAATAGGATACAGTGCACTTTTTTATCCTTTTATCTACTGTCACTCACTGCTGAGTATTTAGAACGAACGAAATACGCAAGACAAGACAGTAAAATGAATGACAGTGACAGTGGAGCTGACTAGGGATGGGTGTTGCGATGACAAACCGTTTTCAAAGAACGTTTTGTGTTTTGCGATGATGCAACCGTTTTACGTGCTGAGTTCAATCAGTCTCCGTTGCATAAACTAGTCTTCGAATTACTCGGTGCGATTTTGCATTTTACGCCTAAGAAAATACAGTCGCGAACGCAATGATTCAGCTATCTACTTTCCGTGTTCGTTCGTTTACAAAACAGTCCTTATAATCAAAAGTGAACTTTTTGTCAATGAAATCCATGATGCGACGGTCAAACCCGTTGTTGGATAAGTTCAGTCGTTTCGAAAACGATCGTCGTTGCAACCGTTTTTGTCGTCGGGAAAACGGTTGCGTTTCGACCGTCAACAATTCGACAACGACCCACCACTAGAGCTGACCGATAGAGATGACAATCATTGCACTGATGACTGATGACAGATGACTTGAGGTGACCAACAGTAATAACCGACGTCGGCACTAATTGCCAAAGAAAAATATAAAACAACCGACTTCCAAAAAAACACTACAAAGTGAAAAATAACAAGTGTCTTCGGTTTTGTATTTTTGGTTTTTGCCACCGACTTAAAAAAATTAAGTTATTTTTCACTTAGTAGTGTCTTTTTGTAAAACAGTTTTTATTTCTTGGTTTTTAGTGGGTCAGTTTGTAATACTTAGATCTAAAACGGGTGATAGAGCAAGTACGCGTACTTATGGCTCGGCGAGCTTACTCGTCCGTTTGTATTGCTTTTCCCGATGCAGGGACGTAAATCGTTGAGGAGTTCTCCTGGTACTTCACCATCAGCTCCACTTCACCATATGCATTGTGACGAGCATAGATTGCATGGCAACCATATAAAGTAATCGAATCGCAAGTCGCAACCCGTGAAATACTTATTATTTATTGAGTAGGTAGTTCCGGTGGCCATCTGTGGTCTTCATCATCAGTTCCACTTCACCAATATAATGGTGCTTTCCAAGAGCAACTGCACGAGTTATCTACTTGAAAAAATACCCAAATCGCTATACGAGGTATGCCTTTTAAGTTTTGTCGTTTGAAGAAAAAAACACAACTAGAATCTTATAGTACTTTTTATTGTTTTTCAAAGTATTCACCACGTAGCTTAATACACTTTTCCATTCGCTCAAACCAGGTATTATAACATTTATTCCAATCTAAAGTGGGGGTGTTCAAAATGGCTGACCTGAAAGCGTCGACTGCTTCTTCACCGGACTGGAACCTTCGACCACGAAGACTTTTCTTAATTTTAGGAAATGTAAAGAAACCGTTAGGGCCTAGGTCAGGACTGTATGGAGGATGGTCAAGAATTTCTACTTTTTCCTGCTTCAAATACTCAATCGTTTGACGCTGTGTGAGCTTGCGTTGTCGTGGTGCAGGATCATGCGTCGCTTTGAGTTAGAATTTCGAAGTTCGGTGATGACTTGTCGTAAACAAACTGTGGTATACCATTCTGCGTTAACCGTTCTACGATCTTCAAGTGCAATAGTCACAACATAGCCGGTTTTTCCAACGAACGTGGCCACCATCTTCTTTGAAGTGCTTCGAGAACGAACAACTTTAGTCGGCTTTGGCTCGTCATGAAAGACCCAGATTGTAGATTGTTGTTTGGAATCAGGATCGTAGGCATAGATCCAAGATTCGTCACCACTGATGATATCGTAGACGTGATTTGACTGTCCTCGGTTGAACCTTTGCAGAGTTTTCTTACACCATCTGACGCGGGCCGCCTTGTGATCGTCGGAAAGCAGATGCGGTATCCAACGGCAAACTAGCTTTCTCACACCAAGCGCTTAATGCAAGATCTTCTGAATGGTTGTCCCTGAGATGCCTAATAGAGCCTCTATCTCTCGATACGTCACATGACGATCTTCGAGAATTAGTTGTCTCACAGCAATGATGTTATCTTCAGTAAAGGCGGATTTTGGGCGTCTTTCGCGAGATTTGTCACTAACACTAGTATGTCCACGTTGGAATTCTAAATACCAGCGTTCGACAGTCCGCAGACATGGGGCTTCATCACTGAACACAGATGTTAGCTCTTCAAAACACTAAAGCCGTGTCGGGCCTCTTCTAAAGTTGTAGAAAATTATTGCACGAACATTTTCCTTAAAAAGATTCATTTTCGTACGTAACCTGACAGATTCCAATCGACGCTGTGACTAAACAATAGCATTAATCCTAATACTTTCAACTGTTTTGAGATTCCAAATTTAAACACATTCGAATATAGAACAGTTCCAAATTCAAAATTGCCGGAAAATATGGAAACGACAGAACTTAAAAGGCATGCCTCGTATGTCTATAATATCGAAGAGTTCCTTCGATTTCTCCAGGATCCCATCATCAGATCCTGACTTAAGACATCGAAGACCCTGAAATCGCGAAAAAAAATCTGCTGTTTCCTACATTTATATTCGCATGTCAAAATGCAGGGAACAGCAGATTTTTTTTCGCGATTTCAGGTTTGGTCCGATGGTGAAAGTTGTTCATAATGATGAGTACAATAACCCCTTAGGAGATTTCGTGTATAAAAAGATACACTTTATATAATACATAATACAGGGTGTTAGTGTAAACACCGTTATCCTTGAAACCAGTGGTTTGGTTTCATTTATAGATCGTAAAATCAATGGAAAAAAACAACTTTTTTTTTTTAAAGAAAATCTACATTTTTCCACAAGAATATTTCACCCTATACGCAAGGGCAACGAACTTGCGTCTCAACACGGCGGGCGGCGGTTGGCGGGGACGGGCGGGGCGCGCGGGGCGTTACATGACCGCGCGGCCCCTCTTCAGTCAGCTGTTTCGCAGCGTATCCATGAGTATCGGGACAGAGTCGGATATTTACTTTTTTAAATCTTTTAATGTAAATAAAGTTTTTTTTAGTTGTTACTGGGTCATTCATTATTATATTTAAGTCAACTACCCATGGTTTGAGTGACAACGGTGTTTACCCTTGCATACTGTATATTATATTACTAGCTTCTGCCCGCGGCTTCGCTCGCGTGGTATGTCGATAAAAAGTAGCCTATGTCCTTCCCCGGCATGCCATCTATCTCCTTGCCTTTTATCGAAATCCGTCTAGTGGTTTAGGCGTGAAAAGGTAACATACAGACAGACAGACAGACAGTTACTTTCTAATTTATAATATAATAAATGTGAAAGTGCGTTTGTTTGTCGATTTGTTTGTTACGCTTTCACGCTAAAACGGCTGAACGGATTTTCAGGAAATTTACCACAGGGGTAGAACATGACCTGGAGAACGGCATCCTGGATCCTGTTTCATCCTGGATCGCAGACGAAGTCGCGGGCAACAGCTAGTAATAGATAAAGATTAACTGGAAAGAAAACGTAGTTGTGAGCACTAGAGTTAATAAATTCGTATACGCACTGAAACAATTAAAAATGTTAGTACTTACTTAACATAAAAACAGCAATTATATCATACCACCCACCCTTATGAAGACTCATTAGTATGCTATGGTCTTGTAATGAGGGGTAATAGAACCGATCTGTATAAAGCATGTGTCGCCTGCATACGGGAGACTTCAAACTGATGATTCATATCGACCAATGTATAAAAGACTTGGTTTCTTACCTTTGCCAACTCTGTACATAGAAGCATGTGTGTTCGTAGTGAATAACCAAAGTATTTTTGACAACAAACGACGTAAATCCTCGGATACGAGATCCTTTTTAAATTCTAAGTACCTACATGACTTGCCAAGATTAAAGTTACAACAAAATTGCCTAGGTAGCTAGGTAGGTATGTTTAACAATATACTCAATCTACTACCTGACCCAACAGACGTGGTCCTGCCGTCCATACTTAGTTCATTCATAAATCCCATAGATTATAGGCGTTCAGTTTTTCCCGAACTTGACAATTTTCCGAATCCCAATATCCAATATTACATACCCACAGTCAAACTGTGGTCAAACCACTACTACGGTTTTGTGGGGATTACTTTAATAGTTCCTATATTTAAAAAAAAAACTATGTAAGTATCTCATAACATTTATTATATTAGGTACCTATATTTTCCAATTTTTCTTTCCATAAAAAATATGTTATGTAGATAATTAGGAATTTTTGGAACATTTTAAAACAAAAAGAAATAGCCAAATTGGTCCACCCGTTCTCAGGTGATGCACTTAGTACCACGTAACAGCATTTCATTTTTTTGATAGATTTGGATAATTAGTAATCACCAATCGATCACTAATCTGTTACTTGTGGACTCTGTGGTCAATCAATGTCATTTTATAGTGTGCATGTTTCACTTCGTATTTACAAATAATTTTATTTTGATACTTACTTGAATTTTGATTTTGGATTCAACTTTACTTTTCTCTAAAACGTACGTATCGCTCACTCTGACGTGCTTTAGTCCCAGGTGGGGGTGTCGTATTAAATTATTATTACAAAACATCATCATAATCATCATTGGTCGCCACTGCTGGAGATAGACCTCCCTAAGAATAGCTAAAACTAGACATAAATCCTCGTCAACTCTTCAGCCTTATCAGCCATCAGTTCTACGGAAAATGTGCTCCGACCCCGAGCATTTATACCACGGTTCTATTAAGGATGTCTCATTCCTGATTTGATCACGCATGGAAACTCAGAAAACAGCCGTATCTATTGCCCTTTGGGCAACTTTGTGCCATCTTCTGAGCACGTCTCGTACGTTATCAAGAGACAACACACATTGGTCAAAAACTCTAGCTTTCCAAACGCTGCTCAAGTGCCCAGCCAAAGTCTGATCCGGCGATTGACCTCTTCCTCAAAGTTAACGATTATTTTTGTATTAGAATTACATTAAAATCAACAACATCGAATTTCTCCGATCTTTAGGTTAATTGGTGGGCAATGGGCATTGGGCATACCTACATTACATTACCTACATCATATTCATCGCCACGTTCGTATTTTTTTGAGGCTCTATCTGGTGCCCTCCGTTGTCACAGCCCATTAGGTACTACTAGTCATTTCATCGGTAAATTATATGAGTGAATAGGTAGTAGGTACTAGGTACAGACGCCAGCACATCAAGCTACTACAATCTGTCAGATTTCTTTATTAGATTTTGAACTTTATTCCTACAGTATAAGGTTCAAGGTTGATTGGGAAAATTTGACAGTTTCGGGTAGCTTGATCTGCTGGCGTCTGTACCTACTCGTCTACTCGCCATTCATGTTGAAAATGTTGAAGCTCCCCCTTCCGTTCCAGAACCATGTAGACATCCTGCAATGCAATGGTATTTTTTCCTGTAAAGGATAGGTTTCGAGGCCATTAGTCGGTCGTTTTCTACCGAGTAGATAGGTACCGACCGATATTTCAGCAATTTGGCACCGTTGAAGATACTCACTACCCACAGTTCAGATTTCGATCGAATCGGAGGCGGTCCGCTGTCTTGCCTCAGCCAACTTGCCTCAGCCAGCCCGTACATTGATGATGTTGGTACTGTTGTACTTACACTAAGCGGTAAACCTACCTAAGGTTTACCGCTTAGATATAGCTATGCCAATTGCATGTTTTTTTTTTGTTTTTAGTGTTCTTATTGTGTTAATTTCTCAGGTAACTAACAATGTATATTTTCGGAATCCTCATCATGAGCCCTTCCATGGTGCCCATATTATGGTACGTAGGTTTTTTTCATCTTGCGCCCGCCTTATTTATCCCATGTAACCAGGGGGGTAATTGCGTAACACACGAACAGTGGCATTGGTTTTTATTTTGGCAGTTCAACAACATTCATTGCATTATTTACGCTGTTGAACATACACATTTTGAACATGTAGGTACGTAGTATATGAAGCATCGATTTGCAATATCCTTCAAAATCATTCAAATTGTGATTGAAAGTGTGATATGATAATATGTATTAGAGTGCTGGGCAATACTTAATATCTTTGCCTGGGCGGTCACTACAAATCTAATGATACCTTACTCATAAAAATATCCAGTCTTTTTGCAGTCGGGTAAAAAGTAATAAAGAGGTGTTGCATATTTGTGTTTCCGAGTAGCTCAAATTTTTGGAAGGAGAAATGTGTTTTGCCTCTCTTTTTCTTTTTGTATAATTTCTTTGCAGAAGGAGGCGTCCCGTCGCGTCGGGGCACCTGACAAATGATTGAACCTCAGCTATTACTAACTAATCTAACCTAATCGATTGGATTCTTTACATATCTACGATCAGTTTATAGTAATACCTACCTAAAACCCCTCTCTCGATACCGATCGAAGGCGTATTGATCAACGTGTGTCAAGTAGGTACGTATAAACCGTTCAAGTAACGTTTAACGTCGATCGATCGACCGTGCCGAGCATTTTCTATGAGATCGATCCGAGGCCATTCGTGTGCCGATTGATCACTGAAAACATTCGATTTTGGTTGACGTATTTGTCGATACACTAGCAGCTATAGGGGCAATACCAGATTGATCGTCTAAGGTTTACTTACCTACTAATCTACCTACCTACTTCCAGTCACTGATCATCCTTATCAGTCTATTACTGTGCACGCGAAAAATTCACAACAAAACATGTTGAAATCTGCTAGACAAAAATTGTGATAGCTCGGCTAATAAGCATGATATACCTACCTACTTAATTAAATTTAATATACTTAATGAATAATTTAATACTTAATTAATTAATAATTTGTAGCACTCAGGAATAATATATATTTCTACCAGTGAAAAAACTTAGAATTGCATCATTAGTTCCGGGGATTACCCCTACATAAAACTTACAAATAAACAAATTTTACCTCTCCATAATATTATTATTACTTAGTACATATAGATATAATTAGACAAATACGATGAGTCCCGAACTATCGATATATAAACAGGATAAAACAAAAAATAAAATTCTTATTCGGGGTCAACGACTACAACGGCTGTAGGTAGTGTGTTTACTTGAATTATCTATTTTTTTTGTGTAAACTTGGCTGATGTGATAAGTATCGATGTCAAAACACGATAAAACAGATTTTCTCAAGTCCCTACAAGTAACTAAACTAGGTACCAGCGGTTGTTAACCCCAAAAATAAATAATATGTAATTGATGTATACAAAATATTGTAAAACATTTTTAAAAGAGTAGGTAACGGTGGAGTTTCTTGCCCATTCTTCTCCATACGAAAACTACCTTTTGGAAGGGGCAACTAGAATTAGTTCTTTCTATTTCTTTGTTTTTTTGACGTTCAATAGTGCCTTATGTATGTGCCTATTTGAAATAAAATATTTGACTTCGACTTTGAAAAAAAATATCATCAAAAAAACATTTTTATGATTCCGTCCCTAAAAAGGAAAAAACGGAACCCATAAAGGATCATATCGTTGTCCGTCCGTCTGCCTGTCTGTCAAAACCCTTTTTCTCAGGAACGCGTGGAGGTAACAAGTTGAAATGAATATTAAAAAATACATAGGTCCGGTGCCTTAGAGCTCTAAGAGCTCTAAGGCACCGGACGAAGTCAACGCAATAAAAAAATACGGCCATTAAATATTTTATCCTAGATCATGAAATTTGCTTGAACCTATGTCTCACAGCACAAGTAAAGGAAAAAGTCCGCAAAATAGTTGTAGCTTAATCACATTAAAAAAAAATGCGATTTGAAACTTACATTTCCCGTTGGAGAACATTTTTCAATTACAAAGTTTAGTTTGTTCTTAGGATAAATTCATCCCAACTCCGGAACCCTTCATTGTGCGTGGTCCGACACGAACTTGGCCGGTTTTTTTATCATGTTCAGATATCGATACCCATCGCGCCTGCGGAGTTTCGCTAACTAATTTAAATTGAAACTGTAGGTATAGTACATTTATAGCTTAAGGTATATATTATCCTTATATTTACCTAAATAAATATTGATTCGACTTTTTTCGTTACTGCACTCTGTTTGTATCTGCATCACCCAAAGATTGACTATGGTGCCTGCCATATGCAAGTCGGCCTCTGTACATTTGTGTGCTTATTAAAATTTGAATTTCGCGGGCTACCTTAGATAAAGATATATTTAGCGCACCCCCCCGATGCGCTAAGGTAGCCCGCGAAATTCAAATTTTCTTACGTTTTTTGCATCTTGCAGGTCAGTGTCAGGTTGTATGTTTATTAAAATATGATTCGCGCGTAACAAATATGGCTTGACAGAATTATAATATCTTCTTTAGTTCTTGGGATAATTCATCCCAACTACGGAATCCTTCATTGTGCGTGGTCCAACACGCACTTGGCCGGTTTTGTTTCTTGTAATTTTTGACATTCGTAAGTGCCTTGCAATGGTCTAGGCTCAGGGTCTAGGTACCTAATTGAAATAAATGAATCTTGAATTTCGTCCCAAGCCCCAACCCATATAACCTTGACTATAGATTGTAAATATTTATTTATAGGTGTATTAGGTAAGTCGGTGTGTGCCCCGTACACCGCGGCTCGCGGCTGCGCGGCTGTACTCTGCAGAGGACCCATATAATCACTACGTTTACTCCTCCCCGCGGCGCAAACGGATACAGTACGTCAGCGAAGAGCGACGTTCCCACCGTACTATACTTATAGCATTGTAGATATTGTTGTGAACGGACCAAATTTATAATTACAAGTCAAGTAAAATCTATAGTGACGTGGAAAAGATACAAGTTATATGATGTTTCGACGAGCAACGATCAAATCGTCCATAACACCAGTTGTTTTAAAAGGTATGTTGAAATAAGTACTTAGACCGTACTGTAGATTCTACTGAATATATTTTTTTTTTTGTAAAAATCTAATTAAGTAGGTACTTACCTGTGCATCCTTAAGATACTACCTAAGTACGGTCAAAATTAAAATAATTGTACTAAGTAATTAACTCCCACCTAACTTAAAATCATTTTTTTTCTAATGCGATGAAAAGATTAAACATAGTAACTATAATGAATCAAAAAGTGCTAGTAGTTAGAGATGTTAATATTTATAACTTCCATGTTACAACAAACACATAACATAATCAGCCTATAATGTTCCCACTGCTGGGACACAGGCCTCCTCTCTATGAGAGGGAGTGGGCCGTAATCCACCACGCGGGCCCAGTGCGGGTTGGTAGATGTCACATGTCTTCGAATTTTTGGTTCTAAGACATGCCGGTTTCCTCACGATGTTTTCCTTCACCGTTTTGAGAGCAGTGGTGATGAAATTATTTACACAAAGTAAAGCGCCTGTCGGGGTTCGAACCTACGACCTACAACTCGTAAGTCCCGGCCGTTTACCACTGGGCCACCACTGCTCTATCTGGGCCACCACTGCTCTATACTGGGCCACCACTGCTCTATACTGGGCCACCACTGCTCTATACTGGGCCACCACTGCTCTATTAACTTCCATGTTAATAACGTCTTTTTAAATAAATAGGTAAAATGACGCTCCAAAATTAGAAACATCAGTACCTACCGTTACTTGGGCGTTAAGTACTAAGAGGTTTATTACCCGTTTGCTAAATAAAATGCTGGACGCCAAAAATACACTTGGGGGTTATACAGTGACAGTGGGGGTTGTACAGACATGGACTAGCGATATTTAAGTAGGTACTATAGTACAATAAACACTCTAAGCTTTGGTCTAGTACACTTCCCCGCTATAGTACAATAAACACTAAGCTTTAGTCTAGTACCCTTCCCCGCTATGTGGCAGCCATTTTGTTTTTTTGTTGAAATATTCTCTATCCGAGTACAAAAAAAATCATATCTCTCAAAGTTTTAGTCATACTGCATACTGACATAAAATTGGCTTATTCAAAAGGCAATAATATTATCTACCGTCTGCATTACAAAGCAATGTGTTCACAATTCCATTCCCAATTAACTTTTGAAAAACAATGTGAAAGTCGAAAAAAATTATGCAATTCAACCAATAATTGTTAATTACTACAAAAATACCCCCGACAACTTTATTAATTTTTTTACTAGATCGACAGATTTTGAGCTAAGCATACAACACAAAATTCACAATTTTATGTTAATACTTTAAGAGTTATTTTTGTTTGAACATAGCGAATGCGCAAGCTTTGTGTTTTTTGCAAGGCAATTGACGGTCCTAAACGAGAAGTGCTTTTCTGGACTATTCTAAGCCTAAGCCTACTACATTTTCTATCAACATTACCATTTTTCTTTCAGAGACAATAATTTATCATTCAATAAGGTTATTATACATACCTATCTGCATAAGGGAAAATTCGTTTTATTTTCACCCGAGCAGAGCTACTAGTCACCCAGGTACTAAATATAACAAATATAACGCCAAATATGAATAAATATAATACCACATAACGCCAAAAATAAAAAATAAACTGTCATAAATTAACGTTAACGTAAAAAATAAGACTTCAAGAAGCGTAAAGTAACTTCAAACTTCAGGTTACAATAATATTTAACAAAACTTTTTTAGTTCATACATTAACATTCAAAATAACAGTTTGTTGGCTAATGGCCGCAATATATAGGTATTGGAAGCAGATCAATGGTAATAAATATTAGGGACTATAGGTACCATGGTGGACGTTTTGTTTTCCATTCCCACGGTTTGACGTAACGGGCAAGATAGTGTCGTCACAGGTGTCGTCTTAATACCTACGTATCGGACCACAGTATCGGAACAATGAAACTGATCTGCAAGCGGAACATCGTTTTGATTCCTAGCTTTAGATTTTCCACAATCGTCCAAAATATTAATAAAAACTCTAACATGTTTTCAACAGATATTCGAGGCTATGCTTCGGGGTATTCAACTCCGCATAAGGAACCAACAGGACCTTGCGTTAAAACAGAAATTCCCGGTCCAAGGTCGCGGGAACTTTTTAAACAAATGGATGCAATTCAGGTAAGGATCTGCACAAAAATTCATAACAGTATTACAACATTATACCTTATAACAGCCCCTAAGATTTTTTGATTAATTTGAATAAAATAAATAAAAATATAAGTCAAATTAATCAATTAAGAATAGGTGGACAAAAAAAAACCGCCGAACGCATAGCATCAGTCGTTGTCAGACGCTTTTATGCAAGAGAAATTCTCTTTATATTGATCAGTGATAGCGTTATGCTACTGCGACACCAGCTATGTAATTGCGTAACACGTCCTGTTTCATTTGACAGTTCAACCACGTTCATTGCTTTATTTACGTTGTAGAGCAGATTTTTCTTTCAAACTTATGAAGCAATGGATTATCCAATCTCTTTCAAAATGATTCAGATTGTGATTAATCATGTATTATGCAATTAGGGTGATGGATCGTAACGCGTAAGCGATAATTTATAATATTATGTAGGTAGATGTGGGCAAAATTAAAGCGCAGTTTGGCTCGGACGTTAACATTAACGCAGCCGCAGGTCAGGAGCATTCCAATTGTTTTGTTTACGTATTTTGATGTAGTATATTGAATAAAAAATGTAGGTATGCTGTGTACAGTCACGGACTTTAATTGATGAGCCACCTTCAAACTTTTCAATTTTGCAGTTTCATACATTCACGAGATTACACGATTAAACACGAACTCGTGCGATTTGAGTTCGTAAACAAGATGACAAATAAATTACTTTTAATTAGAAATAGTCTTATCCATAAGTTCTCAATGATAAAAAAATAAAAATAAATACAATGTTGCATTAAGTTTGTCAAATCTATTTGATACCGACCTCCTTTGAATCATAGGTCATTAACTCGATAGTTCTAAAAACTTAACTGAAGACAGTGACAGTTGAAATATCGATGTCAGAGACGTTACTTTCGAACTTGTCGAAATGACTATTATTATTTATCCGTACGCTAACGTTACTATCGCAACAGTAACCTAGCAACGATTGTTTATCGTTGCTAGGCTACTGTTGCTAGACCTGCAATTGGTTGACTTTGGGCAGTCACTCTGCTGTCAAGTTTGTAGTTCTGGCTCTCAGGTTAGACAACCGGTAAAGATATGAAATATAATTTTCTTCTTCTAATACGAAGACACATGACTTGGCGTGTCGGGAACCAAATAAACCCGATTTGCATTACACGGCTAAAATACGAACAGTGCCAGGTGGCTCATCAATTAAAGTCCGTGACTGTACCTAGTTACCAACGTTATCTATGCGAATCGAAGGTCAACCGTGCGGTTCTGAAATAACTGAATCGGGGGCAGATTGTTTTTGGTTTTGAGTAACTAAGCTTCCCTTGTTAATGTCTCCTCGAAAAACAACGGTCAAGAAAAAGGTCGGTGAAGATGCCCGCTAGCCTGGAAGTAACCTATTCTCTCGTGGTTCCCAAGTTATATAGTTATCCAGTAAACACAGTCTCTGCCACCACCGGATTCGCCAGAAAGAAAACAAATGAATGAAAATGGAAAATCGCCGACATAAAATGAAAAAATCTGAGATTAAAGGTGCAAATGCCGCAAGGACATTATTGCGACAATATTTACGCATGCACGTCACAATCTTTTGAACACGCTTATGGGAACGCAGAACCCTAAAAAAGAAATCGCAAACTTCCCGAACCCGCCGAACCGTCTTGATATATTTGACATTGTGTAAGCAGTTATAATTAAGTCTATAATGTTCAATTGGCAGATATTGGAAACAATTGTGTTTGTCTCTGTACCTACGTAGGTACAGTTTTTAAATTATAATAATATGTAAGTAGATAGAGCTGTTTTGTTCTTGGTAATGTGTTGACTTTGCTACAACTGCTTGCTATGTTTCTACAGTTTATCTTATCACTGAGCTATAAGTGTGTCCTTAATATAAACTTAACCTTAGTATCAATGCAAAAATAAATAAATAATCGTCTTCAAAATAACGGGCAGGTAGGTACCTACATAATTAATTAATTATACATTGTACCTATATTTATTTTCTTAATATTTCAGCAATGTGGTTCTGTTCAAATGTTTACTGACTTCGATAAAAGCGCTGGAAATTATATTGCGGACGCTGACGGCAATATTCTTTTGGATACATATACGCAAATATCTTCGGTGCCTCTTGGATATAACCATCCGGAACTTCTTACTGCTTTCGACAATGATGCTAATATTGTACGTACTAAATTTACCTATAGGTATAGTATAATAAAAATTACCTATATTAAGTCATATTATTAAACCTTAAGGCCAGCTATATCATTCATCAGCTAGATTTTTTTTTTAAGTGCTGGTTGGTTAGGGTGCTAACTGCTGTCGATTGACGACCGACCATCGATAGATGAGGACGACGCGACGTTACTAGTGAATTCCGATCCAACGTCGAATGAAAACAGTCGACGTTGATCGACTGCAGTCTCCGTGCACCTTAGCCAGACTTAATGAATAGGCAGGTACCTAAATCTGATTATTAAATATGGTTTCAGAGGACCTTGGTGAACCGACCAGCACTTGGAGTGTTTCCAGCAGTCGACTGGCCTCGTAAATTAGCAGATGTTTTGTTGTCAGTAGCTCCTTCCGGTTTGAATCACGTAATGACTATGATGTGTGGCTCCTGTTCTAATGAAAATGCCTTCAAAGCTGCCTTTATACGGTATGCTATAAACAAACGTGGGGGCATAACAACCTTTACTGATGAAGAAATGAGAACAGCCCTCGAGAACCAGCCACCAGGGGCACCAAACTTATCAATAATGTCGTTCAAGGTTAGTACTCTTCATCTTTATGCATTGCTATCTGTTTGCTTTTCTCGTCTACTCGTGTAATTGTTTGTTTTAGAAATTTAGAACCCAGTATTTAGAAAGGCAGGTTTCACAACTAATTTGGTGCTAGGTTCTTGACACGGATTTCATTTTTGGTTCACCGTAACCAATGGTAGCGAACCGAACATTATTTTCGCCACTTTAAATGTGAGGAGACTCGCAGGACTACCTATAGGTACCTACCTACCGCAAGAAAGAAAGGGCAAGTTATAGATGTCAGAAAGAAAACATTGATCGTCATTCTGATAACGATGACAGAAATATGGGTATTTTTTTACTATTCCTTCTGCCAAGAAGTGTGCTAAAGCACATTATTACGATTGTTAAGTGCCAAGAAAAAAAAAACGCTGTTAAACGTCGCTACAAGGTGTCCGTGACTGGAAGCAAACAATATCCCTGCAGTAGTGATTGGCTTGCTATATTACAAAATGGTCATACATTTTGTCACTTATAAATTATAACTAGTTATAAATGTTAAAAAAGGCAGCCCGACGTATAAAAGGTAGCTCGGAAGATTAGCTTTAAATTTTTCTGCCGAAAGGCTGGGCCTGCAATGATTAATTTGATTTCTAGAGTGATTAATCAATTTGACGTTACCTAAGAATATACGAGTACCTAGATACTGTTTTTGCGCATAGGTACTTATAGTTATAAAGGAGTAATAGTTACAAGGTAGGTATTTATACGATAAATTATCAACCCACTGAAACAAATTTAAATTGGTTTCACATTGAACGTTTGTAAAATTTAATTCAAGGATTACGTGCCTACCTTCTGATCAGAGCGTAATAATAGCATAGCTGATTTTTCTCTGAGAACGATTAATTCTCCACGTCGCCGTCGGCGTCGTCTTAGCATAGGGAACAGTATTGCTGATTCTAATGATTATAATTCTGTAAGCCATATTTGTTACGGTCGCGAATCATATTTTATACTCCATACAACCTGACACTGACCTGCAAATTGCAAAAAACTTAAGTTTTGAACTTCGCGGGCTACCTAAGCGCATCCCCCTTAAAAGGTTCTTATAATTTCCCCCTAAAATGACAATCCAATAATCAGTAGGTATCCTATATCGCTAGACAAGCACTAGAAGCCTGTTGTTGATCTTCTGATCTTGTCCTTCTTGTCCCCCTTGTACTGCGCGTACGGCGACGATCACAACTGGTGACGACCGGCGACCGCCAGTTATAACTGGCTTAAATGTTTCAATAACTTTGATTTCCGCTGGGCATTTGTAGTGAAGCTGATAAGTACATAGCGTCGGCGATAGTACAAATACCGTGTTACTAGCTCTGGTAAATACCACGTAAGTGTGGAGGTAGAAAAAGCTGATTATTTACTTTGTTATTTTAAGGGCGCACCTCAAATTGCTTAGCATGATCCTCCGTTATGGCGAAAATACTGGAGCATTAATTTTGAAATAAATATATGTTAAATTGAGGTTTAATGCTAGGTCTTATGTTTGGCGAAAACACGATTACATATTTTTTTTTCGATAAAATATAAATCCAAAGTTACCTCTAAACAGAACTATAAACCGCTGGCATTCAAAAAATACCTCAAATTAGATCATGAAACTTTGCATACTAACTGAACTATATATAAAGCAGGTCTTATGTTATTTATTTTTTTAAATCACCATTATTTTCACCGTAAAAAGCAATTACCTAAACTTTTCGATGCTTTAGAGCCGCTAGCGCCCCACTCCGTCTCGTTCTCACTCAGGTCGCGAGTAGTATGGTGCGGGCGGGATAAAATCTGAGGTAGGGCCCTTAAGAGCAAATTAGCATAATTAAGTATAGCAATTGTTTGGGTCCCGCATACAGTAATGAAGTTAATTTTTATGTCAATATATTATGGCATAGTTTCGCCATATCCATCTCTAAAATTTAGTTGACCAATTTCGATAGTTATGTATATTTTTCAGTTGTAACACGGTTATTTTTATTATTTATGATGAGCCGCGACTGGGGCAATTTGGGTTTGCACATCAAAACCCTTGGGGTCGATAAACTCTTTCTTCAGAAGGCGTGAGCACAGGAAGAGGCATGACTGAGCCCCTAACTGGTGCAACTAACTCTAAGATTGACTTCGTTATGTAGACGAAGAAGCAAAATGTATTCGGGTGAATATTTGAAGATAGACATATTCAGGATTCGAAAATTAAGTTCAAATAATGCTTCCAATTACAACTTTTATGAATTTAACGTAAAGTTTATAGTGCAGATTAGCTAAATAAATCAAACGCACAGTATTTGAACCTCAATATAGGTCTGAATCTGAAACTGAAAATTTTCGTCGAACGGTGATGAGATATGAAACACACGGTAATTAGTGTTTAAAAATGGTAATTATACTTCGTGATTGGTAATTGTAAATAAAATGAATAATTTACTTAAATCACATACTTTATTTATTATTTAGGTTACTTATTAAATGGCATCATACTTAGCTATTATATCGACTTGACTGTATAAAAAAAAACTCAAAAATCAACCGGTTTTCCTAAAATTCAATAATATTATCTGTCTAGTAATTTAAATAAAATCAACTAAAACACTGGTTCAAAAATTAGTGTAAATAGAATTCAGACCTACATAATACAAGTTCCATCTAAGATATTTCTTAAACTCGATGAGATCTTATACAAAAACTTGAGAATATTTAGGTATGCTTAAATCCGAATCAGTCTCACTTTCATGACCAGAAACCCCGCATGTAGGTAGGTACTTAATCATAAAAGTAGTAGATCTACACGCATAACATAAACAGACCAAAAACTTCAAAAAAAAAACACTAAAAAAGTGAAAAATAACTTTAATTTCGGACGTCGGTGTTTTTGCTTTTCAATTGACTTAATTTAAAAAAATAAGTAAAATATCAACAAAATAAACAAGTTTTCAAAACAAAAACAATAATAATTATCTTTCTAGTAGGTAATCTAAATAAAATTAACTAAAACATTGCTTTAAAACTCTGTGTAAATAGAACTCAGCCAGCTTCATACAATTTTAATATTTCCTCCTTCGATTGCTGTTTTTTCCGAGGCATGTTCACTCTGAAAAAAAAATAAGTGAGTGGTAGGTGGGTAGTCAGTATGCAAGTTTATTTTATTGCGGAGAGGTGTCAGTTCACACCGAACGATAAACAATCGATCACTTCGCCCTTGGGCTGGCCTAGCGGAGTAAGAAGTTTCAGTATTAATAAGAAGCCAGCTTATACTCGTGCTAATTACCATTTTCAATTTCTCATTACCGTTCGCCAAAATACGAACGGGAAAAATGGTAATTATATAAACGGTAATTAGATTTTTGTACACTCTCTCACATTATACGTTCTTTCTGGAACTTAATAACTTGGGAACTTAATCAAAGCAAAGAGTATCCTATGGCGACTATAACAGTGCATAAAAAGGATAAATAAGAATAATAGACTTACCACGGGCAACTCGAACGGTAAGGAGATTTTTGTTTGCCAAATACGATTTCTGGGCGATTAAGGTAAGCTACTGTTGGCGCCAAAACACTCTTTGACGCGAGACCTGCACCAGTCGTGACGTGAAACAGAGCGCGACCGCTGAGTTACTCTTCCAGATACCAATAAACTACGCGGTACAAAATAATCCTGCGACTATTTGAACAAATGGTAGTGAGCATGAAGTGTTGGGACAATTTTTAAAGTCGTTAAAAGTTACTTAAAAGTGTTCTTTAATGTGTATAGTTTTGCTAATTGGTAAAGCATGTCGTGTACTATCTAAAATACTACAAAAAAATACGATCTTTAGGGTTTATTTATAACCTTTCGAGCATGAACTGCTAAAATTTGGAAATTGGGACACGAATGGTGATGAGATTTGAGGAACGTTTATGAATATAACATATTTGTTTATAACAATAGGAATATGTTATGTCCATCTGTATATAGTGCTGGAACTATGTTTTACGGGAAATAAACAAAAACATAACTTTATATCTCACTAAGTAGTTATTTGGGGAGGGCCGCGTAATATGCACATGTTCAAAGAATCACCCATTCAATGACTTCAGAATCTTTTCGAGTGCCTAGGAAGCTACGTGCGATACAAAGATGAATTTGTGGAAACTGTTTATCTACACGGTTGAGGATTCTTAAGACCCGTAGTACGTATCAATCGAAAAAAAAACTAGGTACCTACTACAGTACCAGTTCCCAGTCTTGAGATGATGCGCTACATGCATACCGGCAGCTCAATAGACGGATCTCCAAGTCCTTGAAGTGCGACCTACGTCGATTTCATAACAAGCATAATAATTATTATTAAGGCCACGATAGAGAACACAAGGGTTCCTTGCAGAAAGAAATCTGTTCATTGGGCAGCGTCGCCGATGGCATGTCAGAATGTCATCCTCCAAACCAGACTATAAAGACAGGTTAAAAGTAAAATTAGATGTTACGGGTAAGATTATGATTTCAGACTTAGATTAGAATTAGCAGGACTTTTACAAAAAAAGTCCGGACAATAATGATACTTTTAAATATTATTTTTTTCAGTAAGATGATTTTAGCTTTTGTATTCTATAAAGAATCCGAAAGGTCTGGAAAAATTACAGGGACACGTCCGGACCAAACGGGAAGATAACCCTACCTAAGGGTGCCTTTGCATTGTATCCGGCGTTGGTTTAGGGTAGACGTTTGTCTAACGTAGGTATGCGTAGTTTCAATATCGTTGTATTCGTATCTAAGTCAAAATTATCTACATATTTATTGGCAGCAAGATAAGCTATAGGTTTTTTTTTTATAGGTAGTTCTGTCAATTTATCCTTCTCGGGGTTCCCCATCAATTCCGGAGTTCACTCGCTCATGCATACTGGGTTTACTTTCCTTCTGGATTAAATTTCCTTCAACGTTTACCGTGGCTCCGGTGGCTGTGGGATAAAACCTAAGATTTACAAATCTTGCTGTAGTATATTCTACCTACTTACTGGGCAGAATGAATCTACCTAAGCAGTGGTGGCCCAGTGATAATGGCCGTGACTTACGAGTTGTAGGTCGTGGGGTAAACCGCGAAACCAGTCAGGTCTTACTACCTAGGGCAACACTACAAAAAAGCTCGCTAACTCTAGCTACTGCTCTATCAGCTTGGACTGTGACTTCAGTTATTTTATATGTAACCAACAATACAGGTTTTTATACGAATATTAATACTAAATTCGAAAACAGGCACCACTCTTACAGGGGGCTTTCCATGGACGTACATTAGGCTCGTTGGCGACAACAAGATCGAAAGCAATTCACAAATTGGACTTCCCGTCTTTTGATTGGCCAGTTGGTTGGTTCCCGAACTACCGGTATCCTCTGGAAAAATTTAAAGCTGAGAACGGTGAAGAAGACAGAAAGTAAGACTTTTGTTTTTGTTAATTATCTGCGTTATTATGCTGTCCATAAGTAGTTTTTTTTTGTAAACGCTGTGGTTTTGTCTTTAGCACTAATTATTTTATTTATTCTCGGGAACATTGAATCCGAGTCGCCAACAAAATAGGTACTTACCACCTAAGCCTTATTCAAAATGGGATCGGTTCGGAACAAAGTACAGGGTAGCTCGCGAAACTCCACCAACAACGTAATGGGTACCTATCGGTAACTAAAAAACAAAAAAACAGAATACGCTGTCTTTGAATATGCAATAAAAGAGGGGAAATAAACGCATCTCCTTTATTACTGAAAGCATTTTATTCTATTCACATTTTTCATATTGATTCGGTAAAATATTATTATTATACCTACATCAATAATGTTGAGCATTTTTACATTGTCGAACAGACACATTTTTTGAACATAAGAAGCAATGTAAATATTAGCAATATCCTTCTAAATGATTCAGATTATGTTCGTGTATTACGCAATTTGGGTGCCGTATTCAATTTTCCCGAGTTTGGTTTGTTAGCAATTCAGTCATAGTCCGGACTGGACTATGATTTTACGTGGAGTACAGTCATAGTCCAGCCTGGACTACGACTACGACAAAAAAGTACCTACTTCACTTATTAGATCATAATTGAAATGATCTTTCATGTTGTGCAATAAAACTTATAAAAACACAGTATTTTAACCATAAATGCACGTAAATAAAAAAAAAATCGGGTGATGCCCGATCTCCCCAAGTTCCCCAAAGCTTTTATTATTAAAACTAAAAGTTGCAAGACTCTGTCTTGACCGATATCGTGAATAGTACAGTCGCCGAATCAACGCTTATGTAATTATTTATTTATTATATAAAACGTATTCTTTTCATTGCAATTTACGCTCAATTTATTATTATTAATATTATATTATTTAATAGTATCACATAAGCAACAACTTCCAGTTCATTTCTGTTTTCTTGATAGGTACCTATAGGTGGAGGGGACATTACAGTTAATAGGTAAGGTAGGTATAGGATAGTGTGTTTAATCGTCACCTATAAAAGTTCACATTCAATTCGCATTCTGTCAAACTTGTCAAAAATGTTGGTAAATTGATGGTGTTTTTTGACAGATTGCGAATGTGTGTTAAAAATAAGTGAATTGCCCCGCTGGTACTTTTCAAGACAACAAATGACTCAATTTCAAAACCTGTATTTTTACCATTATTGAGCTAAGTAGTATGTCGCATAGGCACCTAGTTCCAGTTCATTTCTGCTTTCCTGATAGTTTAAATAAATAAACAATTAGTACAGTTGAATTTTAAAACGTCTAGCGATGGGTATATTATTACGAATCCTTCATGCTCTTCTCTATGTTTTATCGTGGGTGCGTTCGAGGAATACTTTAGGTGCGCTTCATTTGCTGCGTTTTAAAGTAGTTGCGCTTCGAGGAATACCCTTAAAACTAAGTACTTACCTACTGATTTTATTTTATTCGAACACTTTTGGACGCATCAGGTTAGGTACCAGGATTGGTCAAGTGTGAACCTTACAAATAATTAAATGTTATGATTTGGGGACCTTGGGAATGAATGTATGAAAAATCATTTTGGGGAACTTGGAACTTTGGGACATCGGGCATCACCAAAAATTCCGTATACGGCCTCTAAATCGAAACTCCGCAGACGTGATAAGTTATCTTAACACGATAAAACAAAGAAAAAAGGTTTGATGTTTTTCTAGGGTCAGAAAAAGGGTCTAGATGAGAAAATCAATTTTTATTTTTTTGTTTTAGGTATCGTGTTTAGATATCGATACCCATCACGTCTGTGAAGATTACACAGAAAAAAACTGACTTTGAAACTTATACAGGCTGTAAGGGTAAACACTCTTGTCATTCAAACCATGGATAGTTGACTTAAATATAAAAATAAATGACCGAACACAACAAAAATAAAACGTTATTTTCATTAAAAGATTTTAAAAAGTTTCTATCCGACACCGTGTTACAAAAATAAAACGTTATTTTCATTAAAAGATTTTAAAAAGTTTCTATCCGACACCGTGTTCTCTAGCGAAACAGCTGACTGAGTGAGAGAGGGGTCGCGCTCGCGGCCGGTCAGGTCACATCCCACACCCCCCGCCCGTGTTAAGACGCAAATTCGTTGACCTTGCGCATAGGGCAACGAACTTGCGTCTCTTGTGGTAAAATGTAGATTAAAGAAAAAGAAAAAAAAAGTTGTAATTTTCCATTGATTTAACGTTCTATAAATGAAACTAAACCACTGGTTGCAAGGATAACGGTGTTTACCCTAACACCCTGTATTTCAAGTAAGTAACTTCGTTGAGTACAAAAAAAACAATGAATCTTTTTTTTTGTCTTATTGTATTTATATATCGATACCTATAATATCTGTAGAGTTTCGCTAGTTAATTTAATTTGACCCTGTGTATTATAATATCTAAGTAGCACAAAACTGCATTATAAGATGTCACAAGCGGTAACATCGGTAACTTTAGCACTTATGAAGAGTTATTACAGTACACTCGACCTGCAATAGGTGAAAAGTGAGCTTTCACCTGAATAAGAACGTTATTATGCGTCACGGAAACCACACTGTAACGCTTGCAGCGTTGATATAGGTAACAAGTTCAGTATTATACAGCTTTAAGCAATTTAAAGGTTTTTTGTGGACTTTAACTAAGCTATATTCTGAATTGAAGACCACAAGTGTACCCTTAGACCACTTGCATTTTAAGAAATAACACGTGAGCTACTGTAATGTAATCAGTTATTCTGTGGCTTCAAATAACAAAGATATAATGCTTTTTGCTGCACACAGTGGAATTTGTGTAATGTTAATCAGCTTGTTACACGCAATCGTATAATAGCTCTTATAAAGCCCACATGATCACTATGGGTGAACATTATATGATGCTAAGTTAAAGCAAACTGCTCTATATTAGCTCACATGCTACCCCTAATCTCCGTGAGAGCTGAATACTTGTACTATCGTTGACAATTAATCTACTAGTGCCGTTAAATAAGACCTTGAAGACTTCTTTATTCAGCGCTTCATAGGTAAGTATACTAATCGCGTCGTTTAAGATATTGTGATATGTGGAAATATAAAAAAGGACTGGCGGAATACGCCGAAAAATTAATGCAGAATATTTGAGGATTCTGAACAGAAATACAGATGATACAGTGAACATTGAACCGGCTACACGTTTTGTGAACAATGGTCCAAGTGTGAATGAAATTTTAGAACAGGAGGGTTCCGTATTCGAAAATGTTGGTGTAAAAGCACGTGCAGATTTAGATGGACAAAACTCTTCAAGTA
This sequence comes from Lithophane socia, assembly GCA_947522985.1. Classification (NCBI taxonomy): domain Eukaryota; kingdom Metazoa; phylum Arthropoda; class Insecta; order Lepidoptera; family Noctuidae; genus Lithophane; species Lithophane socia. The sequence goes on along the minus strand of OX383258.1, from coordinate 9,078,745 downwards.
TACAGAAGTGGTAACGTATTGTGCAGTAATGACAATGAATATAGATGGGCAGATAGATCTAACTATTCTGCAAGTTCAGACAGTGACAATGTATGTAGTAATTATGATGAAAAAGAAAAATTTCGAGAAAATATAAGAAAATGGGCCATTCAAAAAAATATTGCACACACAGCTTTAAAGGATCTGTCAAAAATTATCAATGAATTTATTCCAAATATTACCTAATGACCCCAGGACTATTTTAGCTACACCCAGACAAATCACCTTAAAAATAATCGAAGGAATATTATTAAAATATTTTTTAGCGTATTGGAAAGCATCGGAATTTAGATCTTTCTTTTACTATCTCAGCTTAGTTATTCTGCGTGATGTTTTGCCATCTAATGCGTTTTCACACTTTTTGATGCTCTACTGCGGAAGAACCATTTGTTCCAGTGAAGCTCACCATTATTTGTTACCTGTGTCTGAAGAACTTTTGAGACACTATGTTAAACATTATAAAGATTTCTACGGAGCAGCATATGTAACAATTAATGTTCACAATTTACTGCACGTTACTGCTGAAGTTAAAATGTACGGATCACTAATTACTTTTAACGCATATCCATTTGAGAACAAATTATATATGATCAAGCAAATACTCAGGGTTGGCAAAAATCCACTGTCACAAGTGGCCAAAAGGTTAATTGAAGATGATGAGAATTGTGTAAAAAATACTGACCTAGAGAAAAAGAAGTACGCTATGTATCCATTTATCTCGAGGAGTAAAAAAAACATCCCCATTTTAAATTATCAAGATTTTAGATTATCTTCAAAAACAGAAGACAGAGTTCAAAGTTCGATTACTGAAGAACTTAATGTTATGTCCATAAAAGGTTACCGGTTAAATAGCAAAGAGGATGTTTTTGAATATCCTATCAAATCTTCTCGTCTTGGTATATACAAATACTCACGAATTGGCGATACTACTATGGGTGTTTTAGATCCCAAAGAAGTAAAATGCAAATTAGTTTGTATTCCTCATGGAGAATATAACTATTTTATTCCATTAATACATACAATGTAAGAAAATAAAATACTTGAGGTTCTGATTATTTTGCACTTTTATTTATTATTTACAAATTACATCCTATCCACATAAGAAAATATCACATCCAAATAAAATCACAAAAATATCAATTTTAGGTACCTAGTCGTTCCTGACGTTTATTTATGTTTAAAGGGCAAATTAAAGCTAATCAGTGGACTACTATTTTTATCTAACTAGAAGGTAGCATACACGGTAACATTTTCTTATTTAAAACAATATTGTGAGATACGGTAGTTGGTTGGAGATACCCGTTAAGCCCCCTCTACACGTTTACAGACGCGTCCGTGGACGTTGGCAGATGCATCAGCAGACGGATCACCACGAGCCGTCCACACGTCTGTAGGTCGAGCAGTCTATGCTTATACTCGACAGACGCAACTCGTACGTAATATTCCAAAAATAGATATTGAGACCGTAGCTGCCACAGCTATTAATTTATTTAGTTTTTTTATAAATATTATGTATTTTAGATTATTTATATAAAATTTAAAAATAAATACCATAAAAATAAAAATGTTGTATTGTGTACTATTATAATAGCATAGACTGCTCGACCTACAGACGTGCAGACGGGTCGTGGTGATCCGTCTGCTGATGCATCTGTCATCGTCCGCGGACGCATCTGTAGACGTGTAGAGGCTTTCTCATAGTGGAAACATAAACCCTTTTCATTCGCCCGTTATTCATATCTATCTAGTAGGAAGTTTTTCTTATATTTAACAAGTAGGTATGTAGGTATCTACATAAAAATTGTTCACACTTAGGAATCTAGTTTAGAGCAATTATTATTAATCAGTCGTTACTTATATCTATTTAGTAGAAATAATTAACAACAGTCATATGGATTCGATGTTCCCGGCACGCTGCAGTGGGCATTGTCGTCGGTATCCGTATTTTGTTCCATTCGACGCAATTCCTTATCTGCCTCTTCGTATGTAGGTATAAAATTTCTCTTTAAAACACATTTGTACGAGTTCCATTCTGGTCCTGGACTAGAATGACCGTCTTTTATTAATTTAGATGCAAATTTGATATTTTTTGGTGGACAGCGGACAATCCCTTTCGATTCCCACAGCGTGGGAACGATGGTCAGTTTAGGTACATCGTACTCGATCGTCTGTACTATTTTAAAAGCCATAATATTTCTCTGAAAAGAAAAACAATTGATAATTAAATAAGTATACCTAATGTACGTAATTTCTTTTTTACCTATCTACTGTGTATGGACTGTCCCACCCCAACGCTCCATGCATAAAACTAAACAAGACGTACCAACTGGAATTAGTTTACGATTGAAACAATACGTCTGTGCACGAATGAAAGTAACGATAAGTCCAATCCGCGATACACACCCGACTGCGGTCCGTCGCACGTCGGCCGATAGGATAGCGAGGCGAGGAGGGGGGGTGTTCCCGCGCCTCACCTCATAGGCGAACATTACACGGTCATGCAAGCGTCAATCATTTCCATCAATCATGAATGATGGTTGAATGATGGAATTTTATCGCCTACAATTTTCGTCATGCAAACGTCAATCATCGCATTAGACGGTAGGTTTTTCGTCACTCAAAATTTTGTCTGTGGCAAAACTGACAGCAAAACCTATCGTGTAATGTTCGCCATAGACTCATACTCTGACTGCACTTAGATCGTTCATCGTTCATTTCACAATGACCACACTGTTTAAAAGCCTGAACTTTTAAAAAGTTTTACCTAATTATGTCTACTTTGGTGGAGAAAACTTTGATACTTACTAAGTACATGATTAACATACGCTAATCCAAAAAATATAGGATGATGTGATGATGATGAGGCTTAATTCGCGGATCCCTAAAATTCCTGCAGAGTTTATCGGTTCATTGATGATTACCTACAGTTATTTGCATACATGTTACCCACTATCAAGCTTTACATGAATCTGTAGCTGACTTGTGTAACACAAGAACCACTCGTAACAGCTCGTTACTGATTCATGTACCACGAGTGGACACTTAAACTGCTCATGCCGTTTGATTGTGGTTAATACGGTACACATTGCTTGTCTGCCATTTTTTAGATTCTAACCTATGTATACAATATAATAACAATTAGTTTTTGTTTAGTCAACGAAAATAACAACAGAATTTGAATAGGAAATGTAATGATTTTACACGTAAACAGCTTATTGTCAAATTACAAAGGAAAAATAAAAAGACTTAATTTTTTATAATAATATCATCAACCTATTTTATACTATAATTTTCAAGAAAACAGTTATATTTTGAGAGCGCGTGAAAATTTTCGTCTATTATTATATAGTATTTGACAATAAACTCTCTTTCCCATTCGAACTTCCTGGACATGGAGGAAAAACAAAGTTTTACTTACCGATAACATATATTTGCCTATATTTCCCACAAACACTACAAAATGGTTCACACAAAACATATCAAAATAATCAGTAGTAGGGTGAAAATTATTCACAATTTTGCCACTTGTGAATTGTCAGCTCCATAAAAGAGTTACTCATATCGTGGAGTGTATTTTGTGCTGAAAAATAGGTAATAAGTACTCTATTATTCAGCCCTTGTGGTTTATAAAAGGTAACACATACCCTGATAATCAGTCATTATTCAGCTCTTGGGGCGACTGTTACCTTTAATAATGCTCAAATAACGCTGATATAGTGCAACCAGCTCCATTATTCAGCTAACAGCTGATTAATTTGTGCCCAAATCAGAGTTATATCAGCTGAGTAGGCGCCTCTAACGCTCTTATTCAGCAGGTTTATTCAGCTGAAGATTCCATTGTGAACAGTGATTCAGCTACTATTCAGCGCTTCTGTGCTACTTGGGATGTGACCCTGTATACTATTAGAGCTAAAGTGACTGGGCTATCATAATTATCATTGTAAGTACCTATATTTGTCGTAATTCTGATTTCAGGTGCCTCGCTTATGTATGTGAGCTATTTGAAATTTGGCAAAGGAAAAGTCCAATTGCTGGTGTAATTATTGAACCCATTCAGTCGGAAGGAGGAGACAATCAAGCTTCGCCGGAATTTTTCCAAGAATTGCAAAAAATTTGCGCCTGTGTAAGTTATTCGGATGACTCGCTGTTTATTTAAATAATACAACATACAAGCCATGTGCACAGTAATAATTAAGCGATAGACATAGCATGCAAAAACAATCAATTAGGTACTTAAGTCAAAGAAAAAAAAACAGAAATAATTCTCAAAATGTTGTCACATGTTTTTTTGTAAGTGTACAGGATGTACCCGTGAGACGATATCCGACATCCACGCGGGCGAAGCCGCGGGCAAAAGTTAGTCCTAACTAATCCATACTAATATTATAAATTCGAAAATCTGTATGTTACCTTTTCACGCCTAAACCGCTGAACGGATTTCGATAAAATTTGGCAAGGTGATAGATCATCATCCCGGGGATCCCGGGGAAAGACAGTCTATTTTTTATCGACAGACCACGTGGGCGAAGCCACTGGCGGAAGCTAGTATTATAAAAGCTGACGTGAGTTTGTTTGTTACGCTTTCACGCTAAAACGGCTGAACTGATTTGGTTTAAATTTGGCACATGGATAGACCATGACCTGGGTTAGGACATAGGATACTTTTTATCCAGATATTCCAACGGGATCGAATCATGCGGGTGAAACCGCGGGGCGCAGCTAGTCTAGAAATAATAATTAGTAACATAGTAATAACTTAATTGATTGGGAGGTTTTGTGGCCAAGTTATAATGGCTGCTCGGGTCGATCTATCAGGTTAAGCTACGCTTGCCGGGGTTGGTCCGTGGATGGGTGACCATCTTAACATAGGTACCGAGACGCCTCCTCCTGCCGTTCCGGCTGCGTCGATCTTTGACAGTCGTAACGGGTCGTCAGAACCCCGAAAGTATGACAACCAAACACAATAATTACTGATGCGGCTAGAAATGTTTGTGTGCGGCAGAAGCGATCGTGCGCGGCAGTCGTCCAAACAAAGCGCGGCATGCCGCGCACTATTTCCGCTCAATATTTGGACACCTTTAGTAACCATAGCAGTGGTGGCCCAGTGGTAACGGCTGCGACTTACAAGTTGTAGGTCGTAGGTTCGAACCCTGACAGGCGCTTAACTTTGTGTAAATAATTTCATCACCACTGCTCTCAAAACGGTGAAGGAAACCATCGTGAGGAAACCGCCATGTTTTAGAACCGAAAATTCGAAGACATGTGACATCTACCAACCCGCACTGGGCCCGCGTGGTGGATTACGGCCCACTCCCTCTCATAGAGAGGAGGCCTGTTTCCCAGCAGTGGGAACATTATAGGCTGATTATGTATGTATGTGTATGTAGTAACCCTTGGAGTAACCCTGGTTACTCCAGTCCCAGAGCGAATGCAAAGTAAATGGCTCGCGTGTTCAATACAGCATTGGCAGTGTATTGAACATCGAGCCGTTTATTTTGCATTGTGCAGCAAAATACACGAATATCAAAACCGTATCGATTACCGTATAGATTCGAATGAGGCGAATCATGCGCGCGATGGTACGCCCACGCGCGGTTTGCGCCACGCGAGTTAAATAATAATTTTATTTCGATAGTATGAAGCAGCTTTGATTATCGACGAAGTGCAGACTGGATGTGGACCCACTGGTAAAATGTGGTGTTATGAACATTTCAACTTACCAGTCCCACCTGATATGGTTACATTTAGTAAGAAGATGTTGACGGGTGGATTTTACTGCAAACCCTTATTTAAGTAAGTTTTTGTTTTAGCCAAGAATCACCATTGTATCGACCTATAGGTACTTAATACTTAGCTATTATAATTCGTAGATTCCGTTTTTCAAGCAATTAACTTCCTGGTTTTCGAACCACTTTCGCACACTGATTATCGACAAAAAGGAATACAAACCTTCTCACTTTATCATCTATGTCACACAGTTACGAGTACGTAAACTTACCTACCCCTCAGCTCTGAGTGCTCTCATATACAAAAAAAAACTAATTTCCATTTGAATCCAAACTGAAACTAGGGTACCTACTTACCACGTGTTCTTTGCATGAATATAGCAATAAATATAATATAATATTTTCTCAATTTCTTTCTCATTTCAGGCCTCCACAACCCTACAGAATATTCAACACATGGATGGGAGACCCATCGAAGTTAATCTTGTTAGATCGCGTATTACAGGTCATAAAAACTAAAAAACTTCTGGAATTGGTGCAAGAGTCAGGTCGTGTTCTGAAAAATGGGCTTCACACCCTGGAGTTTGAGTTTCCGAATATGATAAATAGCGTGCGTGGTCGAGGCACGTTTTTGGCATTCAACGCCGGCACAGCGGCATTGAGGGAAAAAATTATAGTCACTTTGAAGAAAAATGGTAAGCAAATTCCTACATATTTTCTTGTTTCATAGATTTTTATGGTTAATTATCTATAGGTATGTATAAAGAGACTTCAGTGGTGTAACTACTAAGGTACAAAGTGACGTGTGGCACCAGGACCTTCAATATTTATTTGGGGGCCCACTCATTTTATTACCGCACATGTTCCCGGGCCCGGAGGACTGTCTAGGAGCGCTGACGATGACGGTACCAGGATAAACAAAACACTTATTTGTGATATAACTCGAATAAACTAGAAACTTTTAATTTTTCTACATTATTATATTTTTAGGGTTCCGTACCCAACAAACATTTTTGTCATATAATCAAACTTTTATATGACCTTAAGTCTTTTTAAAGTTATTTTATAGTCATTATTTTAACTCTTCGTCATGTACTGGTGTATTATATGTCCGAATAGTCATAAACATTTTTTGTCGTATAATAATGTCATATGACGTTATTTCGACATTTATAAAACTTACTTATACAACTTTTCGTCCTCTAAACGTTTTCGTAGTATAAACGTCATAAAACTGTAGATTTTGTCATATAATTACCTTTTAAACATCTGCTAAACGGATAATAATTGTATACACGTAGTATTTGTTACCATTATATATAAGTCGAATAAGTATTACGAGTGCGACCTGTATACATCCTAAAGTCTCACAAACATGATAATACGACCGCTACTTAATTAATACTCATATTAAAGGTTTATAATTACCTTGTATACAATTTTCGCGTACTTTAATACAAAGTAATAGAGCTCAAGCTGAGAGTGAGCAAAATAAGAAAGGTTCCGTATCACATTTAAATGCAAATTTAACTAATCAATTTAACCAAAATACTACAAGTGTGCCCCGCAGTTCGTTTTCCAAAGTTCAGGACTCTTGTTGATTTTTCGAAGTTGAAGTCATCCGAAAATGAAGATAATGTTGATAAAGAAGACACTTCAACCAACAATGATGACTTCAGAGACGATTAAAAAAGTGGGCTATTGATTTTAATATTCCACAAGTTGCATTAAAGCCAAATAAATCTATATGAAGGAGGTAATAAAAAAAGGCGGTCAAGTCAGGTCAAGTCAGGTCAAGTCAGGTCAAGTCAGGTCAAGTCAGGTCAAGTCAGGTCAAGTCAGGTCAAGTCAGGTCAAGTCAGGTCAAGTCAGGTCAAGTCAGGTCAAGTCAGGTCAAGTCAGGTCAAGTCAGGTCAAGTCAGGTCAAGTCAGGTCAAGTCAGGTCAAGTCAGGTCAAGTCAGGTCAAGTCAGGTCAAGTCAGGTCAAGTCAGGTCAAGTCAGGTCAAGTCAGGTCAAGTCAGGTCAAGTCAGGTCAAGTCAAGGCATTTTAAACGGTTTTTATCCATTTGTATTAACCAGTCAGGTCAAGTCAGGTCTGTCAGTGATTAATGATAACATTACCACAGATATTATAATACTACACAGATAACATTACTATGTAGTTGAAAGAAAAAATTGTTTCATCTTTTTAATTATCCCAGGAACGTAATTAACATTTCAAGTTTTCCATTTCAAATGTGCGCATATCATTTCAATGAGGTCCATCTTTGATAAAAACTTATCAACATCCGCATAATTAGAGATCACTGTGGGGTTTACCTAAAACAAAAATATTATTTAGACTTAACCGCTTGAGTCCTAATGATGCACGCGATGCATCAATCGGAAATATCCTTCAAGCCCCACTGATGAATAAAATGCATCAGTCGATGCCACGCAACTTAGGTCTCTATTTCTACTGAAATACGGGTTAATAGTGTCTATGGGCAGTTACACTCTAGAGTTGGATGATATTCACGTCAAATTAATCTACTAAATGCTTAATCTGTGCATGGAACGTTTGACAGTGTCATCTGTCAGAGCGCCTGCGCGGGTGTGCGCGGACGGTCTCCGTGCATATTTTAATAATTATTTCGTGTTTTACTGCCGTAATCGTCGTGAAGTGATATTAAATCAAATTAATAATAGTTTATACATCGTGTGTGATAATAATATTACCAAAATACATAAGTTGAGTGTGCAACATTAGCGTATCAAAAAAAAGGCCGTGAAAGTACTGAGTGTGGTGGTGATTATGTGAATAGTGTTTGTTTTATGATGTTTACAGCGTGGGAAGCTACTATAAAATATTAATTAGTGTAATTGAATCAATTTGTAAGTGATTTTCACTACTATAACGTCATAATAACAACATTTTGTCGTCAAAACACGGTCCTTGAAATCAAGGTCAAGATGACCTCTAGTTACGTAATAATTTTGTTTTTTATTTTCTGTTATTATCTCAAACTGTTATTTTTTTTAGATTCGTTATCTATTCATAATACTGCCTGTAAAATTTTATAACAATAGAAACAGTATTTTTAACAGAAATCGTCAAAACATAAGAACAAATAAACTACCACGCACTTTACGATAATATTGTAAATCCTATTGTATTCATCCGTTCACCGTATATAGATAAGTATGTGGTCTGTTTATTCAAGAATCCAAATTACTTTACGTTATCGAGCTACGATAAGTATAACTCAAGATATTGAGGTTTTACCCGGAGCCGCTGACACGCGGCGGGCCTCCGGGGCGCGATGTCGGGCGAGCAGCGGGCCCTAAAAGAATTACGCGTTCCAGCAAGGAACCTGAGTTAACTAAGTTATAAGTCACGCAAACAAATATTCTATTTTTTTAATATAAATTCTTTGAACTAAGTTAGCTAAGCGTTTTTAATTTTATCACTGATCCCTAAATCAACTGTAATGGCGTAAACATTTACAATGAACACGCAGTTTATAGGTCGGGAAGTTATGTAGTTGTCATATAACGCAGTCACTTAATAAAATTATTAATAAAATATGTGAAAACGTTAGAGTTTTAAAAGCGCATAAAAAAATTGTTCCAAACCTACCTCACATTAATCAGTAAACTTGATTGCACAATGGTTTACGACTGATGAAATGGTTTTATCACCTCAAATAACAAAGAAAAAATGCAATATTAACTCAGCTGTCAAAAACACCGCCATATTAAATTAACGTGATATAATCTGTTACAATATAATTTCGTTCAATATGAGCATCATCTTTAAATGACAATAACACAACGATTACATTATATAAAAGTCGTATTGTGTACCATAAGTCGACCCGAAGTCGAATACACGCCGCGACAGCTATCATTGCATGATATTTAGTCAAATCGCCGACGTGTATATGACTACTATGCGACTAAGTAGGTATTTATATGACTGTTACACGAAACTCTTAGCAACTTAAGTTGAATAAAATGGGCCCTAATGCCGTAGAGTAAACGTCCTTATGACATTTATACGATTATACTGAATAACATTAAGTTGCCACCAAAACGTCTACTCAACGTCGTAAATGTTTGTTGGGTAGTCAACAAAGAACCCTTAGTTATAGTTTCGCCATGTCCGTCTGTCTGTCCGCGGCATAGCTCAGACTCTTACTACTGAAAGCTGTAACTTGGCATGAGTACAAATATTAATCACGCCGACAAAGGGGTAAAATAAAACCACGAAAAAACATTTTTTTTTCTCGACTATCCAATTGTGTGGGGTGTCGTTGGAAAGGTAATTCACCACGTTTTCAAAATGAATACTAATATAATATATATATTTTCTCTCACAATGGCTTTGCACAAACAGTTACTCAACTAATCTAGCTGCGAGTGCTTTTTGAGAACTGTTTGCATAACAAAAGTTTGTCATTATATCCCACTTTTTGATCAACTGTAGGAAAGCGGAAGGGAAGACCCGCTGCAATTTTAAGTACCTATGTCACGTTGAGCTCTTTTCGCCTCTATCAAGCGCGTTTTAGCAGCGCCTCCCCAGGAGATGATGCAGTAGTCAATAAGTGACAAACACAAGGCATGATAGACCATTTTGATGGTTCGAAGGTCGGCTACGTGTTTTAAACTCTTCAATATGTAAATGAGTTTGCACAATCTCGTAACCAGGACGTCTGTATGTGGCTTGAAGCTGAGGAATTAGTCTATTGTAACTCCAAGGTATTTAATGTTATCTGTCCTTTCAAGAGAAGGACATACGCATGGCTGGTAGGTTGACCAACACGTGTGGGCCGTTAAAACTTTAAAAGTGAATGAGGAGTTGTTATCGTAAAAATCTGGGTTGCCGTATGTCACATTCTGATTTGCCGTATTTTAAGAAATAAAATACGAAAATGCCGTATAAAATTTAAAAATATTTATTCCTCATTTGTTTCAAAAGGTTTCTTATCGTTTCTATCACTTCAGATTCATGTTTATCTATTGTGTAGGTATATATGGCTATTCGTAATTCGACTCATAGAGTCTGGCCAACGAAAGTTGATCCTGAAAACACGCGCGAAATTAGTTGAAATTTTATTTTAAGTAAATTAAATTAAACTTCATTAAATCAACACGTGTTATCGCACTATGTTTAGGGACAAACAGTCTTGATTTTTCAAATTTCGAGTGCAAATGTCACGTATTTAGTTTCGGTGACGTTGACAGTAAGCACATTATTACGTAACCAAACGACAAGGGGTTGTCGTTAAGTCCCTTAACGGGGGTTAAGGGATTTAACGGTGTTGTCTCTTGGTTACGTACGTCTTGAGCCACATCAAAGACCTCATCCCAGTCATCACGCTAAAGAAGAGGACAGTGTTATCGGCGAATGTAAAAATTTGGCCATTGCTAAGGGGGGGCTGACATAAGGTTGTTGATGTAGGTCAAGAAGAGGGTCGATCCGAGTATCCTGTCGGAGTCCTGAGAGTCCGTCCCTGAGGCACTCCAAAGGTAACTGGCTCTTCGTTACTCCTGAAACAATTTCAGGGGAAGACGGAAGACCTGGTACTCCCAAATTTTCCATTTTGTGCAATAACTGTGGGACAGAAACTGTCGAAGGCTTTAGCTAAGGCCAGAAACACCGTCAGGCACTTTCTCTTCTTATCTAAGATCGTTATGACCGAGCTAACCAATTCATGAACCGAGTCATTGGTAGATCTACCTTGCTGGAACCCAAACTGATGGGAAGATGAAAGAAGGTTGTTTACCTCGAGAAACTCAATCAGCCGGTCATTCATTAGGCGCTTCTGAACTTTTAAGAGTATTGGATCAATAGAGATTAGAGATGGGCCTATAGTTGTTGACACAGTCCCTGTCACCACTTTTATGTATAGGTTTTATAATGGCGGATTTAAATGCCGGCAAAAATGTCCCTGTAGATATGGCGAGGTTGCAATTGTGAGTAATAGTGGGGGTCAGAATGTGAGAATATCTTTTCAGTAACCGGCCCGGGATCTGGTCAAATCCGACAGCACAATTATCCCTTAATCCTTGAACGAGTTGCGTGATCTCAGAGTCGTCAGTAGGGAGCATGACCAAGGAACGACCAGGAACGGTTCACGTGAGATTATCAGCCTTGTTACTGAGAGGGCATAGATGTGAAGTGATTTGCTCGGCTAGGTTGCGTTCAATGTTTGCAAAGAAACTATTATTGACGTCGTTGATACTCTTGTCAGGGTTCACGCTTGAGATGAGACAGGAGGGGTGATCTGTGGCCCTGTTAGAGCCGCTAATCTATTTTATTACATCCCATGCTTTTTGTTGCCACTTGTGTTCTCAATCTCTTGTTTTTCATAATTTATTTTAGCTTAGGTACTTCGAAGTGCAGAAGTTTCTATAGCGCTTATAAAATATCTTGTCTGAAGTATTTCGTTATTTGGAACATTGCTAGTTTGTAATAGTACATTGTGATACGAGTGTGCTCTTTTGGATATTACAGTCGAGGCGGTTAGCCGAGAGTGTAATAATCAATGCACACGCGTTTCATACGACGTTTTTCAACACACTTGCGAGGAAAAAAACGGACTTGTTGTTAGAACTTATGCTTCAATAACGTACCTAACTATAGAGATGATAGATTTATAAATTTTAACTGACCTTTGTTGCCAGGTACTGAGTATCCGGAGTTTCTTTTAAAAACTTCTATGTCGGTTGGTGGCAATACTTTAGATTTTGTATTTTTGATAGGTAAAATAAACCACACAACGAAAACGATAGTCAATCTAAATATTTATGGAAAATGGCGCGCTGGCTGCTGGCTGGTTTTGTTTTTCCATAGGTGTAAATAAAGGCACTGGCAAAACCGTTAGACAGCCTATACGATTTTTTTTTTTATTATCTCTAAACATACCATGGCGGAGTCAAATCTATTTATTATTATTTACGCTCTTCTCTCGCCCGCCCTTCCCTACGTGAAATCGACATTTTTAATAATGATTACAAAAATGTTAACAAATATTTATTATAATTTGATGTTTTGTTTTTTCCGCTAGCGATGCGCGCGCGGGTGTAAATAAAGGCACTGGTAATACCGCTGAACAGCCTATATTAAAATATAATAATGTTACTAATACATAATACGCAAATGGGGTTAGGGTAGTGAACAATATAGACCGAAATTGCCACTGACGATATATAAACCCTTATTTAATAGTACAGATAGTGTTTTATTCCGCGCGAACGCGGTGGCACACGGGCAGGCCAGCGCGATTCGTCTAGGCGAATCGCTTAGTTATGGTAAAAAAAATCCCATGGGTATGCATGAGATTTTTTTTTACCTTATCTAAACGCCACTGGTTTGCTTATGGTTCTTTTTTTTTTAAATAAAAACTTGCTTTTGAGCGCTTGTCTTTGGTAAAAAGCTTCACCAAAACCAATTTCTATTGGATACAAATTCCATGCTGCCTTGATTGATAGTACTTACTAATTCCATACTGCCATGTCATTACTCCGACTAGTAAATTATAGTTATCTGTGGCGCACATTACCGCACTAGTGCGGTAATGTAAAGTAAAAAGCACGCTTCCATAATACACTGCATTATAAACCTAAAAGCGGCTCAATAAGAGCCACTTTACGAGCAAGTGTGTTGAAAAAGCTATTTTTGAATTCAGGGATCCGTTTGCGAAATATATTAAGCTTTAAGGTGCAAATTTTTGTTAGAGTCAATGTGTCGCCCCCTCCTCTACCAACTAAATCGGTAGTTTTGGATATGTGAAAAAATTCACAGCAGTAATAAGTATATATAACGAAATTAAAAGGAAAATTATCACAGCTGAGTAGGCTTTACAAGTTATCTAAGAGAGTGTATAGAAATACGTGGTGGCATGGCACGACGATAATATCGCCGCGATTCTCTCGCTCATGGAGGCGGCCCCTTACGATGACATGCCCTTGTCCGCTCGGCGGGACCGAGCACAGAGTACCTACATTTTTATAAAGGGTAGTCTAAAGTCTAAACCTTTTTTCTATTCTTTATTTATAAGTATAAACGTTTATGATAATTATTTTATGCCATATTTTATGCCATTTCTTAAATTTATTAAGATTCCACATGGCTTGTTGTTCGAATGAAAGTAAAATGGGTACAATAATTAGATTTCAATATAGGATGTATTTTTTTATTTACAGGTGTGCTAGCAGGAACTTGCGGAGACACCGCCATTCGTCTTCGACCTGCTTTAATTTTCGAACCAAAGCATGCCAATATCTATTTGGATATACTCAGGAAAACATTACTTGAATTAAAGAAAGACCGTGTCTGCTGTTAGGATGAAGAAGGAACTTTTTGAATGCTTCCAGTAATTTATCAATTGTTCAATTTATGCATTTGTATTTTATGAGTATTTTTGCACTAAGCGTATGTCCAGCATAATATAAGCGTTGACGTCGTGATGACGCAGTGTCACGTCGCGTCGCGTAGCGTACACGCTGCGCTAGCGCAACGTAGACATCGCGAGGACCGAAGACGCTACGTCGCTCGTCGACGGTCTGCGTCTAGTTTCGATACAATGATGTTCAGAAAATGTAGAATTCCATCGAGGAAACATTACGGTTGGCTTGTTGTTTAAAATTATTACGAAAACAATAGAAGATAAATGAAAAGTCTATGAACTCAACTCTTCTATTTCGTAAACGTGTAAAAATAATATGCTTTTGTCGGTAAATGGTGGTACATACCTGAGAAAACATGGCGTTCTCGTCACGTTAGCGCGTCATATTTATAATAGGTAATACAATCGACCCGCTGTCTAATTGCGTAACTTTTTTTCGTAACCAATTAAGACTTATCTTCATTGCGTTATTTCTGTTGGTGAGCTGATTTTTTTTTCGAACTTATGAAGCAATGGATTAGCAATTTGTTTTAAACCAATCCAGATTCTGATTGATCGTGTATTACGCAATTAGGTTGCTGATCGTGATCCGCACGGGTGCAATGGCAACATTTCAAAATATGGAGATTTCTGTGCTATAACTTATCTAAGTTATATTAATTATGTACGCATAAACTTCACCGCATCAAAAGTCTATTGTGTAGTTAAGAACTAAGCGGTCTCACACGCACGGACATAAAATGCGACTTTGTTTAAACTATTTTTAGGTACCTACGCTGCGCCTAAGTTGGACTAACGCAAGGTGCCATACCTAGATAAGAATTTAGATTTTTTTGATGTGCCATATTATTTTATGCCTATTTTATTTTTTCTATGTGTACCTATATTTTTATAGCAATATAACCTTATAATAGGTAAAGACAGATCCGTTGAGCTTGAGATGGGTCAGTTTGGACAAGTTTGAAACTTCATAGATTCAGACATTGAGAAATTTGATCTACGGAATGGTTCCGTCGATTGTGGAGTTATGGAAAACTGCATTCAAGGATTCTCAGACCCAAAAACTCATGCACAACTCGGTAATCGAAGCTATTGTTATTTTCCTTAAAAAATCGAATGGTGTTTTATTGGGTAAGGTCACGGAATAGATAAGATTTCATTATTTATTTATTATCTGACAGTTCCGCAACTTTTGTAGTTCAATCTATTCACTATCCCCCTACAAAAACTTCTACTCAGACGTAGATATGTAGTCAGAAGGTGATTTTTAATAGGTATCTAGATCTACAGGGGTAGAAATGGTAGAATAGGATTTGAATCTAAAAGACACACATTTGTATTTATATGATTGCGTCGAGCGTTTTTTTGTCATTTTTGGCGGAAAAAAATCATGAATGAGAATTAGTATTCACATAGATTTTTTATTTTATTAAACGTTTAATTTAATCCATATAATCTTTCTATCTCGTCTACATCTAACCTAAACTAATATTTTTAAAACGTACCTACGTACATATAATTGTTTGTTTGTAAAAGGTAACTAGAAGTTATGATCTGGCGGCGAGCGAGAATAGACCAATGTATTGCAAACATATTGGTATATTCTATTGGAATTAACCTTCTGGGTATATTAAATGAACTAATGTTTATTATAGTAAGGAATAGATACTAGTACGACTGATTGATGTCTTCCAAAATTATACCAGGTCGATTCTGAAAATTGTTTCTTTTTAAAACCCTCTATACTTAACTGCCTACTATTGTATTTGCAACACCAGCTTTACCACCGCTTTGGAACGCCCGAACCTTTTAGCGAGCAACACTAGCGTGCGTGTGAGTGACGATAGACGCATGCAGGTGCGGCCCCAGCACAAAACGTTGGTAGCTACATAATTATTTCCAATATCCTCTTATCTCAGATCGTAATGCTCTTGTACTTATATCTACAACTCTACAATGTAGATATTTATTTTAATAAGGCACACGCACGACTAGGAAGCAGTGGGCGCGGCCCATTGTCGGCAAAACACTCAATTTGCAAACTTACACGATCACTCACTATGCAGTCTTGGCTAATGTGCAAGATCACAAATATAATTGAATGTGTAGGTCGTTCCGTACAATATTTTTATGGGTGTAGTGCACAGGTTAACAGAAGCTTCGAAATAAAAAAAAATGATTATTAGGTTTTGTTGTGTGATACTCCCTGGCCGCGCCACAGTGGAAAATTAAAAAGACATGTTTCTAGATAATTTGTACGCTAAATGTACTATACGGCACGTGTAATGAAAATAATTGTACCTCAACGAATAATGAAATATAATGAAGTTTATGTGGCGCGGCTGGGGAGTATACTCCCTGGCCGCGCCACCATGGTTCTCGTAAACTACTAGGCGCACCCGAATATAGTAAACGCTAAATAAATGTACGCAATACGTACTCCTCCGTACGCTATAGAGAGATTCGGAAATTTAATTACATTAGAAATGATAGCCTTGTGTATGTGGCGCGGCCAGGGAGTATGCTCCCTGGCCGCGCCACAAAGAGTTATAAGGCGTACCTAGGCATGGTATGCACTAAATAAATGTACGCAATACGTACTCCTCCGTACGCTATAGAGAGATTCGAAAATTTAATTACTTTAGAAATGATAGCCTTGCGTATGTGGCGCGGCTGGGGAGTATACTCCCTGGCCGCGCCACAAAGAATTATTAGGCGTATCTGGGCATGTTATGCACTAAATAAATGTACGCAATATGTACTACCCAAAAGTGTAACAATATTACGGAAAAACGTAATATCTTAAGAGAAAACAGACAGCAAACTCAGCAGACTTGCTGATCTTTGTACTTACTAGATGTGGCCTACAAATTTAGAAGTACAGGGTATTATCTCAGTGAGATGGTTGCATAGAAGTGCTAGAAATATGCAACACAATACGAATGTAAATGCTTTACAAGAATAATTGACATTCAAGAAGAAGATAAGAAGTTGGTAGGTACTTTTTATTAGGTACAGTCAGCAACGAAAGTCGTTATCACTGCTACTTTTACATGACATCTAAAATTACACAAAAGAAAGTGTTCCAAGGTGGTCGCAGTTGCTTGTTTTAATAATTTTTGGACAGAATTTCATAAAACTCTATACGATAGCTTTATGTTAAAAAATATTTCTGTTTCGCACGCCATTACTGTTATTATGTATGACACAGAGCCACAAGCGACAAAATTTAGAACTAAACATCTACAATCTGACGTGAAACGTCAGACTGTAGATTTTATTTCGCAGAAATGTTTCGCAGAAAATGTTTCCCGTAACATTTGGTCCTTGTATTTTTGTTTTGAATATTATTGTTTTAACGACACACACAAATGAAACACAATTTAATGAATTTTATAATCACATTTTTTTATTTAACAAATTTTTCAAACAGTAGAATTATTTTTTAACGAATATTGTTGGTCCGAAAATCATTATCCATAACACGTTTGGTATAAACCTCAGTAAACATAATGTTCAAAAATTCGGAATTTAGTTTTACATAATTATCTTTACTTCTAAAACTATTATGTCATAATATCGAGTAATAAAATAATTTAATCTCCTGAATTTGCATGAACTAAAGTCATATGTCCTAAGTATTTTATTATATAAGGTGTATTATTCCGAATGTTCATTTATAATAAAATTGTTAGTCTTAGAACATTTGCTAAAATTAGGTTTTAGTGACACAAACGAATCGCTGTAAATCCGACTCCACACTCACCAACTGTCTTTAATTTAATAATTATATTTCATAATTTTATAATAATCTAGTAATATAACTATTAGGGCACTTCGACCAATTAGGTTAGGTTAGGTTTGAACTGTGACCAACTACGCGCGAGCCGAGCGAGCGAAGAGAGCGGTGCCGCGGCAGCAGCCGGCGAGCGTTACTTCGAAATTGATCGCAGTAACAAAATTAGGGCACTCCAACAGTTACGAACCGCAACAGTTAAAACTATACTACGGTATATAGTGTTACCAACTATAAAATAGAAAGTGACACTCGATGTCATGTTTTTCTAGGTAATATGTTTTATATAAACTAAACAATATGAGGATAAAGAATATTTGATTTGTCATTCTATGAAATGAATAAATAAACATTAAATTTTCTTTGTAACAAAAAACATTGATTTTTTATTCAAAGTAAATATTCTGCGTATTTATTATTATATGAAATGAAAATATAAGAAACATTTTATGTGAAACGAAATTCTATGAAAGTGTATATAAAACAACGTACAACCATGTAAAATAGGAGCGGATTTGAAAATCCATCTGCGACATATTACTTATACATATACCGCCTTACTAATAAACGTTGTATAGCTCCTGTATAGTTACACAATGCTTTGTCTTCTTCTTTCAAAAGTCAAATTACTTTTGAAAGAAGAAAACAAAGCGTTGTGTAACTATACAGGCGCTATACAACGTTTATTAGTAAGGCGGATAGTAAATAAACTAGACCTATTGACAGTTAATCAATCGGATTACTAATAGAAACAAGAAGCTATTTTTAAACATGTTGAAGTCTACAGAAATATTTCCATTTTTCAACATTCTACTGCGTTAAAAATAGTGGTTATATTAGGTACTTACTTTAACGTTTTAACTTTCAAAAAATAGTGGGTAGGTTAAACATCAGATTGTAGATTTTAGTTCTAAATTTTGTCGCTTGTGGCTCTGTGTCATACATAATAACAGTAATGGCGTGCGAAACAGAAATATTTTTTAACATAAAGCTATCGTATAGAGTTTTATGAAATTCTGTCCAAAAATTATTAAAACAAGCAACTGCGACCACCTTGGAACACTTTCTTTTGTGTAATTTTAGATGTCATGTAAAAGTAGCAGTGATAACGACTTTCGTTGCTGACTGTACCTAATAAAAAGTACCTACCAACTTCTTATCTTCTTCTTGAATGTCAATTATTCTTGTAAAGCATTTACATTCGTATTGTGTTGCATATTTCTAGCACTTCTATGCAACCATCTCACTGAGATAATACCCTGTACTTCTAAATTTGTAGGCCACATCTAGTAAGTACAAAGATCAGCAAGTCTGCTGAGTTTGCTGTCTGTTTTCTCTTAAGATATTACGTTTTTCCGTAATATTGTTACACTTTTGGGTAGTACATATTGCGTACATTTATTTAGTGCATAACATGCCCAGATACGCCTAATAATTCTTTGTGGCGCGGCCAGGGAGTATACTCCCCAGCCGCGCCACATACGCAAGGCTATCATTTCTAAAGTAATTAAATTTTCGAATCTCTCTATAGCGTACGGAGGAGTACGTATTGCGTACATTTATTTAGTGCATACCATGCCTAGGTACGCCTTATAACTCTTTGTGGCGCGGCCAGGGAGCATACTCCCTGGCCGCGCCACATACACAAGGCTATCATTTCTAATGTAATTAAATTTCCGAATCTCTCTATAGCGTACGGAGGAGTACGTATTGCGTACATTTATTTAGCGTTTACTATATTCGGGTGCGCCTAGTAGTTTACGAGAACCATGGTGGCGCGGCCAGGGAGTATACTCCCCAGCCGCGCCACATAAACTTCATTATATTTCATTATTCGTTGAGGTACAATTATTTTCATTACACGTACCGTATAGTACATTTAGCGTACAAATTATCTAGAAACATGTCTTTTTAATTTTCCACTGTGGCGCGGCCAGGGAGTATCACACGGTTTTGTTCGGTTCTTTTTATGCCAATTATCAAATTAAAGTAGTGATGGCCTATTTGCCTTCATCCTTGTGAGAACCTATGGTAAGTACCGGTGTTCTGGCTCCTCTCGCTTCCGGTCTTAGTAATAAAACATGGTCAATACATGGTCGGGAGCGAAAGCGCGGGTGACTCCGCCGTCGCTTCCTTTTGAGAGGAAGTGATATTCACTTAGAAACGGCGGAAAAAGAGCGGGGGATACAACCTCCCGCCCGAAGTCCTGCCACACAGCGGGTGCACAATGATCTCCGGCCGCTTTAAGGTGGGGCCCACACGGATGACTCGATATTCACCGAAAATTTTGACCCGAGTTTACCTCAAATATTACTTACTAATTCCATAGTTTACTTCTGTGACGTTTTCTAAATAACTGTGCTGGCCGGGGGAGCGTGACGAACAGCGTAAGTCCAGCCCTCGGTCAAATGCAGTTGAAGAACACCGATTGGTTTTAGCCAGTAAGAATCTGTCAGACCCCTGCGCCCGCTCCAGGGCGGAGGACAGCAATGAGGATTTCCACACGCAAAAAATAGGACGTGTTGTTTTTTGAATACATTTAAAGCATGGGATTAGTAGTTAAGGAAGTACTCGTATGATTTCATGTGATAGTTCACAAAACAATAAATTGCACAAAATGGTACTTTATAGTAGGTACTTATTAAATAGGTACATGCACAACTGTTTACCAACAGCGCCCCGCTATCAACGTCATTCCATTCCAGCGCCAATATCCATAGAGTGCGTTTCATATGCCGTAATGTTGGACCTCTGTTGTAGGACCAATACGAATCCGCTAGGTACGCCCCGTTGGAACGCCGCTCTAGGGCCTAGAGCGGTAGGTAGCGCCTAGACTCTAGGTCTATAGGGGCCCTATAGACCTAGAGTCTAGGCGCTACCTATTATGTCCGTTTTTAGGGTTCCGTAGTCAAAAAGGAACCCTTATTGAAAATTGAAAAAAATTGAAAATTGTTTATTATTCTAGCAAGTAAACCTTAACAACTAGTGATTGGAGCCTCCTTTTAAGCAAATATGCCTTATAGTTTCGCCATGTCCGTCTGTCTGTCCGTATGTCCGCGCTTAGCTCAGAGACCGTTGGTACCTACTAGAGAGCTGTAATTTAGTATGAGTATACATATAAATCACGCCGACAAAGTAGTAAAAAAAAAATCACGAGAAAAATATTTGTTTAGGGTCCCATCTCATGCTCTTAAAGTGGGAACATTTTTTCTTTCTCGCCTATTCGATGGCGTGGGGTGTCGTTGGAAAGGTCATTCACCGGATGCACCTTAATACCTAACAGTATTTTACATGGAGCGATTGCCTATCGGACCTCCACAACCCAGTAACTGGGTAATATGATACCCCTTGTTAAGACTGGTTGTCAGACTTTCGGGCTTCTGACGACCCGTAACGACTGTCAAAGATCCACAAATGACTGCCGGGACCAACGGCTTAACGTGCTTTCCGAGGGATGGACGAGTCTCGATATGTAAAGATGGTCACCCATACACAGACCCGGCAAGCGTAGCTTAACCTGATGGGTCGATCCGTGCGGCTGTTATTACTTAGCCACGAGCTCCTTTTTTAACCCCCGACGGAAAAAGAGGGGTGTTATAAGTTTAACGTGTGTATCTGTGTATCTGTGTGTCTGTCTGCGCCATCGTAGCTGCCAAACGGCTGAACTGATTTGGATTTTTTTGGTTTTGTTTGAAAGGTGAGTTAATCGAGAGTGTTCTTAGCTATGATTCAAGAAAATCGGTTCAGCTGTTTGAAAACTATCAGCTCTTTTCTAGTTGATGAATGGATGTGAGCATCTTCCACAGGTCTAATCGATTGGAAATTTAGAATTCTCTTATTTCAATGATATGAAAAGAATATATGTAGTAACCTTGAGCTGATGCTGCAGCATCACCTGGAATTTGCAGGATACCCAACTCCCTCACGAACTTACAGCAGAGGTATCATGTTTGGACTCTTTGGAAATGTCTAAACAAATAGGTTACAGACGACTAATGAAAATAGGAAGTTAACAGCAGCTATTCTTTCTACAACAGCATACATTCATTATGCCTAGTATGTGTTGGCGTTTGCATTAGCCGTCCCCCGACACGACGACGCTTGGATCAAAATATTACCTACAACTTTTATGATATAATTTTTTTACTTTTTAGTCGCTTTGTTTTTGTCGGGGGTTTTTAAAATTTTTAATTTAATTTCCCTACAAACCGTCAAAAATTCCATAAAACACTTCGAGGCTGCCTTACAGCGGGCGTTTGATTCAAAAAAAATCACGAGGTAGGGCAAACTAGTACCAAGTGAAGTTGCGATTGTCAAATTCGCTTTTAGTTGGGTCAAAATAAGAGATTTTTTTTTGCAGAATAGCTTTAAGATTCTCATAGCCAAAACTAAGGAATTTTAGTGATAGTTTAGTTACTTAGTTTAGTTCGGTGAACAAGAGAATCGGCACCAATATCAGAGATCATTAATCTTAGACAATATTAGACATCATTGCCAAATCAAAATAAGTTTAACATTTTTAAATGTAAGTATCAGTAAAGAAAAGTTGACATTTAAAGAAACACTTTCTCTAAATGATGGTTGGTCGTCAACTCTTCATTTGCTTGGCGTGTTAGTTAAAACTAACTGATGCCGATTCAAAAACGCCGTTATTTGCTTAATAGTACAACATATATGAAGAGTGTGATTTCATGGAATCACTCATTACATGGGTCATTTCATCATTTCATTTCATCTATGTAATGCCGTACCACTGGCCTCGATCGTGCGCCAACGGACTAAGGCGACGAAAAGTTAGAAAAGTTCAATTATCAATTTCTCTTTTATATGTGTCTGTCGGTATGTCGAATTGATTTTTGTGGTTTATTTTTCTTAATTATGTAGCATTGTAGCTCTCATCATTTTAGAGAATGCAAGTCAAGCTGTCACCTTCTTTAAACTCTAAAGAGTTGACGGAGCACTACCATTTCGCCGCGCCGCGCAGACTAACCCCATCAAGGAGCTCCTTCATCCCCTTCGACCCCGGTAGAGCTCCAAGGCTTTCGCTTACGGTAATGTGTAGCGTAGGTAAACTGGCTGTGGCGGTTTACTTATCAATATCAATACACATTACCCGCACGATCAATTAAGTCGTGTTTGTACGTCATAGTTCATACAAACGCTCTTCTCTTTTTACCCGACTGCCCCAGAAGGAGGGTAATGTTTTCGAGAGTATGTATGTATGTACGCTCTATAGCCTAAACGGCTTGATGGATTTTAACATTTGAGGTGTCGTTAGATTCGTCTTAATTGTGGGAGTGACATAGGCTATATTTACTTTATATATTTCATCTGCAAACAAAAAAAAGGGAGAGAAAGAACAAAAAACCCGCCTGCAAAAACGCATAACTTAAATAAAAGAGAAAAACAAGCATTATAATCTGTAGAAAATATTATATTCTACAGATTATAATGCTTGTTTTTCTCTTTTAAGTTTTGAATACCAGTGGTTTATAGTTCAGTAAAGGTAACTTTGGGATTTTTCTATCAAGAAAATTTTATGTAATCATGTTTTCGCAAACATACGACCTAGCATCAATCATCCTTATCCTTACTAATATTATAAATGCGAAAGTAACTCTGTCTGTCTGTCTGTCGGTCTGTCTGTCTGTCGCGCTTTCACGCCAAAACTACTGATCCGATTTAAATTAAATTTGGTACACAGATAGTCTAGAGCCTGAGAAAGGACATAGGCTACTTTTTATCGACATACCACGCGGGTGAAGCCGCGGGTGGAAGCTAGTATTTTACATTTATTTGAAAATTAATGCTGCAGTATTTTCGGAATAACGGAGGATCATGGTAAGGAATTTGAGGTAGGGTAGGGCCTTAAAGACCAAGGTATTCAAAGAGCATATACTTACCCAGGTATGAACCTACCAAGGAATATATTTCTACAAGGTATTCCAAACAGCTGCATACATAATAATAATATAACATAATACTAGACGTACACAGCTTATTAATAGAAAGTGACGTCACACACGCGATATATTTAGGAAGCAGTAGATACTTACGTAGATATATCTGTCTACTTCTATAATTATACCAACTCTTGCGACGAGCAGAAATAGCCCAAATCTCTCAACCTATCCGAGTAGCACTCTAATGATTGTCTAGGTACAAACATAATCTTAGATTTACCCAGGTAGGTAAATCAAGGACTGTACCAAACTATTACTAGGTAGGGTAGGTACCTACCTATAGTTTTTGAAATTATTAATTCCTACTAAACTAACCTACCTCATCAAATAAGCTGTGAGAAGCAGCTGAGTACTTATTGTGAATTTTGACTGAAATCAATATTGTTTATTGATTTCAGTCAAAATAGATAGACACATCTATGAATGATGTACCGTGTACCATACAGCTTACGTCTTCGGTCGTACAGTGTACCTACTAGGTACATAAGGTACACATACCAAAAAGATGGTCGGTATGCATTCGATGCATTAGGATAATTATGCCATATTTAAAATCATCATTTTTATACACTAGGTAGGTAGGTAAGTAAGTATGTATATCGTTTTTCGGAATATTCAACAATACCTATATCTATGAAACAGTAATATAATAATATATATTGATTTAGAACATTACGGGAGGTATCACCCACAAGCCCACAACGAAGAGCTATTTACGTATTGCGATGATTTAAATAGATTTCCACTAAAATATTATTTTTACGCGTAACATTGTAGCTCTAGTGCTGTGTTTACTCGCGGTATTAGGGATTTAGAATAATTTCACTGGGTACCTAAGTATTTTTGTTAAGATTGCATCGAAATTCCTAAATCCTTACTAATATTATAAATGCGAAAGTAACTGTCTGTCTGTCGCGCTTTCACGCCTAAACTACTGAACCGATTTAAATGAAATTTGGTACACAGATAGTCTAGAGCCTGAGAAAGGACATAGGCTACTTTTTATCGACATACCACGCGAAGCTGCGGGCGGAAGCTAGTTCATAATAATATAATAAGCTCATGAATTTGCTAGGTACCTACTTTTTTTCTCTTCCTCCTTTTTTTATTGTTTCGATGTCGGTATTATTTCAAGTGTATCGAATTTAGGAACGACAACAAGGTCCGTACTTTTGCGTGACCGGACAAAAGGAAAAGTATTAGTAAGTAGACAATGTAGAAAAGAGAATAGGTATTATTATTATTTCGACTTTTAATATTTTATTTTTTGGATCGTGTAATGAACATGCTGCTTGAAAATAATAAAATACAATAGGTACCTACGGAGTTTTACTACTAGGTATTGCGAAAAACAAGCAGTACCTAGGTATTATTTTTCAGGGAAGTTTGAGAATTCAGAGAACGTAGGATGCAACTGATGCAAGAGCAAGCCAACCGAGCTTAAATTTGTTTTGCACTCATTCTTGACTTGTACAGGATTGCTTTTACCCTTTCATATTGAATTGTCGACTTGTGCAGAGTAGATAGAGAAACAAGAGAATTTTGAATGCGAGAGCGAGCAAAGCGAGCTCGAAAATTTTAGCTTCCTACAGACTTCTATTTAAAATTCGCCATTTTTATGTTTTTAAAATAAAACCTAGCTTACACCCATCACGCGTTGATAGACATCATTCTCATTGTTAAAATCCATCCAGCGGCAGTGTGCATCGAGGGTATAAAGAATCCCACACACAAAGATACATAGACACGCATGAAAAACATAACCCTGTCTTTGCTGTCGCGCAGTCGGGTAACAAAGACTTCTTTAGATTTGTCCCCCCAGGACTGTAAGCCCCGGGGGGCTCTCCCCTTAGTCCGCCACTGCCAGACAGCACAGTTTATGAAGGCAGGCACAGTCTGCGCCATAAATGAAGGGGCCTTTCAATGTCAACGCCGGCAGGTAGGTTGCTTTTGTGTCTTAGTCTTACGTGAACTGCTGCATTATGTATTGTCCAGAAATTTAACTTGTAAAAACTACATTGAAGGGAGACACCTACCTACTTAGGTACTTTCCGCTTTGAAACAGTTACAAACGCGAACAAAGTACTTAAACTAATCATATTAACGTTAGTTGATAGCCTACTGTTTGTCCTACTTCTACATACCACACATGCGTTGAGGTATCTCAGTACAATACTATTTTCAGGTTCAAATACAACGCGCGCCTACTAACCTATTTGTGTTAGAGCTAGTTTGTTGACCTCGTTGACCAACGACCTGCTCGCGGTTAAATACAAAAGCTACGAAGCAATGTGTTGTGCAGTGTGCTATATCGTCTAACTTACAACTTGGCATCATTATGCGCGGTTGTACCTACTACAGCGAGCATTGACCCTTTGTATCATTGTGTATGTGAATGTGCCAGTTAGGCCCACATTTTGTAGGTGATTACACAAGTAAGCAATACAGATGTAGGTTCATACGTAGATACAGGTTTTTCATAAAATTAAATAGCACTTACATCTAAGTAAGTAGGTACTTACAAAAATCTTTGTGTTGATTAAGATATTTTTCATTCAATCTAACATTTACAGTAGGTGCCAATCTAACAATTGTTGCATCAACAATTTCAACGAGTGCTTCCGGTCGTTCGCGGGGGTTAGCAAAGTGTTAAGCTCATCCGGCCAACATGATGGGAACGAGGCCTCACAATACTTCGCACTGGAAGTTGTTAGCTACTGAGGAATTGGCGACATGGCCTTACCATGTGAATGAACCGGATTGAAGGACAAACTTAACTTTGCAGTTGAAAAAACTATTGATAGAATGTAGATTTGAATGAAATATAGACTTAAAGTTACTTCAATACGGCATATGAATTTCTAGTTTCGAATTGAAGAGCCAACTTAACTTTGCAATTGAAAAAAATGCTATCGTAAGCATAAATAAGCATCGTTTTTCACCACGTTCGTTGTGTCATTACTCATAATCAATTTTCAGA
Organism: Lithophane socia; assembly: GCA_947522985.1. NCBI lineage: Eukaryota > Metazoa > Arthropoda > Insecta > Lepidoptera > Noctuidae > Lithophane > Lithophane socia. Next base: position 9,051,847 of record OX383258.1, on the reverse strand, counting down.
CTTTTTCCTTTACTTGTGCTGTAAGACCTTGCATCTTGCCAAATTTCATGATCCTAGGTCAACGAGAAGTTAGAAGACGACCCTTTGATTTATTTGCGAGTGTCAAATTATGCGGCAATAATGGCCGTATTTTTTTATTGCGTTGAATTAGGAGCAGCTGTCTTAGTAGGTATTTGATATCCATTACCGACACGCGTTCCTGAGAAAAAGGGTCTTGACAGACAGACGGACGGAAGGGTTCCATTATTTCCTTTTGAGATTACTCATATAACCCTAGAAGCAAAATAAAGTTGTCAGCGTAGAATTCAATTATAAGTACTTATTTTGTTCTCCTACCTTCTAGGAATCCGACAAAAAACCCCACTATATCTAAACATCGGTTTTGCTAATTAAATAATACTTGGGATTGGCACTGAATGTTAAAACTTCCTTCCTCCTTGATCATGTTGTACCTATTATTAGTAACTTTCACCAATCAGCACCGAAAATGTTTATTTTATGCAAATTAGAAAGAAATCGATTGCGTGGGAAGTGAGAATATACCATGTTATCAACGAGTGGCATGCTTGTGGGATTTTTAGGGTTCTGTAGTCAACAAGGAACCCTTATAGTTTCGCCATGTCTATCTGTCCGTCTGTCCGCGCCTTAGCTCAGAGACTGTTGGTACTAGAAAGGTGGAATTTGGTATAGGTATAAAATACCACTTTTCAAATCCGGGGACAGTAAAGACACCAATAATTATAGACCCGTATCCGTGCTGCCGGTTTTCAGCAAGGTGTTTGAAAAGGTGATGCTGAATCAAATGCTCAATCATTTTAACACAAATAAAATCCTTCACGACCAACAGTATGGATTGTACGACCGACGCCGGTGTAACCTTATTAAGACACATTTTTAACGCGTGGGAAGAGGCCCAAGACGCCATAGGAATCTTTTGTGACCTCTCCAAGGCATTTGATTGCGTCGATCACGAAACCTTACTCTTGAAACTTGAGCATTACGAACTTGGAAAACTTGCGCTCAGTTTAGTAAAATCTTATTTAAATGATAGAAAACAGCAAGTTCAAATAAACGGTATCAACTCACTAGGTCTAAAAGTAAAAATGGGTGTTCCACAAGGCTCGATTTTGGGTCCTTTCCTCTTTTTAGTATACATTAATGATCTACTCCATTTATTAAAAAACCAGGCACACATGGTGTTATTTGCTGACGATACTTCCTTAATTTTTAAGGTAGATAGACGTGCTACAAATTTTGACGAAGTAAATAACGCCCTTCTGCAGGTCCAAAATTGGTTCACTGCTAATAATTTAGTATTAAATGGGAAAAAAACTAAGTGCATCAAATTTTCTTTGCCTAATGTCAAAAGTAGGGATTGTGAGATTGTATTGAATCAAGAGAAACTAGATTTCGTCGATAAAACTGTTTTCCTGGGGATCACGCTCGACTCAAGGCTACAATGGGGTCTTCATTTAACATCTCTTGCAGGACGGCTAAGTTCAGCAGCATATGCTGTCTAAAAAATCCGTCAATTTACTGATGTAGATACCGCGAGGCTAGTCTATTTTAGTTACTTTCATAGCATCATGTCTTACGGTATTTTACTATGAGGACGGGCTGCAGACATCGAGTCTATCTTTATTCTGCAGAAAAGAGCCATCAGAGCCATTTATAATCTTCGCAGGCGCGATTCTTTAAGGGAACTGTTTAAGGATATAAACATCATGACGGTACCTTGTCATTATATCTATGAAAATATCATGCACGTAAGAAAAAAATTACATCTTTTTAGTAAAAGAGGTGATAGACATAATTATAGTACTAGAAATAGGGACCTATTAGTTCAACCAGGTTTCAGACTGGCTAAAATAGACTCATCTTTCATGGGATACTGTTTAAAATGTTACAATAAAATTCCTCCCCACATACTTCAACTGAATGAGACGAAATTCAAAACTTGTATAAAACGCACACTATGCAGGCAGGCATATTATAAGTTGGAGGATTACATCTCTGATAAAAATGCTTGGCTTAATGCTGGTCCTGCTCCACAATCACAACTAACTAATTAACATCCGAACATACAGTTGGAGCTGCTGAAGATTTTAAGATCATCATCATCTTTGCATTGTATAAACTCAATCTCCTTTGTATTATATAATTGCATAGCACAGGTGTGAGTACTATGTACTATTGAGCTACTATTTACCGGGTAATCTGTCTTTCATTGACTTGAATGTGCCGTGGCGGCTGGGAATGTCATACTCACTGAAATGTCTCGCTGATGGTGGCGCGTGTGTTGGATCATTTAGCTCCCTTCAAAATGGTTGAGCTGAATGGTGCTGATCCATGCGTCATGTTCGTGAACGGGCGCCGTCAGTTGTGACTGGTCATCTCTTAGCTGCCATGGCTTATTTTAATTTTTGAATTGTTTGTATGTTATAATTGCGGACGTGCTTTCTACATTGTTCTCACATGTATAATTTCAACATGAATGATGTAGGTAACCCATAATATTGTAACAATATTTTGATTTAAAAGAGTGTCCGTGGAGTTTCTTGCCCGTTCTTCTCCATAGGTAGGTACCTACTACGCTTTGGAATGGGCAACTAGCTTCATATTTCTGACTGACCGACTCCTTGCCAATTCAAAAGTGCCTGTAAATGGTTTAATTGAAATAAATGCTTTGAGTTTGAGTTTGAATTACGTAAAATTTTGTTTAGGTAGATACCTCCCCTACGTAAACTGGGGATGTATTTTTTTTTCTCGTCAATCCCATGGTGGGGTATCGTTGGAAAGGTCTTTCAAAAATCATGAGAGTTTGTACAAACCATTTTTGGATTCAGGGATCCGTTTGCAAAATATTAAGCTTTAAAGTGCTAATTTTTGTTAGAGTCAAGCATAGATATCCGGAGATATGCCTTCACTCTATATTTGTTCAAGTTCAGGTGTCGCCACCTTTTCCCCACTACCGAAACTCACACAAAAGCAAAAGAAATAGATACGACACATAATTATGATGCTTTGTTCGCGTGCACACAAGAAATTATTAATGGACACATGCTCAAAAGGGGCGGGCACTAGAAAGTAAAAACACACTACTACTGAACGCACACATGCAACTCTAGCCTCAACTAGGGAAGAGGGGTTGATATAAATATTTAATCGATAAAAATATCGATGAAAACCGGATATCTATGATTAAAACCGACTGCAAAAAAAAAAGTATTTTTTGAGCGTATTTTGATGTAATTAAAACCAAATTATGTAAAATATCATTCAAAAGTCATTTATTTAAACTAGGCTGAGAATCAGCACTTTTCGAACGCCAGAATTACATAAGAAAGGTCCCTCAAAACACCTACCCTTCACCACTTCCTAGTGCTTTGGGAAGAAGAAGTGGCACACTCGCCAGAAGCACAGCTGTCAGTTCACTTAGAAAAAAAAAATTAAGACAATAATATGCAAAATAATATACATTACGCAACTCAAAACATCAATCAATAATTAGCCATATGTCAACTAGCACACGCCAATATACCAACCAAAAACATCAAGAACTTATACTCAATCAGAAATAAAAAATAAAGACTAAACGTAAACAAACTTAATATCTAAATAAAATCCTCCAGGTATAACCAATATGACCGCTACGCGCCACAGAGTTCTATGCCACAATACAGGGTGTTAGGGGAAACACCGTTATCCTTGAAACCAGTGGTTTGGTGTAATTTATAGAACGTAAAATCAATGGAAAATGACTTTTCTATTTACATTTTACCACTACAGTATTCCCCTTTCACCTGTGCGCTAGGGCAACGAACTTCCGTCTCAACACGGGTGGGGGACGTGACCTGACCGGCCGCGAGCGCGGCCCCTCCCTCAGTCAGTCAGCTGTTTCGCTAGCGAGCACGGTGTCGGATAGAAACTTTTAAAAATCTTTTAATGAAAATAACGTTTTTTTTGTTGTTACTGTCATTTATTTTTATATTTAAGTCAACTGCCCATGGTTTGAGTGACAACGGTGTTTACCGATGGACGATCGTGAAAATGTGGGCCGAGGCGAAACCGATGCACACATACGTGAGTCGATCAATTCCTGATTGCGGCCAAGGCTTGTATAGTAGGTACTTTTCTCAAATAATGCGCGGAAATTCAAATAACACTTAGTTTTGTGGGAAACCAATTATTTTCCCTGCCAGTTGCATCTATCCATTTATTTTTAATTTCTGGATCTTTCGGAAAACTGAAATAAAATGCATAAAAATAAAAGCACCTCTAAAAAAACGGCTGAAATAACTAGATCGAAGTGTGAAATATATACTCAAAAATTGTATCCGTGTTATTTACGAATAAAACCAGTGTTAGGCTTCTATTATTTCACTACTCATAAAATTTCCATACCGGAGGCCTCATATGAAAATCGATTCTTAAGGAGTAAACTCCAATAATATTATTTTATAATATTAAACAAATGTTAGTAATCATTAAATAAATCCGTAAGAACAACAAAAAAATATCGATATCTATATCTCAGCGCTGCTCACCACTAAACTATTTCACAAATAAAAATTTGTAAAATCCTTAAATATTATAATTAATGCTGTGATTTTTTACTTACCGGTGGTAGGACACGCCACACGTCTTAAGATAATTGTCCCATTTTTGCAAATAAGGAGTCAAGTGTGCCCCCCCCGCCAGCTAAATGGTTGGTTTTGAAAATGTGAAAGAATTCACAGCAGTAGTACCTATATTATAACGAAATTAAAAGGAAAACTATCACAGCTATGTAGGCTCCACAAGTTACCTAGTAATAATCGATCAACTTAAATTTGCAGTTGCATTTGCAAAGTTAAGTTTGTTGGATAAATTCGTCCCAACTACGGAACCCTTCATTGTGCAAGGTTCGACACGCACTTGGCCGGTTTTTTTATGATGAATACGATTCCATGACACTTTTTGATTAGCAACTTGTTTGACGAGTAGGTACATACATAAGTCATTTACGGTCATGATGAATAGTTGAATCTAGCGGCACACGGTAAAAACTCGATTCAGAAAAGCAATAAATAACGTCAAGAGAGTTGAAGTAAAAGTTACCTTTATTTAGTGAATGTTACCTACGCTGTGCGTAGTTACCTGTTACACGGTAACCGCCTTACTAATAAACGTTGTATAGCGCCTGTATAGTTACACAACGTTTTGTCTTCGTCTTTCAAAAGTAATTTAACTTTGATGAGCAGATTTTTTTTTCAAACTTGTAACGTGGCTAATAGCCTAGATTACCTGGATTTATTATAGACATGGATTAGCTATTTGTTTCAAACCGATTCATATTGTGATTGATCGTGTATTAAGCAATTAGGGTGTAGGTTAGCCTCGTGATGAGTACAGTCATTCTATCGATCCGTAGGTACGGTCAACCGCACTTCATTAGTAACACTTAAACTGCTTATTGCAACGTAATGAAGATGTTTTCAATGACAAAAACCCTGGGGGGTACGGCTGACTCTATACCTACTAACACCTTTTATTTAATGTAAAAACATTTTACAAAAAAACACAAAAAATGTAAAAAATAACTTTTTTTTTTGTTTTTTTTTTCACTTTTTAGTTGTGGTACCTACCCCACATAAATTCGAATACCACTACTGCTACGTAAATAACAGTAACGGAATCAAATAATATATCGTCTACATAGACTTAAGTGGGAAAAATATGTAATTATTGAAGCTAACTCAAAAACTACGCAAGCAAAGTTAATAAAATTTATATGGGACCACCTCGTTTGTAAACCCTTTTCGAACTAAAAAAGATTTTTTTAAATCGGACCACAATTGGCGCATATACCGATGAAAATACAGAAAAAAAAACCACACACAAAACAACATACAGACGAACATAGAACCTCCTCCTTTTTTAAGAAGTCGGTTAAAAACGTGTAATTTAATCATTGAAAACCTGAAACCATTGTAGGTATGGGACCAAACCAGAACTCGCGAACAGCGGTTCCACATAACATTCTGTCGAGTGTAATGTACCTAAAAATGTAGTGAAATTCTCTCATAGTGATAAGTACAATGACTCCTTTTCAGGTTTCAGTTATAGGCTCCCACAAACATGCGCGATATCGCTGTTGCGTCAAGGGTAGCACTGCCTGTCGCGCCCGCGATATCGCGCCAGTTTGCACGAACCTTAATTCATATAGGTAAACCCAGTGGCGGATTAAATGTCGAGAACGCACTAGGCAAGCAACTCATCAACGCCCCTCTAGCTGCCATATATAAAAAAAAAAAACACAATCATATTATATCTTTAACATTGTGTAAGCAGGTGCATACTTACATAAACAATTAGTAATTTTATATTAATTTTCATTTTTTTTCTTAAAAATCTTCCGCGCGCGCCCCTTTAGTCCTGGCGCCCCTAGGCACGTGCCTAGTTTGCCTTAGGGTTAATACGCCACTGGGTACACCTTGTTTGTACGTTAAAGATCGAAAAACAAACTACTTACCCTCTTATTCATAAACGATCCTTAAAGTTAAACAGTCGTATAAACATCGAAAATGGTGCCGACTCTCTTGTCACAAATTCTCTAAACTAAAAGTCACTAAAATTTAGTTTACTCCTGTCAAACGACGATTTCCCATTCTGAAAATAGACTAAAGTGACACAACTTAACTATAAATAATTTAGTTTGACAGCACTAAGATGACACTGAGTTTTAATTTAGTGAAAATGCTATTCTGAATTTGACGTTTTAACCAAAATTTTTGTTCTATATCTAAAATCCTCTAGCAAACTCTGACTATTTTTAATCACGATTAAAAATGTGTGGAATAAAATTAGATGTCATGAACTAAAATTCAAACCAACACCTCGAATTCAGTTGCAAAACGGTACTGTATCTTTTTTTATTTTCTTTTGCTTAAATCTCGAAAATGGTGTGTCCTATCGCAAAAATAATGAAATTTTTGACCCCCTTTGCAACGCGTAAACCCGTAATACTCAACATGTTGGTATTTTTTTTTTTTTTTCTTCCAAAATGTGAAAAATTCCATATAAAAATACGTCGAGGAGACGGCCAAATTGCGCGACTCTCCGGCTCAAAAAAAATCACGTGGTAGGCAAACAAGTAGGTACCAAGTGGAGTCGCGATTGTCAAATTCGATTTTAGTTGCGTCAAAATAATTTTTAACTTTAGATATTTTTTTTGGCAGAATAGCTCTAAGATTCTCATAGTAAAAAGTAAGGAATTTTAGTGATAGTTTAGTTCGGTGTACAAGAGAATCGGCACCAATGTATTTAAACAGTTGCTAATCCATAACTTAACTTTATGCAGCGTTTATGAATAAGGCGGTTAGTTTCTATCTTCAACGATACGGCCGCAATTGATTCTTATCTGGATGGGTAAAATGTAGTTTGCGGTTTACCTTTCCAGTATGTAAGTAGAATAAAATCTGAGGGCAACTTTTGCAGCAAGCGTACCTATGTTTGAGTAGTACCGTAACACCCTGAGCCTTTTCATAATCATTTGCGTTTATGTACGGGGGGGGGGGGGGGAGGGCAAGTAAAAGAAGAAGAATAGAGAATCCCAAATATTTCTACTATTTTGTTATACCTAATATCGTAGTACTAGTGAGAAAAAAAAATCCCATTAGTTCTACTATAGAACTGTTCTGTAGAACTAGCGGGGGTTTTACTAATTCGCACTGTATCGAACTACAGGCGCAATGAAGCCGGTCGAGAAATCAAAAGTGTGAAGAAGCTGTATTACCTGTTATTGAATATTGGCAATAAATTATGCCAAGCTGATATAAAAGGAGTTAAATGAGTAGTCTAGCCAACGGTAAATAACTGTGGTAATTCTTAAATAACATAGTCTGTCGTAAGAGTTTCTTGGCCGACTTTTGAAACAAGTCGTTGGTATTACTGCAAGCGGGCTGCAAAGCAAATTCTTGCAATGCGTTGTGCTCGAAACAATTTACTTTAAAGCATCGAGATACATATAGTACTACGTTAGTACTTATATCTCGATGCTTTAAAGCTAATATTAGGAAGATTTAAAATATATTTCTAAACTCAATGATACTTAATTTTTCGTTAAAACAACTCACCAACTGAGTGTTGATGTGTTGAAAAGTACATACCTACTTATTGATTTTTGAGGTCTTTCGGACATCTGCACTTAAGTATATCCTATTTACATAGCTACTTAGTAATTATAATATTATATATCGCACTGTTATTACAATACTGTTCTAACTCAAAATGTGACTTTTTTGAGAATGGACGAATAATTGATTAGTCACTTTCTGTTATAGATTATACAAAAATGAATACTATAATAGGTTAATTAATAAAATTAAAGCAATTAACTATTTACCAATATTAAAAAAAAATACAGATAATTAATTTATTTCCAATTTTTGAGTTAAGACTATATTGCCTTGAATAAAGTTTTCAGAAAGATGAATTATTTTTAGTTGTGTAGTTATTGTTCAAACATTTTGAATTTTAAGGTGACTTTTTAAGGGTTTGAGTAACATTTCCTTCATTTTTTTTTTTTTATATAGTTTTAAATAGAATAAGTTACGTACCTAGTTACCTCAAAAACAATCATTTTCAATCTAGGGTTAAGAAATTAATAAATAAAACCAGACAAACAAGTAAGATCAGTCAGTTAATCAGCTTTTATTTTTATTTACGTTAGTTTCGAGTGGATGAGTATATTTTGGTTTAATGGCCGTATCATGTCTAATAATGAATTCTCTTTGTTTTTGTAAGTCTCCCAAACTCCAATATTTATTGAAAATTTCCTGTCTTGATGCCTCATTTATTTTTGAACGACAATTTAACTTGCATTTTTCGCAACACGTCGGACTCATCTTCTTTGCAGGTACTGGTTTTTTAGTCGCCGATTGGAATGCTTTTCCTATAGTGCGAAGCATCGGCCCAAGGTGCATACTTAATATAAAAAAAAATTAAATAAAATGAGTAAAACACCTTTAATATTGTACCTATGTCACCTAGAATGTAGTAAGTCGAAATTTAAAAAAAAAACATATTTATTTAGAGTATTGTAATGTTTACTTTAACATGTTTAAATTCGTGATTTTAAATGCTGTCATTAACAAAAGTATTTGTTTAAATATTAAGAAATGATCACAAAAAATCAGCTTATGAAAATTCTTCAACAATACTGTAATAAGTCTAAAATTAAATAATAAAGCAATAATAGTGTAACAACTAGAAATACTCCAAGTTTATCATTAGGTTTAAATCAAATATAATGTATTAACTCGAATTAATGGTTTAACTTTTACATACCTGCTTCAGTAATAACGTTCCAATTCGAATTAATGCATTCTATAACGCAAAGCGGCACGCCCGTCCTAGCCGAGTTTTGATCGCAACTAAAGATGATGCATTAATGGGTGGCAGATTATGACAGTCGGTCATCATGAACAATGACTCATAGCGGCATTTCTTATTGGTTTCTTGCACTTTTCTAACCATGCGACGGTATTATTGACGCACAAGGAATTGAATTTTACGTTTGAATAAGATGTTATCTCAAATTTGACATTTTTTGAGTTACAGCACAGCAGTATTGTGTTATCAATGCGATATTATATATTTTCCGCGGCTGTCTCTGCGGGGATTTTCAATAAATTGGACATGGAACACATGCGAGCCGCCACCAATAAAATATAATAGTACTTGCAAACCAATATACTTACAGAGGCTCTGGCTCTGGCCAACGAAAGTTGAACGTGAAATCACATAAACTAAGTGCGATAATTCGTGTTGATTATTGAAATTTAATATTTAAATAAAATAAAATTTCAAGTATCAACACGTCTTATCGCACTATTTACAGGGATAACTGGCAGTCTTGTTTTTTTTAATTTCGCGCGTGTTTTCTGTTTCAACTTTCGTTGGCCAGACTCTAAGACATAACGAAAAGGAGCAAAATGCAGCCGGCCGTAAGCTCTTTCAGAATCAAAGAGACATAATATGTGTACTTCGGCTCATCCATCAAATCAAAAGCACGACTACAGCCAAGAGGCTGGGCATCCTAAATAAGGTGAGGCGATACTTCACATCTGTACAGCTCTGTACAATGCACAGTTCCTTTATGGAGTAAAGTAGCCACTAATGGCATGGCTCAGCAAAATAAGTTCCAGCTTGCTGCACTTGACTCGGTGGAATGCAGAGCAAAAACGCTCATAGGTAAAGCGACGTTGGGGGCTAGGCTTCACAGCCTGTCTTATCGGCATAATGTTGTTCTTCTACAGACTGTACTTCGGAGAGTGTGCGCAGCAGCTCCACGACCGGTAGTCCGGTACCCTAATTGCGTAATACACAATCAATCACAAGCCGTTTCATTTTGACAGTTCAACAACATTCATTGTTGTTGAATTGTTATCGTTATTTACGTTGTTGTGCAGACAAATTGGAACATATGAAGCAATGGATTTGCGATATCCTTCAAAATAATTCCGATTGTGATTGATCGTGTGATAGGTACGCTAAAGATACTAATCCCTTTGCTAAATCTTAATTCGGATTTATTTCGCAGATTTGCCTTTAAAAGTTATTTTCCTGGTCTTGTTGATGGTACTGAGAACTATTGGAGGATACGATTTGGCCAAAATATGGGCATGGACACCTTATGCACTGCTGACGCACCAGCTCATGTTCTATATTCATTAAACTTGATTGCATGTACGAGAAAACTATCTCTAAAAGTATTTCGCCCACATACCTACGACTCATGAGTAACGAGTTAATCATATCATACCATTATAGGTAAGTACATTCTGCCGGTTCATTTTTAGCTCTATTTTTTGGTCGTGCTCAGGTGATATTTCGCTTTCTCGAATGACTAAGTTGAATGTTTTAATAATTCGGATTCAACATGATGATTAAGGTGGGCGAATCACCATTCGCCCACCTTCCATTCATTTGACGAATAATAACCGTTACATGAATTTATTTGGAGGTCTGGAAGTATGTTTTATTGAAGTTTGAGATATTTTTGTTTCAGTTTAATTTACAAACAAGCTACTAATAGAAAAACATCTTTGATTCCGATTCTGAGTCACTCAAAAGAAGTTGAATGAAATTTTCTGTCACACCGCCACATTATTAGCATGTAGTGAATGACGTAAGTGAGTCTTTACCGTATCAGCTGTAGTGACTGTACCGCAACCGGTCTCTTGAAGGCCGAGTGATGCTGAATACCACACTTAATGCGATATCTGCAGTCTGCTTTAGTAATTCACATTTTATTTGCATGAGTTTATGTTACCTAAGTAAGTATTTTGATTACATAATTAATATTTGGTTAAGTGATTGCTATAAAATTATTCGATAGATAACTATCAATGCAACGGAACAAAATACATTATGTTAGTGTACAAAATTACTTAGGAAAAAAAATTAACCAAATTCGTAACTCAGTTGAGACGTTAAGGTTATCCACAACTTATTAGGTTGATGAGGTTCATTGACAAGCAAGCAATAAGCGGAACTCTGAGAAAACACTCTAGGGTCGACTACCTCGATCACGATTCACGATTCAAGACTTATACGCCTAAAACCGAAAGTAAATGAAAAGCACACAAACGCCCCAAGTTTAATAAGAAACTACTTAAGAATAAAATAAAATAAAAATAAACACTCATTCTAGATTTGTTCAGAGCTAGTAGCGTGGCAATAAATGAAATCAAACTCGTCAGATCATTATTGTTGATCTGAGGTATCCGTTTGTATGAGCAAATGAGGCAATCCTAACCAAACAATGGAATATTTAAGTATGTTCTTTCTATACATATCCGCAGAATTCGGTAATGCGCCATCGCTCATTTTCTTAAACAAATACCTATCCGTATTTGTGGGTCATCAATCATCACATCATACTGCTAGGAACTGAATATTGCATACTTGGAGAATGCAATATCAAATACATTGGCTATTGGGTTTATGAATGTTAGACACCTTTAGTCTGCAGTCTTGTCCTTCACGCGTACGTCAGCTGGTGTGCGCTACTAGCGCTATTATTGTGTCGTGTATCCGCTGTTCGTTGCCATTCGTGAATCGTTCGTTAGTATTCGCGTCTTCGAATGTCAGTCGATGGAAAACGTGCGCTCGGATCGTTTGTACTTGTAGGTGCGGTTACGTTACCGCTACCTCTACCTACGCTTTGTCTTATCGTGCCTACACTGACACCACTGTGAATCTGTGTTTTATCGATTTCATGTGCGAAAATTTTCCATTTGCTGGCGATTTTGTTAACAACGGATAATTTTATTATTGTTTTATTGGTTACTCATGCAGATTGAAAACAAGTGTCATTGGACAAGATCGGTCATCCATTTAGTGCAAGTGTGTTCGACATAAAACGTGATAGTGTCGTACAAACATTTAGGAACAAAACGAAGTTGCATAAGACAGAAGAAACCGGAGAAGTGCTACAAACACTGAGTTTCGTCGAGTGGAGGTGGAGACCGTTTTGCTATCCGTGGTTGGCACCAACGTTATAGTCACCGGAAGAGCCAAATGTTATTTTAAGGTTCGTGCCTTTTACCTATCTTAACAGAAAATTAAGATTCGCTGGGACCCAATAAATCCATCATAATGTGCTTCTCAGTAACTATAATACGTTTGAAAGCTTAATTCTCACACAGTCAATGTTGTGTCTATGAAATATGACACTGACGTTAACACAAAGTATTGTGCATGCACAAAAGATTCAGATTAAGCGTTAGGCGTGTCTTGCATGTGCAAACCTATAAGATAGCTATAACTTAGCATCAAAAAGATAACGCAAGCGGATCAGTTGCTTATGTGATGCAGCTGCATAACGTAATAGTCGAAACAACAACAGCAGTTGTAGTGGAAAGTGGCGCCCTCTAATATATCTTCCAGTTTAACTTAGTCCTCGTGGTTATGTATATACTATTGAATGGGATCCCCATTAAAATTAGGTTTCGCGCCATTGTAACATGCGAATAACTAGGATGATTGATTATGTCAAATAAAAATTTGAAGCTTACGTACTCGTAGTACGTCCACGTGCGACGCATTAGGTACCTAAGGTTTGTTCATTGCATTAACTACAGGTAATATCTTACTAGCTAGCTAGGTTTTAACAATAAATTTAGTGATTATTAAAGTGTCCTAATATAACTGGTTAAAATTGTGTAAGTAAATTACGAGAACCTGCTGAACAACAGAAGGCCAATTCTTGTTGATTGTATTTTTGACAGATTGCGAATGAGATGCGAATGCAAACGTTCTTAAAAATTACGGGAATTGCTCCTCTAAGCTGTTCAATTTGTATTTCCGTGCCGGTAATGGCGTCATTGACATCACTATTCACCTGCCACCACATGCAGCATGCAGCACAGTGTGGCACTGACCAGTATTGTTTAGTAAGGAATTTGTAAACAAATAGATAAGTACGCAACGCAACTAGATATTGATAAGTTGATAATTTTAGAAGGTAGGTAATTTAATTTGATCGTACTATGTTAAAAAATACTACGCAATGAACATAATGGAATCGACGTCTGGTGATGGATGACACATAAATAAGTTCATAAACTAGGTTCTTACAATTTGTCACTTTCGACTACAGACGAATTGAAATGGCAATTTATTATAAGTAATAAGTTAAGTTAAGTTTAGCCAATTTTTACGTAGTAGGTACTTATTTTAAAATATTTCTAATTGTCTATAAAAATATCATACAAAATAGTAAGTTAGGTAGGGTTGCCGGCATCGGGAACAAGGTTCAGAGTAGCTATCTAAAGGACCGCTCTCAGCCGCATGCATAGGTACCGAGACTCGAGAGCTTCAGCAGCTCATGGGTGAGGCTCTTGGTGAGATGGTTTGTTATTTACTTGCATTAACCTATCTAACCTAATTAATATTAAGTTAGTAAAGTAATGGCAAAATGTGGGTGTAGGTAATGTAACACCTCTGCGTTTAGCTGGCCTAGCGTAGTACCTACCTATGGAGTTTCTGTTGAATAGAATGCCCAGTCCGTACCCGACTGCAGACAGCAGCAGCAGGCGACCGACGTATCGTCGCGAACTCGCGACACTACTGGTTTCTAGTATTTCTATGAAATACCGTGTCGCTAGCTACTGAAGGTATTTCATAGAAACCAGTATAGTGCTGCCTGCTGCCTGCAGTCGGCTACGGAATTGTAGGTACCTACCTACCTACCCTATGAGGCCAGCGAGGTCGGCATAATAAAATATACTGATTTTGTTAGGTACCACAGACGTCCTGTCGAATGAACATAAATTTTACTTACATAGGTACATTAAATTACCTATTCTATCATAGGCAAATAAAAATGCAGGACCAGGATAACGGCATGCAGTCACATGCAGTAGTGTATTTAGTTAGTGAAAATATATGACTCAAGTTTAGATAATAATAACAGTACAGTAGGTATCTACCTAGGTTGTTATTCAAGTAGATCTATCTTCTGATTTCTCTTGACTTTCGTTGATACTATAGTAGTCTTTGTTGCAAATCCACGACGACCAATAAGAATTTTAACGAAAAATATACGAAAAAAATAAATACATTGACATGACATAGGTGAGGAATGTTGCCACTTTCTTGCTTTTTAAGGGGGATGCACTAGGGTGGCCCGCGAAATTCAAATTTTCTTACGTTTTTGCAATTTGCAGGTCAGTGTCAGGTTGTATGTTGATCTAAATATTATTAGCGCTCGTAACAAATATGGGTTTACAGAGTTATAAACATTAAAATCAGCAATACAACTCTCTAAGCTCATGTAAGTGTATTGAATGACTATTTCATGAAATCATGACATTTGGCACTTTCATGAACGTACAGAGTTGTATTGCTGATTCTAATGTTTATAATTCTGTAAACCCATATTTGTTACGAGCGCTAATAATATTTAGATCAACATACAACCTGACACTGACCTGCAAATTGCAAAAAAACGTAAGAAAATTTGAATTTCGCGGGCTACCCTAGCGCATCAACCTTAAGGTTTTTTTTTGGGATTTAACCACTAGGCTTTCACTACCCACTTCTGCTTTTTCATATTTTTTAAAATGCGTGAATGCCAAAAGTATCGGCCGCAATACTTAAAAAAATTATCATTGTTTTTATTTTTATTAGTCAAGCTAACGTTTTTGAATTGTTATTATTTTTTTAATTTTATCTTCACTTTCTGTTTTTTACTACCTCCAACAAACTTCTTCCTGGTTAATCCAGAGATGTTTTTTTTTTGACGTTCATAAATTCATTTTATTTTTGACAAATGACATTGTCGAGTGGAAGGTTTTTTTGCGTTTTGAGGTAATTACAAAAAAAAGTCAAATCAGTTTTAAAATTCTGCCCTAACTAACATTTTTCTGGATTCTTACATAAATTATTGTTTGATTATAACAATTGGTAAGTAGATTGTGTAGTAACTTATGTATTAGAAAACGGATCCTAGAAAATCAAAGTAAGAAGTAGTCATTCAAATCGATTTATTTAGATGTATTTTCAACGAGAGAAGTTTACCGATTCGAGGGTTATTTCGTTTCTGTTTACTGTATTTTACTTGGTAGCAATATGGTTTTTATTTTGTAATGACACTGACCATTTTCATTTTGCTGCATAATCGATCTGTCACTCTTTTGTATGTATGTCAACTTTTTGGCTGATAGATGTAAAATAGACCTCAATAATTTATTAATCATTGTGCTTTTCTGTGTAAGTAGTATAGGTACAGTAATGGTATTTCACATAGGTATTATTATGATTTCAGATCCTCTCACATCCCTTGAGGGAGACCAGCGATGGTGGACTACTACAGAGTACTTGGTGTTACTCGAGCTGCTTCCGAGGCAGAAATAAAAAAGGCGTAAGTTCTTTAAAATCAACTATAATTACCCTAAACAGTTAAAAACCTACAAAATATAAAGCCTGCCTTTACTAGTTCTCTTAAATACCTACATAAAATCTCTTTCCACTGTGTTATTAAGCAAGCATTAATGAAGCATTAAGTATAATGCTTACATTATTTTTATTACTTACATAAACTAGCTATTACTAAAGAAGATATTTGTTGCCGCAAAATAATTAATTTGTTACATTAGAGCGCTTATTTCACATGAACCTACACTGTCCCACTGCAGGTCAAAGGTCTCCCCATCCTTTTCTATTTGATTTGCATTTGTGATAATTAAATATGTCAGGTTGGAGGCATACCAGCATTAACTAGAAATTCTCCTAATGCAAGTCATGTTTATTTCAGTTACAGAAAACTAGCATTAAAATGGCATCCTGATAAGAATCCAGATAATGCTGATGAATCAAATAGACGATTCAAAGAAATATCTGAGGCTTATGAAGTTCTTTCTGATGGTGAGTGTGAGTTTATTATTTATATATTTTACACAAAACATTTTAGTATGTTTGTTTAGCTGGAGTATTCAATGTTGCTCAATTATGTCTTTAATACTATTCAGGTAATTTTGTCTTCTAAATTTACTTAGATGCTTGCAATATTGTTTAACTTGTAATATAGTAAACCCTTAATTCATATTTTATTATTTATGTATTTTAATATAAATCAATTACTCAAAGATTAATTATAATTATATATGATTATTCTATATTTAATGTTGTTGACCTACCTTATTATGAACATTGTTACCTTTGATTATGAATACCACAGCTGCTCAACAAGTTAGTGATTATGATACTGTACCTTGTACTGTTACCATTTATTTTCTTTCATTTTGATTGATATTTTTACATTGAAAGCAACATTCTTTCCTCATTCTTCCTCAACATTCTTTACTCATCAAAGGATCCAAATATCTATATTGATGTGTAAAAGCACTATTAATATTTCTAAATGTAATGTAGTTAGAATATTAGTGGTTGCTTGATATAGAAGTGTAAAATGATTTTTGTTGTTGGGTAGCAACCAAGCGGAAAGTATATGATGCACGGGGATCCAGTCATCACGCACACAGATATCAAAGCAAGAACGGAGTCAATGGGCATCGCCACTTTAACTTCAGAGGGTTTTTTGGAGACACTCCATTCCACCGCTTTTTTGGTAGCTGTCCATTTAATGCAGGATTGGCTTAAGAAGTTATGAATATTATCATTTGCTTATATTTTGTAATTCCAGTACTGGCTTAATTTTGTGTTTACCTATGGTAACCAATACATAAATGATCTGTAATTCAGGTGTATTCGGCATAGTGATGGTAATATTCAGAACAGTGTTGAATAATGTAACCTTAATTTTATTTTGTTTGGGTCCACTTATGTTTTATTACTAACACAAATATGAGTTTTGTGTGAGTTAATCTGATATGTTTGCCATGGTTGTGCATAAAATTCTTATAGTTACTTTAATAATGTAAGTTTTAACCGGAATATTGGATTTACTATAACCTATAAGTATTAATAACAAATTACGAATAATACAAACACCTAGGTTTAAATATAACTCAATGGAGAAGGTACAGCTTCACAGGAAATTGTGTAATTTAACAGGCTTTATTTTTAGGTAGAATTACATGATTCTTGCATAATTACTGACATGCCATGACAGACCTTTTCACAAATGGTACAAATAAATGTTGCATTAAAAATAGTGTAGGTACTTTGTTTAGTTCCAATTCTTATAAACGTGGAAGTTTTTATGTTAAAGATTCATAGGTTATATAGAAACATATCCTCCTACGCACGAAATGATTCACCGTCTTGGTGATGAATAAAATGGGAACATTACATTATATTTGGCGAGTCATTGTAACGGTACTTTAGAAACACGGAAGTTGGCTAAAAGTAATTACTACGAAATTGATGCTGCGTTCTGGAAACTTCCAAATTAGGATTCAAAAACAATAATAATAATAATATTTTTTTTAACGATTTTATAAAAATGTTTAAAAATGTAAATAAATAAGAAAGAAAATAAATAAACGAAAATAATTGCCCCACCGCCGTATCATTGACGTCGTGGTGGGGCTTGCGCGCTCCGAACTCTAGGTCTGTGCCAGTAGAGTTTACTTTGCCGAAACAGGTGTTGGATGAGGAGCCAGACCATGAGAGATATAGAAACCCGCAGGGCAGCATTTGGCGAGCTGTTGGGCAGTAGGCCAGTAGCCAGTCAGGCAGGGGGGGGGGACATATTCCTTCTATAGTTCAGCGTAACCAATCTACTATAGCCGCCCAAAATCAAAGCCTATACATTTTGTTTCCATGTTCCGCAATAGTCCTGCACCAGTCGGGGTTGTCCTTGGGTGCCTTGCATAGTGCATACAGGGATATTCGTCGGTTGATGCCTCATTCCATTTAAAATTGTCAAAGGGGCCTTTGTGAGTTGGCTTCGACCCCTCGTACTCGTACGCCTTCCAAAGTTCCGGGACCCTGGGGTCCCGAGATATGTCAAAGTCATTTTTTAAATTGTAATACTTACCTAATGAAAACACGTGGCGATAAAAATGTTTAAAGCAGCTATAAATTAACACTAAAATAGAGTTCAATACTCCATCATTTCAAGAACTAATCAGCATCACAACAAAAATATATTTAAAAAAAACGATCAAAAATTGCGAAACAACTCTTGATGAATGAAAGTCACATCATGCTATATGTGTTTTTCCAAAAACAGAATTCTCCCATATCCTCGAGTCTTCACAATATTTATACTTAACCGTGAACCGTGTTTACACACCACATCACAAACATTTTTAGAATCGCGTCCTCATCTATAAATAGTTTACGTGTATGTCTGTCTGTCCGCTTCGTTCTTCTCAATAGGGAATATTATTTATTGATTTTTTTTTTAATTTTTATTTGATAGTTTATATCGCCAAATAATTTTTTTTTTAAATCGACGGCAAAAAAGAAAATAAAAGTACTTAAAAAAAAAAATATCCAACCGACCCGGCCGCCCTCCATTTGGCGCGCTTGGTGTGGTGACAGTCTCACGTGACAGTCTATGACAACAAACATCAAGTGTCAAGTCCAACACTGCTACAAAACACATTTATTTATTTATTAAACAACCAACTTATATTTACAGTTGCACCACACATATAAGTTTGACATTTTGATTGTTGTCATAGACTGTTACGTCACATCCGCTCTGACCAACAGCGTCGCTGTTCAAGTAATTTGAATTTACAGTTCCCTGGCACTTAAAAAAAATAATTTCTCGCTCAGAAAGAAATAGTATTCAAAAATATCGATGGAGGCATAATTCTGAAGTAATATAGTTTATAAAAAAAATACTTGACCCTTATTTGTATCACATGCATATTCCCTATTAAATAATGAATTTTAGGAGCACAGAAATTATAGACGTTTTGACATGTCGCCACATCAGTAGAATTATTGACTTGATTTCTAAACGCGTTTTTGTATTATTTTTGCCTTCATGTACGTTCTTTATGCTTTGCTTTCTAATTCTTGAATACTTAATTATTGCGAACTAACTTCGACACTGACCCTTATTTTTTTAACCAAATTTTTACGAGAGGTACTGTCGTATCTTCCTTTAATTTGGGAGATCCACACCTAACCTGTCTGTTTGGTTTACTTATAATAAAATTAACAACATTTTCCACAGCTTTATTTTGTACGTTTTGTATTGAGTAGTTTGCTGGTATAGTAGCTACTGAATTGACTAACTATTTGAGCAACCTAATTTATGAAAGTATTTCATAATCAAGAAGGAACCTCAGGTTATGTACCTTGGTAGGTGTTGATATTGAATTACGTGACCTATGCCACAAGTAAATAACCTTCCGGTCACGTATTAAAAGACTTGTTTGTATTGTATTATGTATATTTATGGTAAAAGTGATTCTTTAACCTTGGATGGTAGCATTTAGCAAAATTATTTTTAAATTGAAATTAACTAAGTATCGAGTAAATTTTAAATCACGCCTACTTACTTAGTTCATGTGCGTTAATAGGTATTTTTATTTATTTTTGAACAAAGTCGAGATCACATAGCAGTGCTCTACTAGGAAGTTCGCCACAGACGCAGTTAAGGTCGATTCTGCCGAAGTTTCGTCCACTGGTGACATCACTTCATCTCCGCTGCGCTGTGGATTCGAGATCACACGTAGACTTCGAAAACTCAAATATTTATACATATACGTTCTAGTTCAAATGATTGAACTCAACTCAATACATGATGACGTTACAAAGGCAAAAAAACCCCGCAAATCTCCTCAATTTATGTTAATTAAAGTATAAATACATACGCATTTTTTGCTTTTTATTGCAGAAAGGAAACGGCGAGTGTATGATCAGTACGGCAAGGAAGGTTTGAACAACGGCAGAGGCAGACGTTCCGCCCCCGACGACGATTACGACTTCGGCTACCCTAGTTTCCCGTTCACATTCCGTGACCCTGAAGAGGTTTTCAGAGAATTCTTCGGCGGGTCTCCATTCGGCGATTTATTTGCTGGTAAAACACTTGAATCAGCTTGACACAAATTATTGTTAATAATAGAACATATTAGAAGCCCATCAACCTAGCGACATAGATGTTTTGCTGCAATTTCCTAAGGTCGATCGATATCCTTTAATTTATCTTACCTACATTCACTTGCTCGCTAATGGGGAGTCACAGTGACCTGAACGAGTACACAGATAAACTGAGAATATAGCGACTTTATTTTGGTGATTGTATTCATGTTATATACGTTATATTTCCAGAAATCAACGGTCATGGACACGGTCATCATAGGCACGGTCGTCGAAGCCACCCGAGCACTTCCCTCACTTCATCCCTATTCAGCCCATTTGGGTTCGGCATGCAAGGACTCGATGACATATTCGCACATGCCGCGTCCAATGGGAACACTTTCACTTCATTCTCTACATTCAATAGTTCATTAGCGGGACCTGGCAGCGCCAACATGAGGAGTACCACAACCACAACACGCGTCGTCAACGGGAAGAAGGTTACAACTAAGAAGTAAGCATGATTTTGTTTAAAAGCTGCTCTCAGTGTCAGTACTTTATAACAGTATCTATCAAAGTGCTAAATACCCCCTATAAAAATAATACATAATAGGCCCACAGCAACTATGAAGCTAAACAGCGGGTCTTTGGAGGCGCTACGGGCCTAGGCACTCAGTAGAACTTTCTTGGCAATTGTCATCAGAAGAAAGACGCCCGAAGTGTAATTTTCGTAGTCATAGGTTACACAGCTGTCTGTTCTGTCTTTTATACACAAATTAAAAATATCGCACGCGAAAATACTAGGGAATTATGTGGTAACCATCCCTTGGGGTCCAACGGTTGACTGCATCCATTTATGCTGTGTGATTACATGTAAGAAGTACACAATATGTTAATAACGGACAAGAACCAAAGGCAGCTAATAATGCAACTTGAAAGTTCCCTCTATTACCTTCGGAAATACGAACGCATCAACATGATAAATATAAATGTTGAGTGTTTGCTCTGTTTACTAGTAGGGATTTTAATGTTATGTAAACTACAAATGAGCGTACGTGAACACAACTCGAGATGTTCGTGTCGAAAACTAGCGCTAGCATAACATATCAACTTTGCGAGGGTTCTATATATAGGCGTGATTTTAATTAATTTATAGCTTCGGTTTTGGTGGACATTAAATAAATTTTCACTTAGCATTTCTCAGGTGATGTTTGGACATGAGTATATCTAAGTATTTTAACAATAATAATTATGAAACCAGCAGCATTTGGCGAGCTGTTGGGCAGTAGCGACCCCACGGACCCTACCTCCCGGGAGAATTCTTGTCCCTCATCTCTGGCTTGCCTATATTGGCCGACTTAGAGTGAACACTGACGAGGAACAGAGCTCCCACCTCATTCTTGCCTTAATTGGCCAGCTTGAGTGGAGATTCGCAAGAATATACGTGCTCGGAGAAATGAAGTATTCCAGTAACATGCTGTTAGGGATCTTGACCGTACTTCCGGGATTGTCCTGATAGCCGTGGAATACCTCTCCACTCCTCTTAAGAACCTCAGGAAGTGTTTTTGGGGGCCCATTATTGAGTGTGCAAGTTACCCCCTGCCATTTTATCCGTGTATATATAAAACATTGATCAGGCAGGGGCCATAGTCCTTCCATAGTTCCAGATTACCCGTCCACTTTAGCCACCCAAACCCATAATCCAATATCTTTGTTTCTCTATCCTGTAATAGTCCTACTCACACTGGGGATTGTCCTTGGGTGCACTTGTATAGTGCGAACAGGGATAATCGTCGGTTGGAGCCACATTCCATTAAAAACGTCTAACGGGTCTCTGCGAGTTGGGTTCGGCCCCTCGTACGCCTTCCAAAAATGTCCCCAGATATGTAAACATAATATAAAAATAATAATTATGAAACAGATTAGTTGGGAAAAAAGGGTATGGTAACTAATACACTACATAATATTATTTTATATTACAGGGTGACAGAGAACGGTCGGGAGACAGTAATGTCGTATGAAAACGGGGTCCTGAAATCAAAGACTGTCAATGGCGTACCTCAATCATTAACATATAGTTAAACTATGATTATAATAGCTTATAACCAAACTTGATCCAAATGTACTCAACATGTTATGCGATTTATGAGTTTGAACTTATAATTTATAATTTTGCTTTATTTAAACATGTTGTCCAGTCACTGTAAATTTTAGTGGTGGAAATGTCTAAACTAAAATAATGCCTATCTAATTTTAGTTTTAATAGGTTACTATTTGCTTCTATACCTACTTATGTTAACTTTAAATAATTATAATTTGAGTGAGATTTCAGAGTATTGCTCAATGTATAAATCTCGCTCTAGGAGTTTTAGGTTCTGTTTATCGTCGCACGTGCACTGGCCGATGATTTCTGACTCAATAACGAGCTATTATAATTAATTATGAAAATGACACCGCGATCTTACGTACAGCGACGATAATTTAATAATTTGCTGCCAAGGTAAGTTTTATTTTTTTTAGCAAATAGGTTATAGACATAATAATCACAGTTACTTTTAATTTCGATTTTGTAAAAAAAAATACCGACATACGATAGGAAGTTAATTACAACCAATCCGAATCAAAATTCTAAATATTTAATTAACCATAATTACAATTAATGGCATTTTAATTTTGTAGTTAATATTTTTTAAGAATTTCATGTTGATAGAAAAGCTTTAATTGACTGGAAAAATATCATCAGATTTTTCAATATCAATTGCGTATTTTTACTATGTGGTACTTATAATAATATTAATATAATATCTGTGTAGCAAACATAGCTCTCCTAAACTTATGAAATAGACTCCACCTTAAGAAACGTAATTAGTAAGCCCAACTCCTTGTGTAGAAATAGTTGTGTGTCAAATCTTTGTCGTTACCTACAACACTATTCCCTTTTATGCGTTTGCACCAAAAAATGTTAAACATGCAATGTTTCGAAACTAGTCATATGAAACAAATCCTATAACTTGGTTTTGTTGAATTTGCATTCCCATTTTATAAGAAACTA
Organism: Lithophane socia; assembly: GCA_947522985.1. Taxonomy (NCBI): domain Eukaryota; kingdom Metazoa; phylum Arthropoda; class Insecta; order Lepidoptera; family Noctuidae; genus Lithophane; species Lithophane socia. The sequence goes on along the minus strand of OX383258.1, from coordinate 9,028,299 downwards.
AGTGATAGGGAATATGCATGTATTTGTGTTTTTTTCGCTTAATTATAATAAACCCAAGAATTAATGTATTCAAAGTCAATTTCAACTACTGCTTATTGCTCAAAAAAATAATAATAATTACATACTTGTATATTCCCTATTGTTTTGGCAGATTTCGAGAGTTGTTGTTGGCTGTGTTCGCACTGACTAGAAACGTATTCAATAGACATGTTTGTATGTGTCCTTCACCACAAAATCCTCAAGTTTTACTTTTTTTTTGGTGTTCTCAAAATTGATTTTCGTGAAGTATTCAAAGGTGAGTATTGTGTGGTGAAGGACACGTTTGTATAGAGATTTGTCTCGTTTGACTTTCGCACTGTTGTTTGTCTATGTCTTGCAACTTGTCTACCTTGTCTTGCAAGAAGTTCAAGGTTTAGTGTTTTTAAAATAAGCCGGTAAACGTCGTACATGTAGTACGATGTTTAACGGCTGTTATAATTACCGCACCGCATTGTCGCACCGTTATAATTATGGGGAAAAAAAAAAAAAACAAAGTATTTCAATTTTATACTATAATCATTTATTCAAACTATCTATTTACTAACATGCAAATCATTCAATAATTAAATTTTAAAAAAATATAAAAAAATATATATTGCTGTAAGCTGTGGTGGTAGGTTCTTCCCCTGTTCTGAATATTCATACAAATTATAATTATCATCGGGCACCAAGTGAAAAGAAACGGGAGTGATAATTTGTCTCTTTCTAAGGCACAATAGGTTTCTATTTAATAATGAGTCAAAAAAAGTCCCCGGTCATTTTAACATCAAAGTAAAAATCTTAAAATTTCGAATTTAGTCTCTATAATTGTAAAGGGCGAATAGACAGACAACAAGTTGCAAGATTCTTACAGAAACATTTTGTTATGAAATCGGTTTACATGTCAAGAGATATGAACCGTCAAACAAGTTTCGGTTCAACAAGTTGTTTGACAATGCAAATGCGGATCGATACATTGAAGATATATGAGGTTTTCAACATGTTTTAAGTGAATGTTTCGCCAGTGCAAGCGCACAGTTACATTACAAGACTTAAATATTCAACTGTTTGTATCAAAATGCACTGACTAAAACCTTATTTGCACCATTTGTAAATATTGCATAATTGAAATAAAACTTGAAAGTTTTGGTTTCTGGAACGAAACGAAATTTTGGTTTCGGAGTTTCTTTGGAACCTATCATTAGGTATTTTATTTATTATTGGTACTAATAGGTACTTCTGCGGTCAGTGTATAAACCTAAATTTATATTTAATCGATGTTTGACGTTCCGATTACTGGACGATAGAATAAATCAGATTATGTAGAAGACTGTATCGTAGTCATGCCCTAAATTCCGTAACTCACGTGACACAAAAAGGTAATTTGTGTTTTACTTATCTTTGTATACTTACCTAACATTTTAAATTAATGTGTTTGCCAAAAAATAGCTTTGTAAGTTAGATTTGCCAAGTTTTTGTTCAAATTTTGTATTGGGTATAATTATGATGAAGTCATTAAAATAAACTACCGATACTGTGTTTTATATAGTATTAAAATATAATCTCCACGATATGCTAATTCAAAATGTACTTAATATTTCAGTTGCAAAGAATTTGATTTAAATTTACAGTATCATAATAATAATTTAATAACGTAGTGCAACTGACACCGCTTTACATTAGTAAATAGTGCCATTACTAAACCAGAGGAAGCAAGCCTAGCACACATTAAATGTAAATAATAATGTTAACTGCAAGATCTCGTTCTTAAATTATCAGCAACTATTAAGCACTGCAGGAGGAATAATTAATAAATAAAAATAATTTGTACGTTTTTATTTTATTTACACAATTTATTATACTCCTATGGCCTATCAGCACATCTCAAATGCATCCTTAAATAATCCTTGTTATTTTGATTATCAGAAAATGGGCGGGTAGTGCGTGCGAAAACGCGCATAATTTGTCACTCGATTCATGCCAGTCTAGTCCTATGCAAAAAAATGGTCATTTGTCACGATCGACGACGGGAATTGGACCTTCGGCTATCCGCGCGACGATCGCTTCCTATTACCCGTGATAGAAGCGATCGTCGCGAATTCGCGAGTCACTCGTTTGTTGGGAAAACGGAAAACCGGCATATGACCCTGTGTGTCGGTGGCCTAATATAAGCAATCATCGCGCCGACAAAGGGCGCCTTACCCGGCGTCCTATTTAACGATCGTCGCGCGAATATGCGATCGGTCGCATGCATATATGTCACTTTTTGTTCGGATAAGCGCGTCAGCGCGACCAAGCGTTCCTGGTTCACCGAACAAAAAGTTAGATCGATCGTGTATTCCCGCGAGGATCGCTTATTGTTGGCGCGATGATTGCTTATATTGTCCCCAGAGGGCATTTTAGATGTGAGTTTTGGCAGCAATCGCGTTCCATCGCGAGTAAAGCAACAAACTAGGTATTATCATACTAACATACCTATATTACTTAAAAATAAATTCAAAATTAAGTAGGTAGGTACCTAACTACGTAAAGCTACGTAGTATTATAATATCTGTGGTAAAGCTCTATTTGGTATGAAACTATAATTAATATAATTATCGGAGATCGGTGATACTGATATGTAAGCTTTGTTTGTAGGTAGGTAGGCAACTTCCTACGTAAGTACCTACATAACTACAAAATTATTAGGTACAAACATAAATATATTACTAATAGCACTTTGCCCGCGACTTCGTCCGCGTGGATTTCGTACTTTCCTCTAAAAATTTCAACACCCCCTCCACCCCATTTGGAAGATAGTTTAGTGATCTTTAACATTTATTTAGATAAGTATTATAATAAGTATTCGAGCCAATTTTAACCAACTTCTAAAATGAGGAGGTTCTCAATTTGTCTATATGTTTTTTTTGTATGTTTGTTACGCGATTACTCCTCCAATTTATGAATTGATTTTAATGATTCTTTTTTGTTTGGTAGGTCATGCTTCGGAGGTGGGGTAGTACTTTGGAATCCCGCGCTAGCACAGAAATAGGTACAGAACTATTAAATACTGGCTCGCTAAGGCTCGGGATATTCTACTCTAGAATCCTTTGCTCCGCTCTGGATTCAAAGAAACACTCGCCTTTAAAATAGTTCGTTTGTTTTACGACAAACAATTTACCTACTCTCCCTAGCTATGTATCCCACATGGTGATGGTGTCAGCCTTCCTGGTCTTTCTCTTCCACTTCGCTCTATCCTCGACATCGTCTTCGGAGACCTGACACTCCTTCATGTCCTTTAGCAATACAGCCTTCCATCTTGTTTTGGGTATGCCGCTGGGTATTGGACTGGGAATGGTAAGCTGTAGCGCCAAGTTCCCTACGTATTCTGGCGGTCTCGTTTTCACGTGACCATACCATCGCCGCCTACTCTCTTGCATCTTGTCGGCGTTATCGCATGTGCGTGTGGGGTGAGGGCCCGTTTTTTAAAACTCTTTGAAAATGTGCTCAGGATTTAGTGAACATTCCAAAATAATTGTGAAAGTTGGAATCGCGCACGCCCAGGCTTCCTCGCACGTACTCGTTACGGATTTTATCAAGCCTGGTAACGCCACACCACACATCCACCTTAACATTTTAATTTCAGCAAATTGAATGGTATGCACGTTCTTTTGGGTTGTGGCACACGTTTCGCTGCTATACATAAGGACTGGTCACAGAGTACTTTTACTATAATTATGCCCTTTAGTTTAACAGGCATTCTCCTATCACATGTAACACCAGTTAGGTTAGGTTAGCTACAGCTTGGCAAAAAAGAGTTAGATGCGGTGACAAATGAAACTAAATATTTTACAAATGCAGACCTAAATATTTTACAAATGATGTTGGCACTACTTTGCCGACAAGTGCTAGTAGATTTTTGAGTCAATACAAGCAGTGTTTTTAACAATTTGTTTCAATTCTTTTACTCATTTCCCATTTGAATTAACTTATTATGCGGTAGTGGTGCCGTCATTTTTCCAAGCTGTACCTACTTCACGCTGCAGCTATTCGGTCACAGAATAAATAAGATTCGGTGCTGAAGGTTGCATTCTACATTCCCGGAATTGTGCATCATACACCCCAGATACTAAACAATATACCTACCTACTATTTGTCAAAAATATCATTATTTTGATATTTTAGGTCTATAGCTACACTTATAATAATATTATAAAGAGGAAAGATTTGTATTTTTGTGTGTATGTTTGTAATGAATAAACTCAAAAACTACTGCGCCGATTTCAAAAATTCTAATAGGCTATAATTTATTAAGATTACACGCGGGCGAAGCCGCTGGCGGCAGCTAGTACTTACATAAAATACACGGTGGCTCGATTTAGGAGTCCGGGAGTGTATTTATTTATCCTCGTGACTGTACCTTTATAATCCTCTTATTTAATAGGTGATAATTGTTGCATGGTGTAGGTATAGGCAGGTGTGCTTCGTGAGTGGGTGAACCGATCAATAAAAAACCATCCCCACTTTACGTGTAGGGGGGTACTTACCTACCCTAAAATAACTTTTTCGGTGTGTATTAAATGTATATGTACCCGTTCCTTGTTGACTACAGTACGGAACCCTAAAATCGGGAACGGTTTTGGTCTGATACTCCCTGGCCGCGCCACAGTGAAAAATTAAAAAGACATGTTTCTAGATAATTTGTACGCTAAATGTACTATACGGTACGTGTAATGAAAATAATTGTACCTCAACGAATAATGAAATATAATGAAGTTTATGTGGCGCGGCTGGGGAGTATACTCCCTGGCCGCGCCACCATGGTTCTCGTAAACTACTAGGCGCACCCGAATATAGTAAACGCTAAATAAATGTACGCAATACGTACTCCTCCGTACGCTATAGAGAGATTCGGAAATTTAATTACATTAGAAATTATAGCCTTGTGTATGTGGCGCGGCCAGGGAGTATGCTCCCTGGCCGCGCCACAAAGAGTTATAAGGCGTACCTAGGCATGGTATGCACTAAATAAATGTACGCAATACGTACTCCTCCGTACGCTGTAGAGAGATTCGAAAACTTAATTACTTTAGAAATGATAGCCTTGCGTATGTGGCGCGGCTGGGGAGTATACTCCCTGGCCGCGCCACAAAGAGTTATTAGGCGTATCTGGGCATGTTATGCACTAAATAAATGTACGCAATATGTACTACCCAAAAGTGTAACAATATTACGGAAAAACGTAATATCTTAAGAGAAAACAGACAGCAAACTCAGCAGACTTGCTGATCTTTGTACTTACTAGATGTGGCCTACAAATTTAGAAGTACAGGGTATTATCTCAGTGAGATGATTGCATAGAAGTGCTAGAAATATGCAACACAATACGAATGTAAATGCTTTACAAGAATAATTGACATTCAAGAAGAAGATAAGAAGTTGGTAGGTACTTTTTATTAGGTACAGTCAGCAACGAAAGTCGTTATCACTGCTACTTTTACATGACATCTAAAATTACACGAAAGTGTTCCAAGGTGGTCGCAGTTGCTTGTTTTAATAATTTTTGGACAGAATTTCATAAAACTCTATACGATAGCTTTATGTTAAAAAATATTTCTGTTTCGCACGCCATTACTGTTATTATGTATGACACAGAGCCACAAGCGACAAAATTTAGAACTAAAATCTACAATCTGATGTTTAAACTACCCACTATTTTTTGAAAGTTAAAACGTTAAAGTAAGTACCTAATATAACCACTATTTTTATCGCAGTAGAATGTTGAAAAATGGAAATATTTCTGTAGACTTCAACATGTTTAAAAATAGCTTCTTGTTTCTATTAGTAATCCGATTGATTAACTGTCAATAGGTCTAGTTTATTTACTATCCGCCTTACTAATAAACGTTGTATAGCGCCTGTATAGTTACACAACGCTTTGTTTTCTTCTTTCAAAAGTAATTTGACTTTTGAAAGAAGAAGACAAAGCATTGTGTAACTATACAGGAGCTATACAACGTTTATTAGTAAGGCGGTATATGTATAAGTAATATGTCGCAGATGGATTGTCAAATCCGCTCCTATTTTACATGGTTGTACGTTGTTTTATATACACTTTCACAGAATTTCGTTTCACATAAAATGTTTCTTATATTTTCATTTCATATAATAATAAATACGCAGAATATTTACTTTGAATAAAAAATCAATGTTTTTTGTTACAAAGAAAATTTAATGTTTATTTATTCATTTCATAGAATGACAAATCAAATATTCTTTATCCTCATATTGTTTAGTTTATATAAAACATATTACCTAGAAAAACATGACATCGAGTGTCACTTTCTATTTTATAATTGGTAACACTATATACCGTAGTATAGTTTAAGGTAAGCGGTTTGTAACTGTCGGAGTGCCCTAATTTTGTTACTGCGATCAATTTCGAAGTAACGCTCGCCGGCTGCTGCCGCGGCACCGCTCTCTTCGCTCGCTCGGCTCGCGCGTAGTTGGTCGCAGTTCAAACCTAACCTAACCTAATTGGTCGAAGTGCCCTAATAGTTATATTACTAGATTATTATAAAATTATGATTTAATAATAATTATTAAATTAAAGACAGTTGGTGAGTGTGGAGTCGGATTTACAGCGATTCGTTTGTGTCACTAAAACCTAATTTTAGAAAATGTTCTAAGACTAACAATTTTATTATAAATGAACATTCAGAATAATACACCTTATATAATAAAATACTTAGGACATATGACTTTAGTTCATGCAAATTCAGGAGATTAAATTATTTTATTACTCGATATTATGACAGAATAGTTTTAGAAGTAAAGATAATTATGTAAAACTAAATTCCGAATTTTTGAACATTATGTTTACTGAGGTTTATACCAAACGTGTTATGGATAATGATTTTCGGACCAACAATATTCGTTAAAAAATAATTCTACTGTTTGAAAAATTTGTTAAGTAAAAAAATGTGATTATAAAATTCATTAAATTGTGTTTCATTTGTGTGTGTCGTTAAAACAATAATATTCAAAACAAAAATACAAGGACCAAATGTTACGGGAAACATTTTCTGCGAAATAAAATCTACAGTCTGACGTTTCACGTCAGATTGTAGATGTTTAGTTCTAAATTTTGTCGCTTGTGGCTCTGTGTCATACATAACAACAGTAATGGTGTGCGAAACAGAAATATTTTTTAGCATAAAGCTATCGTATAGAGTTTTATGAAATTCTGTCCAAAAATTATTAAAACAAGCAACTGCGACCACCTTGGAACACTTTCGTGTAATTTTAGATGTCATGTAAAAGTAGCAGTGATAACGACTTTCGTTGCTGACTGTACCTAATAAAAAGTACCTACCAACTTCTTATCTTCTTCTTGAATGTCAATTATTCTTGTAAAGCATTTACATTCGTATTGTGTTGCATATTTCTAGCACTTCTATGCAATCATCTCACTGAGGTAATACCCTGTACTTCTAAATTTGTAGGCCACATCTAGTAAGTACAAAGATCAGCAAGTCTGCTGAGTTTGCTGTCTGTTTTCTCTTAAGATATTACGTTTTTCCGTAATATTGTTACACTTTTGGGTAGTACATATTGCGTACATTTATTTAGTGCATAACATGCCCAGATACGCCTAATAACTCTTTGTAGCGCGGCCAGGGAGTATACTCCCCAGCCGCGCCACATACGCAAGGCTATCATTTCTAAAGTAATTAAATTTTCGAATCTCTCTATAGCGTACGGAGGAGTACGTATTGCGTACATTTATTTAGTGCATACCATGCCTAGGTACGCCTTATAACTCTTTGTGGCGCGGCCAGGGAGCATACTCCCTGGCCGCGCCACATACACAAGGCTATAATTTCTAATGTAATTAAATTTCCGAATCTCTCTATAGCGTACGGAGGAGTACGTATTGCGTACATTTATTTAGCGTTTACTATATTCGGGTGCGCCTAGTAGTTTACGAGAACCATGGTGGCGCGGCCAGGGAGTATACTCCCCAGCCGCGCCACATAAACTTCATTATATTTCATTATTCGTTGAGGTACAATTATTTTCATTACACGTACCGTATAGTACATTTAGCGTACAAATTATCTAGAAACATGTCTTTTTAATTTTCCACTGTGGCGCGGCCAGGGAGTATCACACCGGTTTTGTAGGTATACTGATTCCCAAACAATAGGTACATATCAGAAGTAAGATCTAATAAATCAATACTGTCAGTAATTATCGTGATTCGTTGTTATTATAAGCTATTACCTATGTACCTACCTCGACATGATTTTGTTTGGATACGTAACATTTTGTTGTGAGTTGCGAGACAGGAATGTACCAACACTCTTCTGGTTAACACAAATAAAATGTGATGTTCATTGAGAGTATTACCTATCATGGCTTTAGTATATAGCTGCTGCTTTTGGTTTTCATTGCGTTTAGGAGGGATTTTGATTGGGGTATTTGCATTGGTAAGTTTAGTGATAGATTTTACAACATAAAGTTATATGATTTATTAACAAATGATACACTTAGCTAACCTTAAAATTAGTTTCAGGGACTCCTGATACTAGTATTTTGTTGCTTAGGATACAGTCAATCTCAATTAGTAAAAGATGAGATTAACAATTGGACAAATGATTACAATCTCATTTACGCAAAGAGCTATCTAGAAGACATGCAAGCAGGTGGGCAATGGCATGGGCATACAGTAAGATGGATTTATAATGGTTGACCACACAACATGTTAGTTACTTCAATTCAAATCAAATTTATTTTTCAGATCCAGAAAAATATATTTCACTTGGCATTAGTTTTACAAGTATTTACATGATTGTATGCGTTATTTATATCTACGGTGCTTATACGGTAAGTACGTATATCAATCGTAACATCCAGGTAGGTACAGTTAACAACAAAAGTCGGTTAAAAATCAATTACGTTTTTGAAATCATACTAAGATCCTATTAAGCATTAAGAAAAACCAGAAAGATACTTACTGCTACTTATTTAAAATTAAAATAACACAAAATCATGTTTAGTTACTAAATCAATAGTGTACAAAGTACAGACTTTCATAGTCGACTGTACCTACCAATACCAAAATATTGTACCTAGGTAATTCATCAAAAAATCTAGTAGTTAAGTAGGTAGGTACCTACTAAAATGTACTTTTTAATTCCACGACAGTGTAACAACATGCTAATGGTCACCTACATACTGATGGAGCTACTGCGTCTCATTTTGATATCTACTTTAGTTGCAACTTTTCTACTTCTGATCAAGCAAAATACTATGGACATTGGTTTGCTGATAGGGGCAAGTGTTGCAGGCGGATTTCTGCTTCGTAAGTTTTTCAATTACTACTGGGTATTAGAAATAGAATAGTAGATTGTTGCATCGAGTCCAAAGTGAGTTATTAATGCACCAGTGTTATGTAGGTGCCGTAGCAGTAGTGCCGTAGGAGCGTACACGAGGGCACTAAATCTACTTTTCTTTGAACTACCAATCTACCTACCGTGATAGATAAAATATTTATCCCGCGACTTTTGCGGCAAAAGGTTATTAAAAATTTAATTTGCAGGTGTTTTTTTTACTTTCTGGAGTTGAATACATATCGCTATCGCTGTTTAGGTATTTCCATTTTTTTAAACTTTTCTTGCTAAATAAGAAGTATCTAATTTTTCCAATGGTACAAAATGGGTTAGACGTGTGCGACGAATAGACGACATAATTAGTATTTGGGGCACCAACAGACTGTCGAAATTCTCTTATAGAACTCGCTGTGTGTGACAGGCGCCTGCGAATACACTCGCAGCGAGTATTCGCTGTGGTACCTAACCTAAATAGTTAGGTAGGTAAGTAAAGAACTTACTTACCTACATTTGCGTAGGACTAGGTACCTACAAAGTTTAATAAGTAAAGAGTAGAGTACCTACCTGCTTACTAATATTAGTGTGTGCTTTCAGTGGGAATGTTCTACTTATGGGTATGTGCTGCCAATCTGCCTATAGTCATAAACGAGATGGAACGTGACGAGCAGGCTGCTATCATCAACAAACTGCAACAACTCCTTAATGTCAACAATCAGAGAACAGTTCCGCGTGCTTTAGACAACATTCCTTTTTCTGCGCAACCCGAAGACATTGTTAACAGGAACGTCTTTATTGTCCCCAGAAAAACAGGAACACACGTCAGCAACAGAATTAATGTTCCCTCTAGAATTAAGTACTAAACCTTCTTATTAATAATTTAAAATTGTATCGTGACGATCAGGCTGCTATCATCAACAAACTGCAACAACTCCGCGTGCTACAGACAACATTCCTTTTTCTGCGCAACCTGAAGACATTGAGGAACTAGGAACGTCTTTATTATCCCCAGAAAAATAGGAACACACGTCAGTAACATAATTAATGGTCCCTCTAGAATTAAGTACATACTAAACCTTCTTATTAATAATTTAAAATAAAGTTATTAAAATTGTAATAAGTAATCTGGTTTTGTTTTGAATTGCTGATAGATTGCTCACTAGTTAAGTATATGTTTTAAGTTAAGTATTTTACATTATACCTACCTACCCTCCTTTTGGGACAATTGAGTAAGTACCTACCTACCTACTGCGTGCGTTTCTAGTGTTAATTCCTAGTAAACGCCAGTTATCTACCAGTACTTACGATGTAGGTATTTTCTTTTATCGATTGAGTTCTAAAGGGCAGTTGTAGGGTATCAAATATATTTTAATAGGTAGGTATCAATATAAAGATAAAGACGTATGTAAACATATTGCGTGTACAAATAGCATAGCTGAAAGTACAACTTGAACGGTGATGCTATATTTTTTAGCTACACACCGCCACTAGCAATTTCGAGTAGGTAGGCAGTGCGGGTCTAGTTAACTACCGACTTACTATAAAACTTTGAGGTGAGGTGAGGATGAGGGGGGCCGGTTGGCGGCGGTCAGTGGGTACCTACCTACTAATGAGCGACCGGTGAACGCGCAGTCGCGCAGATCGATAAATTTTCGAGGCCACGCTCCGCTACTCGACGTAGATAAACTCCGACCGACACGGGCAGCCAAATGCATTAGTTTGATTCTGTTGAGCTTGAGCGTTTTGCTAATTTTCGTACTTATCCTACATCACTAGGGTAAGTACTCACTCAGCTTTTTTGGTAAAGAAATGGGAGGTGGAAGTGGAATAGATGCGGTATAAACAAGGATAAAAAACTACACAAACAGTCATATAATATAAACGTCTGTTTTATTGTACACAGCGGCTATCGAAGGTTATTTATCAATTTTACGTATAGATTTCAATTATGTAATTGAGTGCACTTCCACGTTCACTCTTCAGACGGATGTTGACGAAACTGAAACCGACACCACCGGCGGTGACGGTGGCGATTGCTTGTGTGTGGTCGACGTCCCTCGCTATGACCCCCTGAAATCAAAACATGAATTATTAACCCTCCATATTAGGTAATGTCATGTAATCTTAACCTGGACAATCAAAGCTTACAAGTACCGCTATAAAGTTTGAGTATGGTGGTAACCACTACCTACCAGGCGTCAGCGTCACCCAGATCAGAACAAAAACCCTCGGGTCATCCTGATCTTTTACAGGTATTCTTCACAGACCAGGAGATAATCAACTTCTGGAGGGAGGTGAGCTGGCTGGATTAACCACTGACGGCCGCTATGGCCCACGCACAATGGTCCACCTGAAGGACAAAGTGCGGAAACCAAACCTTCTAACATAGATAGATAGACCACAACTTATAATTTAGGACCTACTGTTTATTTATTTAATAAGTGCTTACTTTATTACTTGTACCAAAAGCATATTATTTACAATAATTTGAGCGACACTCACATTTATCGAAAATTCAACGATCGTTATCAAAATAAATAATGAAACTAATTCCAATTTTATGGAAAAAACTTTGTAGATAAGAAATAGACTATGAAAATGATTGCGCACGCGCACATACCTTAATAACTTGCTGGCCGGGATCGGAGTAGAACACTTCCTTCACCCTCTTTTTGAACGGAAAACCCATGTACTCTGCTTTCTGTTGCCATATTAGATGACCGTTGTAGCTGGTGCCAATAATTAGATCACTTGCTACACATGAAGATATTGCTATCAACACAAAAACACTTAATGCAAGTACGCACTTCATTCTCAAAAACGCTTTACGTGAAACCTTGGGTCAGACTAAATGATACTCAAACCTCACACTCTTTATATCAGAAAAAAGTTGAATTATTGTATCTATTTTAACCTCATAATGACTTCACACGAAATGTTTTCGTCTTGATAATGGTAACCCCTAAGAGCAAAGACTCACAAAGCAAAGATAAGCTACCGAGACTAGGAGCATATAACATCGTACTTATCATAGTTTGTCATTATTATTACTCTTCTTTGAAAACATTAATAGTACCTACTGGTCACGGGGGACTGTTACAATATGACGGCTCCATGTAAGCTATTCGTTTTATATTTCAGTCTTACTATACTATACATTGTGAAAAATCACAGTAACTAAACATTTATATTATGTAAATTAAAAACTATTAACATTTAAGACGTTTATTCCGGATAATTTCGGTAATATATTTAAAATAAAAACTTGTAAGTAACAAATTTGCACAACAGCATTTAAATAAATATTTTTAAACATTTTATTATGTTATTATTATTACATAGATACAGCAATTTTGAACCACTGTCGGTAATTTAAATCCATAAACCGTAACTGAAGCCGTTACCACTTCAAACGAACGGTAACACGAAGTGGTTACCACTTCAAAACATGACTAGAGCATACTATAAGTACGGATATCTGTCGTGAATAATATCCGGATATCATTAGTCTTACTATCCGGATAAAACGGATGGTTCCTTTTGTAGTAAAGCGCACTCATTTGTAACCAACTTTAAAAAAAGGAGGAAGTTCTTAATTTGTTTTACTAATTTGTATAGTATCCAATATAATAAAACGATTTAGAAAATTCTTTTCTTTTTTGGGCTGGGTATACTCATAGGGTGGTCCCATATAAATTTGGTTAAAGTTCAGATGAGTATTCGTAATTAGCACATTTCAAATATAACAGGTGAAATTTTATTCGTTTTAGTCCTGTAAAGGCAACAGCAGATTCTTTTTTTCACGATTTTAGCTTTGATAGTGAAAGTTGTTCATTTATGAGTACAAAAACCCCTTAAGAGATTTCGCGAATGAAAAGATACATCTTATTTAAATATCATATATAACCCAAAAATAATTTAAATTAAAATGAATCTTATAAAAACTAAAACCCAAAAAAGTCAACCTTGCTAGTTGACTTTTTTGTCGTAGTTACAAAAAAGTCAACTAAAAAGGGTTGACTTTTTTTTACTTACTTTCTGAGGCACGGAAGTGTCTCAATTGGTAAAAATGCTAACCCATCCACGGACCGACCCACAGTGGTTCGAAATCGACGCTCCGTGGACATTGAAATCAAAATTTCTTTAGACGAGAAATAAAAATCGGAATGGCTTTATTTCAGTATTATTTATAATATTTGGTAATATGACAGCTATAGACAGCACCATCTCCGAAAAAAAAAATATTTAATATTTTTTTGTATGAAGAAAAACACAAAAATCGTTTTTTCTCATAACTTAATAAAACATAAAGCCTGCGGCTTACATGGGGTGTTGTCCTACATGAGGCAATTTCGAAATGCTATAACACGCACACCCATGCGCGCCGCTTCACTCACAGCAGAGTGTTGAATTTCGAGAAATTCATTTAGAGATTTTTACGTTGATTTATGCTGGTTCGCAGGTTTGCGTGTTGTAGTAAGGAGGTTAAGATTACGTTGTTTAAGGCTTATTGCCAGACCTTCTATACAAGCAGCCTGTGGGCCAGCTACGCTCGGAAATCAATGGACGCCCTGAGAGTTCAATACAACAACAGCTTCAGAATGCTGTTGGGGCTACCGCGCTTTTGTAGTGCCTCTGGCATGTTCGCGCAGGCGCATGTTCCTGACTTCCACGCAATGGTGAGGAAGAAGACGGCATCGCTATTAGAAAGAACGCGGTCAAGTTCTAATAGCATTCTGAAGATGTTAGTGGACAAATTTGACTCGCCGATAATGAATCACTTCATGCAAGTGTTGGTTAGGCAAGAGTGATTCACTACAACAGGTGAATTGTGATATATTCACATCCCTGTATGTAAATACTGTTCTGTGAGCTTAGTACCTACTTATAATAACACACTAACATAGCTTTTAAGTCTTTTGTAACTAACTAACTAACATAAATGGATCATTGTTGTCTTTATAAATAAATAATTTAATTTAATTTAATTTATGTGTGATCTTGAAAATATACAAAGTAATTGACTTTAGTTTGCGAATTTGATTAGTTATAATGAGAAATAATGGAATATACAATATAAAAATACTAAAAAAAACACTCAAATTGAGACTCATTTACAATATAAATAGATTTTGCAATCTTTCTTATAATAATTTAATTCGGTGTTAGTAGATACACAGTTTGACTTCTTAATTAACATTAAAAAAAAAAAGTACAAAAACTTATAACTAATACAGAAAAATACTAAGAATAAGCAATTGTATAATTAAGAAATATATTATTTCACCACTTCACTCAGAGCAGAGTAATGAACTTCAAGAAATTCAGTGGATTTCTCGAAGGAATTTAATACTATATTATTTGATATCTTTGGGATAGGTGCACATACCAATGGGCAACGATACTTACATAGTAATGATTGTTTGATGTAAGCTGTTCGTAATCTCAAGTTTAGCAGGAAATCAATGCTTAATGCATGCTAATTAACTTATGATGGTAATTTAGTCTCATCTCATTAGTGCATGTTGCAAATATTGTTCAAAATTTGCAAAAAATTTCCAGTGTCCTGAGAAGACAATATCACTGGATTGAGTCAGGAGCTCATCCAAAAATTCGCAACTATTCTCCGTGTTGTATCATCAGGACAGTCTATTAATATTGATTTGTTTGCCAATTATCTCGACGAAACTGCGCAGCTGTATGTGGAACTGTATGGCTGGTATTTCATGCCTTCCAGTATCCACAAACTTCTGCAGCATGGAGCTGAAATAATAAAACATTTCAACATTTTGCCTATAGGAAAGCTATCAGAAGAGGCATCTGAGGCCCGAAACAAAGATTTTAGAAAACTCAGGGAACATCATACGCGGAAATTTTGTCGCAGAGCGACAAACCATGACATCTTTAATGGTTTCATCGTATCCTCAGACCCATATTTGTCAAGCATTCGACCTAAACTGACAAATAAGAGTAGAAATGATTTAACTGAAGAAATGAAGTCTCTTCTTTTAATTGACCCGGATACCATGGATAAGGAAAACATTGAATTTGTTGAGGTGCCAAGTATGATGGATTCTGATTTTGAATTCTTTGATAGCGATGACGAAACTCAGTAGACAAAATTTTAATGTTTGATGTTTTTGTGTAAATTTTATATATTTCTCAATTATACAATTGCTTATTCTTAGTATTTTTCTGTATTAGTTATAAGTTTTTGTACTTTTTTTTTTAATGTTAATTAAGAAGTCAAACTGTGTATCTACTAACACCGAATTAAATTATTATAAGAAAGATTGCAAAATCTATTTATATTGTAAATGAGTCTCAATATGAGTGTTTTTTTTAGTATTTTTATATTGTATATTATATATATTATATAATTATATTGTGTGTCGCGGGTTCGATCCCCGCACGGAACAAACATTTGTATGATCTGCAAGTAGTTGTTCCGGGTCTGGGTGTTAGTGTATGTGAGTTTCTATGTTTGTAAACGCACCCACGATACAGGAAGAAATTCTTAGTGTGGGGCAACGTTTAATAAAAAAAAAAAAAAAAAAAAAAAAAAAAAAAAAAAAAATAAAAAAAAAAAAGAGATATTCCATTATTTCTCATTAAAACTAATCAAATTAGCAAACTAAAGTCAATTACTTTGTATATTTTCAAGATCACACATAAATCAACGTAAAAATCTCTAACTGAATTTCTCGAAATTCAACACTCTGCTGTGAGTGAAGCGGCGCGCATGGGTGTGCGTGTTATAGCATTTCGGAATCGCCTCATGTAGGACAACACCCCATGTAAGCCGCAGGCTTTAAGTTTTATTAAGTTATGAGAAAAAACGACTTTTGTGTTTTTCTTCATACAAAAAAATATTAAATTTTTTTTTTTTCGGAGATGGTGCTGTCTATAGCTGTCATATTACCAAATATTATAAATAATACTGAAATAAAGCCATTCCGATTTTTATTTCTCGTCTAAAGAAATTTTGATTTCAATGTCCACGGAGCGTCGATTTCGAACCACTGTGCGACCTCGACAAACATAACTCAACCTGATCCATAGACCTGTGCGGCTGTTATTGCTGATTTATATTAGAGATGTACCTTTGAACACTGTTGCGGAGTATAATAACTCATTTCTTAGGGAGTTTGCGTAATAAAAATGTTGATTTGAAACTATCCGGATATGGATATTTTGGATACCAATATATCCAAAATATCCATATCCGGATAGTTTTCTGTAAGTATCCGAATTATCCGTATAGCAAGAGGAGCAGATAATTGCATGCCCTAAACATGACCTTAAAAATATTGTGTTGATGTATTACGGTCAAGGACCGTAAATGTTAATCAAGTTTCAAACGAATTCCTTTCCAACGTAGCGAGCCGCAGGGATAGCATGTCACCTTTTCGACCAGTCATTTTCATTCCTTGACCGTACATCAGAGTTAGCTACCACCTTGAAACATATTTATCATATTATCAAAGTAATTTTAAAATAACCGTGAACCCTGAAGTTATACCGAACTAACTTGCATTGCCGAAAAACGTGGAGTTGTCTCCATATCCAATGAATCAGAAGTGATTTGAGAACGTGTATCAGAATTCTCAGTACTGTTAAGTATTGATGTCATAGACATCTTTTCATCTTTCATACTACCATTGGCGTCTACAGAAATATCAGTAACGTTCGACTTCTGTTGCGCATCTACCATATCTCCGCCGCCGCCGCTGAGCGAATTCCAAATACCCTTTGAAGACTCCTTGAGAGTAACTTTCTTCTCGCCCATGGTCGCACCTTTGTCTTTACCATCTTTTGTCTTTTTGCCAAGAACTGGAAACGAGCTTAATTTGGGCTTGGAACTCCGGACCGCAACGCCTCTTTGTATGGGAGCGGCTTCTGCTTCGCACTCTTCCGTAATTGAAGTGAGCAAGTCTGCCGAATCAGATGGCACTGCTTGTCCGGCTTGTATAGGAATGTCATCTGGAAATAAATGTTGAAATGTGTAAATCATGTACCTACAATCAGGTTTTCGTCGTAATGAGTTATTATTTGTGCTTGAATTAAACATTTAGAAAGATACATAATGTAGGTAATTAAAATATCATAAACAGTAAAATTTAACCAAAAAATATCGTGTTTTTGCTTTTGGCAGTGTACATTTAGAATAATGGTTTGTAGCTTGCTTTTCTATACTACGGTACTGTCTACCTACCAACTAAAGGGGCTTCTAAACATTCACTGCAATATTTCTATTGCAGACTATGGCCGTTAGTTTTTCCGTAAAGGATAATCTGCACCAAACGGCTCGCAACGCATCGGATCGGATCGCGTGTCGCGGAAGACGCCCACGGTCAAGCTGCTGTGTGCGGCTTGGTAATATAGACTTTAAATACTGTGTACACGATTTAATATCGTTAAAGACGTGAAAATACGTTCTGATCCGAGGCGATGCGAGCCGTTTGGCGGAAATCATCCTTCACACGGGCAAAAATAGCTGACGAAACTGTTTGTGCTGCAGCAGCTTTTATAATTTCAAATAACAAAAATAAAGAAAAAAAAGGTCTTGAATAAGACGTCATTTTAACAGGTGTGTAACAAGTAACGATAGACAGCCGGTGGGCCGGTCATGGCCGGTTTTAGAAGCGCCTTAATATATGCTAAGCAACGTTTACAATGCAATGAGTATACGTATACGGTTAACAGCAATGCAGGGTTTACTATTTTAACTTAAAAACAAGTAGCTTAACATTAACGTCAGGTAAATGCGGAAATAATTATGAATGAACGGTTTCTTAAGGGTCTGTGCACGAAAAAAATATCATTTTTTTAATCTAATTATGAGCAAGCTAAAAATAATATCCGTAAAAATAATCCGTGCCAGTCACAGCACCTATTGTGCTATTCTGTAAGAATCTCACCTTGAAAACTTAGGTGAAGTGAGTTTGAAGTGAGCTGTGAGCTGTCAATGCCTAGATTCCCTTACGTCCGGTATGATGACTGTTCACTGCAAGCTCACTTCACCTAAATTGTCACGGTAATTTTTTTCAGAACAGACCGGCTGATATTAGTTTCATAACTTTAACGCTCTCGACAACATAGTTCATTTCGCCTTTGAGTTACTTCATGAAGATAAAGAATTTTCATGAAATAAAATTTAGATTTATGGTTTAGGCCAACGCAGGTTTATTAGCTACGTGCAATATAGTCATTATAGTAAGTCAGCGACTGTTCCACAGACTGCTAAGAGTAGTTTAGTTCAGAACTTTAATTATTGTATGGGCCCAACTGACCCTTGGCCGGCTATTCAGAAAACTTACTGAGAATATAACTGCCACCTGCAAGACTAAGGCTGCGTAATAATTAAATATTTGTTCGGAAAACCAGAAAGCGCATGATGTCGGCGCGACCACGCATTCATGTTCACCTATCAAAAAGTTCGAACGATCGTGTATTCGAGCGAAGATCGCTTTTAAATAGGACGCGGGGTAAGGACTCGACCGACGTTTCAAATTACAAACAACTTTGAATTGATTATTTTTCCCTTTCTCACAAACAGTAAATAAAATTCTCCAAAATGGGTTGATTTCGTGCACGGCCGCTTAAGACCGAACTCAAGAATGAATTAAGCTTTCGATCCGTAATAATTACGTACTACTGTGACTATAGTATAGGTACCCCTTGGTTCGTGGTAGACGCGGCCATACAACGCAGGAGTGAGATGACACAAAATAGCCTACAGAGTTTTTAGAAATCCCGTACAAATCATTCAGCGATGCAACGATTGAGTAGGAACTCAATCGTTTTATGACCGCGACTGCTACGAGTTTTGGCGTTAAGTTTATTGAAGCAATGGATCTTTTAAAAGTGGTCTACTTATTAAAAAGATGAAGGACGTGTTCCACTAACACACTTTGACATAGTGGATGGAGCTGTGCTCATAAGTTGCACTCCTACAGCTGGACGTCACATGTGCTTCAATAAGTATTTCTAAAGTCCTACAAAAGTAAAATAATGTGATTTATTTTCCTAAATACCTCAGTGTATTACTTGACAGAGATGTTAACATAATGTACACAAAATTTTGACAACTTAAAAAAATAGGGTTTTTTCAGTGTTTGCTAGGTGTATTTAAGGAAGGAAAGTCTATAATTTCCCCATACAGAGGATATTGTGGAGTGTTTTAATATTGTGAGATTATCTACACTTATCAATGTCACTGCACATACAATTAATGTTTTTAGTCCACAAGCTACAATCCAATGTACGAGGCGGGGAGCATGCATTTGGCAGCATACAGTAATGTTCATCTGTATGTAAACCAAAAACATTGAAATACAATATCATGATTATCATGTCGGCTAGGTATTACTTAATATATTGGGAGCACTTCAACAACTGTCTACAATACTACTAAAAGGATGTCAAACTAAAACATAATAAAATTGCGGGTAGCAGTATACTGTAACAGGTGAACTTTAATTCTCACCTGGTAACTTCTTGGTTCGGAATGATGCATTGGTAATCATAGACTTAGACATCGTAACAGTAGTAGTAGCTGGTGACAATGCTACACTAATCCCCATGGGGCCGTCACATGGTTGACCTGAAAAAGTAATAATAAAACATTAGTGGAAAATAATTACAGAACATAGGTGTCTCAAACACTGCCCTGAGCTAAGAGACGGGGAGCAGTAGTGTGGTTTTTAGTGTTTTATGCAATTAGCTTAGTTGGTATGAAATGAAAAGCACATGCTCCCATGCGCGGGGCACACATACGGGGCCAAGCGCTGTCGCGCCTTGCAGCGGTGTGCATTGCAGTGTGTAACATTTATTTTGGAAGCAAACCATTAATGATTAGGAGTTTATAAAAAGGCTAGGCAGCTTTTTCCAGCTATCTTGAGTTCGGCTTCCAGTCTAACCGGATGCAGCTGAATACTAATATTTTACATCCCAGTTATTGTGTAATACAATGCCCCTTGGTAAAAACTGGTTGTCAGACTTTCGGGCTTCTGACGAGCCACACGACGTAACAAGCGTAACGACTGTCACACGAATCAATCGACCTGCGCAGCCGTTATTACTTGGCCACAAACCTCACACATTAGTCACAACAAACATATGCAAGAAATTATAAAAGTTTTCTGTACCTGAAGGATTATTTTTTAAGGAATTTATCACAGCACTGGTAACCAACATCACATCAGGAAATAGTTCATACTGGGCTCTTTGGTCGATATCTTGCACTGCCTGATGTGCCAATGTATAGAATTCATTGAACATAGCAAAATATGCACCTTCAATCATTTCTAATAAGAAATTAGGTGAAACTGGTATTCTAGGGACATTTTTTCCAGATGGACCACCATTTTTCTTCTTGAATCCTTGGGTCACTATTCTGTGATCACAAAATATTAACTCAATAGTACCTTAGTACATAATTAAAGTGATAATTACGGTATGGAGTACAGTTACTGTTAATTATACATAGGTACATACAATTAATACTAACTAAAGTCCGGTCGCGAAGCAGAACGAATTTCGTACAATGATCCCTCATTACTTATATCTATCGCTCGCGCTCACACATTAGAAGGACCGCCCTTATCGCGAGCGCGACGGCAATACATTTGAGCGCGAGCGATAGGGATAAGTAAAGAGGGGTCATTGTACGAAATTCTTTCTGCTTCGCGACCGGACTTTAGTAATAAAACACAATCTAGCTCTACTAGTAAAATATGAATATGAGATGCCTTTTTTCCCAGAAAATAATAGAAATTAGCTTTAAATAAAATTATTTATATAAAAATGTTTGCTCTCTCTAAGAATGTGTTTTAAAATATAAGTATTTAAATAGGGATCATTAAGAATGCGGCGACGGATGAATTCTCCATGCAAACGTAATACCTAAATCATTTGCAATTTGAGCATATTTCCACCATAATATGTTGTTATTCGTATTGAGACAGTATTTATCTAGGTTCCTACATTTTTTTTCTTCCAAAAAACCGAACTAAAATGAAGTTGTAGCGAATTGAATTTCGCACATTTTACAGCGTAAATGACGTTTTCATATGTTTTTTATGTATTATAAACAACAATACTTGTGATATTGTTTCAGCAGAAACATAGCCTATATTATCAAGTAACAAATTATCGAAAAAAAAATGGAAAAACATTAAGTTTTCATTCATAATTTTTTGTATTACGGAACACATCCAAATCTATTTATCATAAATTTTCAATAGCTAGTAGTGCTATCGCGTCAAGCAAATGGCGTGGTCATACAGTTCACGGTAGTTGTGTGTATCGCTCTGACAGGCACACTAGCGCGCCATTTGTAGCACACGATTCGTAGTTGCGATCGATGCTCCGCCGGCCCTTTAACTTGTTACTGTATTTAATTGATTACCTGGATGCCGCAATACAGAAATGTCGTAATGCCAGTTTTGGTAACAAGCTCAGTTGACGATTGTAAATAAAGAGCAATGCTGACATCACTTTCAACCGATTCTGTGCATTGATTACTTCAACTTGTGGCAGTGGTCCCCAGTTCACTAGTTTAGTATTGCATTCTTCCCATCTCCGTAATGCACTTTCAGTAAGAAACTGGGATCCCAAAGATAATGGCTGAGAATAAACAAATACTGGTTTAAATATTGGCCTTGCAAACAGGTACACAGTTTTTTACATTTTGAGAAATTGCTTTTAACTAATATATTCTTAGAACATTCAACTATCAAGAAAAAAAATAGATTTATTGAAATATATTTATACCTCATGATATATGGAAGATTGAGCCAATGATGGAAGTCTGAACGATACTACTTTAGGCTTGCCTTCTTCATCTACTACTTCAAAGTTATACAAACCTGTAAAATGAATTACAAAGTTGATTAAGCCAATATACTTCTAAGTGATTAAGCTATAAAAAATATTGGTTATATTTTACCAATCAATAATGTTTCTATGCAACGGCATGTCTTCTTGTTTCCTTGAGCCACTGAGCTCAGATAGTTATAAATTAATGTAGGAACAAACTGTAGTGTAAATCTTTGTAACTCAACCTCCTTTGATCTGTAAAAGCTGAATAACTGTGTACATACATTTTCCATCATCTGAAATGTAACACAAATAGTTTAGGACTCATTTCCGAAAGCAATACTTAAATAAGAGATATTATGAAATTTATGATGTTGTGAATGTTATGCATTATACTTATTTTATTAGTTTGCTGTAAATTGAAGATACCTGTTCAAATTGTGAATCATTCTCTATTTTACTACTATTGTTAGCTTCACTTTCGTCTTCACTATAGAACAGGTTAAAAATGGCAGTAGCTATTTCATGATTGTGTTCATGTTCAGCTGCAAAACTTTTGATTTCGTTTTCTTGCAATGCAGCATACTCATTGAGCCACTCAGATATCAGTTGTTTCCATTCTGCCATTATGACAAGTATAATTCTCTCTCTTTAAACCTGTAGAAAAATAGATTATAGCTACCTACTTGGTAAAAACCAGTGCAGAAAAGTGTACCAATTATTTTTAATTTTAATTAAATCATTTATGGAAAGTATTCATTTTTATTTGTTAGTCTGAATAACTGTGTTATTTTTCAATTTTTATTTTCTTGTTTAAATAATTATATCTAAGTACAGCACAACATTTAGAAAAAGTACGAAGTCAGGGAAATAAATTGTTTGGATGTTTAGCCACACCCTTTGTGCTAGTGACTCATCGGTAGCATTTAAATAAAAACGTAGTATGTAGTTTTATAGTAATTATTACGAGGTCTTGTTGGATTATACTGGAACAAACATAGGTTTTACTTTGCGTAAAAAATCAATAAAATCAGAGCAGTGCAATGCGATGAGCATACCTGTCAAGTCAATTCAAGATTTTTAGTTTACAGATTTATGTAAAATTTCGTTACTGCATCAAAACAGACACATGTTATCAAAATTTCAGTTTTTTTCCTGAAATTCTACGGATTATTGGAATTGGACCCACAAAAACACAGATGATGACACTGGTGACATCGGGTGTGACCACAGACTACGTACACAGACTACTTGGAGATACTACGTACCTATACTACGTAGTAGTAAGTAGTAGGTGTGAGGTGACTGAGGTGATGCGGTGTGACATAAGCAAAGCACAGACTGACAGTGGACATGACCGCAGATTACCATTGAGATTACCACAGGAATATAAAGAGTATGTGCTGTAGTCCCAGGTTACTACTACTGTCTACGCTACTACCCTATTATATAATGTACTCTGTGGTATATAATGTACTACAGACCTACAGACGATGGCACAAACATTTAAAGATTATACAGAATGAGTAAGCTCGACGAGCCATAAACTGTACGCGTACTTTCCCGAACGTCTATCACCCACCCCTATAAAACGGTGTACGTGGTCTTAAGTTCCCGACCCCCGTCCCTTGTCCGATGATGTGCCAGCCCGCGCCGCAGCTGAGCACGTAGCTTTAAATTCCCCGATTAATAATAATGATCCGATATTGATCCAGCCTGTCCCGTCTTGCTGTCCTCCCGTCAGTGACGCCCTAAGCCGAGGTTCGTACCCCACAGGGGGTGCCCTTAGCGAGCGTTCACTTAGCTTTAATTTCGAATAGTTTGTTATAAGCCCCTGGCTGGAGGCCCTGAGAGTAGTTCTTAAGGCAGCCACAGGAAAGTCCGGTTAAGTAGTCATGATTTCAGAAATCAACTACGAGATGCCATAGTTATTAAAAAAAAAAAAAATTAAGTTCCCAACCTTACTCGGCTCGCCGTCGGTGACAGACGTGCGTACTTAAAGTACGCGGTCTTTAAGTTCGCGACCGCTTTCTCAGAATTTCATTGTCAATGCGGCTCGCGGCGGTGACAGACGACGAGCCAAGGCGGGATACGAGCAAAATTTCAAACCAGATGGATCGCTGCCGCTGACGAACTTACTCGGCGGTTTTCGGTAACAATACATGTTGAAATCCCTACTTCATGGCAAAAATGATTTGGAGCATTGACAAAAAATAGAGATTTCAACATGTTTATTGTGAACTAGCTTCCGCCCGCGGCTTCGCCCGCGTGGTATGTCGATAAAAAGTAGCCTATGTCCTTCCCCAGGTTGCCATCTATCTCCTTGCCAAATTTTATCGAAATCCGTTTATTGGTTTAGGCGTGAAAAGGTAACATACAGAGAGACAGACAGAGTTACTTTCGAATTTATAATGATAATATGGATCTATGGTTAGTATGGATGTTTCGCCAGTGCAAACGCACAGATAATAACATTGGGGTTTCTTGCCCATTCTTCTCCATATTTTTGCGTTCTCAAATTCTGAAAGGTTTAATGACATTTTACATTACTTTTTTAATTAATATAATCTAACACTAAACTAGCTGCGCCCCACGGTTTTACCCGCGTAAGTCTCGATTCCGTGGGAATATCGGGAAAAGTATCCAATGTCATATTCCAGGTAATGGTCTACCCCTGTGCAAAATTTCATCCGAATCCGTTCAGCCGTTTTAGCGTGAAAGCGTAACAAACAAACAAACAAACTCACTTTCACATTTATAATATTAGTTAGGATTAGATTAGGTTAAACACAAACTCATTATTACTGCCATCGCATGGACTAAAAACTTCTAAAAAGCTGCTCCGTCCGCTCGCGACTGGCAGAAAATGAAACTCCAAAGATTACGCTACATACTATTTCCATGGATAAAGACACGTTGTTGGAGTCGGTTCTTTCGTGTCTAAATAATTTAGTCGAATGGTAAATTACGTTATATTTACGGAGCGTCACTATTTATTTAGTGCTGTGCAACTGCAACTTCATGCCACGTAATGGAAATGTCAATGCCAAAATTATTGCGGTTTTAAAGGATTTTTAGTTTGACGAAAATTTAATACAAACTACAAATATTATAGTAAAAAATTGCCGGTAATAGGCATTTGCACTTTTTTAAATAACCAATGGGTTCCTCCCATAGTACGGAAGTTCCAGGAGGCGGCTCTGAGGGATATCATGTTTTGCGGGTTTGTGTTGATAATGTATCTTATTTGTTACTGTTGAAAATATAAAATCGCTCATTGCATACGTTTTTCCTTTCAGGTTCAGGATGGATCTCCAGGTCAAAAGGCGAATCTGGAAGCATTTTTCGACTTTATAGTAGCTATTGAAGATACTAGATTGGACCAGGATAATGACACTCTAAAGGAGTTATTGAAAAAAAATGTCGATAAAACAATCAAAATGTTAATTTATAGTAGTAAAACCCAAACTGTGAGGGAAGTAATGATTACACCTAGTGCTAATTGGGGCGGTCAGGGCTTGCTTGGAGTTAGCATTCGATTTTGCTCATTTGAAGGTGCTAATGAAAATGTCTGGCATGTGTTGGTATGTATTCCTAATAAAGAATCTCCTTTTTGATTTTATTGATTAAAATATTTAAATGATTAAGCATTATTAAAATAATCAAGCAGACATCACAACTTTTTAGTCAATGATCTTGTTGCCATTATGTTTATTCTGACATTTAGATTATAATTCACGCTTCTAAGCATGAATAATATTCAAACTATAATCTCTTCTTTAAAAGAATAATATAAATACTTAGAAGTATTATATTTCTACAATGATTAAAATTTCGTTTTCTTCTTTCAGGAGATACATCCATCATCGCCTGCAGAACTTGCTGGATTGAGGCCATTTTCTGATTATATAATAGGAGCAGATTCTATTATGCATGAGAGTGAAGACCTATTTACACTAATTGAGGCCCATGAAGGCAGGGCTCTGAAGCTTTATGTGTATAATGTGAATGATGATACTTGCAGAGAAGTGCACATCACTCCAAATCATAATTGGGGAGGTGAAGGTAGCCTTGGGTGTGGAATAGGCTATGGATACTTACATAGAATCCCAATAAGAAGTGCTCAAGCTCTGCCAGCACAACAATCTTATGCAGCAAGTGCACCAATGGTATGCAACACTTCATGCTGAAAGTTATTTTTCACAATTCTATAGCTTTATTCAATTAAAGGTTTAATCACATTCAAAACTTTTCAGGTGGCACAAACTGTTAACGTTCAGCAGAATCTAGTACCAGGTGTACAAAATCTGAATATAGATGATGATAAAACCCCATTGATGTCTGCACCTCAAGTGTCAAATGCTCCTGCAGATTATCCTCAAGGTGCACCTCCACCTTTCTTGTCAGGAGTTCCAATGGTAAACCCTGGTAGCTATGCTGGCCCTCCTGGTGCTATACCACCAGCTTTTCCACCTCAACAACAACCTGTTCAACAAATAATCTCCACTCAGCAACCTATTTCTCAAGCACAATCAGTTGTATCCAATATGGCAGCTTATTCTAGCAGTAAGTATCTAATTATATTGAATTTGTAAAAGTTTTTCTTATAAATTCTGTGAAATGTGTGGTTTGTATTGTATTATATTGTATTGAGTCTACAACTCCAATGTCCAAGCGCAAAATGTATGGGTTTTAAATGCATATTATTTCTTTCCAGATTTAGCAGATGCAACATTAACTAATCTGGGAAGTATACCCTCGGTATCCCATATGCAACCTCCAGCACCACTACCCAACTTACCTGGTATTCCTATGAACCAGCCACAACCCTACATACCTATGATGCCTAACTACACTGCATCTCAAGTCCCTACATCTTCACCATACCCTCAAAGTGCACCAAACTTAGTTCCCACTTTTGACATGAGCAGCTTTGCTCAGGCACCAATCCAACCACCTCCAATGTCGACTGGACTGCCAGTAGTTACACCTGTTTCTCTACCAGGAATGCCGTCTATCACAGTTAGCGCTACGCTACCTGTCTCTACCATGCAGGAAATACATCAGCAACAATCACAGCAACACCAAGATTTGTTATCGTGAAATGATAAAATTGTTTTACTATATGCCTATTTAATATTATTAAGCAGAGACTTCTCTTATTGGCCCAAATTTATGTTAGTTTATTTTAATTGTAATGCTAAAATCATTCACTTGGAAGGCAGGTATAGTGATTTTAGCATTGTATTATTATAAATATGATTTTCATTTATTATTGTAACTTTATTATAAACAAGTGCAAATGTTAAAGATATGTACCAGAGTTAGGTATTTGACAAATACACTTAAGGTTTCCTTTCAGGTCTGCCTTCAAAGTTATTATAAGTGTACATTCAAAATGATAAAATAAATAATAGAAAAAGCATTATTTTATTAATTTACTAAAATTATTCGATTGATATAAACAATATTTTACAAAGGTGTCAAAGCATATAAAACTACAATTCTTTCAGTTTACAATTTAAAAATAAGCACTAAGTACATTTTCTATTAGGTACATAATTATTTAAAATATAATTTATTTTATGTCATTATGATGTACGGTATTTACAAAATATAAGTACACACGGCTACACATCAAGCTATACATTTCCAGTATACGCTGACCTCGCATTGTACGGAAATCCTATCCAATGCGAGATCAGCATAAACTGGAAATGTATAGCTTGATGTGTAGCCGTGTGTACATAGATATACCCTATTTCAGTACCATCGTATACAAGTAACTGATCTCACCGTGCAGAAAGTGTTTCTTTATGGTAACTACACATGTAGCAACTTTAGTAGAGTTGCTAGCGATCAAAGTCGCCGCATGTGTGCATAAGGGCTCTTTCACTTTTGACGGTTGGTGTCGGAATCACAGAGCACTTTATAATACTGGTAGTCTGAATGTCGCCGCACGACACGAGAGTAAAGCAGGACATGTAAAGGTCTATCCACACATATCAGGGTCGTAACACACACAAGGTAGGCACTGAAGCTCCGTCCTTGGCCCGACACGGACGTGTGTTCTGTTATTATTGTGATGAGTTTATATAAAATGTACACACCGATATATTTTACTGAGACGCTGACGGAACCCGTTCCGTGATATCTGTGGAATGTGGATAGAATTCAAAGGCTGCCGCAGTCAGGCGACACGCGGTGCGACGCGATTCTAGTAGAACAATTGTATTTCCAGCGCGACTTTCTGCGGGGGCCTTAAGTGTATCCTAGGTACTGCACATGGTCGGTAATATTTATTTAGTACTAGCTGCCGCCAGCGGCTTCGCCCGCGTGTAATCTTTATAAATTATAGCCTATGTTACTCAGGGTGAATGTAGCTTTCTAATGGTGAAAGAATTTTTGAAATCGGCGCAGTCGTTTTTGAGTTTATTCATTACAAACATACACACAAAAATACAAATCTTTCCTCTTTATAATATTACTGTAAGTAGATAAATTTATAGCAAAATGTCACAATTATGTGAACACGGCTTTAGGTTGTGTAGGGGAATACTTTAGGGAAGCCAACCGCGCTACCGATCTCTTGAATCAGCTAGATCAATGAGTATAGATAATCAGTAGGCACATAATATTACCCTTACTATTTTCATAAATACTTATATTATAGGTAGCCGTAGGTAAGGGTATGTGGTTGTTTTATTTTCTACAAGACCAGGTGAGCTTCTTAAAAATATTTTCTATTTTTGGGTTTTTCCTAAACCATACAATTATTGAGGCCAAAACGCCAAAAAAAAAGCTAATCGGTCGAGCCATTTTCAAGAGGCAATTGATTTTTATAAATAAGTATAGATACATTTTCACTTGCAAGACACAAACAACTGTTCAGCCCTGGCTGAGGAACTAGGAGTTCCTGTGTCACGAGATCCAAAAATGACACAGTAATAAATTATAGTGTTAGCGCACCTGCCATTTCATCAAGACCGATACTTTATATTTACTTACTAGGTATGTAGATAGGTAATTGTTATTGTATGTAACCTACTTACGTTTACTAGCTAGCTCCCTACTGTTTAATCCGAACAAAACGATAGATTTAAGTAGGTACAGCTGTATCTACGTAAGTTTATGTAGAAACAGCTGTACCTGCTACCTAACTATAAAAGTTAAGTGTCATTATGAATATAGTATGATTATGACAGAAGACGATGGATGAGTGAGACTTGCTTTTCGAGATAGGTACCTAGGCACTGATTGTCGATACGTCTAGCTAGTTAATTGCTACATAAACTGAAATGAATGGCTCAACACGTGGATGTCTCTGGAAAATGACTTTCTGAAGAGGTTTCAAATTTAATACTGTTCGATCGGTTATGATCATCCGGTGGGGGTTTTTCTGGGTCAAGACCAAGGGCGAAATTATCGTAGCCTCGCGTGAGTGTGGGAGTATCGCTGTAGAACACTCCCCCGGCCATCTCGGACAGCCGTCGTCGACGGCGCGTGTCTTTGTCGTCGGCCACGCCCGGGGGGCGCACGCTCGAGCTACGACGGCGCTCCGAGCCAAGCCGCGTGGGCACCCTTAAAGCTCGCTATTGTAAATTAGAAATATTCGATTAGTACACCATGGGGAGGAAACTAAATGACTGATGAAAACTTAACAGACACTGAAAAATATTTTACTTTAATTAACCTACCTATTTAACTTTCTGCTTGTTGATCTTGTCTTGGGACAATTAAACTACGACATGTGAAAATATTAAGTACATTTGTTTATTTTAGTTCAGTCGGGTATATCCTAATGATCCTACCTTAAATCTCTTGGGTAGAGAGTTGAGGAGCGCGACTACTGGAGGTGAGATCAGGTCGATGGGCACTTGCGCCGGGTCCGTGACGCCCGTTAGGACGGACACGATCAGTCCCGCCACCAACGTAGCAGCACATCCCAGGCCAGAGTACCACAGATATGACACACGGAACAGCCAAAACACAGCCTCATCACGGTTATCACTGAAAACACAGATAGTCAGGGTTACTTACCTTCTAAGAAAATTATTTCTAAGTGAAGCCTATAGGTACATAGTGAAGGAACTCTGGGTAGGTAGGTACCTAGCTGTAACAAAAAGTTAAATAATAATTAGGTAGATGTACTACACTATACATAACTGCCTACCTAACTTTCGTTTGCCACAAATTCTATTTGGACTCTATTTAGGTGCGCGCGAGGCGGGCGATAAACAATGCTTACTCAGGGTTCATAGTCATATGTGTGGTCAAGTTGTATGGTGCGATGCAGCCGTCGGTAGAGCCGGGCAGGCGCGGCATGGGTAGCTGGGCCAACTGCGCGCCGCCGCCTGCAGCCACCACCAGCAACAGCCCGAACACACCGCCCGCTACTGCACCCTGATCAAGAACATAATAACGTTGGGAAATCTCTATACCTCCTTACTTATATATACATTCATAAAATGGTAAGGATCGTGCTTGTCACTGACATGAAAGTTAATTTTCTCCGTAGCCTCCTCTACCTACCCGTTTTGTCTTTCGCGATAGATTAATAATGATTTTTTTTTTTATAGCCTATTGTGTGTCCCACTGCTGGGCAAAGGCCTTCCCTTTTTCCTTCCAAAGCTCTCTATTTTGTGCGATTTCTGGCCATGTTGGCCCCGCAAACATTATTAGATCGTCACACCACCTTCGCCGCGGTCTACCTCGACGGCGATGTCCTCCTTCAGGCGTCCAGTGAGTGACGATCTTTGCCCACCTCTCCGGGTGCATTCGTGCGACGTGGCCGGCCCACTCCCACTTCAGCCTGGCTGTTTTTTCTCCAACATCCGCTACTTGAGTTATGGAGCGCAGGGTGCGGTGTTCCTAACGCGCTCTGTTCGCTTGACACCTAATATGCTGCGCTCCATTGCCCGCTGGCAAATCTTGAGTTTGGACTTTTGTTGTTGATTAATAATTAAATTAATATAATATTTTTTTTTTTAAATTAAACAAGACCATCAGCAATGACAGACTACTAAAATATACGTTTGGGATACCTACCAGCCACGGATGGGTAATCATGGGTAACACATCCCCGTTGCACCCATATGTATGTCGTCCCTTTCTCTCTTAGAGCATCTACGTATCTAAGTATAGGTACGCGGTAAGCATAGTATTCAACGTACCTACACTGAATTGATATAAATTCCTTGAAAGTTTAAATGGTGAATAAAAAATCATCGTGTATCCAAGTGACAAACCTTAGCATTAGCCCATGGGAAGAACATGCCGAGCGAGAACAGCCCGAGGGCAACGCCGCCAGCCATCCCGTTGAAGGACAGCGCCAGTTGTAACACAGGGCCCAGCCGCTCCACGGCGAACACCAGCCCAAAGGATACCAGACCGCAGGCGAGGACAACCCAACGCGCGATCTGATTATGAAAACTATTGTTAATGGCTTGCTGGCAAATCCGATGAAGCCAATGATGAAGCCTACCACAATAAAGCGATGGTATTTCCCGAAGTAAGTATATATTTTACCTATTCCGTGAAGCTTACAGTGGCGAAGGGTCAAAGATCCTTATGACAGCAAGATGCAGCAAACAATAGCGTGGCTATACTGAGTAGGTACGAGGGGTGTTCAATAAATAGAGAGAATGAGTATGACGCAATTATCTGTTATTAAATGTTATTTTATTTTTCGACGTAGTCACCTTTCAGGGTTATACACTTTGTATAACTTTTTTCCTCAGACCAACATTTGTTGGTCTGAGCTTTTTTCTAAAACTAAAATTCCCTTTCTAATAAAATCTTCTTTCTAATCCCTCAAAAAATCGTGTACGGCGGCGACTACTGCGTCATCTTCAAATTTCTGGCCCCTTTAACCGCAAAAATCGGTAAACATCACTGGAGCAAGGTCCAGTGATTATGGAGGATGCCATCAATTCGAAGCCAGCTTCTTGAATGGCAGCCATCGCGACTCTGGATTTGTACGCGGGGGCGTTATCTTGGTGAAACAAACAAACAACAGACACGTTCCAAAACGACGCAAACAAATGACTTCTATTTTTTTTAAACAAAAGAGAATTGATTGTTTTTTTTATTATCATCATAGGCTATGCCTGCCAGTATTTTTTTTTCTTTCCACGGAGAATGTATCGCATTCTCACTATTTATTGAACACCCCTCGTACCTACAACCGCAGACGTTTGCGATGAATCACTTTTCACCCTTCTGCCCGTAGTAATAAAGTTGAAAAGTGCTCACCGTCAGTGTCTTCGATGGTACATACTAATTCAATAGACAATTTTGATTTGAATAAGTAACGGAATTAAAATTCAGATTAATGTCTCTGACTTTACTTAGATGAAACATAATACAAACTTACTGCTGCTCCTCTGTGTTCTGGCAACGTGATTCCAAGCAGCCCCGTGACAATATCTTGACAAAGAATAGCAGCTAGGGAGTTCAGCGCCGACGCTACCGTTCTGCAGATTTAACAGTAGTAGATTGTTATAAAAGGCTCGAGAGGAATCAATTCCCATTCGAGGTACTTAGATCGCGCCCGAGCGTAGCGACGGCGGCTATAGTCCGAGTAGCAATTGATGATTTTCTCCCGTGTTAAACACTCTACTTTCATTTCGAATTTAAGGAAAGTAAAAAATAGTACTTTTTCTTGGCCGTCCCGCTTAATAGGTACCGTACCTATTTTTTTTAACTAACAGTGGCTGGTTATACACTCACAAGATCGTAGCATTTTTTTTTATTCGATATTTTTCTTAAATAGGTAAAATTTTTCGTAGCCGTCTGTATAATTCATATTCATAATTCTAAATTCAAAATATGATTACCTAAATCATATTTTGAATTTCCAAGTATTTTACCAGGAAACTACAAGAAACAAGATATTAAACAACATAGAGTATAATTACATAGTATAATTACATATACCTACCTACGCATGACTTATGTGATCGGTGTCCATTACTTCAAGCAAATAAATTAGGTTTTCAGTTCGCGTATGATTACCTCAAATTAAAACCAGAACAGTCCAGTCGGAATACGGTATCCCAACTGGACTTTTCTGGTTTCATCTTAATTCTGTTTCATGTTCATGGTTGCTATCTGCGTCAGTTCACAGGACGCTTTCATGCGTTTCGCAGTGTCGATTTCGGTTGTTTCTAATTGTGCTAATTATTTGACTCAACATTGAGTCAAACAATGTTTGTCATGAAAAATTCTGAGTGCTACTATAACATGTGTGACGTATACTTTACCCAAGACTGGCTGCGAAGATCCCGGCGACGAAGAAGCCAGGAATCCCGCGTGAGGTACCTAACTGCCTCACCACGTAGAGCGGCAGAAGACGGTCCGATGCATTGATAACACCAGCCTGAGGTAAACAACTTCCTTTACTTTAACCATAGTAACATTCATTCTATTATTACGGCTAAGAAATATTTTCGAGGTAATTTCTCGGTTGCGTCGAGTGGTGACTCAAAGTTTATAATTTCCTAATCCGATTAAACGGCTAAGAATTTTTCAATGTTGTTCGTAATCTAATAAAAGGTAGGTAGGTTTCGACATCAGACGACTTTTGACTAAATAACGATTGTATTGCAACGTTGCGTACGGGCTACATTGAATTACTTCTCCAGCTACGTGTTTACCTGAATCGGATCACAGTCAGCGTAATGGACAGCAAGGACAGCGCCGGTGATGAAATTGACCGAGTAGATGGCGATCAGACCGAAGGCTGACACCCACAGCGCCACCCGGACCTGAGCTATGCGCTCTACTGATAGATACTTCTGGACGGACGCCTGGTTCGCGCAGAACATGCTGACCCAGTACATGGTGCCACCGATGACCACCGACCAAAAGGAGTGACGCACCGTCGGGTCGGGGTTCATGCTAAAAATAATAAACGCATACGATTCATTATTCATCATTAACAGCAGAGCAGTGGCTACGATCTGATTAGGCTTATATAATGCTTCTACTTTTACATATTTCACCTTTTGTTCACGAGGTGAGTGAACTTCAAGCATATTAACAACAACATACCGGTGCCTTTTAAAGTCACCTACTTACATACACTAGTAGGTAATACAATGGTAAAATAGGTACCAGCTACGTATTTACGAGTACATAATAAGTACGCGTAGTAGGTGCGAGGTAATAAGTGAGAAGGTAGGTGCGTTTAGTTAAAAGACTACTTGTACGGAATGGTAAGTAGACATAGAACTCTGATTTTCTACCTGATCAGTGTACAAATTCTTTGATTTTGTAATTCCATCCATTGCGCAGTAACAGATTAGTTTAATCAAGGTGTTCATTATCACTCAGGGATGATTCTTGAAAGCGCAGTCGATCCGCAACGTCAGTGACTGCACCTTCCTTACGTGAGATAACTGACAGTTAATTTCTCGAGCCTACCTACATAACAAAAATCTTAAATTCATTCACTCACTGACAGACAACGCAAAGCCTAAACCGGGTCTGGAAACGCGAAATTTTGCACAGGAGTTCCTAGTAAATTATGTATTATAAGCAAGGTGAGCATTAAGCAAGGATTTTACAATTCATCCCCTAAAGGGGTTTAATAGGGGATGAAAGTTTGGTTTCTGCACTTAGTCCCTAAGGTGGACCATTGTGCGTGGGCCATTGCCAGTGGTGTATTAAATGTCGAGAGCGCCCTAGGCAAGCAACTCATCGACGTCAAATAGCGGCCATAAATTAAAAAAAAAAAATCTGTCCCTCTACCTACATACAAAGTTTCATCACAATCGGTTCAGTAGTTTATTGCATGAAGAAGTAATATAAGATATACCTATACATACACACACACTTTCGCAGTTATAATATTAGTTAGTAGGAATACTCGTAATTAGGTAGGGCAGGGAATATGTGATGAAAGTGAAGAATGCAAGAGGGACCGTTCGAACAAGGAAATCTCCTCTCTGGGAAACAGATCTGACTGTGTTTTTTTAACAGATGATCGTTTGTTATCATTAATTGAGTATCTTACCCACTTCTTTTTTATAAAATCAAGCGATGTAGGAATAATCAAGAAGGCGGAGCACGAGCTTCTGAAGCTCTACATCTCTATAGAATTAAATAATCTTTTGCATTGTGTAAATAAGTGCATACCTACTTACTTACACAATAAATTTTATATTAATTTTCTTTTTTTTTTGTTAAAAATCTGCCGCGCGGCGCCCCTTTTATCCTCGCGCCCCTAGGCACGTGCCTAGTTTGCCTTAGGGTTAATACGCCACTGGACATAGCGGCCGTCGGTGGTTATTCCAACCAGCCCGTCTCCCTCCTGGTCTGTTCAGAACGTCTGTGAAAGATCTGGGTGACCCCAATATAATCTGGGTGACGCTCGTGCCTTCAAAGTGCACGAGTGCGACGGTTTCCTCAGCCTCCATACACGCCCTGCACAGAGGACTGTCCGTTATGCCTATTGTGTGGAAGTGTTTGTTTAGCGAGCAGTATCCTGTGATGGTCCCCGTCACCAGGCGCAGGCCGTTCCTGTCCAGGCGTAATTAACGCCTGGTTAGCCAGCTATCCAAGGATGGCATAGCTTCCCTGGACTCCCTCAGCCCGGTGTCGAAGTCCACCAGTTCTCCGCTTGTGTGTGGGTGAACTCCTGTAACCACCTGCGTATTTGGTTGGGTAGGATAGGCTCGGGTCCGCAGACTGACGTGCTGGACCCTCTTCTTTTTTTTTTGACACCAACATTTTTGTTGATAAGCTTAGGTCGACTAGGGATACTGTGTATCTGCCCATTAGTTTTAGACGTCAAATAGCTAGGCTATTAGCTTTTAATATTAACCCAGACATAGTTAGTATGTCGAAGTCATGTAAAATTAGCACCACAATTAGTAATATTACCAATGATAACGTGGTGCAAATTCAAATTAATAATTTAAACTAGTTTGTAAGACAACAGAAGGTACCAATAACAGTATAGTTACACTTAATAACAAAAAGGTATTTTCTAGCACTAACAAAGTTAATTGCACAAAAGGGGCTAAGCAGAAATCCTTGAAATTATTTCATCAAAATATTCAAGGTTTTTCTTCCAAACAATTGGAAATTGAATTGTTTTTAGAAAAAAACAATGTTTGACATTATTTGTTTAACTGAGCATTGGTTAAAAGACTATAAAATGATTGGTTAAAAGACTATCAAATGATGATATAATTAATTATGATAATTATAGTGTGGCCAGTTGTTTTAACCGACAATCAATGCGGGGTGTTGGTTCACTAATCTTGATTAAAAGTAGTATTAAATCAAAAACCCGTAAAGACATCGTTGAACTATCGGTTGAGCATAGCATTGAGCTGTCTTGTGTTGAGCTAGATAAGCATGTAATACAGACCCCCAAATTATCAAAACTACTCTATATTTGAGTCAGTAATGGAAGATGTTTTGTCAAAACTCGCAACTGGGAATAAATCGGTAATTATCTGCGGGGACTTTAATATTAACATTTTAGAAAATAATTTGAATACCAGTAGATTATTAAATTTGTTTAAATCCTTCAATTTGTCAAATGTGTTTGTACAGTCAACCCGAATAACTACGACTCAGTCTAAACGTAAAAATGGGTGTTCCACAAGGCTCGATTTTGGGTCCTTTCCTCTTTTTAGTATACATTAATGATCTACTCCATTTATTAAAAAATCAGCCACACATGGTGTTATTTGCTGACGATACTTCCTTAATTTTAAGGTAGATAGACGTGCTACAAATTTTGACGAAGTAAATAACGCCCTTCTGCAGGTCCAAAATTGGTTTACTGCTAATAATTTAGTATTAAATGGGAAAAAACTAAGTGCATCAAATTTTCTTTGCCTAATGTCAAAAGTAGGGATTGTGAGATTGTATTGAATCAAGAGAAACTAGATTTCGTCGACAAAACTGTTTTCCTGGGGATCACGCTCGACTCAAGGCTACAATGGGGTCCTCATTTAACATCTCTTGCAGGACGGTTAAGTTCAGCAGCATATGCTGTCAGAAAAATCCGTCAATTTACTGATGTAGATACCGCGAGGCTGGTCTATTTTAGTTACTTTCATAGCATCATGTCTTACGGTATTTTACTATGGGGACAGGCTGCAGACATCGAGTGTATCTTTATTCTGCAGAAAAGAGCGATCAGAGCCATTTATAATCTTCGCAGGCGCGATTCTTTAAGGGAACAGTTGAAGGATATAAACATCATGACGGTACCTTGTCAATATATCTATGAAAATATCATGCACGTAAGAAAAAAATTACATCTTTTTAGTAAAAGAGGTGATAGACACAGTTACAGTACTAGAAATAGGGACCTATTAGTTCAACCAGGTTTCAGACTGGCTAAAGTAGACTCATCTTTCATGGGATACTGTTTAAAATGTTACAATAAAATTCCTCCCCACATACTTCAACTGAATGAGACGAAATTCAAAACTTGTATAAAACGCACACTATGCAGGCAGGCATATTATAAGTTGGAGGATTACATCTCTGATAAAAATGCTTGGCTTAATGCTGGTCCTGCTCCACAATCACAACAAACTAATTAACATTCGAACATACAGTTGGAGCTGCTGAAGATTTTAAGATCATCATCATCTTTGCATTGTATAAACTCAATCTCCTTTGTATTATATAATTGCATAGCACAGGTGTGAGTACTATGTACTATTGAGCTACCATTTACCGGGTAATCTGTCTTTCATTGACTTGAATGTGCCCTGGCGGCTGGGAATGTCATGCTCACTTAAATGTCTCGCTGATGGTGGCGCGTGTGTTGGATCATTTAGCTCCCTTCAAAATGGTTGAGCTGCATGGTGCCGATCCATGCGTCATGTTCGTGAACGGGCGCCGTCAGTTGTGACTGGTCATCTCTTAGCTGCCATGGCTTATTTTAATTTTTGAATTGATTGTATGTTATAATTGCGGACGCTTTTAACGTGCTTTTTACATTGTCCTCACATATATAATTTCAACATGAATGATGTAACCCATATATTGT
This sequence comes from Lithophane socia, assembly GCA_947522985.1. Classification (NCBI taxonomy): domain Eukaryota; kingdom Metazoa; phylum Arthropoda; class Insecta; order Lepidoptera; family Noctuidae; genus Lithophane; species Lithophane socia. Next base: position 8,990,064 of record OX383258.1, on the reverse strand, counting down.
AACAATATTTTGATTTAAAAGAGTGTCCGTGGAGTTTCTTGCCCAAGAACGGGCAAGAAACTCCACGGACACTCTTTTAAATCTCCATAGGTACCTACTACGCCTTGGAATGGGCAAATAGCTTCATATTTCTGACTGACCGACTCCTTGACAATTCAAAAGTGCCTGTAAATGGTTTAATTGAAATAAATGCTTTGAGTTTGAGTTTGAGTTTGGCAAGTTCGTCCGCTGCGTCGCGTCGTTGCCTAGCGAGCCGCTCTCGTGTCCTTTTATCCATTGTAGTGTCACCGTATTGCGACTAAATACCGTTACTCGTTCTAGTGCATTATGACATTCTAGTGTTAGCTTCTTTTTTTTTCTAGCGTCATTTTTTAAGTTAGTAACGTAACAGTAGGTACGTACTTAGCTGGTCATAAGTGAAAGTTAGTTGTACTTGTACCTACCGTTAAATTCTATTCTTAGTTAGGTACTACTCTAATGATCGCGAAAATCTTTAAAAGCTGGCGCCTGAGAAGTTGCCGATTTTAAATTCCATCGGATACACGACTCCTATTAGAATATTTTCCCATTCACGCCCACGACGGTAGATCAGGATTTTTCGCACGACCAGCCTCTTGAACAAAACTTTGCACGACCGGTTGTGCGGCCAAAGTTTTTTTGGTCGGAGCTTCTGCAGCCAAGATAGCGGCCGACGGGCCGATCGTGCGATAAGTCGTAGTCGTGGCCTTGTAGTGTGCAAGAGAGATGTATGGGTATTGGGCGCTGTTTTTGTAAGACTCCTCGAAATCCAACATAAATAATTAAAAAACGCAAATAGTTACTCAAAAAAGTGTAGTCTGTCAGTTCGCCAAGCGTGCTCCCACACCACGTCAAATCCGCCAACCTGTGTTGAAGACATTGCCAAGACCGCTGCCAGCGAGCCGATAAGGACAGCCGATTGAAAAGAGTCCGTCATTATGACTGCTTTCATACCACCCTGTAAAACAAGAAAAAGGGTTAAGGTTGATGCGCTAGGGTAGCCCGCGAAATTCAAATTTTCTTACGCTTTTTGCTATTTGCAGGTCAGTATCAGGTTGTATGTTGATCTAAATATTATTAGCGCTCGTAACAAATATAGATGTACAGAATTATAAACATTAAAACCAGCAATACAACTCACTAAGCTCATCTAAGTGTATTGAATGACTATTTCATGAAATCATGACATTTAGCACTTTCATGAACTTAGAGAGTTGTATTGCTGATTCTAATGTTTATGATTCTGTACATCTATATTTGTTACGAGCGCTAATAATATTTAGATCAACATACAACCTGATAATGACCTGCAAATGGCAAAAAACGTAAGAAAATTTGAATTTCGCGGGCCACCCTAGCGCATCCCCCTTAAGGTTGCATCACCACAGTCTCCACCCGAGATGTGGGGACGAGTAGCGCAGGATGTGTGTGAAACTAACCAATAACGGTACGTCATTTACCTACAGATCGAGCTAACCAAGCTCGTGTTAATTACGTGTGCGTAAAATATGATAAAAAAAACTTGTTGCTGCATAGGGAACTTACCTGAGTAGCATAGAATATGCAAACTACGTATACCAGAGTTACAGCTAAATATGTATTCAATCCAGTTACTGTAAAAAAAAAAAAATAATAACATTAGAAAACATGCCAACTATTTTGGACAGGATATTATTATCCCTGCACAACCAACATAATATCACCACTAAACCATTGCCATTTTGCTATTGCAGTTTTGCAAGAATAGGAATATAGGTATCTATTTTTGCAAAACCAATTTATATATTGTAAAGTGCCAACACAAGGATTAGCTATCTATCCGATAATGAAGAGCTTAAGAAATACGAACACGACAAGCAAACATTTAACATTCTAGGTAACCTAGCTACGTACAAAGAACAACGATAAGAAAGTAGCTTTTGTGGAAACGTAATTTCCTTCAATAAAATAAAATTTGTAGGGTTTTTTTTTACCCAACTGACCCAGAAGGAGGGTAATGTTTTTCGAGAGTATGTACGTGTGTACGTATGTGCGGGGAACAAACCAATAACCTGAAATAAGGTGTAACTTTTATTTGTTCCCCGACTGTTATACCAAAATTCTACAGATTATAATGCTTGTTTTTCTCTTTTAAGTTGTGCGTTTTTGCAGGCGGGTATTTTGTTTTTTTAAATAATTTGTTTAAATAAATTACAACAATATTGGTATCAAATAAAAGCTAGTATTGAGTTAATTCCAAATATATATACTTATATTAATAAAACTAAAAAGCTTGAAATAAAACAAATTATTTAAAAAACAAAAACGCGACTGCAAAAACCTATAACCGAAAAGAGAAAACAAGCAGTGAACTTTGTTTTTTACCCGACTGCCCCAGAAGGAGGGTAATGTTTTTCGAGAGTATGTACCTATGTATGTTTGTAAAAAACATCCCTGTTAGCCTTCATTTGATCATGTTAGCATATGAGAATCCACTTCCTTCTTTGCCATAATAATATCATCTTTTACACAATTCTAGTCATCATAATTAAATACCAATGACGACAAAAAACGTTTGACACCAATCGCCAAAACTGAAATGATGGCCACTATTGATTCATTAGAAATCATTACCGATTCCTTACATGGCTTAATGGGGGAGTTATGTAATTTGTGCAATAATAACCGTCGGCATGCGGACTTAAGTGCAAAGATGTCATCGATGCACCGTAGCTGGCCGACAGTGGCCTGTCGAGCGGTCTATAAAGGCTCAAATAGGCGCGATGCGCCAGCGCGACGCGACTTTATCAAAACAATTTCTGAGAAAATTTCTCGGTAGAACAATCCAGTGGCGCGTCGCGCGTCAAGTCGCGCCAGTCTGCACGAGCCTTAATGGTCGTTCAGGTCGTTCTGTAACTATACGATCCATCAGTAAGTGCGGTCACCAGTAAAGTCATAGTAATAAAATATCGATAAATTAACCAACACTAGTCTACGTTGAATATCTGATTATTTTTCTTTCGTAACTTTACAAGTCGAAGGCCAACTAAAAATCTGAATCGAATATTTGTCATTGTTTATTTAGGTATTATTTCAGTGTTGGATTGTTTAAACTTATTTCTGAAATCGTTACAGAGAAGTTATTCCAATTCGTTACAAAGTGGCTATTTGCAGAGACTCATACCTAATGTACGAGTATGCTTAAAACTTTCACTACTTTTTGAGAAACCCTTTTTGTGGTTATGTGAATCATTGTGACATAGTTTTTCTTTGTCAAGGATGATTTCTCCGCACTTGTACCTACCTAATTCTCAACGATGTAGGTAAGTAGGCATCACAAACATGATAATTATACTCTTAACTAAAAGGGCTGAATTTCTAGCGATCACTTGGTTTATTAAAAGTTGTAGAGATGCTTATTAAATAAGTGGTGATAAAAATGTATTATATTTTAACGTACGATTCCTACAAAGCAAGCTATGCATGTAGATTCCATATGGCGGAAACTGCATTTCTAAAGGAATACAGGGTTAGCTCATTCAAAAGCTCAGCGAAACAATCCAGAAATTCACCCAAACATTATCAGTGTACACACGGCTACACATCAAGCTATACATTTCCATTATAAGATGACCCCGCATTGTACGGAAATCCTATACAATGTGAGATCAGCATAAACTGGAAATGTATAGCTTGATGTGTAGCCGTGTGTACCTAATAAGTTTCATATTAACGTATGTAAATGGCACTCAACTACCCGTAGAATGATTCTTTGTTATATTCATTATATACAGGGTGTTAGGGTAAACACCGAAACGACTTGAAACCAGTGGTTTGGTTTCATTTATATAACGTAAAATCAAGGTAAAATAACAACTATCTACATTGTACCACACGAGTATTTCACCATACGCGCTAGGGCAACGAACTTACGTCTCAACAAGGGCGGTGGGCACGGGACGTGACATGACCGGCCGCGAGCGCGACCCCTATTGTGTATTTATTCATGTGTTGTGTAGGTATAGGTAGGAGGGGCGGCGTCTTCGGGCGCATATCCATGTGTTTGCGGACGGTATCGGATAGAAACTTTAAAAAATATTTTAATGAAAATAATGTTTTTTTTTGTTGTGACTCGGTCATTTATTTTTATATTTAAGTCAACTACCCATGGTTTGAGTGACAACGGTGTTTACCCATACACCCTGTTTATAGTTTCACTAATCCCTCTTAAGTACTTGGTACCTACTACTAACGTGTAGGTATTGGCAGGTGTAAGGTACTTCAATCTGGGCAGCATTATCTATCACAACATTTTGTCATGCAATAGCATATAACTATACGTAATGTTATAGGTACGAGTATTGTACTCTTGTCACAAACTATGTTCAGCTAGATCGTATTCGGTGAACACGGTATAGTTCGATTCAAACTTAATGGCGGCTTGGAAGTTAGCTTTTCGCTGCGCAATAGGTAACCTACCCCTCACACCCGCTGACACACGAAATTGTTACTGCGCAGCGACTCGCCTCATGTTCCGAGCCACCATTAAGTTTGAATCGAACTGTACCTACAGTACATTATGCTAGCTCACAATACGAGCTCCATTAGATACGATATTTGCCATGGATGTGACTTTTATACAGACTTCACTTTCACTGCGCCCGCGCCGCCGTCTAGAACATACGCAATAAGGATGATATTAGAACGTTATCCATAAGTATAATTATAAATTGATGACCTTGTTAACATATTTAGTGAAATATGATAACAATCTTGCTACAGTTAGATGTGTACATATCGACGATTTCCAGCTTGGGCCGATTACCTACTATCTTGGCCGAATCCCTTATTTTATTATTTTTTGTTTAGCCATTTTAATAATGAACTAGCTGATGCCCGCGGCTTCGCCCGCGTGAATGTCAGTTATTATTTATACTAAAACCTTCCTCGAGAACCACCCTATCCATAGGTGAAAACAGCATGAAAATCGGTGCAGTAGTTTTTGAGTTTATCGCGAACAGATAGACAGAAGGACGTGTCAGAGGACTTTTATAATAAGTATGTAATGATAGTGATAATTCATATCCAAAAGTGTAGGTAATTCTGCCACTGGGCGGGAGGTTCAACTTTGGGCGGACAACATTTTAATAACCCTCGTAGCAGTTCGTAGCGTATAGTATAAAAGGGATTTGGAAGGTATACTTAACCCGCACCCTAATTGCGTAAAACACTTTTAATCGCAATTTGAATGATTTTGAAGGATTGCTAAGCCATTGCTTCATAAGTTCGAAAAAATTCTGCTCAATAGGTAACGTAAAAACGCATTGAATTTTGTTTGAACTGTCAAAAAGAAAGCCATTGTTAGTGTATATAGCATAGCATGGGTTGTGCATGCGGAGCGCAGTAGGGAATGCATTTATAATAACTAAGTAGTTTTTCATTGAATGTTTACAAAAAAGTTTGCAAATAATATAGGTGATGGTACTCATCGTGGTTTTCGTTGATACGGGAACGGCATAGTACCTACCTATCTCTAAGTTTCTCTTGTGATTGTCCTTCAATTAATTGGCGTAGTTTTCTATCGAACATACTCACGGGCTAAAGGACGATAAGAGTTATTTTGCTAGTAGTCTACTACGACACGACACGAGTATCTACATATACGAGTATCTACTAGTAGTAGATACTCGTATACAGGCACCTTCGTATGTTTAGGGTTGTGATGTAACGAAATACTATCGTGCCGTTTGCACGCTATTTGAATTTTAATTCTAATGTTTATTTTCGGCAGTCTTGCTTTGGAGTATCACTTGAGACATAATAAGTAGGCAAAGTTGTCGAATCAATAATCGTAACATTACTAGAGATCGGTATTACTGAACAAAAATAACATTTTACTTATGTAAGTAGCTATGCAAGCAGGTTGGTAAGTGTATAGAGTCATGGTTTGGCAACCAAAATTGAAAATGAAAAAATGTATCGTGCCAAAATAAAAAACATGATTTGAATCGAAAGCGATTTTTTCAACACGTAAAAGTTGTTCATTCCGCTAAATGAAAACGGAACAAAAATATTTTAATATATTCATCGGCGGGTAAGTATGTAAGTAGGTACACACGGCTACACATCAAGCTATACATTTCCAGTAGGTATAAGCTGATCTCGCATTGTATAAGATTCCCGTACAATGCGAGGTCAGCTTATACTGGAAATGTATAGCTTGATGTGTAGCCCCTACCTATGGGGGCCTAATATTTCAATTCGTTTTAGTAAGTGTCTGCCAGATTATATAACGTAACGCTATTAAAACTAATTGCTCGTTACATCGTTATCTCAATTGTAAATGGCGATACAGACCTACATGTTATGGTTGAAAATATTTGGCGATCGGTCGTGTTGTCTGATGTAATGTAACCCTAATACATTACTAATACATGTACCATTCAAGAGCCTTGTTATGTGAAAAGCGAATGCAGTGACATTGAATAATTTAATTTATGGATGGGACAGGAGCACACAGTACTGGTTAACTTGACCCCTTATTCAGCTTCAATACTATTGCAAAATTTCTATTGACATTGACTATGTGTAGGTAGATATGTAAATGAAATCGAACGCATGCGCATCGCTTTCATAACGTTGAAGCAGTTTTGTTCCATAAAAAAAGCATTCATAAGAGCGATTGCATGAAGACTTTTCAAGGCCTAGACTCTACCTGTCAGGGTTGCGGGAAAGTCCGAAAGGGATACCAGGACCTTGGCAACAGGCAACTGAAGGAACACGGGTGGGTTTTAGTCAGTAAAAGTTTGATACGCCCTTCCGCTCCGCCCAGAGCGGGAGAAGTCATTGGATAATTTCCAAACCTCAAAAAAAAAAAAAAAACGCCTAGACTCTAGGCCTAGCCATGTATGGTATGCTGACGCTACTTTGCAGCACTCGAGGTTGCACAGTTTTATAATAATGGTTTGATAAAACAGAATACTTAGTTACAATTTTATTCGCTTAGAATTAGAGACACTGGTGCCGATTCTCTTGTACACCGAACTAAACTATCACTAAAATTCCTTACTGTTGGCTATGAGAATCTTAAAGCCAAAAAAAAAATTAATTAAAAAAAAAAATTGACAGCTAAAATCGAATTGACAATCGCGACTCCACTTGGTAGGTACTTGTTTGCCCTAGCCTGTGAATTATTATTTATTTTTTGTAGCCGGAGGCTCGCAGGGCGGAGCCTAGACGTGTTTTCGGAATTTTTCACTTTTTTAATCGAAAATATAAAACATTATTACCTACGTGTTGAGTTTATAAGGCCAACAGGGGTTTCAGAAAGGGTGTCCACACCATTTTCGAGACATAAACAAAAGCAAAAAAGCTTTCTACAAAAAACAAACAACCAAGTTCCAAAAAAACACAAAATAGTGAAAAATTACTTTAATTTCGGAACTCGGTGTCTTTGCTTTTCAATTTTCCCAGCTAAAGCATTACGAATTGGTGAAGGGCGGGCGTTTTGAGGGATTGTCATATATTTTTATGTCGTTTTTTGACATTCGGAAAAGAGCTGATTCTCAGCCTAGTTTGAATACGGTTATAGTTTGAATTTTGATTCTGATTCTCTCACAATCTCGTTTTAAAATAAAAACCTAAGAATTTATCCACCTAGGTACATAGCTATAACAGCAGGACTTACTAAACTTATGTTAGCCTCTGCTTTGCATACCTAGTAAACTGCCTGAAAAAATATAAAATCATTAGGTATCTATTCACTGAAAATAAATATCTAACGTATTTTATTATCTATGTCATGGACTCATGGCATTGGTTTAAATGGGAATCTTTCTCAACTAAAATTCCAATATGAATTGATCTAAAAATATAAATGATATTTAGAAGCTATTAGAACGTGGTAAGTGTTATTTAATTAGGTATAGTTACCGTCGGAGAGTGCCAGCGCCGGCGCATACACCGCCACTGCTGTGTACAGTATCATCTGCATCAAATACAATGCACTGGCATACACGCGGATTGACTTGCAGAAACGCACTTCCTGTGAACAAATTGACAAAAGTGTCATCAATTACAATCTCATGAGCAATGAAATAATAGTCGATATAATAATGTGTATGTACATACACATTATTATATCGATATTCAGTTTTCTGTTACAAGCTGCTGTGACAGTGATGGTGATGCTTAAATCACAACACGGTAAATGAAATAGATGTTTTATTGAGCTATTCTGTATGGTATTCTAATTCTGGTGTTACACGCCTTCCGCATTTTATTTTATTACTACCTAGAAACTTACTCGTTCAATTATTATTCGCATCTTCATCGATCTAAATCAACTCTATTGGTAGGTACCCACATAGCGGATTTACCTCAATGATACCTGTCATGCAGATTGCTAATGCGCAATGTTTCGTATTCATCCACTGCAATACGTTCAGCATTAGGCACTCTCCTACCTTGAACAAGTCAATAAGTTAGGTACATACCAAATATTCGTAACATGATGTCAGTCGTAGCCTCATGAACACAGGCAGGTACAGGTGGCTGGCGATCGGCACTACCAGCACAAAGGCGACACAAATCATCCAGAACTGAGAACCTGCCATGTACATTTCAGCTGGGTTGCCTAACAACTCAATGGCTGTGATGAAACTGAAAACAATCATGTCAACATGAACCAGACACAATGATAGAAAATATTTCAAAGTTAAAATTAAATTCGAATGTAAACTGACCTTGCGGCTAGACTTAGAGCCATGGGGAATGTGCCCATTGATGAACCACCAAGCAAGAAGTCGTCTCCGGTGGTCTGCTTTTCCCCAAAATACCCATAAAATACGCCAATCAGGCAAGAGATGAGAAGCATAGCGGCTAGCACGCTGTAGTCTTCCCAGTGGAAAAGAACTTCCGCCACACTTTCATTCTGCGTCGCAACTATATCTATTGTCTTAGTTTTCGATATGTTGAGTGACGCTGATGTGACTGATATTGAACTTATACTCCAACATAATAGTGTTAGTAATATTATCTGAAAGGAAACACATTATTTATATGCTTAGCGAATTACTCACTCAAGTTCAATGTAAAAGTATATTGTATCAATGTACCTATGTGAGCGTTAATGACAGGGCTGTATATAAAACCTGTAAGTCCGTAACGTGTTGCAGTGGATAGTTTGAAGAACATGACAGTAGCTAGCTATTTACTGAAACTTGAGCACTGTCATGTTCTTCATTGTAGAGATGATGAATATAACCATCAACCATTAAATTTAACTAATATTTAAAATTAACCATGATATTCAATAAATAAAATTAACGTTAACGAATAAAAATATCATATCAACTTCTTCGGCGCAAAATTGGCAAGGACGAATATTTCTCTGTCTCGCTCGAACAACGCGCTGTCTCTCGCTCGCTCGGGTTGACCTTCGGAGCGGCAACGCAGTGTCCTCAGTGTGGTAGAAATATTTATTCCGTTACGTGCATTCAATTGTATGTTCTATCTTTGTTACGTTAAAACACATTTACTGTTGGGGATATTTTATTCTAAAGAAAGTTGTTGATATTTTTAACCAATATTTCGGTCGGTTAATGGTTGATTTTTGATATAAGTTTATTTTATTAGTTAGTTTTGATATTTTACTCAAATAACAAAGTCGCGTCGTTGCGTTGTTGTTGTTTTTTTTGTTTTACAAAATGCCGAGACGAAATAATGATACGATCGACCATTTCGATAATCGTGGGGGTGGAAAAAGTCGCAACTTGTAAATATTGTAAAAAAGCCTGTTAAAGTATGAAGGGAAGTTTAACTTAACAATTTCAACATGCATTAGTTAATAGAATATTCAACTTTTCAACATGTTGCAGATACTTGAATAAAAATATTAACTAATATTTTCAACCAATAAAAATATCGATATTTTTATTTAACCATTAACCATTAACCAATAAACAATTTCAACCAATATTCTCATCTCTAACTTCATTGTGTCCTGCTTTATGTTTGTCTTCGATCAAGAATGTTGTGTTTAGTATCCGATTAATTAATTAAGTTTCCTTAGATCTACAAAATAAAAATAAAAGTTGCGTCCGACCGAAACACGATTTTCCACGAAATCGAAACCGAAACAAACGTAGTTATGAAAAGTTAGTTTACAATTAAAAGACACTGAAAAAAAAAAAAAAAAATTAAATGACACTATTTTCTGAAACCCGTTTTCGTCAATTTGCTAGACATAATTTTATTTAGGGCCGATTTTGTAAGAATCATATATTTTTAATCCAAAGTATAAAAATATTTTGGCCAGATTTTTTGTAAAAAACTAAAAATTTCGAAATGACGATTTAAAATAGCAGATTTAGTTAGCTGTTAGCTTTTGCGATTAGCGAATTAGAATTTTTTCAGATGCTCGATTCAACTCTTAACACCGCATAGTTTTAGCATTAGCAATCAGCGATTTAATCGCTTTTCGGAAGCTCGATATACCTAGAGAGAAAAATACTGTGAGTAATTAGAGTATTGATACGGTACGATATACTTAAACGTGTTATAATATTTACTGTCCTGACAGTAAATATTATTGGGGACTAAAGCTGTGATGGAGAAGGTCAGAGCTCGGTGGTACAGAAAGTCAAGTCTATAGCAATTAGTCAAAAATCTAAGGCCAACGCGTTCGTAGTTCGTCGATCAATCAACTGATCAACCTATTAGCCACTCCTACATTGGAGAAAAGACCAATATTATTGATTTTTATATGATTTTCTTAAAGGTTTTTCCCAGCTTGATACGAATAATCATACAATCGCTGGGTGTCATAATGCCGCTAGGTACCTAAACCAAAAGTGAAAAAAACTATACTAGTTTGAATAAGTGTAATCTGTGTAATGTATATAAACGAGTCATAACAGAGGTTACAACAGTGCATAAGTAGTGAAAGGTCACAAGCCCATCAGTTATAGTTACAAACAAATCGTTAGCCTATTTTCACATTTACAGTGAAAAGATTTTTGTAAAGCAAAAAGTTTGAAATACATAATTTCAAACTTTTTGGCTTCAGCATGGATATGTGTAACTGTCACGTGTAGGGACGTGTAGGGACTACGTCCCATTATATTATATTGCTAAATAGCAATACTGTTGACTGTCAAAGAGAGAGACGCTATTTCTTGCAAAACCTAATAATTAGGTAGGTATCTGCTTTTTAGTTGCCAGTGTAGCAGTAAAGCTTTAAAAATAGCAGTAGGTACCTGCCTTAGGTCCCCTAAATTAAAACTTAATAAATAGCTGGTACATACTTAATGCTTTTACAAAAGTCAATGAAGTTAAGATTTTAATTACTATGATTCAATATGGTAGGTATGTGATTGTGAAACAAAGAGGAGCTAGAACGTTAGAAATTAAATTAGCTGTTTTAGTTACGTTGATCTTTACCGTGTTATTGCTGTTGCGTTTTGCATGTAATTATTTTTCTGGCACATCTCGAGTCTCGGATCAAACATCCACTTTTTAATTACGTAGCCTCGAACTCATATCAATCATTTCGAAAATAACATACCTATACATATATACGCTATACCTACCTATACATAATTGCTTAATCGGTGAGTGGGTCGAAACCAACTGTAGGTACACAGACAATAAGAAATAATATCCGTTCTTACAGTGTTTTTTTAATTAAGAACGGGCACTCATCAATTGCCTCTTAAATTGTTTAAAATTGTCGTAGTCTTCTAATGAAGGCTAATAATCTAACTGCCAATAAATTGTGTAACGCCAAACAAAAACAACAGACAAACCACTTAGTTTTTTTTATTATTTAAGTAATTATTATTACAGGATATCTACTTATATAGCCGGGTTTTCTACGATTAAGTACCTACTTAGAAAACATAAACAGAAAATCTTAATTAATTCTTCGAAAGATAACAAACACACTCACACCTGACCGGGATTTTTCAAAGATGAATTAACTCTCATTTTGAACATTAAAATTAATACTTTGTAAAATTATAAAAGGAAAATGTATTAATGCCGAACCTGAACGCGCCTACTTACACTTGTTTAGCAGTAGCGTTACTTCGACCTAGTTGATTTAGTCGTGAGTAGTCGTGAGTGCTCCAGACAGTCAAGACTCAAGACTCAAGAGCACTCAAGAGCGACGCATGTTGTGCGACACCGACACGCAAGGCAATTTAAGGGCGGAATAAGCCGGTTTAATACCCGCGCTAGCTTCCTCAAACCAGATAGTTCCGGACTAAATGCTTCAATGAATAACTCGAAGCCAGCCCATGGGCATGGGACTGGTATTAATGTCTCACCACATTCCAAACAATTAAGCATAGCTGTTGATACACTTGTTTCTATATTGTTTGTATAAATATTAGGTGGGTACCTACGCATCTAGGAAAACAAGATTCATAGTTTTTATAATTGACATATTATGTGCAATCATAATACCTTTTAGTTGTAGGTATTTTTTTTTTATGACACTACATAATTATTTATTAAATTATCTAGGTACCTACCGACGGATATCAATAAGGAATCATTTTCGTAGTCATTTGCGTAGCAATTTTCGTAGACCCTGTCTGGCGTAGTAGGTTACGACGTAGCGAAGTGGGCCTACAAACCAAAAAGTTTGATTTTGCCTAGTTTTTAGATTTACCTTTTTACATAACTACTCTATTTTTTTTTTATTACTTATATTTTTCCTAATTATTATTAATTTTTTTCCTCCAGATGATGCGTCGTTACGTAATACAGTATGGCAGGTAAAAGAAGGGACATACTTTAAGGGATTTTCGTACTCATGAAAAGAAATACAAAAGTACACAATCAAAATGTATGAAACAGATGACTTTTTGATGAGTAGGTACGACACTCCCTGTTAGTATTATGTCTCTTCCTCATACCTACTGTATTGCGTAGCAGTGGATGTAATTCATGAAAAAAATAACATTAGGTAGGCTTTGTCGGGAATCAGAGAACGCACACGGTTAACGACTATTAACCTCTCTGCTCGACAAGATTTTGACACGTGACACATCAGCTAACTCGACGGGGTGTTGCGAATTCCGTCATGAAAATCAGGAATTTACATGAACTTTCAGCATTCGAATTTATCAAAAAAAGTATGTTACCGCATCTATTTTATACAATAAATTTGTGGTAAATATCATAAATTATATGTTGAGGTCGGTCAAACCGCGTCAGTCGACTGCGAAAGTTGTATAAAATAGGTATAAATACCCCTATTCAAAAAGTAGGCAACTCAGATTCCCTGAAAATATGTACATAAACAATCTTCTCTCTTGCTGAAAATATGCAAAAGGACCAAATAAAGATATTATCATTCTTTCTGCATTCTTACTTTTACCATTATTCATACTTATACTAGATAAAAAACACGATCAAATATGAACAAAAATTAACAAAAATTGTGGTGCGACGTGACACTTCTTAGTGCTTACCGTTCACCCAATTTTTCTATTTCGATTCAAATGTTGCACTCAGCCTAATCGATATTCGTTATAATCAAACTTGATTAAAAATTGTAGAAACTGAATAAAAACTCTTTGGTATATTTTTCATTAATTATTTTATTTTTTAAATTAATTTTAGTAATAAGTACATACACGTACACTGTGGAAAGTGGTGTAACGTTTTAGGGTTCCGTACGACCGAATGAAAAAACGAAACTCATATAGGATCACTCATGTCACGAGTCTTGTGTCTGTCTGTCACAGCCAATTTGCTTCGAATCTACTGGACTGATTAGGTTGAAATTTGGTACACATATACATTTTAGTGACCCAAACACGGAAGTGTAATGTAAATAAATGGATTTTGCAAATAGTCACTTTTGGGGGGCCAAACCAGAAAATTAAAAAAAAAAGTTTTCGGAAAAGCGTTCATACTTGCGACGGTCTTCTTCTAATTTGATAGCAAAAGAGAAAGAAAGGGAAAGTGTGAATTTAGTCAAAATGAAAATCCAAGATGGTGGCTGCAATTTTTTTTTTTCCTAATATCTGTCGTTTTCATAGTTTGCGATGGTGATAAAGTCAATAGTTAGGTCAAAATGTAAATCCAAGATGGCGGCTGCGAAAAGTTTTTGTCATGTGTGTCGTGTGGTTTTCGGGTGATAGTGTTGATACCCAATAAGATGAAATTATAATTGTATTTTAAATAAATTACCATAGACATCAGTCGCTATCGATTGTAAACTCGATAGCCAAAATCCGTAAAAAAGGACCTCTTAATTATTTCGTCACGTCCGTTCGTCCATGGGTTCAGATATCATACAGGCATTTTACTCGGACACCTATTTATACTATATCGTTGAAAATTTGGAAGAAGGTTTATTCTTTACACCACCAAAAATCGTTTAGTAAAATTACGATAAACATAATTAGGGGTGTCATTCCTCAACATGCAATCGAGGGACGAAAAAAAGATCTATTCACATAAGCATGTAGCATTGTTGGATCTTATAATAAAAATGATAAGATGCTTATAAGTGACTGCTTTTTAAAGTGAATAACCCATTGTAACCGAAAATAACCCGTATTTCAACAATGAATTATGGGTTATTTTCGGTTACAACTGCAGAGTTAACTTTGTTTTTCGTAGTTTTTTCTAGAAATACAAACTTATTTTTGCAGTCGAAAAATTAATGCTGTGCAATGTGCATGCGTATATGTTCATCCCAACTACGGAACCCTTTTGTGCGTGGTCCGACAAAGACAAGTCAGTTTCTTAAATTTCGTTGGGAAACTCCCACAAAAAAAAAAAAAATTCTAGTACCTACTAAAGTAACCTAATAAAAACAAAAACTACCAAGCTCATACAACTAAAATAAAATATTAGCGTTTGCGGAATTCATTTATCACCATTACCAAACAAAATTTTGTTAAGCCTACGCCTACCTAAAAAGTATACTGGGCATTCTGTAGCAAACTATCAGAAAAGAGTATAAAAAATAAATAATTGTCCAATATATTAAAATAATTTTGAACAGCGAGCGCATTCCGTTTTTAAATTCAATTATAGAACATTCCGGCGCGAAATTTTATTCAAAAGATGAGGTACCTAGCCCCGCCATAAGGTCCTGTGATCCTAATAACCGAAAAACGATTAAAATAACATTAGAAAAGTATAAATTATTAATTTAACCAGTGCTTAATGTATTTATTGTGTAAAACAATTTTATTTCAATTTCCAAGTATCGATTTCTTATATTCGACATATTAATTAATCGAAAAGAACGAAATTTAAAAAATAATCGTTTGGCATAATCGTTTTCGGACATCATTACAATAAAAAAAAGTATAATGGTCGGCGATTTTGAAAACATTTTCAGTAGTGGTAATGAATAATACGTGTTATTGGACCTGTGTTCGTATATTATGTTAAGATTTGGTCATTTTCTAGTTGTATATAATATCACGAATAATATTTGTCACATTTTAAATCGTATCTGCATGTGTATGAGTGATATTCGTGAAAAGAAAAAATGAAAACACGCACGATTGGCGCGAAACTTCGTCTTTGGATAACACAAAACTTCATTACCACTATTTATTTAACTTGAACAATGGATGAATTCGTCAAATAATTAAATGATGTATTATTCACTGCCCCTGTGGTGGGGTATGGATGTTCAAAATCACCAATTTTTATGATTTTTAGCCTCGACCACCACTGTCATCAAAATGGTGATTATGGTATTTACAGTCTTGAATTTTATATAGGTTCATTAATTAACTTGCACGCTGAATATGAAAGATTTAATGGCGTAAACATAATGAGTTTTTATCCAACTCTCATAATTAACGCACATTCATAAGATTTGATGGGTAGCATATTAAATATTTCCATAATCGAGATAGGGTGTCGTATGTGGTAATTCTGGGGTCCAATTGGATCCGCTACCGAGCCGGCGGAGGTTTTTGTGTTGGGGTCCAATTGGGGGCCCTTCCGAACTATACGGTTAAAATTCATATGACTGCTGACCATGATCCACAGGCCTATTCGAAGATCATGTACAACCGCGTATGAAACAGAATTGATGATGACAATGTTTTTTTTTTTTTGTGAAATCCCTTGCTCCTAGTCCCGGTTCTGTTAAAATACGGTTCCGTAAATAAGTACCTACTTAATTCAAAATAAATGTCTAGTCAATCAAAAATCAAAATTCTAATGATAAAATTGTAGCTTCTCGGGATTGTTAATTGGGCACATTGTAAGCCAAAAAATATTATTGACATTTACGTATGTCTACATACTGTCTAGGTACTCAAAACTTAGAATGTAATTTCAAAATGTTGATGTAGTTAGGTACGTACTGTTACAAGCAGAATTCGAATTTTTGGTTTCGTAATTTTCCGAGACGATGCTATACTGTTCGTGATGAATTGCAACCTTTCTGTAATTTGGCATAATAGAGCCTTGGGGTTTTTATAAACCGAAACACGGCTATTACGTCGAACTTCGAATACTTTAAGAAAATAATAGCTGTATTGTTATGTTAGTAGAACATAATTTTCGTGTGCCCTTTGTACACTTGACGTTTGCATAACTTTCTACGAGTCGCGGTCCGAAATAATGATATCCAAAACGCTTGCAATATTAATGTAGTGTTTTTATAAAGAGACATTTTATTTGGGTTGTTCAATATTACTGTAAAATTATTTCTAAGTAATTACTTAGTAGCATGGCTATGTCTTAGTATCGAGTGGGTAGGTACCTACTTACTTATTTTTTCTGATTACCTAATAGCGATAGCTACATATTTGCATCTTTAAAGTGAAGTGAGACTAGTTAGAAGTCAAAGGTTATTTCGTGTGGCGGCTAATTATACAAGGCGGGTTTTAAAAGAATCTATTTGAAACTGCGATCGCAACACTGAACTTATCCTTGGTGAAACTTACGAAAGCATAGATGTGGAATGCGTTATTGAATATTAGAATTCAAATAAATACCTTCTATCTATATGTATATAAAGTTGATATAAGTAAGTAAGTATACTCTATTCACTTTATTAGGTAGGTATGTGTTATAACGGCATGATGTGCAAAAGACAGCAGATATAAAAGTACTTACTTAATAAAAATAAATAGTATACTTATCCAAAGTTCAAAAAAGATTTTAAAACACATTGCTAGGAGCTTAAATATACATATGTTAGTAAGAACTTGCATCAGGTTATCAAATAAAGTGCACTGGAGCTGCAATAACATGTATTTACAAACGTAGTACCGCCTGCTCACCTGCTCTTCATCTTCATTAGATATTGCATACAAATATAATAAATCGCAGATGCTTAGCTTGTGTCCGCATCTGCTATTTACTGTACGAATTATGAACGAAGTTGGAACTCACCTCGCTTCGGCCGGTAATCTTCAGCCTTAATCTTGTGTAGGGTGAATATAACGCCATTTCTTTGATCCCTTGTCAAATTTTGTTTCGTCAAAGTTTCTTAGTCACTGATTTGATTAGAATTGTTTTTTGTTACATATCTTCCGACTTATTAAGTGCATAGGCAACGACAGGCAATCCACACCCGTGTTACATAGATACTGGAGGCTGAGAGGTTCTGATACGTGCCGGATGTGTACACCAATCAATTGTAACTAAGACAACGAGCACGGAACAATGCGCTGCACGAGGCGTCACAACTGGAGCTTTTTGGGATGTGTCAACATTTGGCTCTAAGAATCTTCCTACGACCTCTATAGTTAATTGTTAATCAAGGATGCCTTCGTCTCCTGGTGAATGAGTGTTAATCTTTTATCGATGACGTGTGACTGCGCTTGAGCCTCGTTATGTGCCGGAGCAATCTGCAACTTATAGGCATTAGGCGTTTAATAGTGTTTATAAAACACCGATAAGAAAACTGCATTTGGTGTTGGAAAGTGATTAACTGTTAAATGTGAACATTCGCAAGCAAAATGATCATAAAATCAAATTATATTGTTAAAACATTTTTTTTAATGATTTTTTCAGTAAGTAATCTTATATAATCTAAGTATAGGTAGGTATACAGAGATTTAAGTATTGTACAAAATAATAATGAAGCAGGTATAATAATCGCCGGGTGTTGATTACTAAGGATGTTAAAGAACACGGTGTCCCAGATTTACACTAATAGTAATCGCAATGTATAAATCAACCGGTTTCGTAGAAATAGGCACCGATGCTCGCCTACCTTCCTGGTATTTCCACATTATGGAGCCTGCGCCGGCCGGGTCAGGGGTCAATTATTCCCACTTCGCTTCGACACAACACAAACCGTAAACAATGATGCACAAACAGATTGTCACTAAGTGCTTTGTTCACACTACAAATTACATCCGCAACGCGTCTCATGAGACTTGTCATGAAACATTATATGTACTAGAATCGCGCACCTAAGTACTTCACAATGAACGCGATACTGCGAAACGAGCAAGCGTATCGTATCGGAAACGATTGCTTAGATGGAATCAATCACAAGTATACCAGCACGAAACTAAGCACTATGCATAAAAAGTATGTAACTGACTACGTTAAAATCAACAACGTATTGTTGTACTACCTACATGGTCACACATATTTTGTTTTAAAGTCGATAGTGGGTAGGTAATACCTATAGCATGGATGGAGAAAAGTATGAGCTTTCTTCCGTAATTTGAATTTCTGAATGAAGGGATTCATTTAACTTTGGTGCTCCACACGACGTAGGTATTAAAGATGCGCTGCGAGTGTCGGTTAACCTGCAGCAAATTAACATTTGAACTCGAAGCAAATTGCGATTACCTAGTTACACAATGAGAGAGGTCATTTCGCTATCACCATCATTCGGAGCGACATTTTATTTGTATGATGGCAATCGAGGCAGTTTTGTATGGTACTTAAAATACTCTGCAGGACAAAACTGAGGGTACAGAAATTATTGCCACATATCGCAAAAAACTTCTCATACATTTCGTAAAAAATAACGTAGATTAGACACCTATATTAAACGAAATTCAAAAAGAGGCTTGTAGGTGTTGTAGTCGTTTCTGAAATTAGATGTCCATTACATTTAATTTCAGAAATAAATCAGCTGTTCCCTACATTTATGTTCGCATAAATAGAAAAACTGTAGGAATTAATCAGATTAGATTTCAGGGTTTATTTTATAATAGGTACCCTAATAATTAGTAATTAGTAGTTTAGTAGGTTACCTAATAATTGTTATTATGATCACAAATGGCCCCATTATGAGGTTTAGGGTCAAACAAAAACTAAGCTTCTATACCTTTACCTTCCCATATTCTTCCAACTACTTATGTATAAAAATAATAACTTCAGTCTAGTAGGTACCTATCATCATAATATCGTTAATACGCTAGTTTTCATTTCTTATGAGCTAGAACTAAATGTAAGAATGAGAAAACCAAGGGCAGGCTGTGTATTTGTGTAGCTTGCTAGATTCCTTCCTATTTTATAACGAACTAGTGATCCGCCCCGGTTTCGCACGGGTATAATCTACTGAAGTGGCGAGATGGCAAAACTTCGAGCCGGAATAAATTGTCTAAATGGTGGTGAAAACTGCATTAAACAAAATCCATTGTGCAGTTAGGAAAAACTATAAGTGGTCACACAGACACGAAAAACCCTTTAGCTATAAGAATGAGGAACTTAAAAAACGTTATCGATCGTAAGCAGTAGGCATACCTACTTATATATTTTTTATTTCTGATAATGAAAATGATGAAGTGCATAAAAACTAATATGGATCTCGTCTTCCAAAGTATTCTCCACTAATCAAACAATTCATTTAAATTAAACCGGCCAAGTGTGTGTCGGACCACGCACAATGAAGGGTTCCGTATTTGGGATGAATTTATCCCAAGAATAAACTTAACATTGTAGTTGAAAAACATGTTCTCCCATACATTCTAACTGCAAATGTAAGTTTGTACGCACAATATTTAGAGATTTAAGCTCATTTCAGACTACTCTATAATTAAGTAGGTATAATAGCTTCATAGCACAATAATATCGCTCGCCACACATTTGTTTAGAACACGTTCACACTTTGCTGTAGTATTATATTATTGGAAATGTATGGCGAGCGATATTGTTGTGATGTGAAATATATGCAATATATTATAGCGTAGTCTGAAATGTTATTTTAAGACTATAGACTTCTTATAGGGTTTCCCGTTATCTATGAGTAAAAAACCAATTCCGTATTTTTTACAAAATGGTGGACTTAGTAGTTTTGGAGATATGGGGTCAATTTTCATCTATTTTCTTAAATATCTTTAAATTAAAAGTATTTATTTTAAAACTAGCTGTTGCCTGCGACTTCGTCTGCGATCCAGGATGAATAGTAGCCTGCTATGTCCTTTTCCAGGTCAAGGTCTACCCTGTGCCAAATTTTATTCAATTAGGTTCAGCGTGAAAGCGTAACAAACAAAACCAACTCACTTTCGTATTTATAATATTAGTTAGGATTAAAAATATAAATATTTGAGATCCTCACAAAAAGCCCTTTCATTTGATATGTCACACGATACAGTTTGCAAAACTTTTGTTGCTGATTGTACAGTAGGAGCTTAGATTTTGACATAGGTACCTACTGCCATTGGCAATTAACTCCTCTGCTAAGTGCCATAATAGGTATTTTTGATAGGTATTTTTGCTTAGGTACCTGTTACTTATTTCACATTACTTCAACTTTATTGCGTTTAAAACCTGACCTTTTGAACCGTCTACTTGTGGAGTCTAGGATAATCACAGCGAACTGTAAGACAATCATTTTCTGATTTTACAAAATTAAGGTGAACCTTTTATCAAATAGGTAAGTACCTAATAAATCATAATTATAACAGCTGGTATGACGATAAAATAAATAGGCGGATGAAAGTAGTAAGTATATAGGTACTTTTAACAACCGTCATCAATTAAGTATTTAGACTACTTTTTAATATTTGGGGAGTTTTTGAAATAAGTACTTTTACGAGTAATTCTTTTACCAATATTAGTATGCCACCTAAATCGTCTATGTAAAAGCCAAGGATTGACGGCAAAATGTGCCCTCGAGCACGTCACTTGATGCGGCGTCAATAGGAGGGCGGCGCGTGAGCACCATCTCGTTGCGAAAGGTATGTGAACCATCGAAAGTGCCCCCTCCCCCGGATATGGAGCGCACAACTCTTATAAACACAGGTGGCGCCTGGGCACTGGACATTACCTATCTAGCTGCGTCCAATCGCATACCCAGGATGTGTGACAAAACGGTAGGTGCTCGTGACACGCTATTGTGAGGATCATCTCTGATCAGCATAGTGACCTGGTGATATTAACAAAGTGCATTCCTGATAACATATCAGTATCTTAAGGACAATAATAGTGCTAAAGTGTGAATCTGTCAACCCTTAACAAAAAATAATATACTTACTTATTTAAACAACATAAGTAATCAATTGTAAAGTATACACTTTATAATAGGATCGTAATTTATGTGTGCAGGTACTTCGGTCTCTGGTGGTAGCGGTGGTGGTGGCATGTGCGGTCGCGAGGCCAGAGCCTCCGACGTCGTATGGCGCACCCGCCCCATCCTACAGTGCCCCCTCATCGTCGTACGGAGCTCCCTCGTCATCGTACGGAGCCCCCGCGCCGCAGTACGGGCCTCCCCAGCAGCCCATAGTGCACAAGCATGTGTACGTGCATGTACCACCTCCAGACAATGATATCCCAGCACCCCGCAAGCCCATCTGGGTGCCTCCTCCTCAGAAACACTACAAGATTGTGTTCATCAAGGCACCGACTCCACCTACCCCCACTGCGCCTGTCATTCCCGTGCAGCCTCAGAACGAGGAGAAGACTCTTGTCTACGTGCTGGTGAAGAAACCCGAGGAGCAGCCCGATGTCGTGATTCCGACACCCGCGCCCACGCAGCCCTCAAAACCAGAAGTTTACTTCATCAGATACAAGACACAGGTAAGATAAGGGGTTGCTTTGTTATGCGTTCATTAATTTATTTAGTTAGGTATACGTTCTATTCTCAATATCTGTTTCTTTATCCATACCTCAAGCTTTGATCAAAAGCGTTAAATTTTATTTTGATTCCGTCATGTTCAGAAACTCGGAAAGCATTAAAATTTATCAGGTCAAAATAATAATTATTTTGGTCGATCTTGCAATATCGTTAGTGTAGTAATGATGGCCATAATAATAATGGCCTTAATGTTTATTTCCACTCAAGATATTTTTTAAATGGTTGTGATTGATCGTAGCCAGTTGACAATCATACAACTGAAACCATACTGAAACAATGTCTATGTGATAATTATTGATACAACAAATATTATCAAATAGAGATGTCAAAAGTTAATTAGAAATTATATAAAATAATACCTATTGTAATTTCTAATTAACTTTTGACTTCTCTCGTACTGAATATCTTAACAATTAATAAAATTTCCATTTAGAATTTAATTTTTCACCTCGTAAATCTAGGTAATCATTCCTAATTTAGCGCCATAACATTATCTGCTTTATTATACGTTTTAAATTATGTGCTATATTGTAAACTTCAAAAGAGAACACATTCGTCATGAATTTCACGGTTCATGACTTTTGAGCATTTCTTCACGTTTATAAAGTCGTCATGTGTCATGTCATGGTGATGGCTCGAGGATACGTCCGCGCTCTACCTCGTGAAAGTGCGCGTAAACATTTCCTATAACATCTAGGAAGTTGTAGTATAATATGCCTTATGGCATTATCTGCAAGACCTAGCGTGCTCGGCACTCAGGGTATACCAGCTATCATCATTACATTAACGCAACCGAGGATGCCACTGTACTCCGACAACCCGTAGTTTCTATATAACGCAATGTCTCTCGCAATAAGTGGGCAGGTAGATTTTTTGTATCATTATCGCCCGGTGGGTAACCCTCCTCTACAAATATCACCAGGAGGTTGCGTCATATTGGAGCTAGATTTGTAATATATCTAGGCCCCATAATTATCTACTACATCATCAACGTCACTTTTCATCAGCATATAAGTAGATGTGAAATTAGCAATTGTACCTAGGTACCTACCTACTTCAATAATTAACCCAAATATAAGAAAGTAACTCTACTAGCTACTTCTCCACTATCAACACTATCCCACATAATATATATCGATGGTGGAAAGGTAAAATGGCTAAAGCGCCAAAACGTGAAATCTCAGGAATGAATTTTAAAGTTTTTTTTTTGCGAAAAAAATTCGTAGAAAATTTTCTAATGGAAATATTTCTGAGTTACTTATATTTTCATGAATCATATTTTTTTTCCTGTAATATGTATTATAAATGGTTTCTGTAAAACCTTTATTTTAGGAGATAGGTGTCGCTTTAGCAAAAAAAAATCGAAATTAAAAAAGTTCCAGTAAGCAAAAATTGCTAATATCCAAAAAACTTGCGTATAACATATAATTAATTACGCTTACTGTCAGAATTACAATTATTTAGCAATCTGAAATTTGCTAATGCACTTAATAATATCATAGAGTAAAAAAAAATAATTCTAACGAGCTGTTCATTTGAAATAAAGTTGCTAACGTTGAACTAAAACTAGCTGAAGAGTGAATAAATTGATGGATGTATAATGGGAATGAGGCGTAACTTCTAAAACTCGTCTTTTTCTTTTATTTTCATTTAAAATATTGATTATTGCTAGTGTACAGTTTTTGTCAATAGATTATTTAGATTATGAGGCGTTAGCATCAATCTGTAACCTCAATCAATGTGTACTACCTACTATTAGGTCCGGAATATTAGCGGGAAGACTAATTAATTAATATTTAGCAAAAAATAAAGGAAATTATTTTATTAGCCAACTGGAATCAAGTCAAATAACGTAGGTAATATAGATAGGTTAAGTAGAGTTACTAATTATCCACTAAAATCAGTTTATCATGGTTAGTACCACTAAATATTCAATGTAAGTAATTAGTTATAAGTTTTAACAAATAAATCAACATTTAATAGATAATAAATGATCATTTTTAACCCCCGACGGAATAAGAGGGGTGTTATTGGCACTAAGATTCTGAAACTCAAAATAATTCTGTGCTTATTGTGCCATCTTCTTGCCATCTTCTCACACACAACAACATCGTGTTACAATTTAACAAAATAGTCCTTAGAACACATACACATTTGAAGGATGATGCCAGGAAATGTATGGAAGCTGGTACCCGCTACAATAAGAATAAAGGATACATCATTAGAAAGATATTAATATTGAATAATTCAGTTCAAGAATTTCAATGGCCTTTGTCCGATCGTAGTAACACAGGGTAGAAGTTGTGACGCCGTGTTGTAGCTATAGAAATACGGTCTTAGGAGACTGTCCTTAACATCTAGAGTACTTGCTAGCTGTATTAATAGATATTGGAAAAATGGCACATTCAGCAAAAAAATTGTTAATTCTTACACCTTATTTTTATGATGGCAATCGATGCAGTTTCGAATAAGGATTCAAAGACTCTTTTGGATCAACTGAGGTCAGAGTATTTAGAAATGTCACAAATCACTTTTCCCATAAGTACCTAAGTACCTACATTTCATAGTGATCGATCATCTTACCCCCGATCTTTTACGACGTTTGCTATTAATTATTTTAAATAAGGCGTTCATCATCTATCTAGTCTTTTCCCAACTACGTAAGGATTATCTTTGAATCTAACTGGATACAGTTGAATACCAGTATTTTACATGGAGCGATTTACTATGTGACCTCTACAATACAGGCACTGGGATACTCCTTGATAAGCTGGATATTCGACTTTGGGGCTTCTGACTACCCGATACGACTGTCAAAGATCTACTGTGTTAAATGTTAGTATGTGCTCAAATACATATAACTTAGATAACTTGTTTATCAGTGTGATAGCTCGGGAAATTCAACTCAAACCTCAAACCTAAAAGCTCTTCTACTATTCAAACGAAACAGGTAACAATAACAAACCCCTTAGGAGATAGCCGGAGTCAACAAGAAAGACTGAACTATCCTAACCTAACCTGACCGATGGCGGAGTGCAGAATGCGAATAGCTAAACAGTAAGAAACAAAGTAAAAATAATAGTAAAAAGAGCTATCATGGCTATTGGAGGGGTACCAAAATGGGCATCATCTTTAAAATGGGCATTATCTTTTAAATAACAGAATTTTAACTGCTTTATACTCTTAGTACTCATATACGCGAGCAGCACTTTGCCAACGACAGAGGCAACTGCAGCCGTCTGCCCCGTTGACGTTGCTAGAAATCACTAATATTCTAAGTTACACGCAAGAACAAAGACTTATGATTAGATTTGCAATGCTAACAAAATGTATTTACGAAGTACACTTACTTTAAATTAAGCAAGTTTTTAGTTCTAAAATCAATACCTTCTTACATTAAAGCATGTACTACTGACTAATATACAATTTTACATAATATTTGGAATCTAAAACAACTCTGAACTATCGTTCTATACGAAAATATTTACGAGCACGATTGCTAAAGCGCCAAAGCGCTAAATAAAACAGAAACGACTTTTGCTAAACTGCCACACAAGTAATAATGTAGTTCAGGTAAAACTACTAATAAGGTATTTATACATGAAATAGAGAAACGCAAAAATGCTAAAGCATTGTGAAACATGAATGTACAGTGAGCACAATCACTAAAGCGACATAAACTTCAGAATCATCAAAAAAACGTCGCTTTAAACCATGACTACATGAAACAAGCAACAAAATTTGTACTGCTAAAGCGCCAAAAAAGTGCTCAAATCGACGCGAAAGGTAGACCAATCGACGCAGAAAAAAAAATCCAGTTCAGTGATATATATAACTCAATATCGACCAAAATGGCGCTTTAGCCATTTTACCTTTCCACCATCGATATATTATGGATAATTCCATAGAATCACAAAAACATGAATGAAGATTGTTTGTTTGTGAACTGTGTATTCTTTTACGTAATGTAAATAACTCGTAATAACGCATATATTTCAACAAATAGCTTTATAATTGGCAGGTCGTCCGAAGATCAGAATGGAGCCACATACGAAAGTATGCGTAGCATTATTACATGGTAATACGTAAAGGCTCCGAACACGTAACATGTAGACGTGTAGGTATGTAGGTCAATTCCAAAGTAACTTAGGGTATATATTAAATAATATTTAATATCCATTCATCTTCAAGCGCGAAATTGTTTTTTAAAGGTTTTAAAATTGATTGGTTCAACTGTTTAGAGATTTATGTGAAAGCTTCAAAGCCTCATCAGAAATAACTAATCAAAAGTCGTTGTTCTTCTGCCTTTAAACTATGATAGGTCAAGTTTTAAGTCAAGTTTAAAAGTTTGCATTTAAGCAAGAAAGTTCATAGATTATGATTCCAAAAGTTTATCGCAAATAAGAATAAGTATTTCTATAATAAAACCTATCAACCACTTTATTTCAGTAGATTAGATAGACTCGACATACTGAATTCATACTAATGAATCTGAGTTAATGAATCTTACATTTTGGCTTTTAAAACGAGCTCTTTCAATCTTTTTAGTTATAGTTCCAAAAACACTGTGTTGTTACAATCAGTATTAAAATATTTGATAGGTAGGATATCGGTAGGTAATGTTTATTGTGTCATCTGTATAAAAGTCAAGATTCCTTTCACATGATGACCAACATTTAACCTGTGAAAAAATGTAACCTTCAGTGCAATCAATTCGTCTATTAGATCCAAAGTGCATCTTCTTGCATTCTCCATTTTGTATTCATTTGGACACTACTTACGTCTTGATGTTTTATGCAACAGACCACATTTTAATGTCTATACAACGTGCCGTTACAATGGTGACATTAATTTAACACACGTATACGATTTCGCGTATTCGTTTTATGAAAATATTTGAATTTTTTTAAACGTTATTATTAATTGTTTTATTTACAAATTTCTAAATTACCATCTTGGAGCAACCTGTACTTAAATAACTGTAGGGAGAGGTCATTTGCCGGGGTCACAGATCATATGTAGGCGAATAAAAAAGAAGGAAAGCCGCGCAATTTTTTAGAAATTATGCCGACAAAGGACCTTACCGATAGAACGTAAGCCAAAGAAGGTAGTTAGCTTCATGAATGAATCTTTTACACAGAGTGATCTCAATTTTGGTTATTTTTTTATTATTTAGTTTGTATGAAAATGTAAGTAAATTTTTCAATTTATGAAAATTATTTAATTGTATTATAATTTTTATGTTTACTGGCCACTAGCCCTACCCGTGTATTAAATTAATGACGCCATTGTATGTCGGCACGTTGTATACTAATAATACTAAGCTAAGAGTTTGTTTGTTTGAACGCGCTAATCTTGGGAACTTCCAATCAGTTAAAAAAAAAATCATTTTGCATTTGATCGCCTAATTTTTGAGGAAGGGAGGAAGGAATAGACTATTTAACATTACGCTACGACCTATAGGAGCCGAGCAAAACGTAAAAAAGAATGCTAAGCGAAAACCAAGTAATAGCGCAGGCGGGCGATACGATGCGACGGATTGGGACGGGGAACAAGAAATTTCTAGCTAGTACTAGCATATTTGTGAAAACACCGATATTTACCTATAATAAGCTATTGATTAGGTAATTTACTTGCAAGTATTAGATTCCTATGTATCTACGGAAGTCGTAATATTGCTGAATATTTTTGGCATTTATCGTGATTTCTCGAAGGGGAACTGGTGAATTATGGTTTACTAGAAGTGTATAAATAATAAACCCACATTTGGCAGTTGTGTTAAATCGTTATACGCCCCCTGGTGGTGAGTATGATGGTAATGGGGGCGGGACGAGACTTGTACAATTCCAGTCATTTCCACGTACCTACCGACTTTCTGAAATGAAAAACCCCACTCCGAAATCCGGATATCATTTTCATATCCAAACCCAAATTCTGTGAAATTGCAAGTATTGTTGCAGTGTACTTACTAAAATATATCTTATTTTTGTTTTTCAGAAACAGGAAGGTTACCCGGCTGCGGCTCCCAAACCCGAATACGGACCTCCCGCTTCCCAGCCCTCGTCAGAATACGGTGCTCCTTAAGGCGATCACTCTTGACGATCACAAACCAGCTGACGATTAGTGCTCGACCTTCTTCTATAAGCCCTCTTATTAAAAACCTTAGTAATCACGTTATTTACGTAACTTGGTCAACTAAAGGTTTTATTGGTTAGATTTATACCTTTTATTAATCGTAGATTTATACATAGTTACACCAAAGTTATACAACGAGGGTCTACCCTGCTATATGTCTCCACACGGATATAGTGTGATGGTAGATTCTTGATAAAAGTCTCTATTTTTTGTTTGAAATAGCAACGGCATTGTCGCTTCTTATTGAGTTGTTTCGTTATAATCTGAAGCGATTATGAATTTTTTCGTATTCTGAAGATTTCTGGGCTAACATAGCATTGTGATATCATTATAGTTTAATTAGAATAATTACCATTTTTGTCAGTGCCTTTGCTGTGATATTACAAAGATAACGTGTGGAACCTTATCATAATGTAGAGAAGTGGGAAGTTGGCCGAGCACTTTGAGGGCAGCATGCTGGCGTTTCGCCAAAACGTACTGCAACTTGTATTATTACATCAAATTGATGTGAATGTTTGTAAATATATTATTTTTATATGATTAAAATGTTTTATAATAATTCTATTCTTGTTTATTATTAAAAACGCAACCCTAAAAAACACAAGCTGTTATAAATTTTGGTGTGATGTTATGCGAAGAGAACAATAGATTTTTGGTACTGTTTTGAAAAACCATGATGCTCCAAAAATGAATCACTTTTTGGAGCATCAAAAGATTCTTTCTTTTAAATTTACTTATATCGCTTTAATGTTACAAAGGATAAAAATGAAAAAAAAATAATTCTAGCGATAATTAGTAAGGCCATATTTGATACTAGAGGCCTACGTAATGAATATGGTAACCCACTCGTTTTGCAACCATCGCAGACTACCTGCGCTAGTCTTAAGTAGGCACTATACCGATTGTTACCTGGCTATCTCTATATCCCCAACTATTTCTAATACGCTCTTACCTAAGTGTGGTCGTAAAAAACATAATTTCGTTTCAAAGAAAAGGATTTCCATATTATGTATTCTGAAGTGATTATGACTTCACATGAAAATGTCTGCGAGTCTGTTGCGAAAGGTGCTAACGAGTGTCCAACAGGGACCCTGATTAGTGACGCGCTAAAAGCGAAAACATGTGAAATAAGTATATTGAAAATAGTTTATATAGTAGGTATGGAGTTACTTCATATTCTAAGGTCACGTAATACGCCTTTTTTTGCAAGTAAATAGGTTATGTTAGATAAAAAAATATACTTAATTAAGCTGCTGCTGTTTTTTCCTATGTATTTTATATAGGGTTACCTAACGCAATGTAAAAATACCTACGCGGGTTCTCGAATCTCGAACCCGCGAGCACTGGGCGAACCGTGCTTTTGCTCTAACCACTAGCACCTGGTAGTGTAAAGTGAAAGAAAGACGGTAGAAACCCATTACCAACACGTTTGGAATGGATGGTCCTTCATTTTCAAGTAGGTACTTATCTATACTTATAAATGGTTTTATTTCTAGTTTTAGCTAACCAATGAGATGTTCTGCGAGTTAGGTTTTATTTGAAATTGTGTTAAACAAATTATTTAGAAAACATGTTTTATGTACTATTCTACAAAAATAGGTACATAAAATGATTGGGCAAATCAGGGCTTTGTTATAGAAAAAAAATTTCAAGCTGGTTAAGATGGTTTTGTAAATCTGAAAAGGGCCCAAGCACACACCCTGAGGCATTCCAAAGCTATTTCCGCTGCTTAGAATTGATGGTTTTCAGTAAAAGTTGTTGACCACAATCTAAATTGGAAAACGAATCAACCGAGTGAGTCCGAGTGTAAGGTATTTGATAGAATTCGTTCCCTGTAAATGCCTGATACGCAGCTGCAGCTAGACGACTGGACCATGGATTAAAGTTACGAACGTCATGATTGTTTTGAGACGTTACACTTTTTCGCGTTGTTCCATTTATGTGACCACGAACCCCACATTAAGATTTGTGCAAGATTCAGAGACACATTAACATATATGTGGGTAGATTATGATGTAATGTGAACAATCACTAGGTCTCTTGAATGTACACAATAGTAAGAAACGTCTCACGGCTCTATTATATGTCAGCAATTTTACATTTTCACTTTCACGGGTGGTATGAATGTGGTCAATGGACTTCCGTAAGATTGTCTTCAAAACAATATAGAGTGAGTATCTAATCTATGTCATGCATGCTGCACTATAAAACTGGTTTCATTGTACCTACGTGGTTCTTTAGTCACGTCGCGTCGGGTAGACCGGAGCAGTTACTCATCCTTTTCATTGTTTTGACTATGGCCATGGTGTTGTGTAACAATGATATCATAATATGTGGTTCCCGTAATATTACGTGGTTGCTTGGCTACTTGCTACCGAACAATGCTAAATTAATATGACTTACTCGTACCTACCGGTTTTATTACTACTCTCCATACCAATTCCGTATGGAGTTCTACTTTCCACTGGTTAAAAATATAAAACTTGAATAAAAAATCTAATAGCCACCACATGATGGAATGATGTTACTTCTAATCTCCCTAAACGTTGGAAATCTAATTAACAGTTAAAAGATAGATAGGTATCTCGAATATTTTATGACATAACTAGCACATTACGATTTAATGAGCGTAAAGATTTTGTATGCATAATCACAATCTAGAGATGATAGCTGCATTTTTTTAATATTGCGTGATAGGTTAATATTTACCGCTTGCTTCGGGGAAAAGAATGAGCTGGAAGAAACTATGTTTTTATATCATGGTATGCCAAGATAGTGTATCTAAGCCACAAAGGCTGTTTCTCGAATATTAATTTGTGCCGCCTGTACCTATGCCGACCGATGGAATTATTTATCGAATCGGCCGGTACCTAGGTATTTGGATTAGCTCAAACAACAATCTTATTTATTTCAAGTTTTAATAAAATATCATACTTCCCGCTTCTGGCATGACTAGATTCGTCTAGAATCGTTATTTTGGTACAGAGTGTTCGTAAGATCATTGGACGCCGCTTTAGTTTATTTTGGTCTCAAACCTCTGTCTTTGGTGTTGTCGGCACTATAGCAGTATGCACAGATATTGAAAGTAGACTGGACGCATTTAATAACAATTACTTACCTACTATAGTTTCTAAAATATACCAGATAACTTTGAAAACAATGTCACTAAAAATTGAGTCTGAAACGAAAGTAGATTCGGAACCGTGTGTGCTGACTTGGGGCAACAAATTGTTTGTTGGCACTGAAGATGGATCTATTAAAGTAAGTAAGAGATCATTTTTATTTCTACTGTAAAACCTTCCTTTCATACTGTCTGCCGGCCTGAAAACATGGATACAATCGCTATAATATATTTAAGTACCTATATTGAATAAAACCAAACTTATAAAACAGGGTGCTTAAGTAAAGAATATTTTATTTTAAAGTCATTTGATGCAAAATTGACACCAAAAGAAACCTGGACTGCGCATGGAGTGCAACCGTTTGCTTTAGCTACTGATGGAGACACCTTATACTCATCGTCAAATGATGGAGGGATCAGAGTTTGGTCCATGACGGGAGACAAAATCGCTGTACTGCCGTCTACAGGAGCTGATGTAGGTGCTTTACAAGTGTACGACAAACAAGTTTATGCCGGCGATGAAGGTGGAAACGTAAGTAGAAGATACCTAAAGAAATCAATCTTATTTCATAGAAGCCTTCTGACGAATAGAGAATAGGCACATAGCCTCTGATTATGCAAAATTATAATCCCACCTAAAAACTATTTTCAAGTCGGTTAAGTCGGCTCTTTTCTTTTTTTGTTTTTCTTCTGTATTTTTTTTTTGTATGTTTCTTACACCATTACTACGCCAATTTTAAATTGATTTTGATGATTCTTTTTTTGTTTGGAAGGTCATGCTTCAGAGGTCCCATTAATTAAAATTTTATTAACTTTGCTTGCGCAGTTTTTGAGTTAGCTTCAATATTACGTAGGTATTTTTACTGTTATTTACATGAAAACAATATATATATTACATGAATACAATATGAAAACAACCGATTTTGTATATTGCTATTAGATAAGTAGATACCCATGAATATATTTGTAAAGTTTCGCTAGCTAATTTAAAAAGACCCCGTAGGTTTAAATTTGAAAAGCTTTTAAGTAGGTAGTAGGTACCACCAAAGAAAATTATTATTATTGTTTCAGATTATTGTTTATGAAAACAACGCGATGAAAGCTACATACAATGTTTTGGAAGAAGTGAAAGATTTGTGCTTCAGTCCTCCATTCCTATTCACAGTTCGGGATCTCTACGTTACCGCGACTGAAATAAAGCCAGGTAAGCATTTTTTATAAGTACCTACCTAATAGGTACGGTCTCCGTTTAAACTTATGTATGGTGCATACTGCATTATCTAAATAGGTACCTACATATTGGTAGATACCTAATGCGTGGACAGTTGACGCGATATAAGCACCTAGGTAGGTTATAGGTACCTAAACTACAGCATTTTATTAGTTTGGGTATGCACCTACTTGGTTTTGTTTTTCAATAGCAAAACCACACTAACGCTGTTTATAAATTAAAAGTTGGAAGCGCAGGCGCTCATGAGTCGCATTCAACGTCTTTAACTTTTGTCGTCGTCTTTTATTAGCTTACTAATTTAGACTTATCAATATCAATTTAGGTACTTACCGTACTTAGTAGGTACCTAAGAATAAAAGAAAATTAAATATTAGGTAGGTAGCTATTAACGTACTTGTAATATGAGGGGAAATACAAAGCTACACTAATTTCCTCGATACAGATTTGTTTAGCCTAATAATTATAGGCCTGATACGGGAGCAAACCTAATTGACACAAAAAACGGTAAGTTCTGTCAAATCGTTCAATGCTATCAGGTTTTCTATATTCTCGATATTTTCTCGTTTCAGAGGAATCGAAGACCCGTTTCATGACGCGGCACACGATGGAAGGTCGAGCACCATTGCGGAAATCTGGGAATCGACTTGTATTTATGTCTAGGGATGGCAATAGCTTGCGGTTACATGACGGCTCCATCGATACTTGTTTCAAACCACTTCATGAAATCAAGGTGACTAATACGATAAACTTTTTTTTTCTGAAACGTTTTTTGTTTTTGTTTGAAACCGTTATAAGCAGTTTTGAGTATGTGTCATCTGCGCCATTTTAAATGGTAAACCGAAAAAACAGTTTTTGTGGTTAATTCTTCTTAGGAAACTTCTTTTCCTACCTAATATCAGGTCTGCATACATACCTACACATCTAGTTTTTAAAATCCGTCCTTCAAAGGCAAAACAACAACACTACATTCAGGTGTTTGTGTGCTTGAGTTACCAGGGATTTTTTTACTTACCTACCAGGAAATTGTAATATGTTTTCTGCCCATTTTGGCTTATCCCATAAAGTACCTACTAACTAACTAGGTACCTACCTATATGTATAAGTATATATATATATATATATATACTTATACATATATATATATATATACAGGGTGTTAGGGTAAACACCGTTATCCTTGCAACCAGTGGTTTGGTTTCATTTATAGAACGTAAAATCAATGGAAAATTACAACTTTTTTTTTCTTTTTTTTTAATCTACATTTTACCACAAGAGACGCAAGTTCGTTGTCCTATGCGCTAAGGCAACGAACTTGCGTCTCAACACGGGCGGGGGGTACGGGATGTGACCTGAACGGCCGCGAGCGCGACCCCTCCCTCAGTCAGTCAGCTGTTTCTTTAAAATCTTTTAATGAATCTTTTTAAAAGAAACTTTTTAAAATCTTTTAATGAAAATGACGTTTTTTTTTTGTTGTGTTCGGTCATTTATTTTTATATTTAAGTAAACTACCCATGGTTTGAATGACAAGACTGTTTACCCTTACAGCCTGTATATATACTTATGCATAGCATAATGTGTAAGTATGATGATAGTAAGTATATATCCATGTAATATTTTCAGGTAAGTAACATGATTGTAACAACTTTGTCAACAAGTGGGGACTACGCGTGGACTGGAGGATGGGATGGCTTCGTGCGCCGGTGGAAGATAGCTGGCGAAAAACTAGAACCTGCTGGAGACATCAATCTTGGTGGTTGTATTAATTCACTAGTTGCTACTGGTGACACCGCTTACGCAGCTGTGACTGGCGGGAAAGTAGTTCATGTATGCGCTGTATAAGATTTAGAACACTATACCTACCTGCAGGCTGTAAAAAACAAAAGTGATAAGACTAAAACCCTAGTTGGGTTTTAGTTTTATCACTTTTATTTTTTACACAAAAACGTCAACTAATCCATACTAATATTATAAATTCGAAAGTAATTCTGTTTGTCTATCTGTATGTTACCTTTTCACGCCTAAACCACTGAATGGATTTCGACAAAATCTTTGCATTGTATCAAGGTTGATGCGCTAGGGTAGCCCGCGAAATTCAAGTGAATACAACTCTCTAAGTGCATGAAAGTGCCAAATGTCAAGAAATAGTCATTCAATACACTTTCATGAGCTTAGAAATGAAATGAAATGAAATGAAATGAAATTGTTTATTCTGTAAATAGGATATCGCAATCACTTTTACACGTCATATTATTAAAGAAATAAAATAAGCTAGATGAGGTCGGCGTTTCCTATCTGACTACTCTGAGAAGAAAGGCTTCGGCCTTTCTTCTCAGAGTAGTCAGAGACCTTAAAAGAGACTGCGACCTCTGAGTTTGTTTCGACAAACTCAGAGGTCGCAGTCTCTTTTAAGGTCCAGACATAATCTTGGTCAAGCCATATGAGGACCATGTAGATTAATGTCTGAAATGGTCTTTTGAGGAAAGAACCACACAGATTTGAGTGGACCTGTCCAGTCAGTGCAAGCATTTGTCAGTAACCGAGGAGCTCAACTCAGAGCTGAAGGAGCTCAACGACTCGACGAACAATACCAAAAAAAGGACATTTGGGTAGGCCGCAGAAAGTACTCAAAACTGCCAGACCATCATTAAAACAGGGAAAGAGGAGCAAAAAATAAAAATGATCCACATAGTCCTCACATTCACAATAATCAAAACAAAATAATACTTTACAAAGTAATAATGTCATGTTGTATAAAGAATAATCAACAATGTCAATTTGTAGGTATATAAAACTGGTATAATTTAATGATTTTAGATACTAATTAAAATTAAAATGTCAAGTTCTAGGGTTTTTTCAAGGCTTAGCAGAGCGAGCAGCTCAATCCCATGCATTTCTGTCTTCTAAATAATCCGAAATTTTATAGTACCCTTTTTTACATAGTTTGGTTTTAATACTGCTTTTAAATCGTTTAATGGGTAAGTTTCTAATATCAATGGGAAGTTTGTTGTAAAAGCGTATACATTGACCCATGAACGAGTTGCCTACTCTGTGGAGACGAGTGCGATGTACAGCAAGATTGTGTTTATTCCTAGTATTTAAACTATGAATATCGGACATTTTCTTAAAATTTGATATATCCTTGTGTACATACAACAGGTTTTCAAATATATATTGTGAGGCTATAGTCAGAATATCTATTTCTTTGAATTTTTCTCTAAGGGAATCTCTTGGACCTAGGTTGTAAATGGCTCGAACAGCCCTTTTTTGTAAAACAAAGATATTATTGATGTCCGCACAGGTTCCCCAGAGAAGAATCCCATAGGACATAAGACTATGAAAATAGCTGAAATAAACAATTCTGGCTGTATCTACGTCCGTTATCTGTCTAATTTTTTTAACAGCATAGGCGGCCGAACTAAGCCTTCCTGACAATTTTTCTATGTGTGGGCCCCATTGTAATTTGCCGTCAATAGTTATTCCAAGAAAAACCGTTGACTCAGAGAGTTGTATTGCTGATTATTACAACCGCAATGAATTTTGTTTATAATTCTGTAAATCCATATTTGTTACGAGCGCTAATAATATTTAGATCAACATACAACCTGATAGTGACCTGCAAATTGCAAAAAACGTAAGAAAATTTGAATTTCGCGGACCACACTAGCGCATCCCCCTTAAGGGACTCATTTTGAGCATTTGATAAATTGATTAATTTTGTATTAAAAATGTTAAAATTCATGGTCTTCCTTTTATTTGTGGCACTAGGTATATTATTTAGCAAAAAATAACCCTTATGTATGATGAAGCCTTTCGATCGGTATGATAAAGCTACAGAGTGATTATTTTTCTCATGTAATGGGTTCGATTCCCGGTTCAACCATTTCATTATTTAAATATCTATGAATGCAGTTTAAATTCAAATAATGTCTTCTTTCAGTAAAATGTTCCAACTACAATATTCAAGGTACTTTCCCTCCATGTGGCACATCCGTGGGTCGCTCTGTATAATGCAGCACCCTAATTGACACACCACCTAGTACCTATGTCTGCTCAACACAACCGCAATGAATTTTGTTAAATAATCAAAGGTGTGTATGTAACGCAATAAACCCGCTCGTTTGTAGTTTAATAAATAAAGATTCAGTGGATGCAAAAGATTTTGATTAATGAAATTACCCTAAAAAAAATATTGCAGCAGCATTCCCTTCGGGGCAGGGGGGACGACTTACGCAACTTTACCATAAAAAGGTAGGTAGGTAAGTATACGTACTAGGATTGTAAATTGTAACCGTGATATTCTTGAAAACAATAATTGTTTACGATATTTTGTTCAAGATACATAGCTACTGCCTCTACTGAGCTAAGATCGAACAACTTAATAATTAAATAAATAGGTCTAGGCCTTGCACAGTTGGCGTGGTCTGTATGTATTCTAGAACGATGCATCAGCCTGTAACGTTCCCACAGGCAGGCTGGGACACAGGCCTCCTCTCTGTGTGCATGTCTTCGAATTTTTAGTCCTAGGACATACCGGTTTGCTCGCGATGTTTTCTTCCGGTGGTAAAATAAATTACACAAAGTAAAGTGCCTGCCTAGATTCGAACCCACGACTCGACCTACAGCTCCTAAGTCGGGGCCATCTCCCCCGCCCCTATTCAGACTCTAGAAAGATGTCCAAACTTTAATCTCGATTTCTAATTGAGATTTTTGAAAGAAAGAAAAGAAAAGAAAAAAAATCAAGTAACAAAAAAAATCAAGTAATAAAAACTAAAACCCAACTACGACTTAAAAGGTATAAACAAATTACCACAGACAGACAAATTAAAAATCCGGAGTCACATTGTATTTAATGTAACTTCACATAGCCTATAACCAGCGGACAATCACGACGCTTCTAACGATACCTCATTTGTCAAATTGTGATAAGTGGTTTGGAAGATAGGAGGGAACAGATGAACATACATACATACCGGTCAAAATCATAACCCTCCTTTTTCTTCGCCGTAGTCGGGTAAAAAAGATGTATCTATGGCAGGTACACATGGCTACAGATCAAGCAATACATTTCCAGTATAAGCTGAGCTGACCTGACCAGATCCATAAACTGGAAATGTATAGCTAGATGTGTAGCCATGTGTATGTAGAAGTGACAACACTTGAACTATGAAAACCCCTATCAAGTTAGTTTCTGATTTAACACCTGCATTTTGCCATTATATTGATTTACATGTTGTGAATTCAACATTCTGACAGCCACAGTTCATTTGCGATTCTCCAGGTTAAAGAAAGTCTAACATAATTAAAGTTATAGTTTGTGTAGTCTCATTTGCATTCAACTAGCTTTTCCTTGCAGTTTCGCCCGCATGGCTGTCTTATCGGAAATTATCCCATGTGAATATTGTGAAAATACTACCGGGATAAACCTATGTCCATTCAGCTGTTAAAGCATGATAAGCGAACAGAGTTACTTTCACATTTATAGTATTAAAATTATGCATGGAAAACAATCAATTCAGACTAATGAGCTTAAACTGAAAATAAAAATCATAGCGGTGAAGAACAATTTATTTATTTGTACAAGAATTCAAATATTTACAGTAAAGTAAGTTTATTAAAAAACATTATTTTCCATAGTCATGGCACAGCATCAGGCCATACTATAAATGAGACGGAACTCTATTGTTGATAATAAATACATTCATTTGAAGTCAAACATTATTGGATTGTATGGAACTTTCAAATGAAATAAAAGAAAATGACATAAGTTAGAGTTTACTATCCATTAATTACATCACAAATATCTACAATGCAATCATTTTATTAATTAATAAATTAAATAATGATCTCAACACCACAGATATCTTTATCTTTGGGAAGTTTAATTTGTTTTGGGTCTATAAAGTTAGGGTCTATTGGGCGCAATCCAGCCTTTTCACGGCGACGCAGTTCTAAAAATGCTTCTCGCTGAGCCCAATCCCTCAAATGAGTATCAGGAGCATAAGCCCAGGCAAATCCACCGAAGACCAAACACAATGTTACGGAGAAAAAGAATGAGGCGTTGTGCGCATTTGTGTCCTCTGTTTTACTATTGTAGTCGAAGCCATAGCTCACCCAGTTTTTGTCTTTGTCGCTGGTAACAGCAGGTACAGTGGCAGCGCTATCGCTATTCTTTTTCGACGTAGAAATATTGCGGCTTAAATGGTTCCAAACACATCTCTGTATCACAGGCATTTGACGAAGCTTTATCAGTGCAGCCATTGTTTTAGGTTTTCTCCCGTTCCTTGGTCAATTAATAGTCCTGCGAGTTTCTTTTTCACGAGAAGGTTATAAAATTGATTATGAAACCCGAATGCCCAAAGAAACGAAAAGTTGTCAAATAATTGTCAATGTCAATCATCTCTGACAACGACAAGTGACACTAGCTAGCTAATATTATTGTTCAACTGTAACAGAACATTAATAGGTACCATCCATCCAGGGGGCATTCAATGATTAAATAGATGGCGCTTTAGTCGCGTTTTTGTCGCATATTTTGTAAGTTGTCATTCTTCCGACTGTCTATAGATTCTTCTCGCCGCACAGATGCAAGCATAATATGCACACAAGGAACATATTATGTTCCTTGCATTCCTTGTTGTGCTGCGGTATAATCTATTGACAGTTGACAGCATTGTTGTTTGTTGTTGACAGCCAATGACAACGTTAGAGTAGTCGGTGGCCAATGAGGCAATGACTAATAAATCCTCAGTACCTACCTTTTCTGTTCTGTGGTCAGCAGTCAGCACACTTTGCACTAGGGATGCAAGAAATTTCAAAAAGTATCGATATAAATCGTATCGATATTTATAAAAAAATCAATATTGATTTCAATTAATGGAAAAAAAAATCAATATATCGATATATCGGTGGAATTTTCAATTTTTTTTTTACATTATATTGTTTAAGTTTTATAATTATTTTAACACCAAAAAAAAAAAAACTCTTCTGAAGTTTCTAGAGTTCTGTTAGCACAAAAAAAATGCATACGCGCAATTTTCAATATGGACTGGACTGATTCCTGCAGGCCAGTGTATAAATCACACAACCTTCTCACAGTTCCTTGCGTTTATATTTATGAAATGGCTAAGTTTGTTAAAACAAATTATTCACTTTTTGAACTTAATAATAATACGAATAAACGTAAAGCCACACAATATTTATTAAAAATGCCTGTTCCTAGGATTGAACTATTCCGACGCAGTTGTGTATATATGGCACCACTTATTTATAATTCAATTCCAAATTTTATAACTGATCTTCCTTACAAAAAATTCTGCATAGTACTAAAAAAATGGCTCATTTCACATAGTTATTATTCAATAGGTGAATTTCTAAAAAAAACTTCTTGTCGGTCCTATCATTACAGGAATGCATTGTAGTTTTAATATAATTGTGTTCTGTATTTGTTTATGTTGTGCCTTCTGCCATAGGTACCTATACATTTAAATATATATTTTGTTAAATTAGTTGTGTTGTGGACATTGAAGATTGATGTGCTTACTTTAAATAATTTCATGTTTGGTAAATATTTTCTTAGGTACCTACTTACCTATTTGCCATACTTTTAATATTTACATGCCAAAATATTATGGCGAAATGTGTCATCGCTCAAACTTATTTTTATCTACCACCTTTATAATACCACATTTACAGCAAATAAATGACTTTGACTTTGACTTTGAAAAGTACACTTTTTACGGCTCTGAACTCCAGCGGTTTTAGTCAGTGGCGACAACGGCGTTGCTATTGCAAATATATCGTTTTCTATACTTGATATTTTATATCGATATATCGAAATAATAAATAGCGCAAAAAAATATCGATATATCGATATTTTTCTGCAAGCCTACTTTGCACATAGCCAGCAGCAACCAGTCAACCACAGACTACTTAGAGATACTACGTGCAGCAACACAAACCGGCAGTCCGGCAAATCCCGAGTTCAACTATTATCATCTTATCATAAAGCATTTTGCATCGTATCGTATTTACTTCATAAATCCGAAAAAATGGTTGTGCGTCAATATAACGAAGAATTAAAGTACCTTGAAAAGATCAATCCATATTGCTGGAAAATTAAAAAGGGTTTCCAACCAAATATGAATGTTGAAGGTGTATTTTACGTAAATTCTACTCTAGAAAAGCTAATGTTAGATGAATTGAAGAACGCATGTAGGCCGGGAATGACGGGAGGATTCCTCCCAGGCGTGAAGCAGATAGCTAATGTTGCGGCTTTGCCGGGGATCGTGGGCCGGTCTATCGGCTTGCCAGATGTACATTCGGGGTATGGATTTGCTATAGGTAAGTTCATTTATTTTTACTTGTGTAGGAGCATATTGGTATAATTTGTTGATGGTGCAATCCTTTTATTTTCAGGTGAGATAATTATTTCAAGAAATGAGCAGTTGCAGTCTGATAGTCTCTGCACTGGATAATTGAATACCACATTATGTTTCAGGCAATATGGCAGCTTTTGATATGGCTGACCCAAAATCAATTGTATCACCTGGAGGAGTAGGTTTTGATATAAACTGTGGTGTTCGGCTATTGAGAACCAATCTCCATGAGAAAGATGTCCAGCCCATTAAGGTAATTAGTTAGGCAAAGGGTCTATACTTAATTTCTTTTATCTTTTTAAACATGGCAATTACAACTCTATGAATTTTTATGCATAATAGAACCAGAACCAGCATCCTCTAAAAGCTCTAGTTTTTTTGCTGGTATCTACTGCTTAGCATCAAAACAGCCCCATAATTAAACTTAACTGAATACTGTATTAAAATATGATTAAAAATGAGTTGTCCATTATGTGAACTTATAATGTTTATTTTAATTACCAGGAACAACTGGCCCAGAGTCTATTTGATCACATACCAGTGGGTGTAGGTTCTAAGGGTATAATTCCCATGAATGCCAGGGATCTAGAAGAAGCCCTTGAAATGGGAATGGACTGGTCGCTCAGGGAAGGTTATGTCTGGGCTGAGGATAAAGAACATTGTGAGGAGTATGGACGCATGCTAAATGCTGATCCCTCAAAAGTTAGTCTTCGTGCAAAGAAGAGAGGTTTGCCTCAGTTGGGAACTTTAGGTGCTGGCAATCATTATGCTGAGATACAGGTTGTAGATGAAATTTTTGATAAATATGCTGCTGGTAAAATGGGTATTGAACGAATTGGCCAGGTCTGTGTAATGATTCATTCTGGTAGCAGAGGATTTGGCCACCAGGTAGCCACTGATGCACTTGTGCAAATGGAAAAAGCTATGAAAAGGGACCAGATTGAGACAAATGACCGCCAGCTGGCTTGTGCAAGAATTAACTCCGTAGAAGGTCAAGATTATTTGAAGGCAATGGCAGCAGCTGGTAACTTTGCTTGGGTCAACAGAAGTTCAATGACATTCTTGACTCGCCAGGCATTTGCTAAACAATTCAAAATGGCACCTGATGATCTCGATATGCATGTTATATATGATGTCTCTCATAATATTGCAAAAGTTGAAGAGCATGTTGTAGATGGAAAAGTGAAGACCTTATTGGTGCATAGAAAGGTAATTTGTTTGTATTTTATTTTAAACTGGGCTCAAAAACTAGTATTCTGATCTATGTATGTAATTCCAGGGTTCAACAAGGGCTTTTCCTCCACATCACCCTCTGATACCTGTGGACTACCAGTTAACTGGACAG
Source organism: Lithophane socia (assembly GCA_947522985.1). NCBI lineage: Eukaryota > Metazoa > Arthropoda > Insecta > Lepidoptera > Noctuidae > Lithophane > Lithophane socia. The sequence continues at coordinate 8,947,818 of OX383258.1, read as the reverse complement.
CCAGTACTGATTGGTGGAACAATGGGCACATGTAGCTATGTACTAACTGGAACTCATCAGGGAATGACTGAAACCTTTGGATCTACCTGTCATGGAGCAGTAAGTGTTGCATTAATTATTATCTGGTAATATTTATATTTTGTTGTTGTAGTAGGTGGCAAGATAAGATAATATGAGATGATAATATTTAAATCAAATCATTTCCTATCTCTAAAGTACTTTTGCTTGAAATCTTTTATGAAATTCAGGTGTTTTAAATTTTCAATTTATGTAGATATTCATGATTCCTTTCTTTACATTTGCTATAATGTTTTAAGGGTCGAGCTTTATCTCGGGCAAAATCAAGGAGGAATATTGACTATAAAGATGTACTCTCGAAGTTGGAAACTATGGGTATTTCTATAAGAGTAGCTTCACCGAAGTTGGTTATGGAAGAGGCTCCAGAGTCATACAAAAACGTTACAGATGTCGTTAATACGTGTCATGCAGCTGGCATAAGTAAGAAGACAGTCAAGTTGCGGCCTATTGCAGTTATCAAAGGCTGAAGTAATTATTGTATTGTAAATTGATTCTTGTGTATATCGTAAGATTTCCATGACTGGATCAGTAGACTGATGAAGTTATGAAATTATTTTCAATATTTATTCTAAACACATCTCATATTTTTAATGTAAGTGAATTTACATACCTTTATAAGTTTGGATTTCTAGATAAAAATAAAACAAAGTAAATATTTATAACTGTTTATATTATTATGACAACAAATATATTAACAATTCAGCTATGAATAAATTAATACTTTACACAACTAACTTTGGAGGTTCACAGAATTGTTTTACTAATGTAATGGCTTGGCCCTTGAGCCTATTCATTAGGTAACTTTTAATTTATCTGCAATAATTACTAGAAGCGCCGTGCCGATGAAGAACAAGCCGGGAGGTATGACTGCTATCGTACGGTCCATCTCTTCTGCAATAAACCATGGATAGTTTTAAAGTAATTAAATTTACCGCCTTACTAATAAACGTTGTATAGCGCCTGTATAGTTACACAACGCTTTGTCTTCTTCTTTCAAAAGTAATTTGACTTTGCATTGTGTAACTAACTATACAGGCGCTATACAACGTTTATTAGTAAGGCGGTTAGTGTTTAGGAAAGCTTATAATATTACTGAATGTTCAAAGGACAATAAAGAAGTCAGGAAAGAGAATTTGGTTATGGTTGTGGTTATGAAGATACAACTTGAGTGCGCACCACGTTATAAGGCCAGTTGCGGATTGTTTATGCAATGACATACGTCAAAAGGGCTTCCGTGGAGGCGCGGACTAATTCCAACAAGACTGCCTTTAACATTGGAATTAGCCTAGTCATATAATTTTTTTAATCATTTCGAATTTCATTTTCAAGTACCTAGTACCTAAGTGAAAAAATAATATATTTACCAGGGCATATTTTCTCTTTTTCTTTGCTCCCATCCGTAGTCCATGCCAAACATCTGCTAAGCGCCTTCTCCCATCGTACACGTCTGATATCTCGTTCTGAAATTAAACAAATGAAATATCAATAATATATCTATATTTTTCATTAAAATTAACTGAAACTATCCAGACATGATCATAAACATAATGTTCTTTACAAGATAAAGCACCAATCAATAATTTAGGAACAGTTTGCAAATTAGATTTATAATTATTACCTTCAGAATTCATAGCGGGCGAAAAAGTATCTGCTGGCGGGCTCGGCGTAGACATGGGCCACACTCGCAGTGCTCGGCCCGCCACTATAGCAGCTCCGAGCGCTGTGCTTTCCATCATTAGAGGTCGAATCTGAAAAGTTAATTGAATAGTTTTTGTGGGTCTGGGTGTTTTGTTTGTGCGCGGAGGTCTGTAACTGTAAAGGCACTCACTCGTAATAGAGGAAAGATTGGCTAAAGTAAAAAAAAAAAGTGTGCGGCCGGGGACCCCCGTCAGGAACGAAGTTCCTTCTCATTAAAATTTTGGCGAAATGGAAATTAAAATATTGTAATGAACATACCACAGGGATTCCCAGAATGTCTGCTTGCATTTGCATCAATAGAGTGTTCTGCGCCATACCGCCGTCAGCAAGTAGTCGTCCCAGCGGCGCGCAATCCTTTGCCATCGCAGTCGCCACACTACGTGTTTGATGACAGACTGATTCCAAAGCTGCCCTGACTATGTGTTCTCGACGTGTGTTTCCACTTATTCCACACATTATACTACAAATAAGAATATAAAAATAGTGCTGGAAATAAATGAAATAATATTAAACAGTAGGTACATACGGCTACACATCAAGCTATACATTTCCAGTTTAATCTCTCTCTCAATGATCTCGCGTTGCATAGGATTTCCGTACAATGCGAGGTCAGCTTATACTGGAAATGTATAACTTGATCTGTAGCCGTGTGTACCTTTGTTTACCTACCCTCTAGCGTCTTTCCTCCAATAAGGAGAGTATAAACCATTAAATGCAGGTACAAAACAAATGCTTCCTTCATCATCATCATTCACCTCAGCTGCTAATGCCTCTGTATCTTGTATATCAGTGATGATCTCCAAGCCATCGCGAAGCCACTGTAATGTGTCACCTAGATAAAATATCAATAATGTCAATCAGCCTGTTTTAATAGGAAAGTATTATAGTAGGTAATGATTATGATTGTGCGATTTACCTGCAATGGCAACAGATCCTTCTAATGCATAAACCGGTGGTGCATCTGGCCCTAGTTTATAGGCCACAGTTGTTAGAAGACCTTGATGCGAGTGGATAATGGAATCACCTAAAAATCGATTTGTTTTAGAAAATTCGCGTTATGAAACTACTTGTAGTGCGATGATAAGAGCACATACCTGTGTTGTATAATAAAAAGCATCCAGTGCCGAAAGTGCATTTGACTTGACCAAATCGCATGCATCCTTGACCAACTAGAGCTGCTTGTTGATCTCCTAGACACTGTATAAGTATGCTTTGTTTAAAAAAAAAATACAATTTGAAATAATAAGTACCTAGCAATTCAATAAAAATATTTGATTTTAGAAGTGATAAAATATATAAAAATGAGCTTGTAAAAAACCGGAAGTGGAGATGAAAAAAAAAATTGGATTAAGTAACCGTGTTACAAAGAACATTTTTTCTACAGTAAATTATGTAAAATAAACATAGAATATTTTTTAAATACAAACACCGGAAAAACATTAACCTCCTGTAAAATTCGCTGTAGGTAGTCTGGCAAAAACAACAAAAACTGACCCCAGCTATTGGTACGCCAAGAAGGGATCCTGTTGAAATGTAACCATAGATTTCAGCAGAACTTTTAATCTTTGGAAGAATTTCAATTGGTATGTCGAAAAAACGCAGCAATCCTTTATCCCATTGCAGACTTCGTAGTGACATAAGCTGTGTTCGTGAAGCATTTGTGACATCTGTGACATGAGTTCCACCATGACTGCCACCGGTAAGGTTCTGAAAAAGAATGCCTTTACTAGTATTCAATACACAAGAAATTTGTCAATAATCTTTGTAATCTCTATGTACACATACATGACATTTATTTTGTGCATGCAGTTTTAAATGAACAATGAAGATGGAAGGGCGGGTTTACTTTGTCTGTATAAGGCATGGATATTCCCAAGCAGTGACTGGAATGCTAAGAGAAACAAAACTAATAGAAACATACCCAAATCAACCAAGAATCCACAGTGCCTGCCATACATTCTCCAGCTTTAATTGAATCCTTTACTGCAGATACATTTTGTAACAACCATTTCAGCTTTACAGATGAGAAGTATGTGGATAAAGGAAGCCCACTAGTCTGTGTGACAGCATTTATGCATTGTGCACCTTTTGCTTTTATCAGCTCATCTACAATATTTGATGTTCTCACATCCAACCACACTGAAATGATAATTGAGTAAAATAAAATATAAAACTATTTCATTTGACAAATAACAAATTTTTAATTTTAGGTATCTATCACAATTTGTACATGTTTTCTGGTTTTATTATAATCTTACCTATGGCACTATACAATGGTTGTCCAGTAACTGAATTCCATACTATTGTTGTTTCCCTTTGATTTGTAATACCAATACCAACCACATCCTCAGGGTTAATATCTAGCTTTCGTAGGTTGTCAGTAGTCACCTGAAATATTTTACTTAATTAAGTTACTGTATAAAATGTTATTTACCCTTATATTTAATCTGTTGTTTCGGTGTCTTACCTCAATGCATTCCAATACCGCATTTAGAATTTCTAGAGCATCCTGCTCAATCCACCCTTCTTGAGGACTAAATCGTTTTAATGTTATTTGGTGGTAGGTTAGCACTTCTGATGTGTTTGCTGCAAATACCTGTAAATTTGCTCACATACAGTACTAATTTCAGGCACTGAGTTGTTACCAATTAGTTGAATTCAATTTCATAATATAAATATTACCAGAAACTTAACATTTGAAGTTCCTTCATCTACAGCACCAATCAAAGGACCAAATTTTCCGAATTCCCGCATAATGACTTAGTTGTTACATAGTGAAATAAAGTATAATTTTCATTATATTGTTTTCGTTTCAAAAATATATTCTATCAGCTGATAATGACTGCGACTGGACACGAATGAATGAATGAATGAATTATTGAATCAAATGCATGACATGACAGGAATGAGCTTGACAATGACAGTGACACTGACACCATTATTTTTTACTGTTTTCTTTCTTACTTCTCTAGTGCCGATGTCGAAAATTCAGCCAATCACTTCAGATGTCGCTACTATCACTAGACCTGCCACTATTCGTACACACGGCTACACATCAAGCTATACATTTCCAGTTTATGCAGATCTCGCATTTTATAGGATTTCCGTAAAATGCGAGGTCAGCTTATACTGGAAAAGTATAGCTTGATGTGTAGCCGTGTGTACACACGGCTACAAACTGGAAATGTATAGCTTGATGTGTAGGCGTGTGTAAATACTTTGTAAACAAGCTACTTCTTTTCACGAATAATTACTTAATTAATACGACCCTTTGCGCAGCTGTTAATTTATCCCGATAAGACAAGTAAAAGTTTTAAAAAGTGGCTCGACCTTTTCCCATCCCATCACTATTTTGCTATGTTGACGCTGGCATTGCAGCAAAGAGTATAATAATAATATATTGCAGTCTATTGTCAGTACGCTAGAACGCTACCTACAAGTCTACGTCTGGGCGCTCCTTGCCTGGCACACATCGTTGTCAGTGCGGTGAGGCAGTCGACCGCCTCGGACACCGTGGTCTAAGCAAGAGCGGGTCGGTTGGCACGGCACGCCAGCATGATTATATCATTCGTCGGGCTCTTGTCTCCAAGGCCTGTTGTCAGCTGTTTTAGAACCTAATGTCTTGACATGCGACGGTGGGAAGAGGTCAAACGGAATGACCTGCCTTGAAAGTTTGGTAGGCTTTTGGTGTGGTATGCAACCTGTGTCGACCTTGCGCCATTCCATTTTCTTAGCTTGGCGCGGGTGCTGGTGCTGGTGCAACTGCTGCAGGTGCAAAAAACCTCAAACCACGCAAATAAACAACATGTAACTTGTAGACAGCCACGTGTAAAATTGCCCATTGAAAAAAAATCGCCGCATTTTATTTCAATGGGAAATTTTATACGTGCTTTTCCACTGGCGAAACATTCACGACAAAACATATTGAAATCTCTATTTTCTGTCGAATGTTCCATACAATTTTTGACAGGAACTAGAGATTTAAACATGTTTTGTTGTAATGTTTCGCCAGTGCAAACGCACGGTTATTAGGCCAAAGAATCAGCATCCATCATCATGCCATCCAACGTGGCACCACTGTCATACCCATTGGCATGAGGTCTTCCCTTTTTTCCATCTATGTACTTGTACATGAAAAAGGGTTGGCAAAGTCTTTAATTTTCTAGAAATCTTTTCGAAGTCACTAAATCTATTGTCGTGTCCTAAAATGTCTTTCATTTTATCAATACTTGCTCGCAAGCATAGATTTTCATTTACAACATTCTTGATAGATCGCTGTCAATTTTATTGTACGTATTAATTCCATGGGTGTCAGCTTACGTTTGCAGAATCAAAATTGACAGATAACCACTTGATAATGACATTACATTAGACAGAAACATAAACAAACAATTGATTCGTAATTTCATAACCTATTTTGTATTTTGTAAATAGTTGATTGTCAATTACAATTTAAAATTAATCAAATAAAATGTCACCCCAAATTAAACTTACTGTAACACAAAACGACAAATTAGTTCAAACAGTCACTAAAACAATCGAAAAGCAACATTTCATAAAGTCGCTTGAGGAATTTCAATTAGAAGCGAATGCCGCATTAACCAAGATGATAGAAGAACTTGATGATATTGGTGAAGCCAGTAAGTTTTACGTATCCATAACTTCGTTAGTTCTGCGGGGTTTCTGGACTCAGTTGTGGAAAATCTGGAACAATGCTCAACTCCTAGCTGAACTGAAACCTTTCAAGTATCACACATCCCCTTCGTGGTAATTTTTTTTTAAACAACCCAGAAGTAGGAGCCCCGCCGGGCGGGGCTCTGTCGACTATGCCATTACAATGCTTCCCTTGAAAATCCTTTTGGGGTGAATCCGACATGGTAAGTTTAGGTTGTTATTTTTATTTAAGTCTTGAAAATCCTTTAAATCGTATTCAAGGCAGGGGGAGGACGCTGGGGGTGCTGCTACTTCCCCCTTAATTTTATTAGTAACCTCTTACCTCTTCCGACCTTTAAATCGATGTCAATACAAGAAAATTCGAAAGTTAGGTTAGAATATTAAAAAAATCATCCAAACTATATTATATTATTATATTATATTATTATATTATTATTATTATATTTATTATTTTATTATAAATGCGAAAGTAACTCTGTCTGTCTGTCTGTCTGTCTGTCTGTCTGTCTGTCTGTCTGTCTGTCTGTCTGTCTGTCTGTCTGTCTGTCTTTCTGTCTGTCTGTCTGTCTGTCTGTCTTTGCTTCACGCCTAAACTACTGAACCGATTTGTGTGAAATTTGGTACAGTCATAGTTTGGAACTTGAGAAAGGACATAGGATAGTTTTTATTACAAAAAATAAAATAAAAAATAAAATTTATTCCGGACATACAGCGCCATCTATTGGTCAAGAGTCGGCATCAATTCAGTACTGAAAATTCATCGGAAAAATGTAAATAAATAGTAAAAAGGTATGAAAAATATAATATAATACAACTTTTAGTACATAGAAAATGCTCTAACGGAGTATAGATAATTCTATTAGTACTATATGTCGAGTTGGTGATCGCGCAATGGTGTCGATCGTTACACGAGTTCGGTTCATGTTATTGTTTTAATTCACGGAAAAAAGTAAATAAATAGTAAAAAGGTATGAAAAAAATAATATCAATATAATAAAACTTTTAGTACAAAGAAAATGCCCGAACGGAGTATAGATAAATAATCCGAGTTGTCACTATGCTCGATAGATGGCGTTGGGATCGAAATAGATCGCGCTATGGTTTCGTTACACGCATTTGGTTGGGTATCGGCCGAGCGCTTCGGTACTGTCGTAGAATTGAGGATTGATCGTTTCGTAAATTTAAAATTGGTTCCGTTCATTTTTGAAGAGATCCCGCGTGATCGGGAACTATGCGCCATGCGGGTAAAACCAAAAATCTGTCGGAAGTCACTATTCCACGCGAACGAAGTCGCGGGCAAAAGCTAGTATCTCATAAAGGGCAACTTTTCCTTCACAGGGGGGGGTTGTACAAACAACTCCCTCCAACCCCCCCCCCACCTCCCACCTCTTTAAATCGATGGATGTTAAAGTAAAGTCCCTATGCAACTTTTTCTGCAAAAGTTATAATTATTGCATGCATATGATTGTGCCTATTAATAATAAAAATGAAGGCTGGCCTCAAATTAAGTCTTCTATATTTTTGTTTAAGTTGGTGATGCCAACATGGATGACGATGATGATGAGGACACTGATGATGATGCTGAGAGCTCACAATCTACTGGCATGGAATCAAAGGAACACAGTGAATCCAAAAAGAAAAAACATCATTAAATTGAGACACTGGACATTTAAGGAGAGTAATATAATTATGTTTTACCTGATATGATGAACATTTAAACACTTCCTTGTAGAATTGTTAGTAAAATACTACAAGTATCTGTATGACCCATGGTATTCATAAGTGGGTATATTAGGTAGCCCCAACTCCAGTTGAGAAATGGCTCCTGATAATCGTGGGCCAGTATTTTTTTGTTTTAAATTTATTTTTTTGTTATTTTTATAGAAACATCAGAACAAAATAATGTATAATTGTAAAAAAAAAATAAACAATGTTCAATGAGGATTTTCTTTTCTATACTGGTTTTTGTAATGGTATCCCTAAAGGCCAGCGCACATTGGCGGACGGCAGAGCAGGGTTAAATTCGTACGTATCTACTGGTAACAAGATATCGATTCCAAAGCTCAGTCACCGGCCATGGAGCATCAATCAAAGGGGACGTCTCTCTGCGGTATTAAAGAGCGCGCTGGAGGATACTGCAGCGGGATGCGACGACATGACATGTCGCCGCGGGCGCGACAGCGTGCGGCGTGAGGTAACGGTAGGTTGGGACGGCATGCGGCAGGATGCGCCAGAGTCCGCCAGCATACGATCGCGGGGGAGAGGCAGTGCAAGCACATGAAGCTGTTGGCATTCCGCAGCCTCCAGTAGGTAGTGCGCCGGCGGCCGCTGGCGGCATCGCAAATCAGCAGTGTGCGCTATCTGACGGCAAATCCTCCCCGATCCCGTCTCTCGGTGTGCACTCGCCTTAATTCTGTGAAATTTCAACTGGCTCAGTTATTCAAAGAAGAATAAAAAGTTACAGCTTTGTGTCTGACAGACGGCGTAGCAACGATCAAACAGCTGTATTTTCGTTGCGGTAGGCGTAGGGCAGTCCTGAAATACGAAATCCTAAAAATCAATACCATCGCGAGGGTGTGTGGGCCAGCGCATCATGTGAGATTTTAGGAGATCTCAATAACGCTAATAGCGCCGCTTTTACACTGAGCTTGTATGTACGCGACACGATCGTGGTCACAGTTCAGAATACGTAAAATATAAGTGTCGTGCCGTGATTATACGCGCCAACGCGCGCTCGGCGCGTTTGCGAGAGTTTCTATTAAAAAAATCAGATTATCAGCATGTGTAATACTGCAATGAATGTTCTTGAACTGTCAAATGAAACAGATTAGTCTTGGTGGATCCGCAATTGTAGTCCGCGAAATTCATTTTTTTTTACGTTTTTGCAATTTGCAGGTCAGTGTCAGGTTGTATCTTGATCAAAATGATTCGCGATTACTTAGGCTACGAATAATAAATATCGAGTAGGTATTCTCGATCAGTAACTGTCGTCACCACTGTTGACGTTCGTAGATGATATGCCGAAATTCAATAGTTTTCGAGATATTTGAATTTATAGGGTTTTTCGATATTTACCCAAAATTTGACATTTAGTACTTATTGAAAAAACTATTAAAAAAACTACTTATTGAATGGGTACCATTAAAAACTGGTATCGTAGCTGGCACTTCAATTATGCTATGAACATAATTGAAAGTAGGTACTTAATTCAACAAAATAATTAAAATGAGCGTTTTAAGAATAATTACTTACTTACTTTCATTTTTTTTAACTTTATTCGTAAAAATGTTGTCTCGTCAAAAAAAAATACTATGACATTAATCGTACAAATAACAAACTTGCCTATTCTGCAAGTTTTCCGAAAAGGTATAATATACCTTTTTGGAATCATTTTTTAATGAAACCCATTCAATATTTCGTTTTTGTTTATTTGGAATTAAGTGTCAAATTTTGGATATTAAACTACTTGACCGTCACTGGAAGCTTTAATATTGAGAGAGCATATCCGTTTCCGTCGATTTAGTACTGGTTTTAACCTACTGCTCAGTGGCGCCACCTGGTGTTGCTTGCCATTTTAGTTTCGTAAAATGTAACGAGCTACTTTTTGTTCATTGGCGTTTCGTTCTCCGTCGAAGCAACTTGTGCGCATCGGTACACGACCGATGCCAAAAAATTACACTATATTTTTCTAAAAAATTCGAAATTATATTTCAAAGAAAATTTATATTTATGATCATACTTTTAACGGTTTTTTCCGTTCGGATCACTATCGTGATCATACTTTTAGTTCAGATCACTATAAATGTAAAATAAATCTTTCTTTAAAAAATATAGTGCTATTTTATGGTGAGTTATTTTTGAAGAAAAACTGTAAGTACCTACCCTACTTTATAAAAGTGATCTTTACTTTGAATTTGAACGGTTTATTCCGTTCGGATCACTACTTATATTGATTAATTATTACAGTTACTGTTTCTTGTGTGTGCTTACAAATTTATGGTGTGTCTAGAAGACTTGATATTAGTTGATACGGACTATTTAACGTAACTTTAATTGCTATAATGGATGACCACGTAAATGTTTCCGCTGCCGAACCACAAGCTGTGGCCGGCCCAAGTGGAATGACCCGTAAAAGGAACATTAGCTGCTCTAGCAGCAGCACGACAAGCAGCAGCTCTTCAAGCTCGTCTTCTCCAAAACGTGCCAAGCGGTCGCGCCGCTCACGCCGTAAGAAAAATAAGCGCGTCCACCGTTCTAACCCAACATTGGACAAACTTATAAAGGAAATCAGTGAGCTACGCCAACAAGTTTTTGCAAATAATATGCATACTGCTTGCCATGATGGGGTATCAATTTATTCTGGGGTCAGTGGGGAACTATATGACCAGCATAATATTGACGAACAGTGCCCTGATGTTGAAGGTCCAAATTCAAATTTAGACTTCACTTTTGATATCGAGACAAAGCTTAAGGAACCATCAGTTCCGAAAACTCCTGATACTTTCTTAAAAATGCTACTAGATGTTCAGCGCTTAGGTAGCACATCTTGGTCCGAGGTAAGGTACTCTGATACTCAAAAGCTCTACAATCACACACCAGGTTTCATAGACTTAGACACAAACGAAGAGATAAAAATGTATGATACCTTACGTCACTTGGCAAATGCTGATAAATCATATGCAGCAATTACTTTTTGCATTCTAAAACAAAAAGAATCGTTACAAGAAGCTATTCGTAATCTCCTTTTGTGGGCTAAAAATACAGAAGTCAATTTTGATAATTTAAGCGGGAAGGTTGAAGAATTATTTCAAAAAGGTGATTTGCATAAAATCTCTTCAGACCTGTTACAATTAGTTTGTGGTCATCGAGCCGAAAGTATAGAAATGCGTCGAGAGACAATTACTAGTCAAATTCGAGATCCATTAGTTAAAGCATCTTTGAACAGAATTCCCCCATCATCTACCTATTTATTTAGTCCGGAATCTCTCACGACAGCATTAGAAAAGGCCGGCGGTGTACGCAAAGCTTTTTGGCCTCCAAAAACTGATTCACACACTAGATCTAATCAATCTAACCGCCGCCCCTCGCGGGGGCAAGGCGTACATAAACCAGTAGTTTCATCGCGTGAAGCTCAATATTTTTGCCATGAACCGGGCAAACCGACAAAGCACACACATGCTTATGACAACTCACCCTCGCGGGGTGGATATTTTCGCCCCAATTATTCAAACAAAACTCAGGATCTACCATCCTTTCAATCCGATCAATATACCAGCGGTAGAGGTTCATTTCGCAACCGAGGCTCGCGGCCCGATCGTAGAAATAACCGAAGTCGGGGACGTTCAAATCCTCCAAAAAGCTTTCGAGAGAACCAAAAACGGTACAAGCAATGACTCGAGTCGTTTTCGAGCAGGTCAGTTAGCGCACTACCACTCGAAATGGAAGGAAATGGGAGCACCAGAAATTATTCTCAAATTAATTCAAGGGTATCGCATACCATTTACCCACAAACCTCCTCTGATATACCCAAATATAACCAATGGGGGATATCAAACACCTGTCTCAAAAGAAATGTCTGCAATAATAAACAAAATGAAGGCTCAGGGCATTCTAAAAGCGGTTCAACTCGCACCGAGTTTCATTTCCCCTCTATTTTTGATACCAAAACCAGACGGATCAACCCGTCCCATATTCAACTTAAAAGCGTTGAACGGATTTGTAAAGACTCAACCATTTCACTTAATAAACATGTATCGCATCCCGGACTTTCTGCAACCACAAGACTGGATGTGCAAAGTGGACCTATCACAAGCATATTTCCACTTAAAAATTTCAAAGTCACACAGGCGCTTCCTTCGCCTTGTATACAACCAAGAACTGTTAGAGATGACCTGCCTACCGTTCGGTTTGAGCACTGCTCCCAAAACTTTTTCAATACTAACGAATTGGGTTGCCCAAATATTACGAGAACGCTGGAACATCCGAATCGTAGTGTATCTCGACGACTATTTAATAGTAAATCAAAATGTACACGTTCTTCGAGATCATGTCGAGCTCACATTAGCCACATTACAAAATCTTGGTTGGCAAGTAAATTTCGAGAAATCGGTTCTTTGTCCTCAAAAGACTATGATCTATTTAGGAATATTGTGGAGTCCGTGGGACAATTTAAAATCCCTGCCAAAAGAAAAGACTTTCTCATTGGTCAAAAAAGTGAGTCAAGTTCTCGAGCGAGGAATAATAACTCTAAAGGAATTACAGAGAATAATAGGACTCCTAAACTTTGCCAGTTATGTTGTTCCTCGAGGCCGGCTCAATCACCGGCAATTATTAACATTCATGAATTCGCTACCAGACCTTTTATCGAAATCCTACCCTCTACCACAAAATGTTCGAAAGGAACTGGAATGGTGGATTCTGAATTGTCAGTCATCAACACCTCTACATTACCCGCCGCCAGTGAATTTCCTGACAACAGATGCATCAAACCAAGGGTGGGGAGCTCAACTGAACAATCTGGCTATTTCGGGCAGTTGGTCGCAAGAGGAACAGGCTCTGCACTGCAATCAAAAAGAAATGTTAGCCATATTTCGCGCCCTTCGAGACAACGCTCACCTGCTCTGCAACAGCTCGATCCTGATACAATGCGACAACAGAACTGCTGTCAGCTATTTAAGGAACGAAGGAGGTACGAAATCAACACCCCTAATAGAACTAACCTATCAAATTCTCAATTTACTAGACCAATTTCAAATACACTTCAGCATACACCATCTCCCAGGCAAGTACAACAATCATGCCGATCACTTGTCACGCTTTCGCCAACCTCCAGAATGGCACCTAATGCCAGCCTGTACGACAATAGTGTTCGCAAAGTGGGGAACTCCAATAATAGATTTGTTTGCCTCGGCGACGGCTCACGTAGTTTACAACTATGTATCCCGAGACCTGAGAGACCGACAAGCACTATTTCACGATGCATTCAGTGTCCCGTGGAACTATCCACTCGCATGGGTGTTCCCACCTCCGTTCTTAATCCCAAAGGTCCTAACACACCTCAATCAATCAACGGGAATATTTTTAATAGTAGCACCTCGATGGGAGAAGGTATTTTGGCGTGCAGACCTCAAAGTCCGAGAGCTAGCACCACCTCTAACTCTGAAAAACTTACAGACGCACCTGGTCGACACATCGACGGGACTTCCACCACCACAAGTGGACAAAATCATCCTAGAAGTCTGGAAATGTGGGGGTGGTCCGAGGCGGTAGAAACATGGACCACGGAACAACAGTTATTGCTCAAAAATTCCTGGCGTAAGTCTACCTTGAAAACATATGAGGTGGCTTGGAAGCGTTGGACTTCCTGGTCTGTGTCTAAAAACATTGACACAAATAATCCTACAGGTACGCAATTAGCTCAATTTTTATCAGATTTGCATCTAATTAATAAATTATCATATAATACCATTCTTTTACATAAATCTGTCGTTTCCACTTTGTGTAATGTTGAAAGATCAAGTCAACTAAGTTCACATGTTCTTGTAAAACATATTTTAAAATCAATATCTTTGGAAAATCCTAAGCCTTCTAAGCCACCAATTTGGGATGTTAGTAAACTAATTACCTTTCTAAGCAATTACACTGTAAACATGGACAATCCCTTTCAAATATCACGCCATACTGCAACTATATTACTACTTAGCTCAGGTAGACGCATACATGACTTAACGCTGCTTAGAGTTGATCCCGACCATTATATTAGATCAGATGATAGTGTTACATTGTGGCCTCAATTTGGTTCGAAAACAGATTGCAATAATCACAGACAGTCCGGCTGGAAACTTCTTGAAAATCCCAACAATTGTAATCTAAATCCTATAATCTGGATAGAAAGAACTAAGCAATTATTAAATGAAAGACGTGATGCTGCAAAATCATTTAATTTGTTTATTACAGTTAGAGGTTTGCCGAAACCCGCTTCACGCACTGTCATCGCAGGCTGGGTAAAAACCCTACTCAATGAAGCTGGCATCACAGCAACTCCAGGAAGTACACGATCTGCAGTAGCCTCTAAAAGCTGGCTTGAAAATCATCCCCTCGACGAAATCCTATCTCGAGGAAATTGGCAATCGGCTAATACGTTCCAGAAATTCTATAGAAGAGAAGTTCTAAGAAGTGTTGATTCTCTTAATGTTACACAATTGTTTAATCTGATTTAATTTAACTCTAAATAGTAGCTATAATTTGTTATGGTATTTTTTGTGATTAGATTACCAACAGATCAGTTTAATAAATGTGTACCTACGTACCTTTTCACATGTTTAATATAATAAATATACTTTCATGATTTATTTTGTGCTTTATTTCCTATGTCACATTGGCGTTATCATTAGTGGCGACACCAGGCGATAACAAACAGGTCTCAATATTAAAGCTTCCAGTGACGGTCAAGTAGTTTAATAGAAGCGTTTTACCTGAAATAAAACGCATATTAAAATACTTACCTCACTGGAAGCTTTAAGTTTACTTCTGCCTGGTTATATTGAGCCAATGAACAAAAAGTAGCTCGTTACATTTTACGAAACTAAAATGGCAAGCAACACCAGGTGGCGCCACTGAGCAGTAGGTTAAAACCAGTACTAAATCGACGGAAACGGATATGCTCTCTCAATATTAAAGCTTCCAGTGAGGTAAGTATTTTAATATGCGTTTTATTTCAGGTAAAACGCTTCTATTATATCGAAAAACAAATTCAAATGTCTCGAAAACTATTGAATTTCGGCCATATGTATGGGGGGTTCAATTTTTTGCATTCTGGCCCCTATCAACTCCTTACCGATATACCCTGTATGGTGTGAATCAATTTTCGTTGCAGTAGGTACGTACCTAAAAGGTTCTGTAGCTCAGACCAACAAAAAAGGAAAGACAGATCACGCCGTACGTCAAAAGTGAAGCCACCTTTTTATCTATGTGTGTGTAAAAAGGGTTGTCAGTTGTTAAAGTTTTTCCCTATAACTTGGGGAATAATATTTTGGGTAGGCTAATATTGTACGAGTAAGATATTGTTGAGTATGGTATTGTACCTCAATTTTTAGGAAGAATTCCGAAACAAAAACATTTTTTTTTACATTGCAAATTAAATAAAAAAACAAATTAAGTACAAAGTGCATTTATGAGATCACCTTTTATGCAAGAATTGCTTGTGTTAGGAGAGTCCGCTCTTTCACTTAGAATTATCCATTAATTTTCAATTGTGTTATAAAAAAATATATATATATGTGTATAAATAGGTTAGTAAATTAGCTACTATCCATTTATTTTTATTTTCAGTATTACATGGAAATCTATAATATTAAATGCATAAAAAAACAGACATATAATTACTCGAAGTAAAAAATATCGAATGGGGAAATTTGAAATCATATTATGGCAACCCTCGCTCTTTAAATGTCACTGTTTTCGTTCGTTCATTCGTTCAGGTTTTTTGTTCCAAATAACCTAAAATTCATAGTTATCTAAATTAAAAAACGATGTTATTTTAAGTACTTACAAGTGAAAAGTGATTCCGTGAGACTTTTTCTGTGATTTAGTATTGTTTTTACACGTTTTCACTACACAGGAAGGCATAATTATATTTGTTTTGGTGATGTTAGCTAGACGACGACTCGTGACGTACTAGGAGCGATGAGCTTGGTTTTAGTGTAGATGTGTGCGTGAGCCTGTGTGTTTACTTGCAGGAGCTTGGTTTTGTGGCTTCACTTTGGATGTACGGCGTGATCTGTCTTTCCTTTTTTGTTGGTCTGAGTTCTGTAGGTAATTTACTTAAAATTAAAACAAAATGCTAAAGACAAATTTAATTTTTTATTCAATTATCTTAAATGCTACAGTAACAAGTTTAGTACTTGTTTATTTACAAATAGTTACTTATTTACATTACAAAACAATAATAGGTATTTTAAGTTACATTGTACTTTGATTTCATTCATTAGGTATTTATTGTAATTCATGAATAAACCAGGTATTTTATTTATTGATGTCTATTTGTTTCTTTGCGTAGGTACATAGAGTACCTTACCATCGATTTATTTTTGTGAGTCAATTGAGTAGGTAATGTCGCAAAAGCGCAACATTATCATAAAGTAGTTAGGTACCTAAGTATTAGAATTTTCCGTATCTATCTGAGGCAATGAGATTGTTAACGTGATAGATTGTTTACCTATTTTTTTCAATTTCAATTATTTTATTTCTAAGAATTATAATGATATTTACTAGGAATAAATAGAAATTTATCTAAATTATATACTTAACATACGAATTCTAATGGAATGACTTTGATCACAAAAGTTTTAGGAAACAAACTAAGTAAATACTTACATATGACAAACTCATAATAAGTCTTAATTAACTTTAACTGGATACTTACATAAAAACGTAATACTGGTTCTGTTGGGTTTCTACCACCGAAAAGTTACTTAGGTAGGTGGTACCTACCAACTACTCACCTGCACAAAATGTGTGCTTCGTTTGGATTGAGTACCTAACTAAACGTTTTAATAAGTAGATTATATACCTATACATTAAGAATTGTTTGTACAGCTGCTATAAAAACTTGACAGTATAAGTAAAATCGAAGATCGTTTCAGCCACCAAAAAGCGATAAAGCGCTCTCAAAGCGAACACTCGAACGAACAAAACGATGCCAACACTTCTTCATTAGTTTAGTAGGTCGAGTGCGGTCCCCGCCTTGTTGTAAATTAATGATAATTATGATGGAATACCGTCTCATTTCATTATCTTACTGTCTTGTTTATTCTTGATATCAAAGTATCATACTATTGTAGAAAGTAGGTATGTTCTTATTCTCTAAGTTGTTTTCAGACTAGTTGATAGCAGGTTTATCGTCCGGTTGCTCGGACTCCGAGTAGCAAATGTCGCATCCAGAGACACCGCATTCACATAGAGACGTCGGACGTATGGAATGACGCAGTTTCTGGAAAAAAAAAGGTTTGTTTTAAATTAGGTACTTATCACTGCATTATTGTATTTTGATGAGTAGGTATAACAAGAAAGATCACAAACTAAATACCTAATAGTGATAAATGTTCAAAAACAGGCATACAATTTATGAAAGTATGACTGATACATCCAATGATATTAAATTAACAGATAATGTTATAAGCGCGCAACCGTGAAGGCTCGAAAACATTCCAATTGTAACGTTTTTACTTGTAGTGAAATGTAAAAATGAATTAAACGTGGGTATGTGTGCCGCTGCTGCGCGGAACACTTTTTTCGGTTGTTTTGTGAGTGTATACCTAACATATCTGTTAATATCAATGATATTATATTAATATAATATCATTGATATTAACAGTCAATATAATACATTGGATACATCATTCTTGACAAATGTTTTTATAAATTAAGTATCATGGGTAATACATTATACCTAACTTGTGACCACTGTTAATTAGTGATATTTCATTGTTCTGAAATGTGTTGATTGTGTTCAAGGGCACCTATTCATAATTATACGCAGGTACGTCTTTTATTTTTTCTTAAGTCTGTAATAAAATAAAATGGTGGTGACTTGAGTCTTACCTCCCTCCAATTATTTCCGGGTGACTTAACTACGACAAAGACGGCATACACTGGGATACAGAGCAACGAAAGAGAAGCGATGATCCACCCGAGTGCCTGCGCCCACGTCGGATACTGATACTGTCGGTAGCTCGGCGGCGTGTAGTCCACCAGGCTAGCCACCCACAGCGCGATGAGCAGCGCCGGCGTCGCTACCAGCCAACACACTCGGAAATATAGCGAAGGGCGACGACCTGAAATCGACAACAAACATAAATAAAGTAAATAATATGTGGCGTATGTACAGCATTGCATTGTAAAGCTACATATACCTACAGTATTTAATTATATTGTCATAAAACCCAGACCATTTGTTGGACCATTTTGGATTGTAGCTAGCAGATGGATGTTAACTAGCTAGCCATCTTTTATTTTGATTCAAAACTTTACATTAAATTATAATAATCTTAAATATAATAGTGCATCTAACACTAAAATATATAAATTATGTACAAGCTAGGGACATGGAACGAGCTAGCCCTAATGGTATGTTAATCTGAGCTGATCTATCTACCCTAATGCAGATTGAGTATTTAGGTAGGCGAAATGTAGGTATAAGTTCTAAGATATCGTCAAGGCTAATATCAATCTGTCGGCTACTCATATATCCGATAACATAGGTGTAACACACATCGGTTTGGGAGTGGCAAATTATAAAGTACGTATTGATAAAGTAACAATAACGATGAGTCATCGTTATTTATACGTTCAGAATGGTTAAATGCAAAAAAATGTGATTATTATCTCCGAGGGTAACTACAAACAAAAACGGAAGTAGCGCTGTTGGAAATGGCAGGACATCCCGTGTGACGTCACCATACAGGCAGGTAGATATTCAATTGCAGATGTGTGCTCATGAACAGGCAATCAATGTCATAAGTAATAATAATCATATCAGGTACAGCGAGTATTAAAATAAGAAGACAATCAACTTTGAACAAGGATAAACATGACATGAAGAACAATACAGATATGACGATAGAAAAGTTGCTTTTATTAATGAATTATGTGTACTAATTTAACTTTATTAAAATCTACGAACCTGTCATTTGTTTAATATTTTTAGATAGTTTGTCCACACCGTAAAACCAAGCTATAGCTACTACTTCAAAGAAGGCGAGGTATGTAATGCTGAGTGATGCGGCGTAGTAGTCCATCAGTTGGAACACGTATATGCCACTGTGTATTATGTGTGGTAACCCGAACACGAGTGACACTCCACATACGCACAGTACTAATAGTTCGTGGTACACAAGTTTTCTGCGTATCATGTCTGGGAACCCATCTTGTATCGACGTCACCACAACTTCTACGATTGCAAACTGGAAAGTGTAGAGAAACCGAGTAATTAGTTTGCCCATTAATTCGACTTTATTGCATGTGTAGGTATGTATGTAGTTTTGAATATATTCACCTGGCTATTAAGTCCAAGACAAAGGAACATAAAGAAGAATAGTACCGCCCATAATTGAGAAGCCGGCATTTTTGCAATCGCCTGTGGATACACTACAAATAATAATCCAGGACCTGAAATAAAAGTATTATCATTAGAAGACAGTTCCGTTGCAGGTAAATAAGTTATTTTTGGAAGTTGAACTTACTGTCGGCGATGACATCCTTCACGGAAGTATTTTGTTCAAAAGCGATATTCCCGATGGTAGCAAACGTGAAGATTCCCACGATGAGACTGGTGACTGCGTTTATTAGTGAAACAGCCAAAGTGTCGTGGAGGAAATTATTGTCGAATCGATTATATGAAGCGAACATTATCATGGATCCAAACGCAACTCCGATCGAGTTAAATACTTGTGATGCCGCGTTAACCCACGGCCTAGACTGCTTTAAAAGTTCCCATTCTGGCTTGAAGAAGAATCTCAGACCTTTATCAGCTCCATCAAGGGTCAATGAGCGTCCGAGGAAAACTATAATCAGTAAAAATGGCAATGTTGTGGTGATATAGCGTACTTTGGCGGAAGACTTGATACTTTTCCATAGAGCGAAGTAAACTAGCACCCAAGCACAGACCAAGCAAGCTGCCAGCTCCCACCGCATTCCATTCGGGTATTCCATGCCCGCGCTCATGCTCAGTACCTTTTTCCTGGAAAATATACAATTAACCAATTATCATCAAATTCTTTTGCTTCATGTTTAGTGACCTGTGCTCTACATTCACAACGTATGTGTATGCGATTGTTTTCAGATAATATTTCTAAACATATAGCAATTACTTTGGCATATGTTTTTTTTAAATTACTTAACCAGCTTCCCTTGGAATCTTTGATTCCTGACACTGATGTTTGAAAAGTTTTCTACTGTCTTTCATCCCAATACGATAGGATACGATCTTAATACGCCATGCGACCTTTTATAAATAGCTTTTAGAGGCCGGGACTTAGTAACCATTTCGGAGAACTCAATCAACGTTAAAATTTATGTACACATGACTTGATCATTGATAAATATTTATTACTTATCAATAACTACAAGTATGCAATCTTTATGAGCCTTATTGACGAATGACGATCCCTCAGGTATTGGCATAGCTATGTGTGTAAAGTATTATTCATACCCGGAATTCAACTCTACCAGGTATTCGTAGTTCCAAAAATTTACCAATGATATCATTAAGACAGGCTATGATAATCGGGTACACGTGAATTTTCGATTTATGGTGCATAATCCAATATTACTATAGCGTTTCATCTTGATGAAGTTGTAGATAGGTGATGAAAATGAAAGGATAAGATTTACACGATCCATTATATCTTAATAATTAATAATATTAAACAGGTGCTTAGTATTCTTTTTCAATCACCTAAATGGGTAGGTACCTATGTGAATGGATTATAGAAAACCACGTGTTTTTCTTATTTTATTTAAAAACTTACTCGAAGAATTGTTCGGTGGGTGTTTGCGAGCCGTTGGGCTTGGTCATGTTGTGGTTGGGCACCCAGCACTGCGGCGTGTTCCAGCGGTTGGAGCAGCTCGCCCACGGAACCTCCGTCTTGAACGACGTGAAGAAGTAGTAGATAGCCCACGCTATTATCACCGCGTAGTAGGTGGACATTAAAAATGAGATCACTACGCTTGCTAAGCCCGCACCTGAAATTATTTTAAATAGATGCTAGTATTTTTACTACTAGGTAGAGGTACGTATATTTTCTGAATTATAAAATAATACCTAATCAAAATTTTAGCTCACCTTTAAAGAGTGGGCATATTTGTGACAGAGCACCAATGGGACCGTGAGCTGTGTACTGGCCCACAGCCAATTCCATGAAAAGCATTGGCACACCGCATACTAAGAGTATTATGAAATAAGGTATAAGGAAGGCTCCTGAAACAATTAAATATTATCTTCAATTTTATTACTAATCATTAAGTACTTAGTTTTAGATAGATTACAGCAATTTTCCAGATATAAACTAAGGTTCCTAAATGATGGCAGTACTACTATTATTCCGTAATATACAGGTTAGGCAGATTCGGTATCATCATTCTTCATGGGTTTTGTCAATCTTAACTAGTGGTTATGTAAGATTTTTGGCTGGTGAGGTCTTCCCTATCACATGTCATGGCTCTTTACACTTTACGGTGAATTAACTACATAAGGGCCGGTGATGAGGTGGATGAATATTGAGGTGGTCTATCTCTAAATCCCTCCCACAAAAAAGCACTTTCTGCTGCAAAAAAATCTTCAGTCGCGATTAATAAAGACTAAATAAATATTGTGTTTACGTAGAATGTCCCTAAGAATATTGTTATAAAATACTTGAGGACTGAGGTGGGAAGTTATTTCTGTAACGTCATACTCATTAGTATCCTTAGACCCCACGTGAGAATATTTGATAGCATGTGGGACGCATCTGGAGACAGGCGTCAACAGAAGAAGGAATTTAAGTGGAACCTGCAATTAATCACGATCTAAAATGGGCACGATCAATTTAATTAACAATATTATGTTATTAAGACTATTTATAATGTTATTAAAATAAAGTCATTTTATCTGCAGGCTGACTTTGAATACATGGATCATTTTTCAGGGGGAATAAAAGTACTCATGAATATGAAATACTTTTAATATTCGACCAAGTCTAGAACTACTCAGAAAGAACTCTCCCCAAAACCCTCTTTTGGTGTGTACGGTGTGGCTCTCTTAGTAGAAGTATTTCCTCAAAGTATTCCAGTGAACTGGTACAGTCCCATAGTTGATGGCGTTCATAATAATTCAAGAGTACGTGAAAGTACTGTACCACTGAAAGATTGCTAATGATTTCAAAGTCAGCCTGTAGATACATCAGACGGTTTTCAAATGGTCATCGTTGCGCCAATTGTATCCTTAATATCAATGAGTTGACCTACAGGAACTGGCGTAATTAGTCATTAGCTCATCCGATGATGTGGGCCTTAAAGGTAGGTGGAGTCATTAGTTCCTCGCTTTGATGACTTGTAAACAAATGTTTAAATCGAATGACTGTAAGGCTCGTTATCATTATTATTTTGATAGTTTCCGGTGACGCTAGATTCTAATTAGATATTAATAGTTAGGATTGTGAGGAGATATTCACTTCATATGTCTAGCTCTGGGAGGGCAAGTGTCGTAGCTGGTAGAAATACAAAAGAGAACGAAGAGCAGTAGTAGCACTGTACCGGGTACATAGATCGTTGTGGTAAGAGGTCCGGAGCTGCGTTACTCTCTGTCTATTTGGTGAGTAGAGGAGAGGTATGCTTAGAATTTCTGCAGACTAGACAATTATCGGTAGTTGATAAGCGATTGTGGTTATCCCACAATGTATCTACGAATATGAAATGAAAGTCCACTTTTTGCATCGAAAACTAGCGGACAAAACTATTGTTACTTCAGTACAATGCAATGTAAGGATATACATAAGTGTGTTATAAAGCGTTTAGGTCACCAAACTTGTGACTCTACAATATCTGGTACAATACCTACATTTAAATAACTAGATACATATTTGTTCCCACGTCGTTTATTTGGTTTAGTTGACTACTTTTAGTGCTATCGACTTCTACGAAATAGTTTAGTAATTCCTGTTTTATGTTTACCTACCACATATTTATACCTAGGTAGGTACCTACTCGAAGCTAAAATCTTGTCTAAACATAACCCGTTCCTGTCGGTATTACATTCTTTATTTCTGTCTTATTCTCAGTATTCAAAAACAGTTTAATAATAACTACGGCTAATTATCGAAAAAAAGAGTTTGGAAAAGCCGATGATTAACTTTTCTAAATTTTACTTGTAAGTTTAATTATGAGAATAAGTTAAAAGTGACTAACTTTTAACTGTATTTTGTATGAATACGCATTTACCAATGTGACACATTATCTATGACGTCACTAAACATAGCGATTTATATCATATGCAAAACTTTACAATGTGCAAACAATCGATGTCATTTAAATATCTGCAGTGATTTCTAAATATATCTGGCAATAAATCATTTGATATCTTGTGAATACATCTACGCGGTGTCAAGTATCAGTTTACCGTAGGAATCAGCTGTAATTCACACCACACATTGTAGTGTCGTTGAATCGTGTTGGTGCCTCGGTGTCAACCAGCCTGTTAGCACGCCGCGACACAAACACACTAACGTCGTTCGGACACGATCTCGCACTCGTGTGTACATTACATATTTTACCTTGGTGACTAACTTCTTTCCTGTTATTTGAGATTATGATTTTCTGTGCCATGTATGGCGCTAACATATTATTACACTTTAGAATAACAATGCAAATATATTATACAATGCAATTATCTAGGAAGATAATTATTTACGCTTATAGGAATTAGGAAACGGTTTCAGCGTAGAAATTAATCGAGACGTAGCAGTAAATAGGGCAAGCATTGTATCTAAGTAGTTCAAATAATTGTGACGTTATTTATGACTATGATAAAACCTAATACATTACTTGACAATACGTTTTCTATAGTATGGGTAAAAATGCTACCAATAAGTGATACATTTTATATTATCAACAAGGGTGTGACGTATTTTTGATTAGATTACCATTCATCAACACAAACATAATTATAATGACAGGCCTAATATTTATGATTACTACTCGCGAATAATAAAATGATGTTAAAAAGTTACATAATTATAAGCATGTGATAAAAATATAATCGATGTCCTCACGGTCATCTCAATTGTGTCCATATTTCGTACTAAGTGTAAAGTGCTCGACAATTAGTATAGACTTAATGCAATGTCACGACGGGCACGATCGTCTTTTTGTCGCCTTAATGAGTTAATTTACAGATGGCCGCGACGATGTGCTATTAGCTCAACTACTACGAAAATGTACTCTTCCAAATAAAATGATACGAACCTATAGTTGTTGTATCTATC
This sequence comes from Lithophane socia, assembly GCA_947522985.1. NCBI lineage: Eukaryota > Metazoa > Arthropoda > Insecta > Lepidoptera > Noctuidae > Lithophane > Lithophane socia. The sequence continues at coordinate 8,923,351 of OX383258.1, read as the reverse complement.
CGGCAACGAATTCCTAATCTTAACTTTGTAATCATGGGTGTGTCCTATTGTTAGTTTGTCTGGTAGCAAACGTTCCTGGCCTATACAGGTTTAGCATTGGAAAAATGTATTATACTAGGTATGTAGGTACCTACTTCTAATAAATGAGGTAATAATTTTATAAATGCAAACTCAAATGATTGTAGTTTATTTGTTTTTAGCTGTGACACAAATAAAAATAATAACATGTTTTTACGTCACAAGATATGGTCGACTGCAGACCGGTCAAGAGAACGAGATTGTAACGATGTAGTCTTTGATTGTTATATTGCTCGTTTGCATCATGAAAATCAAATAAAAGTGGTCAAAAGTGTGTGCAAAAAAAATTGCCTACTCAAGGTATACGTTTTGTTAAGTCCATCATTCAGTAAATCCCTTACATAAGATAAACCTTCCTAGCTATCCCATAGTTGTAAATGGGGATTCCTGAAGGAACTCGGCAGGTGAATTCATGTGGAATACATAATGATGCTACTTCCTGATATAATACTACGCCAAGCCTCTTTTTTATATATCACGTTTCCAAATTGAAATTTTCGGAACATTTAATTCGACGTCCACGTCGTTCCTATGCGGGTCCTACGCAGCTGCTACGTAGGCCTACGCCACTTCTACGCAGGTCTACGCCGCTTCTACGCAGGCCTACGCCGCTTCTACGCAGGCCTACGCCGCTTCTACGCAGATTCTACGTAGGCCTACGCAGCTGCTATGCAGGCCTACGTCGCTTCTACGCAGGCCTACGCAGATTCTACGTAGGCCTACGCAGCTGCTACGCAGGCCTACGCCGCTTCCTACGCAGTTGCTATATGGAATTAAAGCAGTGAAAGCAGCAGAAACGCAACAGATACGCGACATCTGCGTTGTGCATCGTTACATATACTGTGGTGGGCAGAAACTCCATGGTAGAGTACTGTCATGGCCAGAAACACAATTATTACTATCATGAACGTTTTCTGTTTGAGGAGCAGCCTAACTACAATAAAAAAACAGGCAAGTATTCTTTTAATGCTTATTTGTCTTACCTCCTCCGCTTTTGTAGCACAGGTAGGGGAACCTCCACACATTCCCGAGGCCAACCGAGTACCCAACACATGCTAATACGAATTGTATTTTGTTGGCCCAGAACGGTCGGCGAGGCTTCAGGTGAGCGGTCGTGTCCTCTTCCTCCTCCTCGCAGTCACTCTCGTGTGACGCTGTATCCTCATCGGGAGGCCTGCACAAACAAATTTCAAAATGTTTAATTTAAAAAAAAATCTTGGTTGTATCTAAGTACTCTTCATAAGTTGTCACTTATGGGTTTTTCTTTCTAAATAGCTAGCTAGCTCAATTTACAAATAACGTTACGCAGACAGCCCTGATATTGCTAACTGGTTAATATTTTTGCCGTAAGTCGTTTTTGTAAGTATACTAATATTTTTCGAATGGCAAATATGCTAAAGCTTTTTAATGAAGTCTCTAGACGTAAATATTCATATAAAATACATATAATAATAAAAATCCGCAAATAATTGTATTTGTATAAAAGAGATTCAACATGTCGTAGATAATTTATGTAGATTTAGGTGTGTGTCGAGTTTTATATGAAATGACATGTTTGTACAACTAATGAAATACTAAACATAATGCAGATAACAAAGTTTACAAATGAAGGAAAGACGACGGCTTGCAATACTTTTTCTTGTTATGTTATTTAAAATGACCAAGGTTTTTCCTTTCGTAAGGTAATTTAAGGAATGGAATCTATGGCAAACATGAAACTTGCAAAACCGTACTTGATAAACCGAGTTGTTTGGATTAATGATGAATGATCTACAATGACGGTAGATTAGTGTGACGTCATACAGCTCAAAGGCTTTACCTACTTTTGATGATACTTAAGTAAACGTAGGTTTACAATTTCAAAGTCAAGATTTTTAATCCGGAAAAGACTTTGATATGAAATTAAGCAATTGAGCTATTTAATTAAATTAATGCAATATTAACACATTAAAAGATAAGTTCAATCTTTATTCCAAGTTTATCTTATAGTGTTATTGTAGTAAAAGTAGACGCTCGGCGAAACGACGACAATCTTCCAGTCCCTACTTGCGGTTGCGGTTAGTAACTAAAGAGACCGTTGATATCAATAAAGAAAGTTAATTCGAACTTAATAAGTGCCTACATAGTGTGCGCGTGCGCGCGTTATCATTAGTATCGGAATTCAGAACGAAAGAAAACTATTTTCGATTATCCTTTTATTCGATTGTAAATACTTACATGAAGATGAATATCTAATAGATGAGGCGTTATTTTGATTGTTAATAAAATAAATGCGACTTCAAAAGACATTCCATAGGTTATTTATTAATGAACTCGAGAGTCGAGTGTGCTGTATGGATAGTCAGTAAATTAATTGTTTATCCAATTGACACACTACGCCTATTTCCCATGTTAAAGGCATTTCGTGCCGTTGCCCTGTCATACAACTTTCAAAGTACTTACGGGTACTTTGACGCCTAAGAGTTATTTTGTTTTTATATTTATTTGTATAGCTTGTTAGATCGTATAATGTAGATAAATAGGATTTTTCACCCACTTTCAAAGAATGACTGTTGTGATTTAAGTTTAAATGTCTCAGGTTTTACTTAGTTTTCCGTCCAGTTTTCCTAGACATAATAGTAAAACAATGACGAAATTAAGCACCTGATGTAGGTACTTAATTTGTTATAGTTCTTTGTTGTTGGTACTGATTTAATATTCATTCTAAATTGATATCATTTTGTACGTTTTATGAAGTCATTATACGATAATTACCTACTGTCTTCTAGATTTAATAAATAAAAAAAAACAGCCGTCACGTCGGTGTCCCAAAATGAAAATGGAAAACCAAAGACTCCGACTTCCGAAATTAACGCTATTTTTTCACTTTTTAGTGTTTTTTTCGAAGTCGGTTGTTTATTTGTGTAAAACGTTTTTATTTTTCACTTTTTAGTTGGGATACCTACCCCACACAAATTGGAATACTACTACCTGAAAAGTAAATAACAGGGACGGAGTTACTTAAAAAAAAAACATACAGACGAATTGAGAACCTTTTTGAAGTCGGTTAATAATAACTTGCTTTCGTGAATCATGTATATCTTTAGGGCTATCAAAGTAGGTATCTGGGTGTTTATGCTAAAAGTAGGTTATGTAATAGTGTGCATTATTGGTAGTGGATCCACATTGCCCCGACAACACATTATAAATCAAACTAAATAAATTTTATCGTTACGCTTATTGGATTGGAATCGTTCGACATCAATTGATTAATGGATGTCGAATTTAGTTGTACTTTACATCTTTGAAATCTTTAACCTTCCACACGAGACGTCAAGAATATGAATCTGTTATCAGTTAAACACTTTGAAAATGCAAAAGATTGAACTGATTGCAACCGTTTTTATGGTAAATGTCATAGATTCTATGAAACATAAATGCAATTTTTCCTCGTGTGAAAATGCTTGAACCATTTTGGGTATTTGAATCACCATAATTTTCAAGAACAATTTAAAGTAATCCCTAGCTGTCAACATGTAAGTAGGCAAACGTATTTTAAAATCATTATCAAGTAGGCAGTGATAAGGCGAAGAGGCGGCGCTGGCGCACGATCAATCGTCGTATCCACGTCGTATGCGAGATATGTGTGTGTGGAAAGATAGCAGCATTGCAGTGTTATCGGCTCATGGCGTGAAGGTCAAACGACCAAAACTCCCTATAAACTTAAGCCTCGGGATTTTAGGATTGCCTCAAGTAGTTCATGTCATAGTTTAATCGGACGCATTCAAATCCTTCGCCTGACAATGAAAGTGCTGGAACTCATGTACCTTTACTGTGTGGATTTATGATGTTTCATGTAGGTGCAAACGGTTGTCAAAGAGATTTATTTTAATGCTATTGAAGTACCTACATTTAAGCTCAGCACCGGCCTTAGCCCTTGATCAGGGTAGAGCGACATTTTCTTTCGGCGCTCTTTGATCGACGCTTTTACTTCACGTTGGTTTATTGCCTCCCCTGGCGAGTGGTATTTCAAGTACGCACATTAAAGGCACTTTTGAACGTCACAAACAAAGAAATAGACCCGTACCCAGACTTATCAATTTGTAAGTACCTATGGGTATAAAATGTGAGACCTCACAAGGAAGGGATGCTGTAAGAGTGAAACAGCAGGTAGGTATGTATTTTTTTAATTACCAATAGAATTTAACAAAACTTACTGGCATGACATCATCTGATAGAATTGAAAAACAAAGAAACCTTTGTCATTTTTATTTATCATTGCGTTCAAAACTTGTGAAATACATGGTCATTACATAAGGTTATGAGAGAAATACGCTAGGAGGTTCCGGTTTTATTATAACAGGATTAATTTTTCGGGTTTCTGATTTCCGCATGTAACCAGCAGGGCAATGGGTTTCATTTTGACAGTTAACCCAGGTCCTTTGCGTTATTAACGTTGTTGAGCAGGCGAATTTTTCAAACCTATCAAGTAATGGATTATCCTTCAAAACTCTCGAATTGTGATTGAAAGTGCGTTACGCAATTAGGGTGCAGGTACCCAAATTCTGTGTGCTTAGAAGTGAAAGCGCAACGACATATTTGCATTTTTCCACTTCTCATATTCTCAGCGTACCTAGACGTATCAATAAGCGTCAAATGCTACACTTTATCTGTTAGTGGGCAGAGGAACAAAATTTGTTCTTTGAATAATAAAAAGACTTACAACGTGGCAATGCCGCCAGTGTCTTGGGTACATTACCAGCCGACAGCGATACGGAGGAATTTTTTTGATGCCATATTTTAGATATTAGTTGTTTATGTATAGTCAGTTTTAATTAATATTAGTTAGGATTTCATTAGTTAAGTAATAGTTAGTTATGATAGTGTTAGATTGTATATTTGTAATTGTATTTATTACTCTTAACAAATGAATAAAAAGACGAAGAAGGTTTAAAAAAAGGTTTTTGCGATAAAAACTCTCTTAGTGAAGGTGAGCTACACTTTGAGCATAGGGGTTGGCCGGAATGGGTCATAGAAAAAGGTACCTAGATCAAAACAAAAACATTGATATTCAATCAACGGTGTTGTTCATCATAAAATAAATACAAACCAACCAGTATCATATTAATCTATTCTATGCCAGTAGCATTGGACTTGATGTTCTGAAAGAGTTAGTTAGGTAGTGTCATACCTCAATTAAAAACACTAGAGACTGTACGAGTATGTAGGCATTATCATATCATACATATTATAGTGATTTTTATTTCAGTTAGGTATCATTGGTTCCTTTCACGAATAAATCTTCGTTGATAAATGAAGTAAGGAAAAATTAAATGATTTCGCGATAGTGACATTACTTAGTTTGGATTAGGGAAAAAAGATTCAGCAAAACTCATAAAAAAACTAGATAATTTTATTTGGAAATGCATTATTGTGATGTAGGCACCTAATATAGCATCATCATTCATCATTCTGATTCTGATTCACTTTGTGAAATAAAGTGCACTACGCTGTCGCAAACATTTCTTTTTTTTTTTTTTCGTGTGGTTATTGACGAACCTGGTGTCTGAGTCTGGTGTCGCTAACCAAAATTAAATAAATCAACTAAATAATTGTATCACCATCGATTTTAGGTGTATTCTTCGCAATCACTGTAAGAAAGTTACAAATATAATATGCCATACATCACCATCATAATGATATTAGTAACCATAAAACGAATGGTCAAAATATACATTGTTACATTCCACATACTCAGGGAAAATGGGTTTTGCAAAATGCAATAATATACCCATTTTTCCCCCCCTCATTTAAATTATGTATTAAAATGATGTCATCAGGAAAAGTGCCCAAAAGGCTGGCAGCATTGACACGTTGTATAGCAATGCTGATTCTTTGGTCAAAAAATAGGCCAGCCCTCCGCATTGTACAACGTGGCAATGCTGTCAGCCTTTTGGGCACTTTTCCTGTTGACAGCGATGCAGACGAATTTTTTGATGCCCTTTGATCATTTTCCCTTGTATATAATTATTATTATTAAGTAGATATTATTAGTCAGTAAGTAGTTGTATTTGTGTGCTTAAAGAATAATAAAAAAAAATCAAGTAATAAAAACTAAAACCCAACTACGACTTAAAAGGTATAAACAAGACACCACAGACAGACACTAAAAATCCGGAGACGATTAAAAATCCGGAGTCACACGTAATCTGTTCGATTTATGCCCTAACACGTGTGACTCCGGATTTTTGAGGTTATAATATATATATTTTTGAAATGTGCTCATTAAGCCCTTTCATTTGATACTCAACATGGTACGATTAAACCATTTTTTTTTTAAGTTCCTCACTTTATGTCCTCTAGAGGGCGCCATTTTTACCGACTTCAAAAAAGGAGGAGGTACTACGTTCGGATGATTGTTTTTTTTTTTTTTTTTTTTATGTATGTTCGCCGATTACTCCGCCGTTTGTGAACCGATTTGAAAATTATTTTTTAGTTCGAAAGGGTATACTCCCGAGATGGTCCCATATAAATTTTATTAAGTTTGCTTGCGTAGTTCTTGCGCTAGCTTCAATATTACGTATTTTTCCCACAGTCTATGTAGACGATATCATTATTAGACTCCTTCACTGTTATTTACATAGCAGGTAGTAACTTGTATGGGGTAGGTACCACCACTAAAAAGTGAAAAATAAAAACTTTTTCAAAAAAAAAACCGACTTAAAAAAAAAACACTAAAAAAGTGAAAAATAACTTTAATTTCGGAAGTCGGTGGCAAAAAACGAAAATTAAAAAGCAAAGACATCGACTTCCGAAATTAAAGTTATTTTTCACTTTTTTAGTGTTTTTTTTTGAAGTCGGTTTTTTTTTTGGAAAAAGTTTTTATTAATTTAATGTGAACATACATACATACATACATACATACATACATACATACATACATACATACATACCGGTCAAAATCATAACCCTCCTTTTTTCTTCGCCGTAGTCGGGTAAAAAGACAACCTACTAATAATACAAAGAAAACCATTCTGGAAGTACTTACTTATATATTATTTCATTGGTGTTTAAACGAATTTAAAAACCCCAAAACCCCAAAAGAATTTAAAAAAAAATCAGGTATTAAAAACTAAAACCCAACTACGACTTAAAAGGTATAAACAAGACACCACAGACAGACAAATTCAAAATCCGGAGTCACACGTAATCTGTACGATTTATGCCCGATCGGATTTTTAATTTGTCTGTCTGTGGTGTCTTGTTTATACCTTTTAAGTCGTAGTTGGGTTTTAGTTTTTATTACTTTTTTTTTTTGAATACTTGATTTTTTTTTAAAGTTTTGTTTTTCCTTGCACAATCGATTCCTACATAGGTAAGTGCTAGCAGTCACCGACGCCATTAGAAATACACTAGCCAGTTAGCAACCTCCGTGAGGTGAACTGATGCTGGCGACCTTGACAAATGAGTGGGCATAACGCTTTTTGTAATCAAATTATTAACGTTATTTATACATTTAATTGTTACCTAGAATGACATGAATGGTGATGGTAACTGAAATATAATGTTTATGAATTGAATGCTGATGGTGCAGTTTACTGAGGGACAAAGGTGTAGTGCAGTTTCTTGTCTTGAAGTAAAGTAGGTACGTATGTTAGTATTGCTAATATTATTGTCTTTAAGAAGTTACTTTTCGAACCTTATTATCAATTAGATCGTTGTTAAGTTGTTTGACTCTTGACATTGAAGGTTTCATATCGATCAGATAAGCTATTTTTACGTGAATGGGTATCAAACAATGCTTCTCTGTTTATTTTAGTGTGATAATGTTTTAAATAGGCCTACGTCTAAAATAAAAGTATTTTGTGATACAATTTTGATGATACGTAATAAGTACAAACTACAGCTCCAGAGTACATGTTTACGAGATGCGGAACTCTTTATTATAGGTAGAGGGCACAGCGCACATTGTAAGAGCCACTTATGATAAGTAATTGGACACCTTTGTTCTACAGTAAGGAGTAATAATACCAGTTTGTTGAGACCTCATGTGCCTAACTGATTGAGGCTCTTTGTGTTTTGTTAGATTTACTGCACAGCAAGAATTGTTCCATTTCAGTAACCTCCCAACTTTTTAGTGTTTAGACTCTCTCGATTAAGAGATCCATAAGGATATTACACTAAACGATAGACTTAATGTAGTTACCTACACATTAATCAACTTATGTATACCTGCCGCTTACCTGTTATTTCGAGGAAATAATTGAACTGTACGATTTATTAAAACCTTTATCAAACAAAACTCAATCTTACTCCATGAAAAAAACGTGAATCATATTCGATTCAGAAGATTAATTACATTTTTTACTACGAACCTACTTACCTACAACTGAATGAAATCATGTGTAGGTCTTGTTATTATAATTTAGTTTTGTTCGAGGTCTACCTTTATTCCCAATAATATAGTTAATTTAAATGATGCAAAGGTCAATCATCAAGTTGTTAACTTACAACAGTGTAGCTAGTAGCTAACAATGAAAAGTAGAGCAAAATGTAGAGTACACCAATAATTGTGAACAATACTTAAAATGCTGGGAAAATATTTTTTGTTAATCAATTACTATTCCAATAAATTGATCAGGACAATAACTAGAAAAATAAACATGTAATAAATGAGGAGGTAGCTATAGCAGGCTGTTCAAATAGGCGTGCTGTAGGTTTATGGTAGTAAAGTGTCCGTTACCAAAAATTTGATTTACTACTTCTACTTGCTATGTTATCGATTATAAAATATAAAGACAGTATTTCATATGCCATTTACATAATAATATTATGACGATAACGTTGATACAGTAACAACAGTGTTGCTTGGAGTATTTAGACACACCTAATTTATCACTGATAGCTCGATATCCACTGATGCGATTGTAATTACATTGATATTCATTAACTGTTATGCATTTATATTATCGACATATTAAACTGTCTGATGTTTTTTCATACAGTAATCAATATCATCATACTTAGTTCATTTTTTGTTTAAGAATAGGCGTCAACTCGAAGATTGATGTCCGGCATCTAGTTTAAAGAAGGTACAACACTTAATACTACCTAGTTATGTTTTTTTCTGATTTTGATAGACTTACGTAAAGAAAAGTGAAAACCGTTTGTTAATTTGGCAGCGAATTGTCTGGTCTGCCCGCTTAGTATTTGTAAACCGAAATTATATTATTCTCCCCAGATTCATTGAATGCAGCATGGCATGTGACCAATGACGAGTAATCTGAGTTTTGTGTAGATACCTATGTTTATACATATTTATGAATGTCAGTTCATATAAATAAATAAAAAATCTTAATACACGTTAACTTTTCAATGCATACTACTTTACACACGTAATAAACTACTTTGTATCTATTTAATTATATTAAGTTAGGTTATAAATTTTAGAGCTGTGTTATGTATTGGCAACCTCAGTGGGCAAGCAATGTATTATTACAGAACAGAATGCACGGAGGATGGGGAGATGTGTACGGTTTATAGAAGTCAATTGAATAATGGCAACCCGGAGGATGTCATTCGCGGGGTACTCACGTAGGAGGACGAACTAGATGGAACAATTCCGTGGGCGATGTTGGTACCCGTCTTATAACCATTTTGCGGCCATCCGTGCATCCCATACCAATCGAGGCAAGAGATCGGACTGATGGGGCACCATAGTGGTTGGTGCCGCTTTCAGATCCTTCAGGATATGTGGCCACTTGCTCGTAAGGCCGTAGACAACGCGCGGATGCTGCACCCGAGGCTGTAGACACATCACGAATCCTGTGTGTATCACTGAAGCTCTTCACTTTGCGCATTTGCCCAGAGGGCGTTATCATCGGCGCCGGAGCGTGTAGGTCGAGGAGCTTTGAGTTCTCCCTGTCTTGGCCGTCATATTGCTCCACGTGGATCGCCACGCAGGGCGCGACGGCTTCCGTCGAATTTTCGATTTTACTCATACTATCACGTCACAGGGTCATGACGCGGTGACTATCGTCGCGTGCGTCGCTGGCGACGCGCGACTGTGAATAATGACCGATCGCGAGAGCGCGCGAGGTCGGCTGAGTTGGCGGACCGACTGCCCTGACTGGTTCGTCAATCGCAGCAAGGCAATTGGTAAACAAAGTGCGACTCTAGCATCGGGTGGGGGGAATATATCACCAGGAGGGGGGAGGGCTGCGCATGCGCCGTGGCGGCCATGAGACATTGCGCTGCGCTTGCGTTTATCTCTGGGCTAGGCCACAACAAGCTAGTATATTCTACAGGTTAGACAGTAAGGATGAAATTATGTGAACATATTATAATTTATGAAAATTATTTAAATTAGGTAACAGTTGTCGCTGTAGTTAAGCAAAAACATTCTCAGTAGCAGCCTCGCGGAGTAGGTTTGGATTTGTACCCGGTTAATGGCAAATAGAGTCGCTCTACATTGGACAGAACTAGCGAAATGTGTGTACTAAATGTGCGTCTACACACACTAAACATCTCTGCACTGCATAATTCTTCGGGGACACAGGAGTGATTTTAGGTACGTTATGTTGCATCCGATTATGCTGGAAGTAAACCCCAACAAAATTGGGAGAAGGCTAAGTAGATGATGATAATGTTATGGTATGTCCCTGACAGGGTTGCGGGAAAGTCCGTAAGGGATACCGGGACCTTGGCAACAGGCAACTGAAGGAACAGGAGACTGTCTTTTGCTTATTGAGAAACATTGATCTGTAGGTATTCACAGTTTTTCAGTTTTCTTAAATTGTACAGACGCCAGCACATCAAGCTACCCGAAACTGTCAAGCATTCCCAATCAACCTCGAACCTAATACTTTAGCGATAAAGTTTAAAATCTACTAAAGTTTGACAGATTATAGTAGCTTGATGTGCTGGCGACTGTACAGTGAGCCAGAAAATGGCCAATTTTTACAAAACTTATTTTCATGCCAATCGATTCTGTTTTATATGGATAAATAAACTCTATGCGTAGGGATTTGAGTACTAGAAAAGTCAGAAATCACAAAAAACAAGCCTAATATTTTTTTAAATTCGTTTTCTCTTCATAACTTTCGTTAAGCAAAAAAAAAATGCAGGATGTAAGAGCGAGCGTAGTGAGCTCGAACACTGGAAAGGAAAAAAAAAAGAAATTTTTCCACCCCTTCTCGAATAGATTAAAATGACTTTTGACAGAAATATAGCTAGGTAAGCACATACAACTCCGACCACTACAAATGGCATCTATCTGGAACCGCAGGTAAATTACATAGGGGACTTGCAATTGTAATCAGAAAGGATGCCCTAATTGAAATACTAAACATTAAGAAGGATACCGACGCGATGTCAATCACTCTTATAGTTGGTAGGGGAAGACGCGGCTGAAGACCGAAACAAGATCAAGAATGCAGCCAGCGAGATATACGAGAAACCCGAAACGGACAGCAGCGAGTCCTCGGACGAAGACACAGAAAACAGCTAATTGTAGCACAGCACTGCAAAGAGATAGGAAAGAGCCGAGAGCGCAGCATATCTCCGCCAATGGATTCAACGGTGAAGGTCGAACGGAGTCAACTGGCGACAACGTCGTAAAAAGAGGCCCATCCTTATATAAATATTACCCGTCTCTCGACTAGTCCATTGCTTACTCAAGGATGCATATCCGGTAGGCTCGCAATCCTCAATGAACTCATCCGAGTTCATGAATAAATCTGCCCGAAGAACGAAGAGTCGAAGTGACTTATATAATTGTTCATCCAATACTTAATTATAGACACCAGCGCCCTTATTGCGCAACACAATCAATTACAATCTAAATCATTCAAAAAAATAATTGCCTGTATTAGCAAACAGTCAGAATACAAATACTAGGTATGGTTAAGTTCTCCCCGACAGCTAGTAGGTATTGTTTTTTCGAAACTAACGGGATAGCATCAGACGATATTGCCTTGCAACATCTATTATCTACATATTCAACACGACAACACCATAATGGAATGGTTCCTACTACACCGAATCCGGAGTTTAAACTAGGCAAGTCTTGTATCCTAAATTGCCAGCTCAGAGACCTTCCTCCCCGTGTCCGTCGCGACGTGGTCCTAGGGAGACCGTCAACTAGTTCTTCCTCTCTTTAACAAACTGACTGCGTAACCTAATGTGATATTTATGATTTTTTTAAGCAGTACGTTATACCTAGCTTGCTAACTATGTACTTGTTGAGTGAATTGTGAAATAAAAAAAAGAAGGGAAAATAAGCGCAGTACCTTTGTACTCAATACTTAATAATGTTGTATCTACCTATATCTATGTTTTTACTGTGTGATAAATAATAAAATAAATATAACTAAGGGAATAAATGGAATAATTATTTAAATTTCAAGAGAGTTGAATAATTTTTCGGTAAAAGTGTACCTATTGTAGGTATGTTGTTTCAATTAGGTAGTAACAGTTAAATTAATTTAAAAAAACTTACCAAATGGGTTCATATTTTTTATGAAGTGTGTTTTGAAAAGTTTTAGACATAACGTTTGCACTTTTGTTATTGAATAAAATAGATATGGTATTTTGCCCCACCGATCAGTGAACACGGTTAACGCTAAATGATGTCGCTCCTCTAATAGCCGTGCCCCCACTGCGTTGCTAATTTATTATTCGTTCCCAACCCATTAACACTTATAATCTGTTTACGTGTTCAGAGCCACTAATTTAAATCTACAAAATAAACGTTTTACGTGGCTTTTGCCTAGTATCTCGAAATTATTTATTTTACATGATTATGTTTGACAACTTTTATAATATTAAGATTAAATGAGCGAAAAGTACAGACGTGCACAATGGACTTGGTGTTCAGCGTACCTATTAAGTACATTGTGAATTTGTAATATATCTCGGGACGTGTTGGACCTTGAATGCGAAAGGTGTACCTGGTCAGCTCATTGACAAGTGGAGTTCATTGGGATATGTCTGTCTGTGCCACTGAGGGTAAGGTAGAGTGCATAATGGCACTTTAACAACGGACCTATTAGGAAGCGCCGTAACTTACAAATCTTCGTCCTACGGCGTAAATGTGTTAATAATATCAAACCTTGTATAATACTTAAAATGTAAGTAATAATAGCAAAGCGATGGTTTTTTTTCATGAAAATTGCGTACTTAGAGCAATAAACTTCAACCAAAATCTTTTTGAGGCGTTTTTTATTCTAAGAATAGCCATAAATGTATTATTTAAAAAGGAAGAGCTCGTTCAGGTTAAGCAACGCTTGCCGGGGTTGATCCACGGATGGGGACCGTCCTTACATACCGAGACTCCTCCGTGGCTCGGAAAGTACGTTAAGCCTTTGATCCCGATTCCCGGCTGTAATTCGTGGATCTTTGACAGTCGTACGGGTCGGAAGAAGCCGGAAAGTCTGACAACCATCGCAGCCTTACCAAGGAGTAGGTATTGAATTACCCAGTGACTGGGTTGTGGAGGTCAGATAAGCAGTCGCTCCATGTAAAATATTGGTATTCAGATGCATTCGGTTAGACAGGAAGCCGACCCCAACATATTTGGGAACAAACTAGGCAGATTAATTGTTTGTATTATTAAAAAAATTGCGGTGTGATTATTTGATATAGTTTACAATAAGAACGCACACAAATAGCCATAGCTGCATAGTGAGTAGGTACGGAACCTTACTCTTTATTCTTTTTAACTTTTGTGGTACAGTAATCTTATGGTAGGTGCATCGTCTTCACATATAATTATATAATTAATGTATACAAAATATTGTAAAACATTTTTAAAAGAGTAACGGTGGAGTTTCTTGCCCATTCTTCTCCATACGAAAACTACCTTTTGGAAGGGGCAACTAGAATCAATTCTATTTCTTTGTTTGACGTTCAAAAGTGCCATATATGTGCCTATTTGAAATAAATTATTTGACTTTGACTTTGACTTTGACTTTGACTTACACTGCCCGTGGTCCGACTGGCACTTGGTTGGTTTTTAAGTCATTTTAGTTGTAAACGTGGCTTACGGTAATCCTTCCTATGATGTTTATTTACATTGGGGTAAGGCGTAATACAATAAAAGACTGCGATAGTGTTGAACGGGGAGTGATATGAAGATTCGAATGACGTTGTTTCGACGAAAGCTATTTCGAAAAAAGTTGCGAGTTGAATTACGCCAGTTCGAAAACACATTGAATCGAAAACCGCTCTATCGAATGACGGTATCGCGAACACGCTGATGCGAAAACCTTTTGAATGGTACGCTAGTATCGAAATCCACTGTTGCGTTAAAGGAATCGAATTTACGACTCCGATGAGAAACAGCAGACTTCATCTTTGGATTGGGTTTGAGAAACAAGAGCTGTGGGAAGTATTATTTTGAGTTAACTATTTAATCAACGATGCACGATCGCCAGATTAACCGCTCTAGATTTATTTTTATGGGGCCCGAACAGAATAAAATAAACTTCGTCCATGTGGAAGTCGTACAACAGCTAGTACCACCCGTCAATACCGCAAAAAGAAGCAGTTTCCGAGGTCAGCATTAAACTTAGAGTACAACATATATCAGGGTCAATAGTTGCGCATTGTAATACGTTTCGTAACATTAAAAGCCGCTCAAACAAAATACAATACAAGCCCATTATTACTGTCCCATTGCACGGAGAGCTCTTCTGATCACAGATTAAGTATAGGTATACCTACTAGGTATTCTTCTGATATGTGAACACCACGCTTAAGGCAGATTAGCAATTTCGCGAATTTCACCAAAGAAGCTGAACGCGATTAGCATCTAAACTACGTTTAGGTCTGTCAGTGTCATTATTTTCTGTGGAATATTGACACTGACAGCTTTTGAACGCGGTTGAGATGTGCTGATCACGTTCAGTTACCTACCCCAGTTGGTGAAATTCACCCTTAGAAATCCATAGAATGTTAGTATAGTAAAACTTATATTAAAACAGTACTGTTAGTGGCAAAGAGATTTTATGCATTTTTATGCCTATGAATTTCGTGGCTATATAAACTGTAGGTACTTACATATTTACAAAATATCCTTACTATTATTATAAATGCGAAAGTAACTCTGTCTGTCTGTCGGTCTGTCTGTCTGTCTGTCGCGCTTTCACGCCAAAACTACTCAACCGATTTAAATGAAATTTGGTACACAGTTAGTCTAGAGCCTGAGAAAGGACATAGGCTACTTTTTATCGACATACCTCGCGGGCGAAGCCGCAGGCGGAAGCTAGTATATATATAATAATAATATATAGGTAAATATAGATTACAGGAAAACCTCTAAGAAGTTTGTGGTCTTAAAATTACATGGTAAATCTCTCAATATTGTGCGTACAAACTTACATTTGCAGTTGCAATTTATCCCAAATTCTCAACTACGGTACCGGTGCGAGATCCGACACGCTCCGGTCCCGGTGTTCCGGTTAGGCTGTTTGCCCGCTTCGAGGCAGTGCGTCTCCATCAAAATGGAAAGGCAGCCCGAACCTTTTTTCACAAATTGAACAACGTCGTTTGATAGGTACGCGTTATGGTTCTAAAACAGGTAGTGGCACAGGTGCTGGAATCTTCTCGGAGGACTTCAACATACACATAGCCACACCATTGGGGGTCCACAACACAGTTTTCCAGGCCGAATGCATGGGTATTTCTCTTGCCGCTTCAGCCATCATGGCCAGGGAAGTTAAGGACTACTCGATACGAATACTCTCAGACAGTATGGCTGTTCTGCAAGCGCTAAACAGCCACACTGTTGACTCTGGGCTGATATACGAGTGTCACCAGCGCCTAAACCAGGTGGGTAACCTCAATAATATAACCATTCAATGGATCAAAGGACACAGCGGCTCACTAGGCAATGATGCAGCCGACGAACTTGCCCGTAGGGGGTCGAGCATGGCACCGGTGGGGCCCGAACCCATTGCGCCACTCCCCTTCGGGTACCTACGCTCTCTGGTAAGGAAACGCACTAGGGACCAACACCACAAACTATGGTTGGACCAAGGTGACTGCAGGCAGGCTAAGGAGGCACTCCCTGCCATCGATTGCCGCCTCACGAAGCGGGTGCTCCGACTAACGAAACAACAGCTGCGAACTGTTAAAGCAGCTATAACTGGCCATGGGTCTTTTAATAAACACCTCTTTGTCATAGGAGTCACAGACAGTCCGCTGTGCAGGGCCTGCATGGAGGACGACGAGACAGCAGCTCATGTGCTACTACACTGCCCGGTGGTTGCCACTTACAGGGCAAAGTACTTCGGTAACCCAGGTACCCTAAGGGAGATGGTCAGTAACACCAAGGCGTTGCTGGCCTTCTTGGAGGAGCTGGGGTGGATCGAATAAGTGATTTCCCACCCATACGCAAAATACGCGCTTTGACGTGGAGTTGCGGATACCAGCCCGTATTACCTATTACCTACTAGGTACGCGTGAGCATTTGTCATTGGACTCTCTCACACACGCTCACCTCCACTATACGCCCTCACCTACGGGTGATCGGCTTGGGCTGCAATATCACCTCGAGTCGAGTGCACTGGATGATCTGAGCAATGAGAACATTTGCGCATAAAAAACCACTATCTGCTATATTTTATCATCAATATTAACCTCATTTCAGACTACGCTATAATATAAAGCATACATATAGTTCATAGCACAACAATATCGCGCGCCATACATTTTCAATAAATATAGTACTTATAGCAAAGTGTGAACGTGTTCTAAATAAATATATGTATGACGAGCGATATTGTTGTGCTATGAACTATAAGTATATTAAGCTATTATATTATAGCGTAGTCTGAAATGAGCTTTATGAGCATTACGTGGGCAGAACTTTCAATATAGGATCTAGTTCTAGTATTTAGAATCGGTTAAATACTACATACCTACATAAAGCAATGAAACTAAGAACATATTATTAATTGTTTATTCTTAAAATTAGATATAGTCGATATTTATTTTACATAAAATTATGGTGATTTCGAATATTTATATGAATATCACAAAATTCGAAGAGCGACTGATGCCACATTAGTAAAAGTAAAACGTAAAAAACAATACAAAATAAAGTAAGTATAGGTTGGGGCGCGGCGAGCGCGAACAGGCGCCCGGCGCGCCCCCGGCCGGCGGTCCTCCGGCGGCAGCACAGAGATAGGGAGAGAGGAAGACCGACACCGCCCGGTGCCGGCGGAGGAGCGCGGCCGCGACTAGCGTTCTCAGCGCTGGAACAGCGGGTTGGGGAAGTCGGCCGGGTGCGGCAGTGGCGCGGGCGGCGGGCGCGCGCGGCGCCACGCCACCAGCCAGCACGCCACCGCCGCCGCCACCGCCACCAGCGCCAGCAGCGCCGTGAGCGCCAGCGCCACGGCCAGCCCCGCCGCCGACACGCACACCTCGCCCGCGCCTGCGCCCGCGCCCGCCGCGCCGCCGGCGTCACGCTGCCGCGCCACCTGCGACGGGTCGCGTCGCTGCAGCGTCAGGATTTGGTTGGACTCGACGGTCACTTCCTCCCGGAACTGGCCTGCAGGTGAAGACGCCCTGCTATCGATCGCTTCTCGTTTTCGTCGCTTGCCAAAGGCGTCGGCACCGCGACAGTTCACCTGCGGATAGCGGTAAAATGTTGTAAAAAAATATTGCATACATTGATTGTTTCGAAAACAGCTGTAAGTACTATGCTTGCGTTCCTTACCGGTTGACATTTGCCGAAGCAGACGCGAATGTTACATTGGAATCGTATGTTATCGCTGCTAGGGAATTTGAATGCGTTAAAGGCGACTCGTAGTACGCTGCCATCTTCGCTTCGTTCCCATTCGCCGAAGATTGATGGATCCGTTGCACATCCGTCGGCGTCCGTCACCGGGTATTCATTCTCCACATTCGTGGCTACTTCGCTCGTCTTTGCTATACAGCTACGCGCAAATCCGCCGTAAATATCTATGAGAAAATTTAAAAAGTTTTAAGTATATTATAAACTTAATTACTTTTACTTATTATGATTTGTTCTACTATAGTCGATCATTTCGTGAAATGGCGGCATTTCATGATTCATTAGTCAACTATTCCTTGCCATACCCTATATTGCTTGCTATAATGTTCAACGTTTGTCGATTTTTATATCGATGTGTGGATGCGCGGCTAACGGTAAATAATGTTATTATTTTACGATACAATTATGGTTTTTTTATGGTGTGGTGGAGTATTCTATTCTATTCTATTCTATTCAATGATAATGTTTGACCATATCATGAAATAGCCGTGTTTAGTTGTTTATATCGTCAAGCCATCTCTATTCATTGATCTGGTCAAGCCATAATATCATGATATGGGTTTAATACCACCATTTTAAGAAATTGTCGACTACTGTTTTAAGATATGATCGATTCTACGATGTGTCTACGACATATGAATTATGTAATAGGTAACATAAGAAAGTTTCTTACTTGAGGGTTGTACATCGACTTGCAAGACTAGATTCTCTCCGATCTCAGCAGAGCTGACTTGGCTGCCGGAGCGAGAGACGATTCTCATGGAGCAGGTGGGCGGCGGGCCGGTGTTGGCGATGGTGCCGGCTGTTGTCAGCATCGATACGTTGAAGGCCAACGTTACATTTTGCTCGCCCGTTTGGTAAATACATTTTATGTGGAATGCCTTGGCGTTTGAAGTCACAAGTTTTGGATGTTTCTGCATTACAAGAACAAAGCTTGCCAGACCCTGTAAAATACAAATGTTTTATTTGAATAACCTTTGGTGACATCGTGAAAGTTGTAATGCCTTCATAAACTGATAATTCCATCAGTTATTTTCTTGTTTGAACACCTTACGGCTTGGCTCTAAACATGAGTTTTGAATATAGATATTCTGGTAAATAAGAACTTACGTTCACATGCACTAAGCCACACTCGCCGAAGTGCACGGTAAAGTCGACAATTGTCTCCTCATCTTTAGGTGTGTCTACAGCTAGTCGGCAGCGTTCATCCTTGCTGTAACTCTTTACATACAGTACGCCGTTAAAGTCCTTGATCTTCAGACTAACCCGAACTCCGTCGGCAAGGCAGTGGACCTAAAACAAATTATTATTATTATTTATTTATCAGAAAACATCCACAAAACGAAGCAATACGTAAACAATAAAAACAAAGGTATACATATACAGGGTTACTGGTTAAATGTCGGCAATCCATTAAAGGGATTGTAGTAGAGGTAATTCAGAACCAAATTACCCCTTTTGACTACTATGCAAATGACAACAATTTTCGAGTCATTTGACATTTTATATTTTTATTTCCTTTATTTCGAAATATAAAATGTCAAATTACTCGAAAATGGTTGACATTTGCATAGTAGTCAAAAGGGGTAATTTCATCTCTCCTATATCCCGTTTACAGATTGCCGACGTATAACCAATACCCTGTATAACTTATGCCAGCAAAATGACGGTTATTTCTGATTTTTACCTGCATATCAGGCAGTGGGAAGTCGGTTCGGTACACTGGTGGGTTGGTAGTGTTGCAGTGCACGCGTGGGTTACCGGTGTAGCCGGCGATGCAGGTGCAGTGCGAGCGGTGGCCAACGGCGTCGCAGGTAGCCGACGTGCCGCAAGGCTCAGCCCGGCACGCATCCACACACGTGCCGTTGATGCAACGCTCACGGTCGTCACACTGCGCGTCGGCGCGGCAGCCGCGCGGCTCGCAAATGTCACCGCGCGGCACGTAACCCCGCGCCGCGTCGCACACGCAGCGCCCTCGCGTGTCCAACACGCGACCATCGCTAGCGCGGCACGGCACGCACTCGCCGGTAGAGTCGATGCCTTGCCCTTCTATACATTCTGGGATCGGACCTGCTTGAAGAAAGATTATTTGTAACATTCAATCAGTGTGTAGGGACTGTAGGTGATTTCTATTATTGATTTTGTATTTTGGGCAGTCCGTTTTTGGCTGACTTTTTAGTCCCTACTGCATGGCAGTTTGGAGAATACGCATTACAGTGACAAGAGGCTGGAGTAGGTAGATATATAAATAATCCCGTTAACACTGCAATGCACGTAGCGCGCGTGTGTGTATTAGGTAATAACTATGTTAGGTGTAACGCGAGTTTTACTTCAAAGAGAGTAAATGCAATATCCGTACAACATAATAATATGTAATATTTTTTTTTTATTGTAATAAATTAACTATCTCGAATTTTAAAGAAAGCAAAGTACTCACGTCTATTGGAAGTACACTCGACAAGAGCATTTCCTTTGTATCCGGGTACACATTCACAGACCATTGTTCTGACCGGTAGGGTGTCAATGACCTTGCACTCGGCATTAGTGCCACATGGCTTTATTTTCTGACAAGGATTTACACACTTTGCGTTCAAGCAAGCGGTTCCAGAGGGACAGTCAATATCTGTGATGCATTGCGGTTGTCTCGTACTTAAGCATCCGCCTTCTGTGCTTTGGTAACCAGGTGGACATATACAGTGCACCTCGTGAAGGTGTACTCTGCATTCTGCGGGTTCATTACAAGTTGAGGTGTTGCAAGGGTTCACACATTTAGAGTTTATGCACGATTTATCTACTGGACAATCGGAGTCAGCGCGGCAGCCAATAGCTGTACACGCAATTGAAGGATTTCCTATAGTACCGATCTTGCACCTGCACGAAGCGCGATGTTCATTGCCGTAACATTCAGCAGACTCTCCACAGACATCAGAGTCAACCGAACAAGCTGGTATACAACGGCTGTTGAAGCAAGTTTCATCATCTGCACATTGTGAATTAGATTGGCAGAGAACCTTGTAGCACCCGGTGCGGGCATCGCCTACGAAGCCGGGCTGGCAAGCGCAAACTGGTTTGTGGACTTTTATTTGACAATCCGTATTCGGACCGCATTCGCAAGGATTTTTGCAGACGGATGTAATACAAGCATTATTAGCTGTGCAATTATCATCAGCGCCGCAAAGGACATCTGCAATTGATGTTGCTGGACGGCAAACGCCGCCGCCGCTACTTACATAGCCCGGTGGACATGTGCACAGCATTGTGCGCACCGGTAGAGTTGGTGACACCTCACATTGGGCTGGAGAGGCGCAGGGCCGTAATTCTGTGCAAGGGTTTACGCATCTTGATGATAAGCACGCCATTCTTGATGGACAGTCGGCGTCCACGTAGCACTCTGCGATGATTTGTGGTTTACATTCGATATATGGGCTTCCGGTATAGCCATGTTCACATTTGCATACTGCGTTATGATTTCTGACCAAGCATGTGGCTCCAGTGCCGCATATATTTTCGCTAAGGCATGGATTCACGCATCTATGAGCGCGACATTGTTTGTCCTGTAGGCAGTCGCCATTACTTCTACATTCTATTGCATGGCAACCCAAATAAACGTCACCTTCAAATCCAGAACGGCATCTGCACAATGGTGAATTTCTTTCTACATAACATTCTGCGTTAGGTCCGCACGTGCTGTTCAAGAGGCAAGGACTGATGCAGTTGCCATTGACACATGCTTCATGAGATTGACACTCCGAATTGCTGCGGCAACCAACGATATGGCATCGCCGGTATGGGTCACCTTCAAATCCTTCGCGACATGAGCAAATCGGTCTATGATTCCGGATGAAACACTCTGCATTATCTCCGCAATTACATGGGTTACGGCAAATTCTATTGACACATGATTCGTGGTCACCGCAGTCCTGATCTGAAGAGCAGCTAAGCGCCGGTAGTTGTGCAGGTTTACAATTTCCTCCTTCTTCAGGAATATATCCATCGGGACAGCGGCATATCAAAGTTCGGAATGGTACGCTATCGGAAACAGTACAACGAGCATTACCAGTGCATGGTTTTAGTTCGGAGCAAGCTTCGCGGCACTCGTCTCTAAGACAAGCGTAGCCACTGGGACATTCACTGTCCATGCGGCATTCGGGTTCACCGATAACATCTATTCTCAGGCAGTGGACTAGAGGATCTCCGAGAGGCAGTGCCGCAGGACACTTGCAAGACGCAGCATGGTTCCGTGCGAAGCAATCAGCATTGTTGGCACAAGGGTTTCGGCCGTCGCTCGAACAAGCGTTGCGACAAGATCCCTTCACACAAACGCTGTCGTCGTTACAATCATTATCAATCTCACATTCAGCAGCTTGACACCTGGTATAGGGGTTTCCTGTGGTTCCCGTCGGGCAGCGACAGTTGGGACGATGTGCTTTACCGAAGCATTCGGCGCTGATAGCGCAAGGAGCTTCAACTACGCAAGGGTTGACGCAAGCGCCGTTGTAACATGTATCGCTGTCGGGACACTCTGAATCGGATGTACAACCAACTGTAAAAAAGAGCAATATTCAATATAGTACAAATACAATTACATTATGAATAGTTAAATTAAAATAAGTATTAAACCTAATATGTAAAGAAAAATGCATGCAACGTACCTTTGGTGCAGCCGACGTATGGATTGCCTGAATATCCACGTTCACAGTAGCATACGGGATGGTGCCTCACTACAGTGCACTCTGCGTTGGAGCCGCACGCACATGGGTCTGCGCACGCTCCGTTGACACAAGCTTGTGATAGCGGGCACTCGGAATTGGCTTTGCAGCCAACAGGGATAGTTTTTTCGTCTGAGGCTGTAAAGAGTAAATTTGTAGTATGACATAGTTATTATTAATAACGTATGTTTTTTTATTCTTGAATTTTTTGTTTAACTATAGGGACAAAGTTCCTGTTTTCAACATATTGCACTAATCAAAAGTTAAAGTAGTCACTAGGTAAAAGTTGTTTGACTGTAAATTCAGGATGACCTGTAATGTCTGCCTATTGAAGAATTCCTTTAGATGTGATAGTATGACGTAATAGTAGTGTGGTGGCGTTTTTGAAAACCCAGAATTATCTACCAAATACAATAAGCAATGGAAGCCATTTTTGGAATTTTACAGGTAAGTGAAATTCAATGACAAATTCTGGGAAATTATAAACATATAACACTTCTGGAATCCTGTGGATTTTGGTCTTGGCTATACGGAGTGCTTAATTGTTGCAAAGGGGTCACACACACTATCATGTTCTGGAAGGACTACGTCGAATTCCCAGATACCCTGTATGTATACAAAGTATAACGTTAATAGCGCAAAACCTGAAAATAGGTTGATCAGGATAACGAGCAGAATAAATTAAACCACTTTTTAATATAGGTCACATTTTTCAAAAAATCTTCTTTGAGAAACGTTACCGTGTCTATTTATGAATAGGTCAAGCCATCACATGCGCAAACCCGCCAAAATAGGTAAACAAACACAAATTGTTGTCGACCAATTTAAATTTTCTCATACGCGGGATTTGATTAGTACTCACATAGCTTTTATTTCAGTGCAAATGTGAATGCGAATATTCTATAACTAAAACAGCACTTTTTTTTCTCTCTGGAATAAGTCAATTGAATTAAAAATCATCAATCAATCATTTGGGGTGTCTGAGGTTTTGCGCATTTAAAGTTACAAGTTGTATAGGTATTCAAATATATAGTAAAAAAAAAAACTTACGAGGCGAGCATCTGTCATATCCATCACCCGTATATCCTCTCGGGCATGAGCATTGCGGTTTATGATTTATAACACGGCATAGCGCTCCGAGGCCGCACGCGTCATTGCATGGGTTCACGCAAGCGCGCTCGATACAAGCTCGTTCTGCGCCGCATTCCTCATCATTGTAGCATTCATAGATCGTTGGGTGTCGAGGTACTGTGAGAAAAAATTGCACATCAAACATTGCTACACAAATATTACCCGCAGGATCGAAAACGTCACGTCAACAAGGTACTTACTCGGGTTACATTCAATTCTCGGATTTCCTGTGTATCCACGTGCACAAGTGCAGCGAGATGTATGGTCTATAGATTCACAAAGAGCATTTTGTCCGCAAGGATCGGCTCTGCAGGACTCGACACAACTGCCACGACGGCATGTTTGGCTGTTAGCGCATTCCGAATCGACTGAGCATTCGGCTTCCGGTGGAGCTCGACATCCATTGTCCGGAGCCACCCGACCTCCGTCGGGGCAAATACAAGCAACAGCCCGTAATGGTAGAACGCCTACGATTTTACAAATTAGGCCGGAGTCGCAGGGGTTTCCTAGACAGAGGTCGATGCAGCGGGCATTTACACAGGCGAATGGTGCCGAGCAATCGGCGTCAGTGGTACACTCTGTGTCGTCGTGCACTGTGCTGCAGCCACGAGCGTAAGGGTCTCCGGTACGGCCTGCCGGGCATGTACACTCGGCGCGGTGACTACGTGCGGTACACAGCGCGTCGGGTGCGCATGACTGCTCAGAGCACGCCGGCTGGCAAACACGGTTTAGTCGGTTGCAGATTTGTGTGTCGTCACAATCTTCGTTGTAGTGACAGATAGCGGAAACGCATGCACGTCGCGGGTCACCCTGGGTTCCAGGCGGGCAACGGCAGCTGGCGATGTGCGCAACCGCCACGCAGTTTGCATCTCTCCCGCATGGCGTACCGACCGTGCACGGGTCTTGACAGTATCCGTTGATACAGCTCTTGTCGAATGGACAGTCGTCATCTGAAGTACATTCAGCTGAAAAAAAAAGAGACATTATTGGACGATCTAGCCGTATGTGGGACTGAAAACAGATAGCGGCGAAGTTATGCTTACGGGTGTAGCAGATGCGCGCGGGGTCTCCGGCGGTGCCGGGCGGACAGTGGCAACGCGCGCGGTGCTCCGCGGCGTCGCACTGTGCGCCGGTGCCGCACGCGCCCGCGCATGCTGATACGCAGCGCTGCGACACGCACGCCTCCGCTCCACCGCATTGTGAGTTCGATGTGCACTCCACACCTGGTAAACCTGTTCGCAAGAATAATACCTTCATTTATACGCTTCAGCTCTATGCGCAATTATAATAACCAATGCTTGGAAAAGTCATAAAATAGGGTGACTATTTTCTAACTACTCACCGAGCGTGCAGGCCACGTCCGGGTTGCCTTGCAGGGGTGGCACGCAGGCGCATGTTGCACGATGCGCATTGGCGCGGCATTCCGCGCCCGGCCCACAGGTTTTATCGGCACATGCACTCAAGCACACGCGGTTAACGCAACGCTCCTCTGAACCGCATTCGCTGTCTGCACTGCATTCACCCCCTGCAAGTAAAACTTACTTTTAATATCTACTAAATGCATACTTAAAGCGTACCAGACCGAAAGTTAGGTGCAGTAATAGGTAGGTACCTACTCATAATGCTGTATATATTTACATGCATTAAATACATCCTATCCATAGTGCATTTAACATAATTGAAGCTTTATTCCAGTGTATCTCGTTGTACCTACACCACACACACCTACCGTTGATGATTTCTTCATACAATTAATATAAAATTGAAAGCATTTCTTCAGTGATATCTGTAAATAAGTCTGCATGGCTGTCATAAGCAGATAAAATTATCATTAAAACAAATTATTAAATGGCTTACGTTACCAATTTACTAAAATTTAAGAGCGGTGAGTAAAACTAACAGCTATCTGAAATACGTACTTGGATTACATTGTACTGAGGCGTCCCCAACAAGAGGTTTAGGACATTCACAAACAAGTGTTCGGAATGGTAGTGTATTTGCAACTCTGCATTCTGCTCGGACGCCACAAGATGTTGGTTCACAGGGATTCCTGCATATACCCTGCAGACATGCTAAGCCAGGTCCGCATTCACTGTCACTTTCACATTCTCTTTCTTCTAAAACTAGAGAAAACAACAGGGAACATTATACATAGAGCTTAGTTAAGACAGTATTAGTTGGGAGGCCATGAATGAAATAACAAACCTTTTCGGCATTCAATCTTAGGATTGCCCTGGGTGCCTCTCGGGCACTCGCAAGTTGGTACATGACGGACAACCGTACAGATCGCACCCTGAGCACATGCTCCGAGGCATGGGTCTTTACAAGTGTCGCGAGAGCAAGCCAGCCATGAGGAGCAATCGTCGTCTACAAGGCATTCGGCTCTGCGACATCCAGTCCATGGGTTGCCATGGGCGCCAGCATTACATTCACATGACGCAGTGTGGCCGCGCGCAACACAGTGCGCCTCGGCCCCACAACGTATGCGCAAGCAGACCTTTATACACGAACCACTCTCGCAGCTTTCATCATCTGGACAGTCATTGTTGCTATGACATTGCACTGGAACAAACAAAAAGAAGTAAGAACATGTTATATTTATTCGCATTAAATATTGTTATTCCTACTATCATCTACCACTGAATTTTCAGAACAGCATAATTAAAATGTTGTGAAAAAGTGAACGTTAAAAATAAAAAAAATTGTTGTTCATCCTTTCTCTCCAATTAATACGGGGTTTTTTAATAAGCAAAATATCTTGAACTTCTATATCTTCGGTAATAGATTTACTGATAGATGATAATGATTTGGGTTAAAAATACTGAAAATGTCACATTGTTTTACAAGCAGCCTAGGTAGTGAAAAATAGTAGATACCTGAGTAGCATCCAGTGTAGCCGTCGCCTTCGTACCCTGGTAGGCAAGTGCAAAGGGCTCTATGTTGTTTGGCTATGCAGCGTGCATTGAGTCCGCAGTTATTGGGGCCGCAGACAGGCGAGCAGTGCGCGTTGACGCACGCGGCGTTGTCGGCGCACTGATCGTCAGAAACACATTCGGGCGTCGGCGGCGGCGGTGGCGATGAGATCACGCTGCACCGCACAAGCGGAGAGCCTGTATATCCAGCGGGACACGAACACACTGGCGAGTGTCTCACGCCCGTGCATATCGCGTTAAGTCCACATGCGTTAACGCATGGATCAGTGCACTTTCTGTTGATACATGCGTGGTCACCAGAACAGTCATCGTTGACAGTACATTCGTAGTAGGTGCATATTCCATTGCGGCAGGTAGCATGCGCACCACAAGGATTGGGATCGCAAGGATCATCTGACTTCGTTGGTGTTTCTAAATTAAAGAAATAATAAGTTAATGCCTTATTAATAAGCTAAAAGTAAAATTAGACCAATATGTATCCTATAGTCAAACAGACGTTATTACTGGTGTTGAAGTCCATGTTTTATTTTTAATATAAGTATGTATATGTGTATGTTTATAGTATAAAGGACATGCCTACGCCGGAGAAATCTTGCATTACTAACCTATACAGTGAACGAACGGATCCCCAGTTGTGGATGGTGGACACCAGCAGATAGGCGCATGGTTAAAGACGCGGCACATGGCTGCGTTGCCACACGTGCCGGGGCAGGGATCGACGCACTTGTTGCGCACGCAGGCGCGGTCGCGCGGGCACTCCGAGCTGACCACGCACTCGGGTCGGCACCCAGTGGTAGCCGCGTCACCGCTCGTGCCACTTGGGCACGTGCACATCGCGCTGTCACCGACCACTGAGCACAGGGCTCCTGGCCCGCACGGGGATGGAGTACACGGAGGTTCTGTAAAGCATGAATGGAATTGCATTGTCGTGTAAGGTTATTAAGCTATAGCAAATACTGTATAATTATGATCTTTTTGTGACTTACGGGTCATTTCAACATAGCATCTTTCAAATGCGTTTCCTCTAGTTCCTGGTGGGCACGAACACAGAGGTATGTGATTGACAGTTTCACAGTCTGCCCCTACACCACAAGTGCCCTGGCAAGGGTCACGGCAGTGGGAGCGTATGCAAGCTTTCGTAGGTGAGCAATCAGAGTCCGCGAGACATTCAGGTCGGCATCCAGTGTTCGGGTCACCACGCAGGCCAGGTTCACATTCACAAGAAGCGCTTGTTCCTTTCACTCGACATAAGGCGCCAGGTCCACATGGTGATGGTACACAGGCATCGTGTGGTGGATTAGCTGTAACATGGTACGTGAGAGTTTAAACCTGTGTATAAGATAAGATCAACGAAGCAAATATAATGGAAAGCTCTTCATCAAGCTAAAACTTTCGACACTTAAAAAGGCGAACGGCGCACTTGGTTTCGCTAGTAAAACCCATGCCTAAGCTTTAAAAGCGAAGACGCAAGATTGCCGCATCCTACATCCCTGCATTTCTGTCATCAATCACATTATATTACGAAAATGTTTTTATTTTAAAGCAATCTTCCGTTTGATCTAATCTGTCTTACGAATATTTTCGATGGGATGGCACGCCGCAAGGGGATTTCCGGTAGTGGTGGGAGGACAAGTGCAGCGTGGCTCGTGAGCCACCGGGACACAGTCGGCGCCCTGGCCGCACGCTCCCGGGCAGGGATCTACGCAACGTCTGTTAATGCAAGTAAGATGCCATTCGCAGTCATTCGAATCCAGACACTCGTAACGACAGAATGGAGGTGCTCCAAAGAAGCCTTGGCGACAGCGACAGCGGCCATCAGCGCAGTCAGCATTCGGGCCGCAATCCGGACAGGGTGAATTCTTTTTAGGCTCAGAATCGAGGGCTGTAAAAAATAATCACGTTGAGTACGCATAGTTGATATTAATATCGTAAATAGTTATATAAATATAATAAATAGTCATCTCGACCGCTAAAAGTAAGAATTGACATACCTGGCCTACAACGAATGAATGGATCCCCAACGTAACCAGGTGGGCAAGTACAAATAGGTGAATGCATGGTTGATCGACAAACGGCGTGAGCACCGCACGCGCCTGGGCAAGGATCGCGGCACTTGCCGGCACGGCACGCCAGGGCGGCGGGGCAGTCGGCCGAGCTGTGGCACTCGGGCCGGCAGCTCGGGGGTTCGTCGTACATGGGCGGCCGGCACGAGCAGTGCGCCACTGAGCCCTGCGCACGGCACACGCTGTTCGGCCCGCATGGGTTGGGCGAGCACGGCTCCGTCTCCACTGGCGCTGCATTTATAATTCATTATTCAATCGGAATGTTTTCTTTTGCGGTATTTTGTTTCCGATTATTATTATACAGAAGGTCAATTATATTACATACGAATAAGTGGGCCTTACCTATCTCACGCCGGCAGGCTATGAAAGCATCTCCTTGAAGAGGTGCTGGGCACTCGCATATGGCTATGTGATTGTAGACATTACAAACTGCTTCTAGACCGCATGCGTTTTTGCATGGATCAACACATTTGTAGTTCACGCAGGCTTTACGTTTGTCACAGTCATTATCAATGGTACATTCTGGTCGACATTCTATAGTAGGATTGCCTTGGTATCCCGGAATACATGAACAAGTACCGTTGCTACAAATAGTATTACTTCCGCACGGATTTCGAGCGCAAGGGTCGGTCAGTACTGGTGTTTGCGGTTCTGCAAAATATACACATTAAAAGTCATTATATTGTGTGCCGCCAAATTTCAAACATTGACCTTATTAAAATGATGACAGCATCATGTTTAAAATATGCTCACAACTACTATGATTACCTATAAATTATATTTTATTTTTAAACAACATGATTCAAAAATCACGCATTAACCGAGTAAGGCTCTCTGTACACGGCACGGTTTCTTTACGGTATGGCATTTATACCACGCCAGAGAAAAAAAGCGTCGTAGTTTTTCACGGCAAGAAAAACGTATGTGTACAAAGGGCCTAAGCGTTGCGCTACATGGTTTTTTTTGCCACGTAGCTTTTTTTTTCATAAACTTGTACGTACCATCATATAGGTAACATCCGATGAAAGAATTGCCACGATGACCTGGTAAACATGTACAAATAGCCAGATGGTTCATCGCTCGGCATTCAGTATTAGAGCCACAAGATCCAATGCAAGGGTCAACACATCTCTCCCGGACACAGGCTTTATCATTCGAACAGTCTTCGTTGATAGCGCACTCTGGCGCACATCGAGGCGGAGCACCGAAGTACCCCTCCCTACAACTACAGATAGCCGATCCAGCTGACTCCCTGCATGTTGCAAATGGACCACAAGGATTGGGTTCGCAGGGAGATTTTACTTGTGGCGGTGATATTTTTTCTTTTGAACATCTGATGAATGCATCTCCTTCAAAACCAGGTAAACATGTACAATAAGGGCTGTGGTGATACACACGGCATTGTGCATTTTCTCCGCATGTTCCGATACATGGATCGATACACTTTTGCTTGACACATGCTTTGTTGAGAGGACACTCTGAACTCATCAAACATTCTGGTCTGCAATTTGGTGGATGCCCAATATATTCTGTTAGACAATTGCATATGGCTTTATTGCCAACAGCGTTGCATGTACTATAAGGACCACATGGTGATGGATTGCAAGGGTCACTCGGTGATTCTGCGAATAAAACATTTTTATAAATATTTAAAACTGTTTAGTATTATTGTTAAGTTATACCTACGCACCTAATTATAATACAGAATAAGAAAATTCTTTAAATTCAACTTTTTTAGTGATGAGATGAAAATTTAAACCAGAAAAAGTTTAATTAATGAAAGCAATATTTAATCACAAATAATAAGTAGTTTACCTTCTCGAAGAATGCACCTGTCATATGGGTTACCCACATAACCTGAAGAGCAGGCGCAGTTGGGAATATGATTAATCATTTGGCATTGAGCATTTGTTCCACATAGTCCGGGGCATGGATCTCGACATCTGTTGTTGATACACGCCAGATTTTCGGAGCAGTCAGAATTGAGTACGCATTCAGGTCTACAACCTTCATAAGGATTGCCGAAATATCCCGTGACACACGTACAGCTGCCAGCGTTGTTACGCTCTTGGCACACAGCGTTTGGTCCACACGGGTTAGGTACGCATGGTGCGGTCGGTGGTGGCGATTTTTCAGCTGGAACTGAACGTACAAGTTATATGTAGACATGAGAGTAGTAAAAATATAGTAATTATGTATTCGCCAGGAGAAGAATCACATTTAAATACCTTTGATAGGAGTGCACTGATAGAATGAGTCTCCTTCGTATCCCGATTGGCATGCACATTGTGGTGAATGACTGATGACCCGACATTCCGCGTTAAGCCCGCAGGCACCAATGCATGGATCAGCGCATTTGTTGTTTATGCACGCCCTATCAAAATTGCATTCACTGTTCGTAGAGCACTCTGGGCGACAGTATGGTGGTTGTCCCATGTAACCGGGTTGACAAGAACACGTCGACGCTTCATTAACTGCTCGACATTCAGAATTGGGACCACATGGCGACGGTTCACACGGTGCTCTCTTTGGTGGCTGATCATCTAATAAAGAAACACATGTACACATGAGTTGAAGTATTTAGTTGTTATTATTTTTTTGCCATTCCTATTCGTATTTTGATACATTATCTAATATAGAAAAATAATGGGCGTATAGGGAACCATAATAAATGGATTTCAATAGACCGAGCTTATAGTAGTAGGTATCCTTTTCGTAAACTTACACTTTTTTATGAAACAAATAATTATGTAATTTAAATCGATATGATACTCACTTTGAATAATTACACAGTGGGTAAATGGATCGCCGGTGTAACCATTTCTGCAGTAACAAATTGGCTTGTGGTTGTGAACGCGACACTCCGCATTTAATCCGCAGGAACCAATACAAGCATCGGCGCATTTTTGATTTGAGCACAACATAAGACTTGTACAATCTGAATCCACCACACATTCCGGCCTGCACGACGGGGGCACACCAATGTAGCCAATCAGACACGAACAAACCGCTTGTTCTTGCATCGCTCGGCAAACGCTATACGGGCCACATGGAGACGGATGACATGGGTTTCGATTTTCTGGTAATACTGAAAACGGATATAAATTATAGTTGGGATGTAATTTTGATATAATTATCGAATAACGAAAAGCTGCAAAGTGCGGAGTATAATTTTATGTACCTGTTATTGGAGTGCATGAAAAGAATGCATTTCCACTAGTGTTCGATGGGCAACTACACATCGGTATGTGGTTATATACTTCACATAATGCTCCCTGTCCGCATAGATTCGTGCAAGGATTAACACATTTGTTGTTAACACAAGTTTTGGTAGGAGGACAGTCAGAGTTGTGTGTGCATTCCGGACGACAACTCAAGTAAGGGTTACCGAAGTATTCGGGCCTACAGGTGCATTGGCCATCATTACAGTCAGCGTTCGCTCCGCAAGGGCTTGGGTTGCACTTATCAAACACAGCAGGCCGAGGTTCTGTAATCGATGTAATAAGGTTAATATAAAATGGATTGTATTTAAAGTAATGATACGAAGAATGAAGAAGGAGAAAGTTAGAACAAAGAAAAAGGAGTAGGCGATATAACATTTAATTTACCAATTTTCTCCTTTACATGACAACTTTGGAATGGATTTCCAGTATATCCCTCTCTGCAACTGCAAATAGCTGCGTGCTGATAAACCTGGCACTCTGTTTGTAGGCCGCACGAGCCCGGGCATGGATCGCGACATTTCTGGTTAATACAAGCTTTGGTGCTCGGGCAGTCTGAGTTCACAGTACATTCCGCTCGGCAGTTCGGTGCTGAGCCGACATAGTTCTCCAAGCAAGCACATGACGATACTCGATTTACAACTTGGCATTGAGAATTTGGTCCGCATGGTGATGGTACACATGGATTTTGATCTTGAAGTGGAACTGTATTTTCTACAAGGAAAAGTAATTGTTAGGTGGATTAAGAAAATAATTATAAGTATCAGTTTTTTACATTATACATATATAATTCGATTTGTTGAATACATTGTCAAGCAAACATACCTTTAACAATAGCACATCTGACAAACGGATCGCCTTCAAATCCTCTCCTACAGGAACATATCGGTGCGTGGTTTACAACTCTACATTCGGCTTCTTGTCCACACGAACCTATACATGGGTCTACACATTTCTGCCTTATGCAACTCTTGGTAGAATCGCATTCTGAATTGACTGTGCATTCGGGTCGGCAACTAGGCGGAGATCCGTAGAAATCTGGCATACACGAACATATTGCTAGTCCGTTGTTGTTCTTACAGATAGAGTTGCTTCCGCATGGATTTGGCACACAAGGATTTTCAGGAACCGGCGCTGTAAAACAGTGTTAACATTAAAACAGTGTCTTTGTAGGTATATCTTACCTTGGGTTACCTATCTAATGATCAAAACTTACTTGGTTCGTTTATAATGATGTGACAGTAGGTATACGGATTTCCCGTATATCCAGGTGCGCAATTACATGATGGAACATGATTTATTACTTGACATAATGCTGTAGAACCACAAACTCCCGGACAAGGATCTTCACATTTGTTCCTCAGACATGCTTTATTGTAAGGACAGTCGGTATTCACCACACATTCAGGTCTACATGACTCGTAGGGATTTCCAAAATATCCAGTGTCACATATACAGGCTGCAGCGCCGTTTCTTGAAACTTTGCACTGAGCGTTAGCCCCACACGGTGTAGGATTACAAGGATCTAATTTTTCGACAGCTTGGGGTATTAGGTAACAAGCAGTAAATGGATCGCCGGTGTACCCTTGTTCGCAAGAGCACATTGGGCTATGCAGACGTACAACACATTGCGTATTTGTTCCACAAGATCCAGCACATGGGTCTTTGCACTTGTAGTTCATACAAGCTTTATTTGAAGGACAGTCGTCGCTTGTAGTGCACTCGCGGCGACACTGCGGTGGAGTGCCTTCAAACGTTGGTTGACATGAGCAAACGTACGAATCGCCGTTAGGCGTTGGGTTACATATACTATTTGGTCCACAAGGCGACGGTACGCAGGGGTTTGAAGGCGGTGCTTCAATTGGTTGGACTGAAAATATAAGTAAACATATTAGGTACCATTACTTAAATTAATTATTTAGGTTCATATCAAAATACAAATAAATATTTCGACTAATGTGAAGAAATAAAGTAATTACCATAGCAGTGACTAAATGGAGAGCCAGTATATCTTGAAGGGCATGTACATATTGGATTATGATTGTTCACGTTACATATTGCGTTATGACCGCATGACCCTGGGCATGGGTCTTGGCATTTTCGATTAATGCAAGCCAGAGAAGGAGTACAATCTGTACTTTGAATACACTCTGGGCGACAGTTGGGTGGATTGCCTATAAAATCTTGGAGACAGGCACAGATTGCTTGACCATTTGCTTCTCTGCATAAACTATTTGGTCCACAAGGAGAAGGTTCACATGGCCTACTTACAGGTTCTGCAAATGAAAAGTTTTTTTTATTAGTGTATATAATGAATAAAAAGAATTACGCGCATTTTGTCTGAAGTACATACTTTCAATGCGGATGCACTGCGTGAACGCGTCACCTGTCATACCACTAGGACAGCTACAGATCGCAACGTGGTTATATGCATTGCATTCTGCGTTCAGACCGCACATATCACGGCACGGATCTACACATTTTGATCTAAGGCACGCTTTGTCTAGCGGGCAGTCTGTACTAAGAACACATTCAGGTCGACAACCAAAATATGGGTCTCCCTGATACTCTGGCAAGCATCTGCACTCTCCGTTGTTACATACTGCATTAGCTCCGCAAGGCGAAGGATGGCATGGATCAATTTTCTGGGGCGTTTCTGAAACATTATCATAAGGTTGACAGGAATACATAACAGCACAGTATTGATGAGATTAAGTTGAAGGGGTAATCAAAACATGTTTGTCTAAATCTACAATAATTAATGATTTGTATTAAACTTACCGGCTGGTTTAAAGTTGCATACTGCGAAAGGATCACCTTCATATCCGCTTGGACATGAACAAACTGGTATGTGATTCACAACGTTGCAAATTGCATATAAGCCACATGATCCCAAACAAGGGTTCTGACATTTCATGTTCATACAAGACTTATCGTTACTACAGTCTGTGTTCACTACACATTCCGGCTTGCAGTTAGGAGGACTGCCAAAGAATCCAAGTGTACATGAGCAAGATGGTACTCCACCAATTTCGCGGCATTCTGCATTCAATCCACAAGGCGAAGGGACGCATGGATTTACTGGCTCCATTAGAGACGGTTGCTTTTCAGGAAGTACATAACAAATCGAGAATGGATCGCCAGTGTAACCCTGTTTACAAGAACAAATTGGATTGTGATTGATCACTCTGCATTCTGTTTGTATACCGCATGCTTTGTCACAAGGAGACACACACTTGAAGTTTTCGCATACTTTGTCTAACGGACATTCTGAACTGGTAACGCACTCTGGGCGGCAGTCTGGTGGTGAACCTTGGTAGCCACTCAAGCAAGTACATATAGCTATACCGTTTTGTGTTTTGCATTGACTGTTCGGGCCGCATGGTGAGGGATTGCATGGGTCTATTGGATCGGCTGCAATAAAATGTAAAATGTGTTGTAATAAAGGATTCGTCAAGATTAACGTGATGTCAAACTTGGGTCCGTTTGCAGCACAAACCACTAAATGTGTTTAGCGCTAAACATATTTAAAACAACTCTCTGTCTCTGTCATCTTAAATAATTGGTAGAAACAGAACAATGATTTAAATTCGTGTAGCGCTAAACGTATTTAGTGGTTTGTGGTGCAAGCGGTCCTTACTATAATATTTTGTCTTTGTTTATTTCTAATGTGAATGTACCTATAACATTTATGTATGACACTTACATTGAACTTTGTATGTACATATTTTGTACGGATCGCCATAATGCAGGTCGGGGCATGAACAACTCGGAATATGATTGATGACGTTACACTGAGCATTTATGCCACATGTGCCTGGGCAGGGATCATGACATTTATTTTGATAACAAGCCAAGTTTGATGGACAATCTGAATTAATCAAGCATTCTGGCTTGCAAGCTTCGTAAGGGTTACCAAAGTATCCAGGTAAACATGTGCAAGATCCAGCATTGTTTTGCTCCCTACATTGGGCGTTTGCACCACATGGTGAAGGAACGCAAGGGGTTGGTCGTTCCTGTTCCGTGGCGTCCACTTTGATGTTGCAGTAGAGGAATGGATCGCCGGTGTACCCATTTTGACATAAGCAAATGGGTGTATGACTAACGACTCTACATTCAGCGTTCACACCGCACGAGCCACGACATGGGTCTTGACATTTCCTATTTATACACGCCATATTTGATGCACATTCTGTGTTACTAGTACATTCGGGTCTACAATTGGGTGGTGCGCCAGTGAACTCGGGCAAGCATCGGCAGTCAGCATTCTCTCCATTTTCTGTGCATTGTGAGTTGGGTCCACATGGCGAAGGAAGGCATGGGTTTACTTTTACTGGTGGCGTGGCAGCTGTAATGAAATAATTTTATTAGATATTGCGGCAAATACAGCAATAACTTGCATTCAGGTGAAATTTACTGATGTGTACTTACGAATTAATTGGCAAATAGAAAACGGGTCTCCAGAGTATCCAGACAAGCAGGTACATACAGGGTTATGATTAACAACTATGCAATGTGTGTTGCGTCCGCAGGCTCCTGGGCATGGGTCTATGCACTTCTGATTGGAACAAGCTCGGTTCAGTTTACAATCGGAGCTAACTGTGCACTCAGGTCGACAGTTAGGCGGGGTTCCCTCGTAGCCCTGCACGCAAACACATACAGCGTGCCCGTTCACTTCTCTACACTGACTGAATGGGCCGCACGGGGATGGCTCACATAAATTGGTTGGTGTTGCCGGTTCTGCAAAACAGTAACAGTTTTAACTAGATTTCCTTTTTATCGATGCCATGTGTAAAGGAAGGTAACTCAGCAGACTAAGTAGTAAAACTTTACCTTTAACTTCATTGCAATAGTGGAATGGTGTTCCTGTGAATCCTAGTGGGCATGAGCACATGGGAATATGGTTGATTGTTTCACAAATGGCTCCAATTCCGCATGTTCCAATGCATGGGTCATTGCATTTGTTTCTGATACAGGCTTTATCTCTTGGACAGTCTGAGTTGAGCACACATTCCGGTTTACATCCAAAGTAAGGATCACCAAAATATTCTGGTAAGCATGAGCAAGCACCATTGTCGCACACAGCGTTGGCACCACATGGTGATGGCGAGCACGGATTCACTGGCTCAAGTTCTAAACAATAAAAAACATATTTCAGTCACGATTAGGTAGGCACTACATAAAATTTACATGTCAATAGCGTACGAGCACAAGGCAGATAAAAATGATAACTATAATAATTAATTACCTTGATGCATGATTTGACAGCTGCTGAACGGATCCCCGCTGAAACCAGGCAAGCACGAGCAGATCGGTAGGTGGTTGTTGACGTTACACTGGGCATTGTTACCGCAAGCCCCGGGGCACGGGTCGCTGCACCGGTTGTTGATGCACGCCATGACCGCGTTGCACTCAGAGTTGATAGTACACTCCGGCCTGCATCTCGGCGGAGAGCTGATGTAGTTCGGAAGACAAGTGCAGCGTGCGTTGCCATTGAACTCTTGGCATTGGGAATTAGGACCACATGGTGATGGTATGCACGGATTTACTTCTGGTCGTAGCGTCGGAATTGATAGTGGCACTAAAAAAATATGGAATATTTAGTAAAAGAAATATAGGTACCTACATATTATAGTAGGTGGCAAGTGTGAAATTATTTGGAATATAATGAGTACTTACTGGGTACGCAATTAGTAAATGGATCACCGGTGAATCGATCCTGACATGAACATATAGGGTTGTGAGCAATTACTCTGCAGTTTGCATTTCTAGCACATTGATTAACGCATGGGTCTACACATTTGCGGTTTAAGCAGGCTTTGTCACTAGCGCATTCACTGTTTATTGTACATTCTGGTCGACAGTTGGGTGGTGTCCCCATAAAATCGATCTGACAACTACATATTGCTTGTGCGTTCACTTCTCTGCATTGACTGTTAGGACCACACGGTGATGGCGAGCAAGGTGTTGGCTTAACAATATCTGTAAGAAGTACAAAAAATACAGTATCCACTAGTACAACACTTGAAAAAAAAAACCGTTTCAACCTCCATACTCAATATGCTTAATTTTTTACCAAACATACCTTCCAGTTTCTCAATACAATTGACATATGCATTCCCAGTTAGTCCTGGCGGGCAATAACAGGAAGGCAAATGGTTCACAACTTGGCAGATTCCATTTGGAGCACATATGCCCGGACAAGGATCTCTACATTTGTTCTGAATGCAAGCTAGCATAGGAGCGCAGTCTGTGTTAATAACGCATTCAGGGCGACATCCCTCGTACGGGTTGCCCACATACGTATCAACACATCTGCAAGCTCCAGCTCCATTCCTTTCAGTGCATTCTGCGTTAAGACCACACGGTGACGGTTCGCAAGGAGAGTTATATTCAATTTTGTTGTCTGTAATAATATAATTATATTATATGAATATAGAAATGTAATATAAATAGTATGGAATAGATTTTGATTTTTATTCAACAATCGCAATCCAGGTTAAAGAGTTTTAAGTGAAAGTTTAATTACCTTTCACCGGAGCACAAGATATCAGAGGATCTCCAGTTTGACCAAACGGACACGAACATATTAGGGCATGACTGATAACTCTACAGTCTGCATTATATCCGCAGCTTCCTGGGCAGGGATCTTTGCACTTTTGGTTGACACATGCTAAGTTGCTCGGGCATTCTGAATTGCTAATGCATTCCGGCCGGCAATTAGGTGGAGCACCGATGTAATCTGGTTGGCATGTGCACGAGGGCGATTCACCAATCACTTTACACACTGAGTATGGACCACAAGGTGACGGCGTGCATGGGTCAACTGGTGGCAGTGGAGTAGAAACTGAAATATAACAAAACCTATTAATATAATGTTTATATAATATTAAAGTAAAACACAATTTTATCGTGATATATGCGTTAAATTAATAATGTTTAAGGAAATATACTGTATGAGAAAATACCTATCTACAAGATTTGGACATACCTATTGGACTACAGTGTGCAAATGGATCCCCAGTATATTGTGGTGGACATGAACATATTGGGTTATGATTGACTACTTCACACCTTGCTCCGTAACCACAGCTACCGATACAAGGATTTATACACTTGTGATTGTTGCACGCTTCGTTCAGAGGACATTCTGCGCTGATTGTACATTCTGGTCTGCAAGACGGGGGACTACCGATATACGTTGGCAGACACGAGCAAACGCCTTGGTTGTTTATTGCGCGACACTGGCTGTTGGGACCGCAGGGGCTTGGATTACAAGGTTCAACGTGCGTAACTGAAAATAGAATAAAAGGCATTACAAAACAATCTATTCATAATAGGTAACTTGCTGAATATTTTAAGTTTATGTTATGACCTAAAAAGTATCTTTAGTATACAATAACGAGCTGACTAACTAACCTTCATATGAATGACATTCGACGAAAGCGTTTCCTGTTGTTCCTTCAGGGCAAGTGCATATTGGGATATGATTGTAAATATTACATTGCGCAGTTGGGGCACATGTTCCAGGACATGGGTTTATACATTTATTTCCTGAGCAAACTTTGTCTAACGAACAATCCATGCTTGTTAAACATTCTGGTTTACAGCCGAAATATGGATCTCCTTGGTAGTCACTAAAGCATGTACATACTCCATCTCTGCATTGTGCATTATATCCACATGGTGACGGATTGCATGGATCTGGCGGAATTTCATCTGAAATTGAATAAAGTAAATAAATTAACTTCATCAATTGTCTTGAAAATGTTACTTTGCTGTACTTAGGCACATGCTTTTTCGACTCGTAAACGTACAGACTTTAAATAATCTTATGGCCTTACCTTCTACGGGGAGAATCATTGAACAAAGAGCGAAGGGATCTCCAGTAAATCCTTGACTGCAGGAGCAGGCGGGAACGTGTGAAAATACTGAACACACAGCGTTCCGCCCGCAGCTACCCGGACATGGATCGCGACATCTCAGGTTGATACACGCTTTGTCTGAAGGACAGTCTTGATTTATGGCGCATTCTGGTCGACAGTTTGGTGGAAGTCCCTGATAGTCAGGCATACACGTGCACGTCGGAGCATCATTGACATTGCGGCAGATGGCATTCTCACCACAAGGGCTCGGCACACAAGGGTTCGCAATAAGTTCTGGTAGATGCTGTATAGGCGCTAAAACAGAAAATGTTATGTTAAAAAAAGGAGGAAAATATTTACATGCAAAAATAAATATTAAAAGGTTTAATTAAACTTACGTTGAGAGTAACAGCGAGTAAACGGATCCCCAATGAAGCTTGGACTACAAGAACATATAGGACTGTGATTTATAACTCTACAGACTGTATTCAATCCACAATGGTCAGGGCAGGGGTCAGAACATTTTTGGTTGATGCAAGCTTTCTCTTTGGAACATTCAGAACTAACTGTACATTCCGGTCTACAACCAGGAGGAGACCCGATGTAGTTTGGCATACAAGAGCACACACTTTGTCCGTTAACGGCACGACAAATACTATTCGGTCCACATGGATTTGGTACGCACGGAGTTGTGATTTCTGGAATTGGTTCTGAAATGAAAACAATAAATTACAATGAATCAATGAATCAGTTCAATCTTTATTACTTATAACGGAATAGTCATTAGCCAACTTTTGAACATCTACAAATATTTTATGATCGTGATGCTTACCTCTTAATATGTCACATCTTATGTAAGGATCCCCACTGTATCCACCTGGGCAGCTACATGACGGAAGATGGTTAACAACTGTACACATGGCCAATGGTCCACATGTTCCAGGGCAAGGATCTTGACATTTATTACGGATACATGATCTGCTAGGAATACAGTCCGTATTTACTGTGCATTCTGGCCTACATCCTTCGTAGGGGTTGCCAATGTAATCAGGTAAACATGTACAAGAACCAGCGGCATTATGTTCTCTGCACTCGGCGTTCGGTCCGCAAGGCGACGGCTCACATGGTGTAGGTTTTTCAGGATAAATGTCATTTTGTTGATAGCAATTAGAGAATGGATCTCCAGTAAAGCCATTATCACAGAAACACATTGGAGAGTGACTTATTGTTCTGCACTGAGCGTTGATACCACATGCATTGACGCAGGGATCTGCACACTTTTGATTGATACATGCTTGATTAGAAAGACATTCGCTGTTACTAGAACATTCAGGTCTGCAATACGGTGGCGAGCCAAAGAAGTTTGGCATACAAGTACATGAGGGTGTCCCTGCGATTTCTTTGCATATAGAATTAGGTCCACAAGGTGACGGCGTGCATGGTGTTACATCAGCACTGGGCGCTCCTAAAAAAAAACATGTTATTCATAAAGTATTTTTTGCGAAAGATAATAATGGGCCACACTTTGTGTTTTTGCATAACTCCAATAGGTCTTAACAACGCTCACATAGAATTTGAACAATAGTACTTACTGTATGGCACGCATCTTGTAAACGGATCCCCCGTGTATTTGGCTGGACAAGTACAAATAGGATTATGTTTCACGACATTACATTTTGCCGCAATGCCACAAGACCCAACGCACGGGTCAATACATTTCTGATTACTACATGCTCTGTTGAGTGGACAGTCAGAACTGACCACACACTCTGGTCTACATAGAGGTGGGCTTCCAAGGTATCCAAGGACACAGGAGCATACTGCTTGGCCGTTGATTTCTCTGCATTGACTGTTGGGTCCACAAGGAGATGGAATACACGGATTCGTTACGATGGGTACTGGAAGAAAAAAAAAAGTGTGTTTATTTCAATCGTGATTTCATTCTAAGCTTAATGTTTGAATTCAATACAATGTTTGACGTACCTTGAATAGATTCACAATTGTAAAATGCGTTACCAGTCATGCCTTGAGGACAACTGCACATAGGCACATGATTTATAACATCACAAATTGCGTTGGGAGCACATGTGCCCGGACAAGGGTCGACGCATTTGTTGCGGACACAAGCTTTGTCACGCGGACAATCAGTGCTTAGTACGCATTCCGGTCGACAGCCAACGTAAGGATCTCCTTGATGCTCTTCTACACAAGAACATAATCCATCTTTACATATAGCATTTGATCCACAAGGTGATGGGTTACATTTGTCGATAATCTCTGCTTCTGTAAATGAGATGAGAAAAAATCAATGATATATAACGAACTAGCTTCCGCCCGCGGCTTCGCCCGCATGGTATGTCGATAAAAATTATAAGTAGCCTATGTCCTTTCTCAGGCTCTAGACTATCTGTGTACCAAATTTAATTTAAATCGGTTCAGTAGTTTTGGCGTGAAAGCGCATCAGACAGACTTACTTTCGCATTTATAATATTATTATAATATAGTAAGTATTATGTAATTGTAGAAACAATTATAGAATGGTT
The DNA here is from genome assembly GCA_947522985.1 of Lithophane socia. NCBI lineage: Eukaryota > Metazoa > Arthropoda > Insecta > Lepidoptera > Noctuidae > Lithophane > Lithophane socia. Next base: position 8,881,029 of record OX383258.1, on the reverse strand, counting down.
AATATCTTATGGAATGGTTTTTATATAATTGGTTGAAAAAATTAATAAATTGCCATTCGATGTAATGAAATATAGGTATTGAATATAGTACTTTTGAATTCTAACGTACCTAACGGCTTAGGCGAGCATACGGTGAAGGCATCGCCAGTGTAACCATCTGGACACGTACATATAGGTGTGTGCCGTGATACTGTACACAACGCCGCCACGCCGCATGAGCCAAGACACGGATCCCGACACTTCTGCTGAATACATGCTTGAGAAGTGGGACATTCAGCGTTCAATGTACATTCAGGTCTGCAATTAGGTGGACTTCCAACGAAATTAAGCATACACGTGCAAGAAGGCACGTTTCGTAACTCTTGACATATCGAGTTGGGACCACATGGAGATGGAATGCATGGATTTTTGTATGGTTCTAAGACTGCATTCGCCACTGGTGCTAAAAATAAAATAATAATGTTATTTGCATGTGCCCGGATAAAAACATGTCACATTCATATTTTTTTGTTAAAAAAGTGCTTTAACTTACGTGGTATTGGGTTGCACCTAGTGAAAGGATCACCAGTGTATCGAGACTTGCATGTACAAATAGGGCTGTGGTTAATTACTTTACATTCGGCGTTTGTACCACATGCATTTAGACATGGGTTCTCACATTTCTGATTTATGCATGCTTGTTCTCTCGGGCACTCTGCGCTTGTGACACATTCTGGGTGACATCCTGGTGGTGCTCCTATGTAATTGGGTAAACATGAGCATACTGCTTGCTTGTTTACCTCCTGGCAACGGCTGTTTGGTCCACAGGGTGATGGTCGACAGACATCAATCGGTATATCCAAAATTTCTATAACAAAATTGTTTTTTACATAATAGAATAATATAATTTATGATTGTTGGTCATTAACAAGTACATGGAAAAGTAAACTTACGTTCAGGAGTACAATATCTAAACGGATCTCCTGTATAACCTCTTTGGCAGGAACATGATGGAGCATGGTTGACCACTTGGCACAAGGCATTAGGCGCACATGCACCGGGACAAGGATCTTGACATTTCGTTTGGAGGCAAGCTTTGTTTGATGGACAGTCTGTGTTAATAATACACTCAGGCTTGCAGCCTTCGTAGGGATTGCCAAAGTAGTCAGGTAAGCATGTGCATGATCCTGCTCCATTGTATTCTTTGCAAATAGCGTTGGCTCCACATGGGGAGGGTTGGCAAGGAGATGATACCTCTTGGAATATTTCAATTCTGTGGCATTCTACAAATGGATTACCAGTATGTTCAGCCATGCAGGAACATGACGGAGAGTGGCTTAGTACGTGGCATTGAGCGTTTGCACCACAGGAACCAATACAAGGGTCTGCGCATTTCTGATTTATACAGGCCAGTTGGAGAGGACATTCAGAATTACTAATACATTCCGGTTTACAGTACGGCGGTGACCCTACGAAGCCACTGAGGCATGAACACGAAGGTGCACCTGACGTTTCTTTACATACTGAATTTGGTCCACATGGTGATGGAAGGCAAGGGTTTACGGGCTCTGGGTTAAATTCTTGAATAATACATCTAACGAATGGATTTCCGGTGTACGATTGTGGGCACGAACAAATGGGATTATGGTTAATCACTTGACATTTTGCTTCGACGCCGCATGCTCCTTGACACGGATTAACACATTTCGTATTGCTGCAGGCTTCATTAGGCAAACAATCTGTGCTAACAGTACATTCGGGCCGGCAGGATGGTGGACTGCCCTTGTAACCGCTAAGACACGAGCATACAGCTTGATTGTTTATTTCTCTGCATTGACTATTAGGTCCGCACGGACTTGGTTGACAAGGTTGCGTATGTACAACTGAAAAAAAACAAAAAATTACGTCTCAGCCGAACATTTTAAGAAATAAAAATGAGTTAACAGTGAAATTAAAATTGTTACCTTCAACTGGTGAACATTGTATAAATGCATTGCCTGTCATACGTTCTGGGCACCGGCACATTGGAATATGATTAATTACTTCACATATTGCGTTAGTTGCACACACCCCACTGTTACATGGGTTTACACATTTATTCCGTAAGCACGCTTTATCTTGTGGACAGTCTGAACTAAGGACGCATTCAGGGCGGCATTCATAGTATGGATCTCCTTGATATTCCGGTAGACAAGAACATTCCCCATTGTCGCAAATTGCATTTGCACCACAAGGTGATGGATTGCACAAATCAACTTCATCGTGAGGTATTTCTGCAACACAAGTAATATTTTTCGTAAGTAAATACCTACCTTAAGACAAATCAACCACAATGACAGCCTATATTTTTGAACATTACTATAAAGACTCACCTTGAAGTTTACACTCAGTGAAGGCATCCCCGATGTAATTGTCAAGACAGGTGCAAATAGGCATGTTCTTCTTAACAATACATTGAGCGTTAAGACCACATGAGCCTGGGCAAGGGTCTCTGCACTTCTGATTGATACAAGCTAAGTTACTAGAGCAGTCAGCGTTGATGATACATTCGGGACGACAACCTGGTGGAGCTCCTATGTAATTGGGAAGGCAAGTGCAAGACGGTATACCACCGATATCTCGACATTCACTAAACGGTCCACAAGGCGACGGTAGGCAAGGGTTCTTTGGTGATTCTTGAACCAGGGCAGTTACTGTAATTTGGTAGCATCTACTGAATGGATCTCCAGTAAAACCATCTCTGCAAGAGCATATTGGACTGTGGTTGATGACTAGGCAGTTCGCATTAAGACCACATTGCCCAACACATGGGTCAGTGCATTTTAGTGCCACACATGCCTTATTTGAAGGGCATTCAGCACTGACAACGCATTCGGGTCTGCAGTTTGGCGGAGCGCCTCTGTAATCTGATAAACAAGTACAAACAGCTTGATCATTTACTACTTTACATGCGCTATTTGGACCACAAGGGGATGGTGAACAAGGGTTAGTCGGCGGTTCAATATCTGAAAATGAAATACACGATGCTTAATGGAATTGGCAGATAACAAAAACCAATGCTACAGGTAATGAATTTATATTACTTACTTTGCACGAGGGTACAATGATGGAAAGGATTGCCAGTGTAACCACTATTGCATGTGCAAATCGGAGCGTGGTTCACCGTCTGACATTGAGAGTTGGTACCACAAGTGCCCAGGCAAGGATCTTGACATTTATTTTGTTGACAAACTCTATCTGAAGGACAGTCTGTATTTACGGTGCACTCTGGCCGGCACCCTTCATAAGGATTACCAAAGTAACCAGAGGAACAAACACAGGAGCCAGCGTTATTACGTTCTTTACAGACCGCATTGCTTCCGCACGGAGAAGGAGTACAGGGTGTAGGTCGCTCTGTCGGTGCCACGTCATGTTGTACGTTACAATACACGAACGGGTCTCCAATGTATCCTTGAGGACATACACAATTAGGAGTATGACTGACGACGCGGCATTCTGCCATGGACCCGCATGCTCCTACACAAGGATCGCTGCACTTGTTGTTTATGCAAGCTAAGTGGTTAGGACATTCGCTGTTACTAGAACATTCTGGTCGACAGTTGGGTGGCGATCCAACAAACTCGGCCATACAAGAACATGATGGTACATCATTAATAGCTTGACAAACTGAATATGGTCCACAAGGTGAAGGCAAACAAGGATTTATTTGCGCCGGAATTTCAAGTGCTGGAAAATATTAAGGAATTTTAACATTTGTTGAAAATCAAGATAAAACATTTCAGTTCTTCCTTTTTATACTTACGTTTTGGTATACATCTCGTAAATGGATCACCAGTAAATTCATTTGGGCACGAGCAAATAGGATTGTGATTTACAACTTCACAAAGTGCTGCAACTCCGCAAGCGCCGGTGCAGGGATTAATACATTTATAATTATTGCAAGCTTTGTTAAGCGGGCATTCTGCGCTGGTAGTACACTCTGGTCGGCAGCTTGGGGGGTTTCCTGAATATCCAGGAATACAGGAACAAACAGCTACTTTGTTTACTTCTCGACATTGACTGTTCGGACCACACGGACTTGGATTGCACGGGTTTGAAGGCAGAGGCGCTAAAATTAATACCAATAATATAATATACATGCGTAAAGTCACGCCTTCTTCTCATGGGGGTAACCAGAAACTACAGAACGCCTGCTACGATCCTTACATACTCCTATAATATTAAATTATCAGATAAATAATATGAAGAGGTAAAAATGTTGTCTGTTTGTAAGATGTAGGTAATCTCTGGAAGTTTTGATGCAATTACAATTCATTTACTCATAGGAAGCTAAATTATTTCCGAGTGCAATAGGATATTTTTTATGGTATATTTGACTTCCACGCGGACGAAATCGCGTGCAGAAACTAGTATTAGATATATATAATATATAAATTTTAAATACCTTGGAGAATATTGCACGAAACGAATGAATTTCCAGTATATCCGGCAGGACAACTGCACATCGGTATGTGGTTAAAAACTTCGCACACAGCATTAGCTCCGCAAGTGTCCGGGCATGGTTTCACACATTTTTTACGGACACATATCTGATCCCTTTGACAATCTGTGCTAACAGTACACTCTGGGCGGCAACCCACATAAGGATCGCCGTGATATTCCGGCAGACATGTACAATCTCCGTTGTGACATTGTGCGTTAGAGCCGCAAGGTGATGGATTGCACAAATCAAGTGGAGTAGTGTCTAAAATAAAAGTATAGTATCATGCTAAAGCAACAGTAAACATTATAGATTAAGTAGGTATAATAATATATTGAAAAAGGTAATAATCTCATCAAATATAAATAAATATGATTTATCACCTACCTTTTAAAGGTTCTACGGTGCATGCATTAAACGGATCTCCCTTATAACCTTCAAAACAAGTACAAATCGCCAGGTGGTTCATCACTGAACAGCGTGAGTTTTGTCCACATGAGCCAAGGCAAGGGTCTTTACACTTCTCGTTAATACAAGCCAATGAACTAATACAGTCTTGATTCGTGACACATTCAGGACGACAACTTGGTGGACTACCGATGTACCCCGGAGAGCATGAACATGAAGCTTGACCTCCAAAGTTACGGCAGGTCGCGAAAGCACCACACGGTGACGGCACACATGGATCCTTGTTCTCGTCTAAAACTGGTTGAGGCACTGAAATATGAGGGGCGGTTATAACTTGCTGCTAACTAAATATGTAAAAAACCAAGGGGCACGTTATTACCCCTTGAATTTTTTCATATTTTATCGATTAAAATGAAAAATAAAATAATTTGAACTGCCTAATTACCTGGTTTTGAGTAACATCTAGTGAATGGATCACCGGTCAGACCAGTACCACAGCTACAAATAGGGTTATGATTAAATACCCTACATTCTGCTCTCTGACCGCAAGGGCCTGGACAAGGATTCACACACTTTTGGTTTATGCACGCTTTGTCAGAGGCACAATCCGAGTTCATTACACATTCTAGTTTACAAGCCGGCGGCTCGCCAAGGTAATTGGGTAAACAGCTGCACGTGGCCTGCTTATTTATCTCGCGACACTGGCTATTTGGTCCACATGGATTTGGATAGCATACATTGACTGGAGTTGTATCTTGTACTGGAAAATTTTAAATTTATTACATATTAATACTTTAAATGTTGCGAAACTACGAGAGAAAGTAATAAAACGTTAAAGCTACTCACGAGGAATGGGGTTGCACCGACGGTAAGCGTCGCCTGTGTAGCCTCCTATGCATGTACATGTCGGAGCGTGATGTACCGTAGCACACTCAGCGTTGATGCCACAAGTACCCGGACAAGGATCTTGACATTTGTTTCCAATACAAGCTCTGTTTCCTGGACAGTCTGAGTTGCTTACACATTCGGGACGACATCCTTCATATGGATTTCCAAAATATCCTTCATTACAAATACAGGATCCAGCCTTGTTTTGTTCTCTGCACTGGGCATTGGGTCCACAAGGTGATGGAGAGCATGGAGTTAATAGCTCATTCACACTTTGCAGTGTGCATTGTGCAAAGGGATCACCGAAATAACCTTGCGGACAAACGCACATAGCCGAGTGACTAACTACACGGCACTCGGCATTTGCTCCACACGCCTGAACGCATGGGTCTCTGCACTTTTGATTAACACATGCCAACTGCGGCGAACATTCGCTATTACTTATACATTCCGGTTTACAGTAGGGTGGTTGGCCCTTATATTCTGGTAAGCAAGTACACGACGGGCTTCCGTTAATTTCTTTACAAACTGAATTTGGTCCACACGGTGAAGGCTGACATGGGTTGATTTCTAGAGGCGGAGCATCTAAAAAATAGCATAAATATGATTTTGTTAATACGAAACGTTCTGGAAACATTCAAATTGCTATAAAATATTTATGATATTTACTTGAAACAAAACTGCACTCCACGAACGGATCACCAGAATGGGCTGTAGGACATGCACAAATCGGATTGTGATTGACTACTTCGCAAGTGGCCCGCAAGCCACACGTTCCGATGCAAGGGTTCACACATTTCTGTGTCATACAAGCTTGGTTTTGCGGACACTCTGCGTTAACTACACATTCCGGTCGACAGGCTGGCGGTATTCCCAAGTATGTAGGCAGACAAGAACACACAGCTTGGTTGTTAATTTCACGACATTGACTGTTAGGGCCACAAACTGGTGTACTGCACGGGCTTTGGGCTGGTGCTTCTGCAAAAAGCAACGTTATCATTAAAACAAATAAGCACTGAACCAACAAAAAAATTACTTGTTTTTTTTTGACATTGTTAATTTATTTACCTCTTATCGGATTGCATAAAACAAAGGCATTTCCAGTAAAACCATTGTTGCAACTGCACATGGGGATATGATTTACCACTTGACAAACGGCATTTTGCCCACATGCGCCAATGCAAGGGTCAATACATTTTCTTTGCACGCATGCCTTAGATTGATCACAGTCAGTACTAAAAACGCACTCTGGTCTGCAATTGAAGTATGGATCTCCATGATATTCTGGTAAACATTGACATTGACCATTTATGCACTCTGCATTGGAACCACAGCGTATATTTGTGCAAGCATCCACAACTGTCTGTTCCACTGAAAAAGATAGTATAATAATATGTAGCGTAGATTCAAAGATAGTGATTCACTATTTAAACACAAGGTATTTTGAAAAACGTAATAAATACCTTCCAAAGGCTTCGGCCTGCAGCTGGTGAATGGATCACCGACATACCCGTCGATGCATGTACAGATAGGAATATGGTTAAGAACGCTGCATACAGCCGATACACCACATGATCCCGGGCAGGGGTCTTGGCACTTCGAATTGATACATGCTCGGTCACTTGGGCAATCCGGATGTATCGTGCATTCTGGGCGACAATTCGGTGGGCTGCCAATGAAGGATGTAAGGCACGAGCATGACGGTGTATTGCCGACATCTCTGCACTCTGAATTTGGACCACAAGGCGATGGAACACAGGGATTCCTTACATCATCGGGAACAGTCTCGTCTGTAAATAAATAATGGTAAATTTGTATTGCCACATAAATACATTTGTAGATAGATCGGTATTCTATATTTTCTATATCTATAATTCTATATCCGTGTCTGTCTGTGTGACCGCGTTGTTCTTCTAAACTAAGCCACCGATCATTTATAGAATTTATTCCGGTTAATTTGTTATAATATATATAACTTAAATATATTAAAGAAATCTCGATAAAGTTAAGTCGAAAAAATTATGCGCAGCAGGGGCTGGTCGCTAGTACCAACACAATTATGTTTTAGAAGTAGTTTTTTTTATTGTGTCCCTTAAACTGTGTTTTATAACAGTAATTTTATGAAATTGATTAAAAAAATATTTTATCTAAGTATAATCACAGAACTTACATTTAATAGGAGTGCAGAGTGTAAACGGATCGCCGATGAATGATGACTTGCACGAGCATATCGGGCTATGGTTGATTACTTTGCAGTTAGTATTTGTACCACAAGGTCCAGGACAAGGATTGACACATTTCTGTTTGATACAGGCTTTATCTTGCGAACATTCGGAGCTTACGACACATTCCGGCCGACAGTTAGGCGGGGAACCCACGTAATCGGGCAAACACGAACATACTGATTGAGTATTGACCACTTTACATTGACTGTTTGGTCCGCATGGCGATGGATAACACACGTCGGTTGATGTGGAAACTGGTGGAGATTCTAGAATAAAGGCAAAAATGGTTAAGGAATATTCGAAGAACTTTTTGTTATTTTCCAATAAGATAATATGTAACTATAGTTCGAATCGTACCTTGGTAAACGCAATATCGGAATGGATCTCCGGTATAGCCATTGATACATGTGCACAGAGGGGCGTGATTTACAACTTGGCATTCAGCATTGGTGCCACAACTACCCGGGCAGGGATCGCCACATTTGTTGCTAATGCAACCTCTGTTCGAAGGACAGTCAGTGTTCACGACGCATTCCGGCCGGCAACCTTCGTATGGGTTCCCTATATAACCCTCCAAGCATGTACATGACCCTGCGTTATTGCGTTCCTTGCACAAAGCGTTAGCTCCACACGGTGTCGGCGAACAAGGAGTAGCGACATTTTCTATATACAATGGCTCTTGAACGCAGTCAAAGAACGGATCTCCAGTAAATCCATACGGACAAAGGCAAATAGGGGAGTGACTTACAACCCTACACTCTGCATTATTAGCACAAGCACCTTCACATGGATTTTTGCATTTGTTGTTGATGCATGATAGATGGTTGGAACACTCTTCGTTACTTGTACACTCCGGTCTGCAATAAGGAGCTTGACCGTGGTACCCTTCCAGGCAAGTACAAGATGGTGCTTCATTTACTTCTCTACACAACGAGTTGGGTCCACAAGGCGACGGCTGACATGGGTTTACTGGTTCCGGCAAACGATCCGCTGCAACAAACAAAGGATAATGGTGCAATCATTTCTTAAAAAAACACAGCGCTGAACAGGTGATAATGTAATAAATTATAAGAGGTAGACGTATAGTCATTCTGTTGGTTATGTTCAATTTTATTTGAAATGCTGTTTTACTTACGGAGTCTAAAGCATCGCGAAAATGGTTCTCCGGAATAAAATACCGGACATGTGCAAATTGGATTGTGGTTGACTACTTTACACTCAGCGTTTACACCACAAGAACCGACACATGGATCGATACAACGTTGGTTACTGCAAGCTTGGTTGAGCGGACATTCAGCGCTTATGGTGCACTCAGGCCTACATGCAGGAGGAGCCCCGAAGTTATTAGGAGCACAAGAGCAGGCAGCTTGGCCGTTTACTTCTCTGCATTGACTGTTCGGTCCGCATGGCGATGGTTGACACGGGTTCGAAACTACTGGTTCTGTAAATAATATAGGTAGGTGATACTTAATGATGTCTTTTTGTTGCACATAATTTAGTAATTCATTTAATTTTAAAGACATTCCGATTTAAGTTTTTTTTAGTCTCACTTACCTAACACAGGTCGACATTCGACAAATGCGTTGCCAGTCATGCGCTCCGGGCAGCTACACATCGGAATATGGTTTACAACGCTACACACAGCTGTTGTCGCGCAAGTGCCTGGACAAGGATCCTTGCATTTGTTTCGAATACAAGCCTTGCTGCGGTCGCATTCTGAACTCTGCACACATTCTGGTCGACATCCAGTATACGGGTCTCCAATGAACTCCGGAAGGCAGCTACATTGTCCGTTATTACATTCTGCATTATTTCCACAAGGTGATGGATTGCATGGATCGTCATTTTCTATAAATGGCAAAATTATTGTTAAATAAAAGCAGGACTTTCTTATTATCAGAACTCGGTAATGACAATTATGGAAAACAATTAATAAATTACCTTTTAGTGGAATGAGATTACATTGAGTAAACGCATTGCCAGTGAAACCTTCAGCACAAGAACAAATCGAAATGTGTTTTATGACTTGGCAGTTAGCGTTTAATCCACAAGAACCGGGACATGGATCTCGACACTTTTGATTTATGCAAGCTAGGTTGCTAGCACAATCTTCGTTGATCGTACACTCTGGTCTACAATTTGGAGGGCTGCCTTCAAAGCTCGGTAAACATGAACATGATGGGTTGCCGCGTAGGTTTTGACATTGTGAATTAGGCCCACACGGTGAAGGAACACACGGATCTCTTTGAGCTTCTGGAGGCTGTTCTTGAACTACAAAAATTAAAAGATTAAAGACAACGTAAATAATTACGCCAATGATTGTTTGAAGGCAAAAAAAAAAAGGTCAAGTTAATGAATAACTTATTATAGGCAGATTAAACATAATAGTCTTACCTGTTACTATATAGCAACTGGAGAATGGATCTCCAGTGTATCTACTTTGACAAGTACATATGGGACTATGATTGATGACTCTACAGTCTGTGTTACGTCCACAAGGTCCTGGGCAGGGTGAGATACATTTCTGACTCTGGCATATTTTGTCTGCGGGGCATTCAGCACTCACGACACATTCAGGCCTACAGTTTGGCGGTGACCCGCGGTACTCAGGTAAGCATGAGCATGTACTCTGACCATTGGATACTCGACATTGGCTGTTAGGACCGCAAGGAGACGGTTGACATGGGTTAACCGGTACATCTTCATGTGCTGTAAATATAAAATAAGAAATTACCGATATGATTATAATTCTCTGATCCTATTATATTTATAAGAAATGAAATAAATGACACTTACGTTTTAAAATACACTGTGTGAACGGGTCGCCGACGTAACCAAGTCGGCATGTACATAAAGGCGAATGATTGACTACTTGACAATCGGCATTTACAGCACATGTGCCAGGGCAGGGGTCAATACATTTATTTCTTGTACATGCTCTATTACTTGGACAGTCAGAGTTTACTAAGCATTCTGGGTGACAAGCTTCATAGGGATTTCCAAAGTATCCAGTAACACATACACATGCGCCGGCTCCAGCATGTTCCCTACATTCCGCGTTCGAGCCACAAGGTGATGGCGTGCACGGCGACACCGGATAAATAGGTGCCAGAGCCGTTACAGTACACTGCACCGCTGCGTCTCCCGCGTATCCCTCGGGGCAGATGCAAATAGGCGTATGGCTAACGACTCTACAGTCTGCGTTGGTGCCGCATGCTTGGGTGCAAGGGTCTTGACACTTTCTGTTTATGCAAGCCATTTGTGGAGCGCATTCGCTGTTTGCAACACACTCAGGGCGACAATTTGGTGGTGCTCCTATAACGTCAGGTTGGCATTGACATGAAGGAATAGACCCGCCGGTTTGTTGACAAATAGAATTGGGCCCACATGGAGATGGCTGACACGGATTCACCGGTATCAGAGGTTCATCAACAGCTATAACAAAAACAGATTTAAAAGTTAACGTACCTGTATCAAATAAATACCTTTTAAAAATAAAATAAAATAAGAGAGAGAGAGTTGAGTCGTTATATAAGCCACTATACTTAAATATACGTCGTCGTTCAGAATTAACCACTTACGCATTACTCTGCATCTTGTAAACGGATCTCCCGTCATTCCTGATGGGCACGAACAAATAGGATTGTGGTTAACTACTTGACATTTGGCTGCTACACCACACGTTCCTTGACAAGGATTGATACATTTCTGGTTGCTACACGCTTTATCAAGTGGGCAGTCGGAACTTGCCACGCACTCTGGGCGGCATGACGGAGGTGCCCCGCGGAACCCAAGTAAACAAGAACATACGGCTTGTTCGTTAAACTCTCTGCATTGGCTGTGTGGGCCACACGGGCTCGGTTGGCAAGGATTGGATGAAATCGTTTCTGTAAAAATGATTACTTAATTATAGTCCACACAAGTCACAAATCATAATAACTATATAAATTGTTTTATATTAACGTTTTTATTTATAAAAAATGCAAGTTAAGGGATGTATCTAATCGTCAAAAATATATCGTTATGCAGACGAAAATCACAACGTTTAAAAGTAAAAATGTTTTGTAAGATTTCAGTTAACTCACCTCGCACAGGATTACATTGTATAAAGGCGTTACCAGTAGTTCTAGCAGGGCACGTGCAAACTGCCATGTGATTTACAACGTTACAGTTGGCATTACTGCCACAAGTGTTTATACATGGATTGACACATCGGTTTCTAACACATGCTTTATCCATGGGACATTCGGAACTTATCGTACATTCGGGACGGCATTCAAAGTACGGATCACCGTTATATTCCGGTATGCAAGTACAAACTCCATCGTTACAAACCGCGTTCGGCCCGCATGGTGATGGATTACATAAATCTGCTACAACAGGTTCTAGAAATTAAAGAACATTATAGGTGCAACGTATGTGTTGTATAGATTATTTAAACTACTGCGTACGTTTATTACTTTAATTAAATATAGCACGAGTATTGCTTACCTATGTTCGGTTTTAAGGAACAACTTTGGAATGGGTCACCAACATAACCATCAAAGCATGTGCATATAGACACATGGCCCTGCACTCTACAATTTGCGTTTAGTCCACATGAGCCTGGACAGGGATCTACGCATTTTTCATTAATGCATGCCAACTCATTAGAACAGTCCGTGTTAATAGTGCATTCTGGACGACAATTTGGTGGACTGCCCGTATATTGAGACAAACAGGAGCACGACGGTGACCCTCCCACATCTCGACATTGTGAGAATGGCCCGCACGGTGATGGTAGGCAAGGATTCGTAGGAACAACATCCGCAACTGAAATAAATTTCCTTTTTTCATCAAATATGTTCAAATTATAAAAAACTTAATAAGCAAACTTAGGAAAATAAATACCTGGTGCCCTATAACATCTACTGAATGGATCGCCGGTGTACTGCGGACGACACGAGCATATAGGACTATGATTAATAACTTTGCATTCTGTATTTAATCCGCAGACGCCTTCACAAGGATTCTTGCATTTTCTTTGAATACATGCTTGTTGTTGATTGCACTCTGAGCTAACAATACATTCAGGTTTACATGCAGGTGGTGTTCCTAAATATTCGGGCTGACATGTGCACACGGCTTGGTCATTTGATACTTTGCAAATGCTATTTGGACCACATGGTGACGGAGAACAAGGCTCTTTTGGGACAGCCGGAAGTTCTGAAATTGAAAAGTATAAAATCATTATTGATCAGTAGAACTTTATCCACATCCCGAAAGAGTATTATATTATAAAAAAGAAACTTACGTAATATTTCTTCGTAGCAATTTTGATAAGGGCTTCCTGTCAAACCAGGCAGACATACACACGTAGGAGCATGATTGACAACATTACATATAGCATTACGTCCGCATATATTGTTGCAAGGATTTTTACATTTACTTTGGATGCATGCCAAGTTCGTAGAGCAATCTGAATTAACAACGCATTCCGGACGGCATCCTTCATAAGGATTTCCAATATGATCTGGTAGACACACACATGCGCCGGCGTTTCTGTACTCTTTGCATATGGCATTTGAACCACACGGTGATGGTGAACAAGGGGCAAGAGGAACATCCATAACTTGACATCCTCTGAATGCGTCCCCAGTGTACCCTGGGGGGCACAAGCATTGAGGAGAATGGCTGACCACTCGGCACTCTGCTCCAGATCCACAAGAACCAGGACAAGGATCTCGACATTTTTGATTGATACAAGCCATTTCATTAGGACATTCAGAATTAGATATGCATTCTGGACGACAGTTTGGTGGATTTCCAATAAAATCAACCTGACAAGCACAAGATGGTGAACCGCCTACTTCTCTGCATACAGAATTAGACCCACAGGGTGATGGTTCACACGGGTTGACATAAGGTGGTGGTTGAATATCTGCAATAGTAAAACATAAACAAGGCTTTAGCTAATCTGAGTCTAAAGTAATAAAACTCGACAGTATAAAAATATCATTGGTTATCACCTTCTAAAATGCATCTAGTAAACGGATCCCCGGTAAAGCCCGATGGACATGAGCATATTGGATTGTGATTTATTACTTGACATTGAGCTCCTGATCCACAATTTCCTTTACAGGGATCGATGCATTGTTGATTGGAACAAGCTCGGCTTAGTGCGCATTCTGCACTCGATGTACACTCCGGTCTACAAGTGGGCGGTGCGCCCATATATCCCGACAAGCATGAGCATATGGCCTGACCATTGATTTCACGACACTGACTGTTAGGACCACATGGGGATGGATTACAAGGCTGTATACTTTCAACAGCTCTGACTGGTCGACATTCAAGGAAAGCATTTCCTGAGTATCCTTTGGGACATGTACACATGGGCACGTGGTTAAAGACATTGCAAATGGCTTCTCTGCCGCATGTATTTACACAGGGGTCGACGCATTTGTTTCTTACACAAGCTTTGTTGTGAGGACAGTCTGTGCTCACGAGACATTCTGGTCGACAACCATAATAAGGATCCCCTTGATATTCCGGTAAGCACGTGCATACACCATCGTTACATAAAGCGTTTGCACCGCAAGGCGATGGATTGCATAAATCAGTTTCCGTTACGGTTTCTGTAAAACAAGTATATGGTACAATTTTGTTAACATACATATTTTGTTTACAAGTTTATGTAGTTTTTCTTCTACAGTAAAAATAAGTAAATATAATATTTTAACCATGTTAATGCCTAGCAATGTGTGCCATATTGGTAGGTACTAACATGATTTGTACAACAAATATTTCATCTCATAATTAGAATAGCTGCAAAAACAAACAGTGATGCATAAATTAACTGTTAGTAGAAAAACCAATTAATAGAATAATGAACACTGTAAAAGTAGTATATTTACCGTCACTTTCTGGCTTTAGTAGGCAACGTGTAAACGGATCTCCTGTGTACTGATCAAAACAGCTACATTGAGCAATATGGTTAAACACAGTGCATTCAGCGTTTATACCACAAGCTCCCGGACAAGGATCGCGACACTTTTCATTCATGCAAGCCTGGTTACTGGGGCATTCAGAATTGATTGTACACTCAGGTCTACAATTTGGTGGACTGCCAATATAATTGGGCTTACAAGCACACGAGGGAGCATTGCCAATATTACGACACTCTGCGTATAGACCACATGGTGCTGATAAACACGGATCTTGAGGTGGTACATTTTGAGGTGGCTGCGATACTGAAAATACGCAAATATGATTAAGGCATTGAAGTGAAAATATTCTAGACAAAATCATTTAATTTGTGAAAATACTTACTTTTAATTGGATAGCATTTTGTAAATGAATTTCCAGTAAGACCTTGTTTACAGACACATATGGGGCTGTGATTGATAACATTACAGTTTGCGTTTTCTCCGCATGTATTTTCGCAAGGATTTATACACTTCTGGTTCGCACAAGCCAAATGAGAGGGGCATTCCGAGCTCACTACACATTCAGGGCGGCAGTTTGGTGGTGCACCTATGAAACTTGGCAAACAAGAGCATGCGGCTTGGCCCTTTACTTCTCTGCATTGACTGTTCGCTCCACATGGCGAAGGATTGCATGGATTCGTTTCGACTACTAGTGCTGAAATTTTGATTCAGTTATGGTTCATGTTCATTTTTTGTTTACAAAATGAATCTAATATGGAGTTATAAAATAATTTTATACTTACGTTCTTGCATAATATTACAATGACTGAATGGGTTTCCCGTATATCCTTGTTGACATACGCATGTTGGCATATGATTATGCACTTGACACATAGCATTCGAGCCACATGTACCCGGACAAGGGTCGATACACTTCATTCTGGAACAAGCTCTGTTAAGGGGACAGTCTGAGTTGACGACGCACTCAGGTCGACATCCTTCATAGGGATTTCCTAAGTACCCATCCAGACACTGACACGATCCAACACCTCTTTGCTCTTTGCATACGGCGTTAGATCCACATGGGTTTGGATTACAAGGCGTTAATACTTCAGTCTGGTCCATGATTGGCAAAGCGCTGCAATATGTAAATGGATCCCCCGTGTAGCCTGTTCGACACAAGCATGTGGGAGCGTGACTGACAACTCTACATTCAGAATTTGAACCACACGCGCCCAAACATGGATCGGCACATTTTTGATTAAGGCATGCCAAGTTGTAATCACATTCACTATTGCTAATGCACTCAGGTCGACAGTTAGGGGGTGTTCCCTTGTAACTTGGTAAACAAGCACAGATGGGGCTTTCGCCGCTTATTCTGCATACAGAATGCGGCCCGCATGGTGATGGTTCACATGGATTTACCTGTTCCTCTTCTTTAACTAAAATAAAGAAACAATAAATTAGATCACAACTTTTTAATGGCTACGTTTGTGTTGATGATTTACCAAAATAATACTCATTTAAGTTAATCACGTTAAAGTGTAAAATGTTTACCTATAACTATACACCTCACAAAAGGATCTCCAGTAAATGACGGTGGGCATGTACAAATTGGATTATGATTTATAACATCACAAATAGCTGCTGAACCGCATGCTCCTATACATGGGTTTATACATTTTTGATTGTTACAAGCTTCTTTAAGTGGACACTCCAGACTAACGACGCATTCAGGTCGACATGTCGGAGGACTACCACGATATCCAGGTACACAGGAACACACTGCTTGGCCATTTGATTGTTGACATCGACTGTTCGGTCCGCATGGTGAAGGATTGCATGGGTTGGTTATAGACACTGCAAAACACAAATATAATTATCAATTTGTGAAATATAAACGAATGTATCTATAGATATTTAAAAATATATTTACTGGCTGATGGTCTGCACTCTATAAAAGCATTTCCGCTCATGCCTTTCTGACAAGAACACATTGGTACGTGGTTCATAACATCGCAGATGGCGTTCAGTCCGCAGGTTCCAATACAAGGATTCACACATTTGTTTCGGGAACAACCTTTGTCTAGGGGGCAATCTGTATTATACACGCATTCTGGTCGGCATCCGAGATTAGGGTCACCATGATAGCCAACAATACATGAACAAACGCCATTGTTGCAGATGCTGTTCGGACCACAAGGACTCGGATGACATGGATCACTTGGAACAGTCTCGGGTACATCTAGAAATAAATAAGTACATATAATTTTCATCCTTATGTAATTGTAACGTGTAGGTACCTATTGTAAACTTAAATTATACAGGTTGTAAAAAGACTCATCACATAGCCGTTACCGACGCAATAGGTATAGGTACATCGAACGAAGTAAAATTGAGAACAAAATTATTGCTGGGACACGACTTTTATTTTGGATGTGCAAAATCGCTGTTGACGACAGTGTGTAATATAATGTATGTACGAAAAAGATTGTGCGTATAGTGCATACATCGGTGCAACGGTGCTGGAGTTGTGTGACTTAAAATAAAAAAGTAAGTAATAAATAACATTTAAAAATTGTTTACGTTAAAAAAACTTGGAACTTTGAC
The DNA here is from genome assembly GCA_947522985.1 of Lithophane socia. Taxonomy (NCBI): domain Eukaryota; kingdom Metazoa; phylum Arthropoda; class Insecta; order Lepidoptera; family Noctuidae; genus Lithophane; species Lithophane socia. The sequence goes on along the minus strand of OX383258.1, from coordinate 8,863,531 downwards.
CAAAAAATATGTCTGTAACCAGAAGATTCCCAGGTATAGTCCAGCACTAAAAAATATCACAATGAAGATAGCTTAGAGCCAATAAGTGACATTCGGCTTCGTTAAGCGTCTTTTTACATCCGTTATTTTTCCGTTGTTTTTGTCATTTTCTGAATAATTTTGAAAGTAGGTATCAAATTAACTACCCCTAAGACATTTATCCACAAATTAACAAAGAATATAAGTAAAAATTATATTATTACCGGTCACAGGCTTAGGACTGCACTGTCTAAATGGATCTCCAGTGAAACCATCTGGGCAAAGGCAGACAGGAATATGATTGTTTACAAAACACTCGGCATATAGACCACAAGAGCCATCGCACGGGTTTCGACATTTTTCAGCTTCGCAAGCCCGATCACTCGGGCAGTCAGAATGGACAACGCACTCGGGCTTACAATACGGTGGGGAGCCAACGTAAGACGGCAAGCATGAACATGAAGCTAATCCGTTATTATCTCGACACTCGGCGTATGAACCACACGGTGACGGTGCACAGGGATCTGAAGGAACTGCCACACTTGGAGATGTTTCTACAAAATTAAAAATACAATTATTATGCACCATACGATTTAAAAAAAGTAATAGTAATGTTTATGCCAACTTACGCAATATTAGACTACACATTGTAAACGCATTGCCAGAGTAACCTGACCGACAAGTACATACTGGACTGTGATTGATTACTTTGCATTCTGTATTTTGTCCACATGGCTTTGGGCAAGGATTAATGCATCGTTGATTAACACAAGCTCTATTCGATTTGCATTCAGAGTTCATCATACATTCTGGCTTGCAATTTGGTGGCGAGCCCATATAATTTGGAAGACATGAACAAACTGGCTGGTTGTTTATTTCTCTACAAATTGCGTTGATTCCACAAGGTGACGGATTGCATACATTTATAATTGCAATGTCGTTTTCTGAAAGGATATAACATGTGTTTAAATATGCTCAGTCATGATGACTTAAATTCAATAATTGACTACGAATATTTACCTCTTACAAGATGACAAATTGAGAGTGGAGTCCCAGTATATCCCGGCTTGCAATTACACATGGGTTTATGGTTGGTGACATAGCAGTCTGCATTATATCCACAAACTCCCGGACATGGATCTAAGCATTTGTTTCTGTTGCACGCCGAAACCAACGGGCAGTCTGAATCAGCTAAGCATTCAGGTCTACAACCTTGGTAAGGATCACCGAAATAATCAGGCAAACATGAGCATGATCCGGCGTTTCCTTGTACTTTACATTCGGCATTTGCACCACAAGGGGACGGTTCACATGGGTTTAGATATTCGACCTTTGGTGGAGCTGAAATGTTTTTCAAATAGAATAAATTGACTTACCGATAAACATGTCAGTCACCGTAGAAGCACGTCCTTGTTCCGAAGCGTTAGTTGAAGCTTGCTGGGCCTGGCGACGTTTAGTGACCTCCTTATTCCGGCTTCAGCGTCACTATCTCAAGCAGCGCCGTCCAAAAGCGGCTGTCATGGCGGACAGCCTAAGCTTTACTGTAAGTGCTAGGTTATCTCCGCGTGCTCCGTAGTCAAGCAAAAGGCATTATATCACATTAACAGTTATTTAAAAAAAGTTATATCCCTCCTGGAAGCGATTTATTTGACCTATTTTTCATCGTATCGGTACCTACCGACCTGGTCCTAGGCTTATGTTGAAAGCATTTGCATAGGGGCTGTATTGATATAATTGCCTTTAAACCAATAGGCGGGCATGGTCGCCATTCAGTTCCAAAGTAAGAACATCTATACAGTCCTATGTTCATTAGTAAACCGTGTGAGGCGTGACCGCTATGTTTATATTTTCTTACATGACAAGCACGTCATTTAAAGCATGAACAAATTATCACGCTTTGCCAAGCTGAGGGGTTATATGCATCTTAAGTGGTTGGTACATCAGTTTCCCTAGAGCATTATTATACAAACTTCCGTTTACCTTAATCCTAAAAAATATTTTAAGTGTAAAAGTTGTACCTACCAATACCCACATATAATACATTTTTTTTATTTAACAATAATTTCTTAACTTTTCAGATTGAACCTAAACCATTAAGGTGTTCGGTAAAACAGTAATTAAAAAGTGTCAAATATAATACAACATTGTATTTGATGATTACCTTTTGGCTGTGAGCAGCCCTGGAAAGGATCGCCCTCTAGACCTGGTTCGCAGGCGCAGATCGCACGATGATCAACCACAGAACATATGGCTCGTGGGCCACAAGCTTGAACACACGGATCTTTACATTTCTGCGCGACACAAGCTAAGGCCGCTGGGCATTCAGCGCTGATCGTACATTCTGGCCGACAGTTTGGCGGAGCTCCTATAAAACCTGGCTGACAGCTGCATGCTGGTGTCTCTCCGGAATTAACGCAAATCGAATTTGGACCGCATGGGGAGGGCTCACAAGGATCGACAGGCTGTGACGGTGGTGCTGTAAAACAAAAAAGATTTTAATCATATCGACCTCGAAAAATGCAATATATAAATGACGAGAGGGTATACGATTTTAATACCTGGTTTCGGATAGCAATAAGAGAAGGGATCTCCAGTATATTCTTCATTACATGTGCAAATCGGTGAGTGCGCAATAACTTGGCAACGAGCGCCGCGCCCACAAGCTCCTTCACAGGGGTCGCGACATCTTCGATCAATGCAAGCCAATTGTAATTTGCACTCGGCGCTGACGAGGCATTCTGGTCGACAAGAAGGAGGAGATCCAATATGTCCTGTCTTGCACGAACAAGCTGCAGCACCATTTTGGCTTACTGTACATTCACTGTAGGGGCCACATGGAGACGGCGAACAAGGTGATATCGGTATGTCTGTAAACATTGAAATCATCAGTAAGTTAATAGACGCAAAATATTTTTGGACAAAAAATGTATTCACTAAGTGTGAATTTGTTTAATTATACTTTACCTTTTTCGATTTGTATTTGAGTGCACAAACTGAAAGGATCTCCTGAGGTGGCAGGAGAACAAGTGCACGATGGTATATGATTATTGACTGAACATATTGCATTTGTTCCGCATGCACCTGGGCATGGATCGACACATTTGCCTCTTTGACATGTACGAGTCGGGGAACATTCGCCATTAGTACTGCATTCAACTCGACAACCTACATAAGGATCTCCAAAATATCCAGGGGGGCAGGAACAAACTCCTGTATCACAAATAGCATTACCGCCACAAGGAGATGGATTGCAAGGATCTGGCGAAGTGGGAGGAGACTCTGCAAAAGGGAAAGTGGCGTTAGATTTATACGTTTGCTCCATATGATCTAAAAACAGGGTAGATGTTTCACAACAAGGGGGTTCTAAATACATACCTATCACCTCCGCACATTGTATAAATGGATCGCCAGAATAACCAATGGGGCAGCTACAAATAGGTATATGGTCATGTACGCGACATTCAGCTCTAAATCCACAAGAACCTTCACATGGATTTCTACATCTTTCAGCGATACACGCCTGGTGCGACGGACAATCTGTATTTACAAGGCACTCAGGATGACAATTCGGTGGAGCACCTATATAACCTTGAATGCACGAACATGACGGACTGTTGTTAATTGGTCGACATTCACTGTACGATCCGCATGGATTCGGCTGACATGGATGAATTGGTTGTTCAGGTTCAACTACTATTTTTTCTATTTCAAAACATTTTTTAAACGGATCACCAGTCATTCCCGCTGGACAACTGCATAAGGGACTATGATTTATAACTTGGCAGTGAGATCCTATGCCACAAGTACCTCTACAAGGGTCGGCACATTTTAATCTGTGGCAAGCCCGGTCTGACGGACATTCACTACTGTCAGTACATTCTGGTCTACAATCAGGAGGTGCGCCTCTGTAGTCTGGTAAGCATTCGCAAGATGCTAATCCACCATTCTCTCTGCAAACACTATTAGGACCACAAGGCGATGGTTGGCACGGTTTAATAACTTCTGTAATTGGTTCTTTTATACACTGGTCAAACGGATTTCCTGTGTACCCCTTGATACAAGCACAACTAGGAACGTGATTTATTACGTTACATTCAGCATTTCTACCACATATTCCTGGGCAAGGGTCCACGCATTTATTTCTTATGCATGATTTATCAGCTGGACAATCGGAGCTCAGAACACATTCAGGGCGGCAACCGTCATAGGGATTTCCTTGATATCCTTCCAGACATGAACATGATCCAGCTCCATCCCGTTGACTACAAACTGCATTTGCTCCACAAGGCGATGGATCACAGGGCTGGACGGGATTTTCTGAAAAAAAAAAAGTGTTTATTTATTTATTTATTTATTTATTTATTTAATAAACAACCAACTTATATTTACAGTTGCACCACACATATAAGTTAACGGTTAGTTATTAAGATCACACCTTGAAAAATTCAACATTTTTATTTTTATTATTCCGGTTCTCTGCCGTCTAATCTATATATCCTATATCTCGTTGTTCTTATGTTCTTTTTTTGTAACAAAACTGTGCTAATAAACTACATTTTTCTTCTTGTATTACGAGTACCTATGATTAAATGAAATTATGTTTATTTCTGTAAGTAAATCTTTTAAGACACTTTTATACGTATTTTTTTTTGTAAATATTTCAATAATAACTAGATGGTGCCAGTATTTCATAGCTGACTGATCCCTGAGAAAAAATGCTGAAAAAACTCAGAGCAGATCCTATTAGCCTAATATTTTTCCAACACATATCCATATATTCTATAAACCACATACCTTCTTGAAGTACACATTGCATAAACGGATTGCCTGTAAACTTTTCTCGGCAACTACATGAAACAGTATGGCTAACAACAATGCAGTCAGCATTCACTCCACACGAGCCAGGGCATGGATCGATGCATTTATTTTTAACACATGCTTGATTTGAAGGGCAATCTGGATTAATAACACATTCTGGTCTGCAATTGGGTGGCTGCCCAATGTAATTTTCGATACATCTACAATTAGCTTTTCCATTTCTTTCGATACATTGTGAGTTAGGTCCACATGGGGATGGATTACATGCATCTACTGGCTGAGATGGTGGGAGTGCAATATCATAACAACTCTTGAATGGATCCCCAGTTTGTCCTGAATTACAACTACAAATTGGGCTGTGGTTGATTACTTCACAGCGAGCAGATATTCCACATGCGTTGATACAAGGGTTAATGCATTTCTGATTAACGCAAGCTTTAGTAGACGGGCATTCGGAGCTAACCACGCATTCCGGCCGGCAAGCCGGGGGTGAGCCTTGGAACCCTTCAAGACAAGCACATACAGCAGCATTGTCAACGTTCTTACAAATACTATTAGGTCCACAAGGGGATGGATGACACGAATCTCTTGGTCTTGCTTTGTCTTGTTCCATACGGCGACAGTGCGTAAATGGGTTTCCGGTATAATCTGTCATACAGGAACATGTGGGTATGTGATTTATAACGTCACATTTGGCATTTTGTCCACATGTACCTGGACATGGATCTCGACATTTGTTTCTGAAACAAGCCTTATCCCTAGGACATTCTTGGCTGCCAGTGCACTCTGGTCGGCAACTTTCGTAAGGGTTTCCACTGTACTCCGCTAAGCATGTACAGAATCCATTATCGCATGCGGCATTGGCGCCGCATGGAGATGGATTGCATGGATCTGAAGGCATTGATGTAGTCGAATCTAAAACAAAATATTAATTTATAATTTTGTTCAGAAAAACACAGCAATATTGCGCAGCAATTATTCAGAAAACATTGTCATAAGTACCTTCAAGTATTGGCAAGCATCTAGCAAACGGATCGCCAGTATATCCTTCGTTACATACACATACAGCAACGTGGTTCAAAACGTGACATGATGCGTCGACTCCGCATGACCCTGGACATGGGTCTTCACATTTTTGTCGTACACAGGCAAGTGAAGCTGGACATTCGGCGTTAATAGTACATTCGGGCCGACAAGAAGGTGGGGAACCCACATAACCAGGAAGACATGAGCAAGCTGGTCCACTTGCTAATAACTGGCAACGCGAATGAGGACCACAGGGTGAAGGAGTACAAGATGGAGGCCTTTCAGTTGCAGGTGGAATTTCTAAAAAACAATGACACGTCGTAAATATCAGGAATCTTAATTTAAAATTAATTTGATTGACGTGATATAAACTTACCATAGCATTGCGTAAACGGATCGCCAGTCATGCCTAATGGGCACGTGCAGATAGGGCTATGGTTCTTTACTATACAGTGTGCTCTCAAGCCACAGGAATGTGGGCATGGATCATCACATTTTTGATTGATGCAAGCTTTAGATGTATCGCATTCACTGTTTACAATACACTGAGGCCTACATGACGGTGGTGATCCAATGTAATTCGGCAGGCACGAACACACTGCTTGCATGTTCACTTGTCTGCACTGACTATTTGGACCACAGGGTGTGGGTTCACAAGGATTTTGTGGTGGACTTGCTGTAAATTAAAATTATTTTTATATAACATTACACGGATTACATTGTCAATGTTAGTTACAACAGAATAAATTAAATAATCAAACTTACGTAATATTGTAATTTCTTTGCACTGGAAGAATGGATCACCAGTATATCCCCTTGGGCAAGTACAAACAGGAATATGATTTTCAACGGTGCACTGAGCTAACTGACCGCAAGTTCTTGGGCAGGGATCAATACACTTGAATCTTGTGCATGCTAAGTTTGGTGTGCAGTCATCATTACTCTCGCATTCCCTACGACATCCCTGCGTACTGTATGGATCACCCTCGTAGCCTTCGGAACAAACGCAAGCACCAGCTCCGTTATATTCTCGGCACTCAGCGTTAGGACCACACGGAGATGGCGTGCATGGACTAGATGTTGGAGTCATTTCAGTAGCTGCAAAAATATACAATACATCATCATTACTTTCTAAGGTACTTTTGCAACCCTCGTTGTTATTTTAACGTTTAGATTTTAAAACTTTTATAATATTTAAATATATGTTTAGGAAAATATACGCACATGATATAACCATTTGAATACAATTCCTCACAGCATCTCCTGTAAAACCTTGTTGGCAAGAGCACACTGGATTGTGATTAATAGTTAAACAAAGAGCATTTACACCACATGCACCTTGACATGGATCTTTACAGCGCTCATTAATGCAAGCTGTGTTACTAGGACATTCCGGATCCATGGTACATTCCGGCCTACAGTTTGGTACTCTGCCGATGTAATTTGGTAAACAGGAACAAGCCGCCTGATCTCCAATAACACGGCATTCCGAATAGGGCCCACATGGAGAAGGCACACATGGGTTGGTGGTGGGTTCAACATCTAAAAAATAATTTCACATTATATAACCATTATAATGTAAACAATTTAATTCAATCACTTACAGCGTTAACCATGGTAAAGTACAATTTTTCTGTTACATATATACGAATTCTTCACCTACTACAATTATTGTTTTATTACTTACGCTGTACTGGACTGCACTGAGCGAATGGATCTCCAGTGTATCCCGGACTACAAGTACAAATAGGATTGTGTGTAATAACTTGGCACCGAGCATTGAGGCCGCAGGAATCTTGGCATGGATCTTTACATTTTTTTCTAATACAGGCTTTATCTTGCGGACATTCCGAGCTGACGATACACTCGGGGCGGCATGAAGGTGGCGTTCCAATATAGTCACTCTCGCATGTACATACACTGTGGCCATTTATCACCCGACATAAGCTGTTCGGCCCACAAGGGGATGGTTGGCAGGGGTCCAGTGGCATCTTTGAGATATCTGTAACAACTGCAAAAAAAAATGTTATCACAACTGCGGTTATCAGACACAAAATACTAATTATTTTCAGTTTACAGCTTAATTAAACGTTTTATTTATAGTTAACTTTTTAGAAAAGTTAAAGGTTACATAAGTAAAATATTTATTTAAAAAAAATAAATTGGTATACCAAAGAAATATGTACTTACTTTCTTTTTCACATCTGACTAATGGGTTACCGTTATATCCAGTAAGACATGTGCACGTCGGAGAATGATTGACAGTTCGACATTCAGCGTTTATTCCGCAAGCTCCTGGGCAAGGATCTTTGCATCGATTGTTTGAACAGGCCTTATTGCGGTCACAATCCGAATTGGATACGCATTCTGGTCGACATCCTGTGTAAGGATCACCAAAGTACTCTGGCAGACACGAACAGGACCCAACTCCATTTCTCTCCTTACACAACGCATTAGCGCCGCAGGGTGAAGGACTGCAAGGATTGGGTGGTGGCTCTGGATGTCCTGAAATAAATAAATCAATATTTCCATATTAATCTAAACTTACCTCATGAAATAATACAATGATGATGCCTTACGTTCTAAAACTTACGTTCAACAGGTGAACAGCCACTGAAAGGGTCACCCGTATATCCAAAGAAACAGCTACATTGTGCAACATGATTGGCTACAGAACATTCCGCGTTAAAACCACAAGAGCCAGGACACGGATCCACACACTTTTCATTTTGGCATGCAAGATTACCAGGGCATTCAGCGTTGATAGAACATTCAGGTCTACAATTTGGTGCTACACCAATATAACTCGGTAAGCATGAACATGCAGGCGCTTCTCCAACTACTTTACATTGAGAATATGGACCACATGGTGAAGGAACACATGGATTTCCTCTAGGCACCTCTAAGATAGGTTCTAAGAAAGAAAGAAAATAAGACAGATTTAGAAAAACACAGAAAATATAAAATGGCTTACAAAGGTAGAAAAATAAAATGAAAAGAAGAGAAAAAAATGAATTTAAAGATTGAGAAATTAAATAAATATACCATATATTTTAAAGGGATATCATAAAACATAAACAATTTCAATTGGGTTGCTTTTATTATTTTTATTGTATTCTTACTTTGCTCCAACTGACATGTAACGAATGGATCACCAGTAAATCCAGCTTTACATGTACAAATTGGGTTATGGTTTATCACTTGACACCTTGCATTTACACCACAGGTTCCCGGGCACGGATCTCTGCATTTTTGTTTAATACATGCTTGGTGTTGCGGACAATCCGTGCTTATAACACATTCTGGTCTACAAGTGGGAGGTGAGCCCACGTAGCCATCCCGACAAGAACATACACCATGATCATCCACAATTTTACAATTGCTGTAAGGCCCACAAGGCGACGGGATACAAGGATTCGCATCCGCAAGTGCTAAAAATCAAATATAATTAGTTTTAAAAGTTAGAAGATGACACAATATTATATTTTAAATTGTTTAGAACCAAATTACTAACGTTTTCTCTGAGGATGGCACGACACGACTGGATTTCCATCGTAACCATCAATACAAAGACATACTGGTGTATGATGTGCCACCGTACACTGAGCATTTATGCCACACGCGCCCTGACATATGTCTATACATTTGTTATTGGAACATGCTTTATCAAACGAACAGTCGTTATTTGTGACACATTCAGGTCGACAACCCAGATATGGATCACCAAAATATCCGGGCGCACATGTACAGGCTCCAGCCGAGTTCCTTTCAGTACATATTGCGTTTGGTCCGCAAGGTGACGGGTTACAAGGATTTGTCTCGTCTTCACTTGCCACTGTGACTATGAAAGAAAAAAATTTAGTAAGACTTCGAATACAGGATTAAAAATACAAATAAGAAACTATTTTCACAAACTTACGGATAAAGTAACAACCACTAAATGGATCACCCGAATAGCTTTCACGACAATGGCAGACAGCTTTATGATTTATTACAACGCATTCTGCGTTTGAACCACACGATCCTTCGCACGGATTAACACACTTTTCACGAATACAAGCTAGGTTGCTCGGACATTCTTCATCGTATATGCATTCAGGGCGACAATTTGGAGCCCTACCGATGTAACCAGGTTGACAAGAGCAAGCTGGGGTTTCTCCAATAACCCGACATTGTGAATTAGGCCCACAAGGCGATGGTATGCAGGGGTTGCCAGAAGGCTTTGGTTCCGGCCCTAAAATAATTTTAAACGTTGATCACTGAATTTATTTATCATTCATATATTATTATGTTTATTACGACGAATAATAAATAGTTAGTATTTCATAAAAATGTATTTAACTCACTTTTTTCGAAGGCGCAATGCACAAATGGATCTCCGGCGTAATTTGGAGGACAACTACATAACGCGTTGTGATTTACGACAGTACATTTAGCATTATTTCCACACGCTCCGATGCATGGGTCAACACATTTCTGATTAATGCAAGCTCTATCGGGCATACATTCACTGCTAACCATACATTCCGGCCGACAGAAGGGCGGTGAACCAAAATACTTCTCTTGGCATGAACATATCGCATGGCCACCGTTAACACGGCACAAACTGTATGGTCCACAAGGTGATGGTGAGCATGGATCTATTGGAACTTCATTTTGACCTAAAATAGCCCATTAGAATTATTATTCACACGAGCACAAAATACACTTAGTTGGATTGATCGATATGTTATAGAATAGAGTAGAATTCTTACGTATATAACAAGATGTAAATGGATTTCCTTCATAACCAGGCTGGCAGGCACAGGATGGTGCATGATTGTTGACACGACATTCAGCATTCATTCCACATACTCCAGGACAAGGGTCTTTACATTTATTGTTAATGCAAGCCCTATCCTTCGGACAATCTGAATTCAATACACATTCTGGACGGCATTCCACATATGGATCTCCGAAGTAATCACGAAGACAAGAGCATGATCCTACTCCATGTCTTTCTTTGCATATTGCATTCGCCCCACATGGTGACCGTGAGCAAGGACTTTCGACTTGAGGTTCGATAGCTACAAGTTTAAAATAATATCGATTATAAATCCCAGTTTAAAATAATGACAGAATATTTATCACAAATAATAAACTTACATGGTATAGGAGAACATCCTGAAAATGGATCTCCTGTGTACCCTTGGTCACAAGAACAAATTGGTACATGTTTAACAACAGCGCAACTTGCATGGTATCCACAAGAGCCCGGACAAGGGTTCCGACATTTCTCAGCAATACAAGCTAAGTTGCCTGGGCATTCAACGTTTATCATGCACTCGGGCCTGCAGTTAGGGGGCCGTCCCACGTAATTTTCTAAACATGAGCACACAGACAGGCCATTGACATCTTTGCATAGAGAATGTGGTCCACAAGGATTCGGTAGACAGTTATTTATTGGTTCCATTTGTTCTGTCAAAAATATTAATGCAAAATGTTATTTTTATGACTACCAATATTAATAATATAATTTATTTATTTAAAATAAATATCATCATTACTTACTTTCCTCATAGAAACATCTAATGAAAGGATCACCGGTATATCCGTTAAGACAGCTACATATAGGATTATGATTAACAACTTGACATTGAGCGTCGACACCACACATACCAGGACACGGATCCTGGCATTTTTGATTAATACATGCTTTATCCGGCCGACAATCAGAACTAACAATACATTCAGGCCTACAATTTGGCGGAGAACCAACGCACAGATCAAGGCATGTACAAACTGCATGCCGATTAAACACGCGACATTTACTGTAGGGCCCGCATGGCGAAGGGTTGCACGGATCCACAGGTTCTGGTAGAGCTACATTGTATAGGAAAGAAAATAGACAGATAAGTATAGCATGAAATACAGAAATAGATATATATAGAAAGATCAAGAAAGAAAGTCTTACATGAAACAGGAGTACATGCATGAAGAGGATTTCCTCTATATCCAGGCAAGCAGTAACATGAAGGTGCATGGTTTGCAACTCTACATTCGGTGTTCTGTCCACAAGCACCAGAGCACGGGTCCACGCATTTATTATTGAAACAAGATCTGTCTCTAGGACAATCAGTGTTCATGACGCATTCTGGGCGACAACCTCGATATGGATCACCGTAAAATTCATCTACACATGTACAAGAACCAGCACCATTCCTTTCTCGACAAATGGCATTAGGTCCACAAGGTGATGGATTGCAAGGTTGATGAGGAACGTCTTTTGAAGCTGCAAAATTTGTATAGGTACATAAAACATGCTATCACATACACTTATGAAAAACATGCAGATGGTGCGATTTAAAAATGTTAAATTCATTTAGGCTTACCTTCAAAAGGATTACAGCCAGCAAACGGATCACCCGAAAATCCTTCATCACAGGAACATATTGGTTGATGATTTTGCACTATGCACCGTGCATTGAAGCCACAGGAGCCTACGCATGGGTTGACACAATTACCCGCCAGACAAGCGAGCGCTAAGGGACAGTCCTGGTTGATAACGCATTGCGGACGACAAGAAGGCGGGGCTCCCAGCGTGCCGGGCTCGCAAGAGCACACGGCACGGCCGGCTTCGTTGCGGCACGAGGAATGTGGCCCACATGGTGACGGTAGGCATGGATCTGGTGCGGGTTGAGGAATAGCTGCAAACAAAGAGCAGTTAAAAAAAAAAGTCATGTACGTTGCCCACTACGTGCAAACCATTTTCAGAATTAATTAATAAGTTAAACAAGAGATATTTTATTTTTGTATAATTACTGTTCCTAAAATACAAAAAAAAAATGTTTTTTCCTTATTAGCCATAATTATGGTTCAATTCGTCGTCCTCCAATAGTTTTATTGTAACAACTGTTACTGGTTTTTAGTTTAAGGGTATATTTTTGGTCAATATTATTCAGGCAAGCATAGCTAACAATTTATCTCGCGTTTTAGTTAAAATATATGCATTATTTTTAAACTTACTTTTTCTGGAGCATCTTATGAACGGATCACCTTCTGGTAGATTTTCTGGACAGGTGCAAATGGGGTTGTGGCCAACAACATGACAGCGTGCGTCTAAACCGCAGCTGTGTAGACAGGGGTCCTTGCACTTGTGGTTGATGCAGGCTTTGTTTGTAGGACAGTCGGAATTGACGGCACACTCGGGTCGACAGGCAGGCGGCGCTCCAAGGTAACCAGCACGACACGAACAGGCGGCGCGGTCGTTCACCACGTGGCATTCACTGTTTGCTCCGCAAGGTGATGGCTCGCATGGATTGAAAGTTGGCGCTACAATAATTGTTGATATTAAATGATTTGTAAAACTAAGAAATAGGAAATCATATTATGATTTAAAGAAAAGCGACTATTTAAAAACGAGGTTATACAGTTGTATAGTAGATAGGTATTATTCTACGCAATTACTTAAATGTACGTGTATACATACGTGGTGAGGATTTCTGACGACATGAAGAAAATGGCTCGCCTTCATAACCCTTAAAACAAGTGCAGACTGGAACGTGATTAGTGACAGAACATTCTGCGTTTACGCCACATAAGTCTTTGCATGGATCTCGGCAGTGATTTGACAAGCAAGCAAGGTGATTTGGACAATCTGAGTTTATAGTACATTCTGGCCGACAGCCACCTGCATACGGATTCCCGATGTTGGGCGGTATGCAGGAGCAACGAGCTATATCGTTAACTACTGAGCACATAGTGTTGTCCCCACAAGGTGATGGGTTACATGGCGTCGGTGTTTCACCCTGAGTAAATTCGACACAGCCTACAAACGCATCACCTCTATATCCTTCCAAGCAGCTACAGAGTGGCGTATGATTTACCACATTACAAATAGCTTTGTTTCCACATGCACCAACACATGGATCGACACACTTTTCATTGATGCAGGCTTTATTGGATGGGCACTCTTGACTTATAACACATTCTGGTCTACAATATGGTGGAGTTCCAGAATAATTCGGGCGACAGGAGCATACTGGATGATTGGACTTAATTTCACATACAGAATTGGGGCCACATGGCGTTGGTACGCAAGGATTTTTGTCCGCAGGCCCAGGCCTAGGCGTTATCACTTCTGCGCAAGCTACGAACGGATCTCCAGTTTGTCCAGGGCTACAGCTGCATATTGGATTATGATTAACTACAATACACTCTGCATTGATACCGCAGCTGCCCTGGCAAGGATTAGAACACCGTTGATTTACACACGTCTCTGTTTGAGAACAATCCGAATTACTGACACATTCAGGTTGGCACATGGGTGCTACTCCTCTGTGGCCTGGTAAGCATGAGCACACTGCAAAGCCAGATGTAGACACAAGGCAACGACTGTATGCTCCACAAGGTGATGGATCACATGTAGATAGTGTGGGCGGCACTGAGATGGTGGGTTGGCATCTCACGTAAGGATCTCCTGTGTTTCCTGTCTCACAATAACAAACCGCGTGGTGATTAACGGTATTACATAAAGCTCCTACACCACATATGTCTTTGCAAGGGTTTTCACATTTGTTGTTTAAACATGCCAATTCCGGTGAGCAGTCACTATTGACGACACATTCAGGGCGGCATGACATGTATGGGTTGCCATAAAAGTTGGGCAAGCATTTACAAGTTTGCGCACCATTTATATCTTCGCATACAGCATTAGCGCCACACCGTATGTTATCGCAAGTTTCAAAAGTAGTAGCTAAAAAATAAAAATGTTATCAAAATAAGATAAATAATAATATTTTTTTTTTTTAATCACGTTTGAATGCAGACTTAGCTTCGAATACTTACGATTTGTTGTTGGTTTACAGTGTTCATATGGATTTCCTTCGAAGCCTTCTATACAATGACAAATCGGATCGTGATGGTAAACTGAACATAGGGCGTTAACACCGCATGAACCCGGGCAAGGATCTGCACATTTATTCCTTAAACATGCCTTATTGAAGGCACACTCTGAATTAAACACGCATTCCGGTCTGCAAGCCGGGTTATTCACGGCATTCGGTCCAACGCAAGCGTCACAAATAGCAAATTGATTTCCATAGGTATCGCACGGAGCATTGGGATCGCACGGATTAGGCGAGCAAGGTTGAACTGTTGTATTATCGGCTCCAATAATTATTGCTGAAATATACAAAAATACATTACAAGAAGATAAAAAAAAGTTGTTTGGTTTAAATTTGAACTCAAATGATTAAAAATGTCCAATTAATTTTGGGACCGTGGCCATTAAAATACTCACGTCGATAAAGACATTGTGTCAGAGGGTCTCCAATATATCCATCTGGACACAGACATGACACTGTGTGTTCCGAACACAAACATACTGCGTGAATACCACACACATTATTGAATGAGCATGGATCTGTACATTTTTGATTGATACATGCTTCGTTGGATGAGCAGTCCGAATTCATTGTGCATTGAGGTTTACACTCTATACTTGGATCTCCAAAGAAGTCAGGCGGACAGAAACATAAAGCTTTATCACCAACGTCTTGGCAAATAGCGTTTATACCACATCTTGCGGTGTTACAAGGTTTTTTGGAATTTGATTTTTGGTCTCCAGGTGGTAAGCAGCTCATCAAAGGATTTCCAACAAAGCCATCTTCACAAACACAAACCGGTCGATGAAACTCTACTTGACATTTAGCATTTATTCCACAGGCCCCGGGACAAGGGTCGCGACAAACATATCCAATGCAAGCTCTATTAAGTTTACATTCATCGTCTATTTCACATTCTCTAGAATGACACCCATCAACTCCAAAAGCATCGCCTATACTGCCTTCAGGACATATGCACAGCGCTTGCCCTTCAAAGTTGACTTGGCAAATGGCTTGTGGTCCACACGGATTTGGTGTACAGGGACTTCTTTGAGGTTGGCAGCCAACATGAGGATCACCAGTGAACCCAGTCTTACAGAAGCACATTTCCATGTTCCCACTTACGTAACAATCTGCGTTTGGTCCACACGGGCCTGGACGACAAAGCACCTCGGGTGGTAGGTACCCTTGACGAGTACAGGATTTATAAGGATTTCCTATAGCATTTTCGGGACAATAACAGGGTGGGGATCTATTCGGGTCGCATCGTGCTCCGATTCCGCAAGTGTTTGGTTCGCAAGGATTGCGTGATTCTACACAACCCCTTATTGTATTGGGACTTTCGATGTAACCTGGTAAACATGTGCATTTCGCAAATCCATTTGATTGTGTTATACATTGTGTGTTAGGTCCACAAGGTGACGGGTTGCATGGGTTATTTGGTAATCGACATATTTGTCTTGGAGGATCTCCTTCATAGTTTGGTAGACAGAAACAAGCGGGTTTGTTGTCTATTAATCTGCATCCGGAATATGGACCACACGGATTTGGTTCGCATTCGTTACCTTCGGGTACTGCAATAAATAATAGAAGTGATTTATCATGGCATCCTACATGTCGGTATTCGACAATATAAGGATGTGAACACGTGGGTAACAACACGCACTTGAACAAGAAAATTAATCAAACGAACTATATTTTTTATTGTATTTAACTTACTGCAATTTTTGAATGGATTTCCTGTCAACCCCTTTGGACAAAAACAGATTGGATTGCCATTGTCACTTTCACACATTGCATTTGTGCCGCAAGGATTCGGAATACATGGATTTGTCGGTGGTTCACACCCATTCTGTGGATTTCCAGTGTAACCTGGCAGGCATTTACACGACGCACGGTGGTTCAAGACGTCGCAAACAGCGTTTATCCCACATCGACATGGAGAGCCGCATTTACCATTTATACAGGCCTCTGAATTTGCGCACTCGTTATCAGAACGGCATCCTTGCACTAAAACAGTAATTAAACAGGTACAGTAACGAGTAAACTGACATTTTATATTTCAAAATGTATGAAATAAAAATATACCATGACTCTAAAATTGTTGTCATTAGCATAGGAGACAAAAGGGGTCATTTGGTTGTAAATGACCTGATTGTCTGTCTAAGTCGGATTGCCGACTACCTACCAATAACCTTGTATGTTGAACATGCAAGTCTTATCTTATTTTATCTATTTAAGGATTACCAACGAGATACATTACAATTATCTTTTACAATAATAAGACTAGTTTAATAAACACTATCCCGTGATATCCCGTCGCGCTCAATTACTACACCCCACACCCCTAACACCACAGCTTACACATTATTGAGTAAATCTTGGTCAAGTTTAAGAGCCATAATATGGATAGCAAAAATATGAAGAAGAAAACACGACTGCAGCCAAAAAACGAAAAAACTAGTTGTATTAGTTAATCTGTATATACAAAGCGAAAGGTCAAATATAATTGTCATTTCTGTCGGGGGACCGCTCTGTGGAATTCTTTTTAATCTAAGGCCGTTTGTCCACCGCACCGTGAACGGGACGTCAACGAGAACGAGATGGCGACGCCGCAGTAGCGACAGTACAGCTACTATGGTCGCGCAATCTCGTTTTTCGTTGCCGTCCCGTACTCAGTGCGGTGGACAAACAGTGTAAGAGGTCCCCCGACGATTCTACGATACCCCAATCTCATCCAAATCTGTTCAGGCATTTAAAAGTTATGGTGTACCTAATAAAGAAACTCACATACATAAATAAACCCTGAAAACATTACACTCCGTTTTTTGGGCAGTCGTGTAAACATGAAATAAAGAATATTGTGATGATTATTATAATATTAAAAAAAATCTTTATTTTCTCACCTTGGAAACATTCTAAAAACGCATTTCCGGTGAATCCAGCAGAACATTTACATTGAATTCCGTGATTGGATGGAATACATTCTGCGTTATCTCCGCACTTGTTCACTCCACAAGGATTCATACATACTCTGTTAAGGCGGTCACATAGTAGTTCCGGAGGACAATCCTCATTATACTGACACACTGAACCAGTAGGTATTACTAAAACCACAATTTTGATTAGAATTTAAGTACCTTAAATATTCATTAATTATATTCACGTCACGAAAAACTGTAAAATGAATTACCTGGGACGCATCCGACATAGCCATTTCCTTGGTATCCTTCAGCACAGCTACAGTCCGATCCATGGTTTGTGTTTATACAGACCGCATTAGGTGTGCACGGATTGTGTATGGCACATGGGTGTTGACATGCATTATTTATACAAGCTTCAGTCAAGGAACAGTCTTCATTTTGAGTGCAACCAACTGAGCAAAATGTAAGATACATATTTATATAATATACAAAGAGTATTCCTATATAACCAGTCATAAAGAACAATATTTTTTATTGCTGTATTATTTACATTTTTAGCCGCAACCATAATAACTTTACTGTTTATTTAGTAGTTGCATTTTTTATTAAAATATATTACATTCACCTCGTATAATGAAGTTCCTGGTATTGATTGGTAAAGCAAATGGTTAAAGTTAATTTAATTACTATTAGTAGGTATAAGTTGAAGCTTACATATTTTAGGTGAACATTTAACTGCAGGATCTCCGTCATGTTCAGCAGGGCACGAGCACATAGGCCTTTGTTTTACTGGCTGGCAATTGGCTCCTATGCCACATACGTTGTCGAACTCACAGGGATTTTGACACAATCCCATAAAACAGGCTTCGGTCTCTATACAGTCCCGATCAGAGTGACAAGGTTCTGGTACCTTTGGTGTTCCAGGTGGTTCTAGTATGTTACACGTTAGATACAAATTAGTATGTTACATTTAAATTAAAAGAAGGTGAACATTAGTGTATTTACAATAAAAAAGTGAATTAATTATGTCCGATAAAAGTACTCATCTGTCCGATAAAACTACCTTAAATTTGTACTGGCACAGTATAATAAAATTATTAAGAAATAGCTTTGTACACAAAAGTCAAAAGTTCAACTAGCTTCAGTAATGTTTGAAACTTAAAAACAAAACACCTTTTAAGCCTACCTTTACGTGAACAGTGGATCCCCGTGGCGTCATCACACACACAAACAGCGGCATGGCTCACAACTATACATGATTCGTTCTTTGTACAACCACTCTCAACCGTTTGACATGGATTCTGGCACACTCCATTTAGGCAGGATTTATTCGTCGGGCAATTTGTGTTTATTTTACAGGGTGTGTTAAAATGTATGTCAGTACTTTGTACAGTAGTCTCAGTAGTAGTCATGTCAGTATTAAGGCTAGTGTCCGTCCAAGCAGAAATATCAACGCCCTTTCTACGAGAAGTTATACTTTCAGTCGACGTACTGATGATACCTGTTGACGTATGTTGTGTTTTAGGTGTGACGTAAGTATGACTTGACTCTGTATGTAGGGTTTTATTAGGGTTTTGGGTTTCATTTTTTATTGTTGCAGTTATTTCTTGTTCAGGGACAAAAAATATTGTAGTTTCTTCTTTGATTGGTATTTCCGTTGTTGCATCAGCATGACTAAATGATGTAGTTGAGCCACTTTCTGGCGTTGATGAGGCAATCATATTGTCTGTTTCTTGTGTTAACGTAGTTAATTCATTTGAGGTACTAGTAATCTGATTTAAATTTTGTGTTCCAGAGAGTCTTTCTGTCATTTCTACATTGAAACCTGTCGATAATGACATCCCAGGGGTTTCTGTAGTACCTTCAGTCTGAATTGTATCAATAGTTTCTGTAGTTGATTCGGATAAACCTAAGTTACCAATAGTCGTTACAGGTGTTGTTTCAGGGAGTGTACTATCGCCTTTATTGCTATCGATAGTACTAAAAGTGTTTAGAATATGATTCTCCGTTTCTAAATTGATTGTACTCGTTGTAGTTATATGACTATGAGGAAATCCTAATGTTACGGTGCTGCTATCTATTTGATACGCGGTGGTAATTTTTGTGGTTTTTTCATTTAGCTCCACTGAACTTACTGTTGCTTCAGTGTTCGCATCCTTGTTAGTTACAGGCGTTATTGCGTCTAAGTCAGTAGTTACGTGAAAACCTTGTTTGGTAACTGATATATCTATGCTCGTTTCTAAAACTGTACTCTGTGATCCCGAAAAAAAGATTGGCGTAACCGTTGAAGTTTCTTCTGAATTTTCAGATTCATATTGCGTAGTCGACTCTGTTTCAGTTAATGAATTTTTCTTGACAGCACTTTGTAAATCAGGAAAAGCGTTTGTTTGTGTCGAGGTTTCAGTTAGTTCAGTAGTATTTTCAATTATTTTTGAAGTCGTAATTGATAATCCGTCTGATGTCATGGTTCCAAACAGAGGACTATCGGTTTCATGCAGCGTAGTTGATGTCACACTTGTTAAATTCATAGGAATGTCAGTAGATATTCCGACATCTGTGATTGGAGTACTTTCTTCTTTAGTTGATTTTATCGTAAAATCGGTATATGATTTTTGTGTAGTTTCTTTAATATTTTTCTGTACTAATTGAGTAGTCTTCTCTTTCTCTAGATATATGTCGAATGTTGTATTAGGCAAATCTGTAGTACTTAATTTTTTATACGTAGCATCAGTATAGTCTTCGGTGGAGAAACTGTCTGCCCCGTCATCTTTGGATTCTTTGTCCGTATATTCCAGAAAATCTGTTGGAGCATTTGTATAAGCAATTTTAGAATCTGTTTCTACTGAACTGATTATTGTGCTGTCTGTTGTATATTTATTTGTGAACGAGTCGCCATCTTGGATTACCTTTTTAATCGTTGTCATTTCAGAAACAGTGGTCGATATCACTGTTTCTGGACTTTTGCTTTCAGATTTCGTTGATTCTGTTACCGTTTCAGTTAACATTTCCTGTGTGCTACTTGTACCATAGGGAACGGTGTTTGTTATGAAATTCCGGTTTGTTGTAATATCTGTTTCTAAAGTAAATGTCTCTGGAGTAAATTTATTTTTGTCTTCTGCAGTTGTGACTGTATTGTCAAGATTTGTAAATGTCGTTTCTTTTCCACTTTCTTTGCTTGGTTTCAAAGTGGTAAATAATGATGCCTCAAGACTAGTTGCGTATGATATTTTTGTGTTAGTATCAAGTTTTATGCCTTTTGTGACTAAGCCTTGTTGATCATAGTTTCCTTGAGTGGTTATAAATGTTTGGCCTGATTCCACTGAAAAATCATATTCTGATTTAGAAGACTCCGTTGAAAACATTCCTACATTCATATTAGTCGCTATCTTTTCTTCTTTATTGGTTTCAGCTATACCTAAACCTACCACTGTCCCAGAAAAAATCTCGCCGATGTTTTTAATCGTAGCAGTTGGCAGTGGCACTTCAGTTGTGGTTTGTTTTTTTACTGTCTCGGTTGTAGCAGTTATAGAATCTGTGGTTTGTAAGTGAATGTTTTTTTGAATACCTATTGTTGTAACGGATCCATCGGCAGTTTCTTGTACCTGAGGCGATCCTTCGACATATTTTTCCGTTTCCGTGATCATTGATTCAATATATTCTGTGGCTTTAGAAGTAGTAACATCCTTTAAATACTCTGTTGATTCCGTCGTTATAGATCCAATGTTCGTAATTTCTGTAGTGATAAATTCTTTTTCAAGTTTTGTTATCATTAATCCATCGTCTGTTGCTTGCATAGGGTCCAATTTACCTGTTTTGTTTAAGATGAGGCCACTATCTGTTGTTCGTGAATGAAAAAGTTCCTTTTCCCTGTCGAATGTTTCCTCCGAAACTGATTCAACGTCCATTGCTTCTGTCGGAACCAATTCTTCTTTATGTGTTGCTGTTGTTGATCCAACATCGGTTACTAGTGAAGAGGTTATTTCAACATTCTGAATAGTTTCAGTTATACCTGTTACAGCTGTTGTGCTTGAGGAACTAAATTCATTAAAAGTTTTTATTTTTTCTGTGATATCAGATTCAACTCCTGTGGTAGATGAAGGAACCAATTCATCAAGGGTTTTAACCGTTTCGGTCGTAACTGATTCACTATCAGGTACCTGGCTAGGAGTCGGTCCATTGTCCAAACCTACCGTTTCTTGTGTAATTGATCCAATGTCTGCTGTTGACGAAAATTTTTTTTCAACATACTGAATAGATTCAGTTGTAACTGGTACAAAATCTGTGACACGTGAAGAAACAAATTCATCAATGGTTTTTACTTTTTCTGTGATATCGGATTCAACTTCTGTAACAGTTGATGTAACCAACACTTCCGAATTTGTAACCGCGTCGGTTGTAACTAAACTATCAGTTGCATGGTTAGGAATTGATACGTTGTCAAAGCCTTGTGTCTCTGTTGTAACTGATCCAACGTCTGCTACTGACGAAGTATACGATTCAATATTCTGATTACTTTCTGTTATACCTGATGCATCTGTCGTGCTAGAAGAAGCGAATTCATCAATGGTATTTACTTTATCAGTAGTATCAGATCCAACTTCTGTAGCGGTTGAAGCATTCACCAACACATTAATGTTTTTAACTATTTCAGTTGTTGCCTGATTTAAAATCAGTATATCATCAAAACCTCCCGTCTCTTGTGTAACTGATTCAATGTTTGTCACTGGGGAAGAATTAATTTCAAAATTCTGAATAGTATCAGTTATACCTGGTGCATCTGTTGTGCTTGAAGAAGTAAATTCATTAAAAGTATTTGTTTTTTCTGTGATATCAGATTCTATTTCTGTGGTGGATGAAGGAACCAATTCATTAAAGTTTTTTACCGTTTCGGTTGTAACTGATTCACTATCAGGTACCTGGTTAAGAGTCAGTCCGTTGTCCAAACCTCGCGTGTCTTGTGTAACTGATTCGATGTTTACTGTAGACGAAATTTTTTTTTCAAGATACTGAATTGATTCAGTTGTAACTGATACAAAATCTGTGACACGTGAAGAAACAAATTCATCAATGGTTTTTACTTTTTCTGTGATATCGGATCCAACTTCTATAACTGTCACTTCCGAATTTGTAACCGTGTCGGTTATAATTGTACTATCATTTGCATGGTTAGGAATTGTTGCGTTGTCAAAGCCTTGTGTCTCTGTTGGAACCGATCCAACGTCTGCTGCTGATGAAGTATACGTTTCGATATTCTGATTACTTTCTGTTATACCTGATATATCTGTCGTCCTTGAAGAAGCGAAATCATTAACGGTATTTACTTTTTCAGTAGTATCAGATTCAACTTCTGTGATGGTTGAAGGGGCCAACACATCAATGTTATCAAGTGTTTCAGTTGTAACTGATAATTCGATATCTGATACTGGTGAAGAGGGTATTTTAACGTTCTGAATAACTTCAGTTGTAACTGGTAGAAACTCGGTGTCGCGTGAAGAAGTAAATTCATCAATATTTTTTACTGTTTCAGTTGTAAATGATCCACTAATTGTAACTTTTGAAGAAACCAATTCATTGTCAATATATAAAGTCTTTGTTGTATCTAATCCATCCATATCTGTTGCGTGTGGAATATTCAGTTCCTTAACATTAATTAATGTTTCAGTTGTTACTGGCTCCACAGCCATACCTTGTGTAGAAACCGAATCTTTTATACTTCCCATATTTGCAGTTATAATAGACCCAACCCAATTCGTTTCTGTTGTTATATCTGTTACTCGCATAGAATTGGTTTCCTTCATATCATTATCAATTTCCATAGTTTTTGATCCAATATTTGTTGTTTGTGTGGGAATAGATTTTTCTTCACTTCTTACAGTTTCCGTTGTCGATAATCCAACATAAGTTGAAGGATGTGTGTTATCGTATTTAATTGGATCTGTTTCGATTGACTGATCCGTGCTATATTCAGTTACAGTGATAATTTCAGGTTCCGATGTATAAGTTATAGTCGTGAATTTTGTTTGGTCCGTGTCCATTGTATTTTTTGTCTCTGCAGTTGTTGACTTTGCAAAATTACTATTGGGTGTGCGTTGTTCAATGTTATTTTGCAAAGTTGAAGTATCATCAGACACCGCACTCGTTTCAATTTCGATACCTTCAGTAGTCGATGCATAAAAGTCATAATTTGCCGTATTATTGTCCGAAGTTTTAGTTTTTGAAATAGGCGTATTGGTATCTTCTGTTTCCCTTGCAGTATTTTGTAAATCTAAAGTACTTTGTATCGTTTCTGTAGTTATATCTGACGTTTCATTAATAATATGTGTATTGTTTTCTTCTTCCAGAGTCGTTAATTTATTAGTAAAAGGTTCAATGGGTAGTATCGTAGTTTTTTCTAAATTTTTCATCAAATCTGATTTCATTGTAGTAAACTTTTCAGGAAATTCAGTTACCGTACTTGAATCGTCTTTAGCAGAGGTGCTTTTAGAGTTCAAATTATCTATGCTGCTCTCATCTGTTAATTTCGTGCTTTTATCAGTATCAGTATTGTCAGATATTGTTATTTTTGTATAACCTACTTCAGAGTCAACTGCTAATGTAGTTAATTCACTGCTTGTTTCCATAATATGGTTTTTTAGGTCATAGCTAGTAGGAGAATTGGTGTTAGTGGCCAAAGTGGAGGTGGTTATAGTTTTGTTAGGTAGGTCTTGTACTAATGTGATTCCTGTGTAGTTGCTATTCAATTTCCGTTGATTTTCAGGAGTTTTAGTGTTTTTGTTTTCAGTTGAGACTGTCGAGGAATGATTGCCTTCAACAGTTTTTTTAGTATACGGTTTTATAGTACTCTCAACATGAATTGTGCTACTACTTTGCAGAAGAACGTCGGAATCAATTGATGAATAATCTTCTAAATTAGTATAAGGAGTAGTCATTTGTGTAGTTACAACGTTGCTCTCATGATCTTCAGATATATACTTTGTTTCATTTACTTTTTTACTAGAAGATTCAGTTGTGTGCCTTAATTGTGTGTTTGTGCTACGATCTCTTTCGTCATCATTTGTAAATGTTACTTTAGTTACAGCCTCAAATGAAGTTGTAGTATCATATAATTGTGAGTCTGTTATTATGCTCTGTGTTGTACTTGATGAATCTTTTATGTTTCTTCCAATAGTACTTATTTCACTTTCATCAAATGTATTATGGGGAATAGTGGACGTTTGGATAACAGATTTATCGGTAGTTATTGTACTACTCGAATCCTCAGTAGTATAAGATGTAGTCGGCGTCGAATTTTCGAATTCATTCCCACTACCAGATACAATTTCATTGGAACTAGAGCTCATAAAAGTCTCAGTAGTTGATTTAAATTCATTATCAAATGCAGTTGATTTTATACTAGGTTCGGCATTATCTATGATTGACGTTGATATTACACTTCTAACAGTTACTGTATAGTCAGTGGCTTTAAATTCAGGCTCTATGGTATTAGAAGAAGAATGAGGGAAGTCATAGTTATCAGTAGACTGAATTATGTGGTCAGTGGGCGTAGTCATGTCTATAGTAGTGGCAGTTTCATTTGTTCCTCCTGCTGTAGTAGTGTTTTCGGTTAGTGGGACATAAGTTCCATCTGTTAATAGGAATTTACAATACCATTATTATTCTTTATTATTTGATTACATATTTCAACAAACTACATGCGCACAAAGGTGTACATTTATGTAATCATTTTATATACTATTATTAACTATGGAAGAAGGAAAAGTAGAAGTCTTCTGAAGTATACATACATTATGTTTAAGCATAAACATAATATAGTAGAAAATCTATCTACAATAGTGATCTAATGCGTGCTTAGGTCTAAAAACTACAGATAGGATAGAAAAGAAAAAGAGAAATAAAAAATCAACGAATTTAGGCTTAACAGACCAACTAATAGTAAAGAAATGTGCCAGTATATTGAATAGCCGTGTTATAATGACAGACTGATTACATTTATTTACAAAAAATAGGGACTAGAAGCTTATTACATCCTAAAATATTATGTGTTCATAACAATGAAGAACAATTTTTTCGGTCTTTAAGCCTAAAGTCGCTTACTAGTTTCCTGTGAAACTAACACCGTCTCAAAGTGTTTCGGAGAATGTAGATAACGTATATAACTTATGAAGTATAATAACGTGTAAGAATTGCCTGTCGGGTCAGCCGAGATATCGTAGCCAGTACTTTGTGGCGTTTTATCGGACAAATGGTAGATACATTATAGCAATGACCAGTTCATCTGGAGTTAGTTTTGCTATTCACATAATAAAAATAATAGTAGTTGCAGACTTGCAAGTATTACAGCCAAAGTCCACGAAACATCATTATGTGAAAATAGCATTACGAAAGATACAGAAGTTTGAATCGCAGTGTAAATACGATAAAATTTCGTATGTCACAGATAGCTTATTTTAAATTAGCAATGTTAACGTTATGATTAGCATTATTTGTATTTTCTCATATTATGTACACAGCACTTACTTTCCATGCAGGCACCAGAAAATGGGTCGCAAGGTACTCCCGGACGACAGTGTGCACAGTTCGTAGGTGGGTGTCGCTCTTCTGTTCGACAAAATAAAATAAAAACATTTTATTGCCATTTATGTGGGTAGCCCTAGCTTCCCCGTTTATTTTATTTTATTGTTTTTGAAAATATTTTTGACAACCCAAAGATGGACTCTGGATTGGCGACCCGTATGGTATGTTACTAATTGACCCCACTTCTACTGAGTTATTTTTATTTTACTATCATTTTATTAGTAAACTTACCTCGAATACAAGCGCATCCGTCACAGAAAGTATTTGGATATCTTGCACAATCCGATGATGTCTGACACTGACACACTGAACAAAAAGATTATCAATTACATTAAATGAATTTTGATATTCCTAAAAATGATTCAGTCAAAAAAAGAAAGGTATTTTGTGACAACTCGTTTAGTTAATTATTCATTATTTTAGTTTTGTAGCAGGTACATTGTTATAATGAAACGAATACCTACCCTTTGAACAAACAGGTTGGTGATCTACTACGGCACAGTGCTGGCCGGTGAGGCAAGGCCCGCCGCGCGCGCACGGGTCGGCGCAGCGCCCGCCGACGCACGCCAGGGTCGCCGCGCAGTGCTCGTGACCGCCGCACTCTGTCACTGTACATATCAAACAATGGCCTCAGTGCATTCAGAACTCTTACAATAATCGAATTTTCTGGGCAGTCCTCTCTGGTAATGTATGCATAAACACCTATAAGCTGGATCCAAATAAAAAAAAACATCGTGCTATGTTGTAAGTTTCATTGCACATGATAAATTATATGGTTATAGGAATCAATATGCTGAAAATCAGTCATTGTGATGGTAAACTCTGGACGACTGAAGAAGATTGTTTCGGTAGAAACTTCGTGCGTTTCTTAACGTCCTTGTATTATAATTATTATGTAGATAATTCATTTTCGAAAAGTTCTTTAGGTAGGTACGTTTAAAAAGTATAAGGATGCACATAGTACGCATACCCAATCGAGAAAACATAATAAGGTTATATAAACTGGGTTAACAACTATGCAGATACATGTCAAAGAACTTGGATACCGCAATAAATGGCTTTTGTTTTAAGATATCAAACAGAAATAGGGATAATTTGCAATAAATTGATTTCCCCTTTCAAGAGAAATACAGTAATTTAAGAGGTAAAAAAGTAATTGTAACATAACACAATGTTATTATAATAGATACGTACATAAGTAGTGTGTAGTAGTAGGCATTCTAAATAATTCTGCAAACTCTGTCTCGTGGCGGTTTTTGTTGCATAACGTATTAATGCCAAAGCGTTAAAAGCATTAAGAGTAAATTTAATTAGAGCAACCATCACCAAATGAGTGTGAAATTAATTTTAAAATGAATCTTATGTACACTACAATATAATAACATGCAAGAAAAAACTACCTGATGCAGAAGGAGGTCATACTGTGGAGTAAGATATATATGAACATGCTAGAAACAATAGAAAACAAAGATAGAAAAAGAACCGCATGAGAGTAGAAACTATAAAAAAATCCTGTAATAATGAAGAACAACAAGATTATTAAGATTCATATAAGACTCTAATATACTAAATGGTAGGTACACTAATATTTGAACTTTTTGCTCTCTATAGAATTACCTTTAATGCAGCCATGTTTTTCATCGTGTGTGAACCCATTAGGACAAAACTTGCAAACAGGGTGGTGGTCTTCTACTGAACATGGAGCACCACCACAAGCGCCTTTACATGGGTCCTTACATTGGAAATCTTTGCATGCCAAATTACTTGGGCATCCGCTATCTCTCAAGCAAATTGATAATGTTGGATTACATTCTTCGACACACACGCACATAGCGCGGTGGTCTACTACTTCACATTGTTTTCCTTTCGGGCACATGGGCTCCACAGACGCCTGACACGGATTCACACACTTAGAATTGCGGCAGGCCGCATTTGATGGACACTGTTCATCTCTTGTACATTCTGCATGTTCAGGTGCGCAAGTCAATTCTCCTTTTTCATTCAATGCAAACCCATTTCGGCATACGCATATCGGTCTATGATCCCGAACTTCACATTTCTGATTTCGTCTACAATTTTGATATCCAAGGCATGGGTTGCGGCATTGGTTAGTACTGAGATCACAAGTTAGTTTCGATGGGCACGATTTAGTTTCAGAACAGGTAAACGTGGCGTTATGTTCATTCGTGGACTTGCACGTAGGATCGAGGCGGCACGCAACCCGTGGCTGCCCCACATAGCACTGCGGGCAGGAGCACTGTGCTTTGTGCATCAAGGTCACACAGAGGGCATCTTCGCCGCACACTCCGCGCACCGTGCAGGGGTCCACACAGTGTAAGCTCAAGCACGCTCTGTCTACCGGGCAATCCTTGTCGCTCGTACATTCGATACCTAGGAAGATGTGAAAGAAGAAAGCAGAGTCGAAAGAGCGGTACCTTCAGCCGCGAAGAGGAAACTTTCTCACGAGACAGTGCATGCTTTTTGAAACTGATAGTTTATGACCAGAGATATGTATATAACGGAATATTATAATACAAGCGATATGTACATGAAGCCGAACAAAATGTTACTGACGATTTGATAACTTAAGCACGAACGGTGAGAATGCTTCCACTAATTAAACATACCGTTACGTACAGATATGTTAAGGCATCAATATTTAAATGGCAAACATATTTGTACACACAGTATTTTTTTTATTAGCTATAGGTAATTAGAATCATTCCTTCATCAAATGGGTTCCAAAGGATGTTTGCATTGCCAGGCAAATACATACATATTGTCTTGTAGACACTTAAAATGAACTAATTAACTTTCAATATAAACTTCCTTTGGTACCCATGCCTATTATCAGATAAATGAACTGAATCCCATTAAAATACCATTTGTATATACAAATATGTGGTAGAAGACCTATGATAATGTTGGTATCATTTACCTATAGTACAATTTATTGTAGGTATTTTTTGTCTTATCTGGAGCCCGAAAACTACCTGAATCATGAATTTGCCTATTTTTTAAACATGACAGAACACAACTGAGTGGTACAGATATACTGTACAGAGTGCATTTTTACATGGTGTCAAAACGAACGAAAGTCTATGATATCTACTCACTGGTGTGACACTCGACATCGGCTTGTCCTTCTGTGCCAGGAATGCATCGACATACAAATTCAGCGCCTTCTCTTAAACATTCCCCATTAATTCCACAACCTGTTGTTCTACAATCAACTACACTCCGTTCTTGGGCACCTGAAATTGCAATAAGGTTAATTTAAGTAGAATCTTAATTCGAAGCATAGTTGACTAAACTAAAGTAGGTATATTTTATTATAATAGTATTGTAAAGGGTGTTTATTTGAAAATGAATCAATAATGAAATGAATACATCTGTTTTATTCTAGTACAGCACTTGGCTGATGACGGGATTCGGGTGAAAATTGCTTGTTTGTAAAATAAAAAGTTTTTATAAAAATACTGTTTCAAGGTAAGTATAGATAATATGGTGCACAAAAACTATCAGGATCACATGATTTTGTACAAAAATAGTATCACTACAACAACTTCGTTTTGCTATTATAAAGGCGTTATAAAAAAACCTTACTTAATAACATAATAAAGGGAACGCAGGTGTCATCCAAAGTCAATCAACTTCAGGGAATACGGTATATTATAAAACAATAACTGAGAAACAGTTACTTACATTCTATATTGGGATCACCGTTAGGATAGTTTCTTGGACAGAAGCACTGTGCCTCTCCATGTGCACCGATATGACACTCCGCATTGGTGCCACATGATTTATATGCACATGGTTCCATGGCGCCACAGAAGCATTGTTTATGAGGATTGCCGGCACAGTTAGGCGGGCACGTGCACTCGTAGTTGCCATCTTCCAAGTCACGACAACGCGCACTCACCCCGCAGGGATTGCGCAAGCAGCTTCCGGCCGCTGGCTTAGAACATTCCACCTTCGCATTTCCAATGTAATTTGGTGGACACGAACATTGAGGTCTTCCATTAACTGAACGACAAATTGCATTTACACCACATGCTCCTGAGCATACATTCTTACATTTGCCATCGGAACATTTCTCGTCAGCGTCGCAATCTTCATTATTCGAACATTCGTATGCTTTGCATTCTTTGGCAGGGTCACCTGTATATCCGCTAGGACATTGGCATATTGCGCGATGCTTATTCGTAAAACAAGCTGCATCTTTGCCACAAGTATCTTCCTGGCAAGCTTTTATACAAAGTTTCGAAGAACATAACATATCATCTCCACAGTCTGCGTCGTAGTTACATCCAGGGATACAAACATTTTCTAGGCATATTTGTCTTTCAGGACATTTATTCGGTACAGAACATAAAGCTCTACAAGCTCCATTGAAACATTTCTCTCCACATGAGCAGTCAGGGTCGGCTTCACAAAGTGACACGCAATATCCACTGTCATCACAAGGGCAAAACCCGTCACATAACATTGTTTTTCTTTTACACTCAACAAGAGGATTACCAGTGTAATTGCTGGAGCAACTGCATTGAGCCCTGTGATTTTGTACTTTACATTCGGAACAGATTCCACAGACCGCATTTTCACTGCAGGGATCTATAGAAATTGAAATAAAAAGTTAAAATGAGTACCATAGGATGTTAACATTTAACTAAGCTACCCCACAAATGATAACAAAGTCATTTAATACCTTTGCATTGTCCATTCAAACAGGCTTGGTTAATGTCACACTCGTTATCGTCTCGACAACCTTGTTTACAAATCCTGCCGTCGCAAATGTAGCCTTCGCTACATGCTTCATTGCTATTGCATACAACTCTGCATATGCCACGAATACATTTTTCGTTAGACAAACAAACACGATCACTGAAAATAAATAAGGGAAACCACATCAAACAAAAAAATTACAAAATATTAACTTGAACGACGAGGTATTCATTTATAAAATAAAATGACTTGAAACTGACTTCTCATTTACACATATTTCATAGTAGAACATTTATTTCTTACCTTCTACAAGACGGTTGACATGTTCCTCCATAGCAGTTAAATCCATCGAGACAGTTCTCGTTAGCCTTGCAAGATGAAATTTTTCTCCGACACACAGATTTTGGATCTCCAAATAATGTCGGGGGACATGTGCATACCGGTTGATGATCTTTAGTTGTGCACAACGCGTTAGCTCCGCAAGAAGCGGGCTCGGCACAAGGATCCATACACTGTCCTGATATGCACGCCAGCTGATTCGAACAATCGGAATGTGATCTACAACCTGTGACACAAATGCGGCCATCGCAAACCTCCTCATCAGAACACTGTTCGTCTGAAGTGCAGGCGTATCGACAAACACCGGAATCGCATCGTTCGCCTTGTAAACATTGGGAGCCATCAGCTGTGCACGCAGGCCGACAGCGGTCGTCTTCACATCGCCAGCCGGTAGCACAATCCGTGTGCATGCGACATGACAACGAAGGGGCTCGGACGCAACCGATGTTAGGTGTTGGATTGGGTATTAAGCCTTCTAGGCATGTACATGAAGCTTTCCTTTCCGTAACTGAGCAGGCTGCGTTAGGGCCACATGGATTTATATCATTGTCACAGGGATTTTGACAGACATTGTTTTTACAAAATTCATCGGGTCCACAATCTTCATCGTGTCTACATCCATACTGACAGCTATTTCCCAGACATATGTGGCCCAGGAAACAATCGTTATCCACGCGACACGTTACTGTAAATTACAATTTTTCTTTTGAAAAGGTGTTATTATTTTAGTGGTAAAATTGAGTCTGTCTTTATACGTTTTCATAATTTAAATACTGTTTCATTAATAATTTCAGTAAAAAAAAAAAAAAAAAAAAAAAGACCTTAATCGCAAACCGATCCACGGGTAAGGTTAATCGGTGTTATACTTACACAAACAAGTGCCTTTGGAACATCTTTCGTTCAAAGCACATTGTTCATCGGCTTTACAATTTGGAAGACACATGGAATCTTGACACATGTAATCGTTTTCACACTCACCCGCTGCACCACATAACCTGGGTACTGTAGAAAGGAATTAAACATAAGTAAATTATTGGAATAGAAGTATTCTGTGCATGACTAATTAAAGGGATTTCATAAAGTCATGTAATAAAACTAATTCTTACTTCTAACACATTCCACGTCTTGATTTCCTGTAAAACTTTGAGGGCAACTACACTGAACCACGTGGTTGTCAGTGCGACATATAGCATTCAAACCACAAGCTCTTTCCATTTGGCAAGGGTTAAGACATTGCCCATTGAAACACTTCTCATTTAATCCACATTCTTCGTCGACGAGGCATAAACCTAGAATTAAATATATTTTTTTATTATGAAGTTCTTTCAAAACAAGAGTGCCCGGATTAGAGAAAAAGTGACTCCTATAATAAAACTTACTTTTGCAAAGACCCTTGTGGCAGTATTGATCTTCACCACAATCGCTTCGCTGCTTGCATGACACTTCACGAAGTCTACAGCCTTTATCACTAGCAGCATTTCCAATATATCCAATCTTACATTTGCATTGACCAGTGTGTCTTGAAGCAATGCATTCAGAATTAACGCCACACTTAACGGTTTCACACGCATCTATAAATACGATAAAGGAAAAGTATTCGATTTAAAAGTTGGAGATAATAATGGACCTATGTTGAGTATATTGTTTTAAAAGTTAAACTAACCTGTGCATTTTCGAATTCCATCGACTACTGTGCAACGGGCAACTGTAGGACAGTCTCTGTTAAAACTGCATTCTTGAGCTTTGCGGCAACCCTCTTCGTATGGATTTCCTACATATCCCGCGGGACAAGCACATTGAGCTCGATCCCTTAGATTTTTACACTCAGCGCCATTACCACATGGATTAGAAGCGCATCTATTTATTTTAACACAACCTTTTATAGGGTCACCCGTATAGCCAGGTTGACAGTAACATACATGTTTATGTTTCTCTGAGGAGCAGATGGAATTTTCGCCACATGTATTCTCCACTAGACAAGCAATTTTACACATATTTTGATGGCATTGTTTATCTTCAGTGCATTGAGTGTCCACGTCACATTCTTTTCTTTTACATCCTTGTAGAGCATCGCCGAAAAATCCTGGCGCACACGAACATGTGGGTTGATGGTTTTTACCAACACACAATGCTTGTCTTCCGCACGGATGTCGTTCACACACTTGTAAGCATTGCGGCACCCCTTTCCTTCCAACGGTGCATCGTTCATCATCAGCACAATCTTCGTTTGATGAACATTGTACTTCTTTGGTACAAATCCTGTTTAAACAAAACTGAAAATCTGGACAGGTACTATTAGAGTTACAAGTGACCCGGCAGGTGTCTTGAATGCATAGTTGGTCATTTAAGCAGTCTCTTGAATTTTTGCACATACCTGAAAGTATATACATTATAATTAAGTGATTTTAAAAAAATAAAGAAAATTATATTTATTTTAGAAGGTTTTTTTCACTTACCGACACATAAATTATCAATACACTTAGTTCCCGACGAGCAGCTTCTATCGTCCGTACAGTACTGAATAGGAACACAACCAAGGACTGGATCTCCAGTAAATCCGGATGAGCATGAACAATGGCCGATATGGTTTCTCGAAAGACAGTCAGCATTTTTCCCGCACGCTCGAGGTATGTTGCAGGAGTTTCTGCATTTATAATTAACGCAGGCCTCCTCTGACGAACAATCACTATCTTTAATACATTCGAATTTGGTACACTTTTTATAGGGATCGCCTTGACTGTCCGGCGGACATTCACAGACAGGGTTGTGATTTGCAACTAAGCATTCAGCATTTTCACCACAGGGTGAAGACTTTTCACAAGGATCGATGCAATAATTGTCATTACATTTTGTTTTTTCGGAACAATCACCGTCAGAAAAACATTCTCCTGGTAATCTGCAATTTCCTGTGGTTGCATCTAGTACAGTTCCGTTTACGCAACTGCACGTATAGGATCCACGATTGTTTACACAGTTCGCATTCAAGGGACATGGGTTATTTATACACTCGTTTATATCTTCACAAACATTGTTCACAAAATCATATCCTGTTGCACATGTACATAGAGCGTTGTGGTTTTCTATTGTACACATTCCACCTTGACAATATGCTTCCTCACATTTATCTGCAAATAAAGACATTTATATTTGAATAATGCCTTCAAAAAAGGGTCCGGAAACCATATTTGCGACCATTAGTCTAACAAGAAAGCTAATAATATTATGATTAGTCTTTAAATTCAGGTCTATTGATCGCAATGTGTTGTATATTCTGTGAAAAAATACTTACCAGAACACTTGTTATTTTTTGTGTTGCAGAATTTGTCGCTTGAACAATCAGGGTCATCTATACATTCCACCTTAAAGCAGCCGATTTTTTTGTCGAGTGGATTTCCGAGGAAGCCTTTCTCACAAGCGCATGCAACTCTATGTTTTACAACTGTACATAATGCGTTGAGGCCACATGTTTTGATTTGACATGGATTGGAACATTTTCCTCTTATACAGGCTAGTGAATCCTCACATTGGTTATCGCTTCTGCACTGATTTGGTAATAAACAGCCGCTCGTATAAGGATCACCGATTGCACCGACGGAACAAACGCATTTATAAGAACCTGGCGTGTCTACACATTGGGCTGATGGATGGCAAGGATTGTCAACACATTCATTTATGTTTGTGCATTCATCACTGGTTAATTCAAATCCAGGAAGGCATTGACACTGTTCTGATTTACACATCTGGTTGTTTAAGCAGTCAGACCCTGTTTTACAGCCTGGAATGCATAACCCAGAGCTGCAATGTTCTCCATGTAAACAGTTACTACTTGAATGACAGATTTTGTGACATCTATTATCACTACATTTTTCACCAATAGCACATCCAGAATTATCTTGACACGGTACTTGACAAAGATATCCAATGCACATGTGATCTGGGGGACACTCACTCGTTCTCGAGCATGAACTTGGTTTCCTGACGCAGCCCTGTTGAGGAGTTGGTGAACCTTGAAATCCAGGAGGACAGTCGCATTTGGTATTATGACTGATTCTCGAACAAATTGCATTAGGGCCGCAAGCTCTAGTTGACAAGCATGGATTTATACACCTGTTATTTACACAAGCTTCCTCGTTAGGACAGTCTTCTTGACTCCTGCAACCAATCAAACATTGTCCTCCTACACAAGCTTGCCCTATACCACATTGAGTATGCTTAGTGCACTGTGTAATACAGAAATTTTTTGCACAAGCTTCTCCTGGGTCACATTGGCTTGAATTTTTGCAGGCTGTGAAGCATTGACCATTGGAACAAACGTCACCATTGCAATCCAGTTCACTTGAGCAAACGAGTAACTTTTTCTTGCATGCATTACCTTTTATATTTTCATATCCATCAGGACATACGCAAATTGGTTTTCTATTAACTACTTTGCATAGTGAGTTGATCCCACAGGCACCATCACAAGGATTAACACAACGACGGTCGACACATGTGGTTTCTAACGGACAGTCATCATCACCTTTTACGCATTCGTCTTGTCTTCTGCAACCCCCACTTAAATCTTCCACATGACCTGTTGGGCATCTGCATACGTATGATGAATGTCTCGGCTCGCAAATAGCTGTAGAATGGCATGGATTGGGATTGCAAGCTTCAATCTTTCTGCAGTTAACATCTGGTATGGGATCCGGTTTATAACCATTGGGGCATTGACAACTTGCTTTATGATGTTCAGCTATGCAGACAGCATTCTCGCCACATGAGTCTTCTACGCAAGCGTTCATACATTTGTGTGTCATACGGTTACATAATTCATGTGAAAGACAGTCCGCATTATAGATGCAAGGTACAGATTGACATCCTTTTTCTAAATCATTTGGGTTTCCGGTAAACGGACCTGATGGACACTGACATTTTGCAATGTGGTTGTTAGTAACACAAACAGCATTAGGACCACAGATTACTTGTTGGCATGCAGAAATACATTTTTTAACGTCGCCTACATGTTTACACACTTCATTTTCCCTACATTGTACATCATCTGAGCATTGATTTTTGTTAATAGCTATACAGCCGTCACGATCATTGGGATTTCCTGCAAAGCCAGTCAGACACTCGCATTGACTTTTGTGATTTTTAGTTATACACTTCGAATTTTGCGGACAGGTGAATAACGAACAACTGTCTTCACATTTATTAACTCCAAGAACATCTTTTTCACAAGATCTATTATCATCGCAATCATCGTCAGAATTACAATTTGGAGTTGAGGGTTGTTCACAATTAGAGTTAACAGGATTCCAAAGAAAACCATCTTTACATTCGCAGCGTGGATTACTTTCTACAACTCGGCAAACTTCATTAGCACTACAAGCTATTGTTGAGCACAGATCGAAACATCGCCTCGCCGTGCCATCTACTGAAATACAAACCTGAGGTTCGTTACAATCACTGTTTATATTACATTCCATCTCAGGAGGTTCTTCGAGTAAATGGCAACCGGTTTTTACATCCGTAGGTTTTCCAATATATCCTTCTGCACATATACAATGGGCTTGGTGGCTAGCTCCAATACATAGAGAATTTGGCCCGCACTGTAGTTTACTGCATGAATCCACGCACTTTCGAACATTTTTAGCCACTTGGAAACATATTTCTGAATCTTTACAGTCCCCATCTACCATACATTTATTGTCAGGGACGCATCCTCTTTGTAAATCATTAGGATTACCACTATGCCCCGGAAGACAATGACAGCTACCTTCTTCACAGATAGATTTAGGACCGCACAACATTGAACGACAAACATCAACACATTTTGATTTTTCACAGATATAGCCTTCAGGGCATGTTGCGTTACGTGAACATGTACAAATGGTGCCATCGGCGCATTTAGAAATGGAAACTTGTGAACATAATTCGTAAGGATTTCCCACATATCGGCTTTTGCATATACAACTGAAACTTCCCGGAGTGTTTATACATATGGCATTTTCCCCACACGGTTTACTACTACATTCATCTATATCTGTACATTGTATATTAGGATTTCCTATATAGCCTGGGGGACACAAGCATTCAACATGAGATCTTGTTTGTTGACAAACTGCATTGCGACCACAAGAGGCTTTAGCACATGTTATTTGTCTACGAGGTAAACACGTTTTGTATGGATTTCCAGTAAAGCCTTTGTTACATTTGCAAGCATTATTTTGCCCATAGACACAATGTGCGTTTTGCCCACATCCAGGTTCACAAGATGGTGGAGAAATTGCTGTAAACCAATAACAAAATGACATTACATTTTACAGTACAAGGTAGTAAATATGTTTTAAGTGAAATATTTCGTTACTCACGTGGCATGCACAGTAAATCAGGATTTCCGACGAAGAATGCGTTGCAAACACATTTGCCGCTCTGTTGATCACATGCAGCTCCCACGCCACAGACCACGCCATCACAGCGCTGTCGGCAACGGCCAGCAACACACATCAATGGCTGCTCACAAGGCACGCCAGACCCACAAGTATCTCTTCTGCATGCTCCTCCGGGGAATGGATTTCCTACCATTCCTTCGGGACAAACGCATGTAGGTCCGGTCTTTGATATTATACACTGAGCGCCAGATGCACATGAATATGTATCACATCCTAAAAAAATACATTGGATCATAAGCATCGTGAGTAATTTAATAATAAGAGAATTTAACCGACCAGGTTTTATAGTGCTTACCGGAAATACATTTACCACCTTCAGGTTTCGTGTAACCTGGATTACAGCGACACCAAGCCGCATGATTGTCTACTTCACAAAAGGCATTCAGTCCACAAGAAACAGTGGTACAAGGAGACAAGCAGGTGCTATTCAAACATGCTAAGGTATTGGGGCATACATCATCTCCACTGCATAAACGCTTCTCCGTTGGTATTTCTTCGGCTACACCTAGAAAACAAATGTAAAATTTGTTATTATCAAATTATTTTCAGTTGAAAACAAATAACAGGTTTTTAACTGATACTGGTCATTGTAATACTTACATCCGCTTTTGTAGGGATCACCATCCATGTTTGGAGGACACTCACAGCGATAACTACCTTTCTGGTCGTGACAAATTGCACCAAAAGCACACGGTGCACTATGACATTCATTCATATTAGTACACCCCGTGTACGGATCACCTTCAAAACCTGCCAGACACATGCATCGAGGTGGATCGCTTGGTGTACATTTAGAGTTTATTCCGCAAGTAAATCTTTCACATGGACTTTTACATTTTTGTCCATCTGTAACGTCTAAATAAAATGGCGGTGGACACACGCATTGGCCAGGTTGAATACATTTTTCATTAGGGAAGCAATCCGAATCACTTATGCATCCCTTTTGATTTAATGTGCAATGTCCGGAAATTGAATCTTGACTATAACCAATAGGACATTTACAGGTGAAAGAGCCGATTGTGTTAACACATTCTGCACCAAATCCGCAAGCTGATTGTCCAGATGTGCACTCGTTTATGTCATCACAAGACCCTTCAGTTGTTTGTGAGAAACCAACTGGACAAGCGCAATAGCTTACTCCGTCTGAAATTACGATACACTCTGCACCTTTTCCACATTTATTATCTTTTGTGCAGCCGGAGAGAACGCAATTACCATTTACTACTTTGTATGGTGGTTGGCACTGACAGGTTATATCGTTGCATACTTCACAGAGCGTATATGGGTTACCACTGTATTCTGCCGGACATTTGCATTCGTAGCTACCTGGTAAATTCTTGCAAATGGCACTTAAACCACACGGTGATCGACCGTGTTGGGTACATTCGTTAATATCTTCACATAATCCTGTTTCCTTGCTTCGTGAAAATCCTTGTGTGCAGACGCAAACATTTTCTCCATCATGTAAAATACATTGTTCACCTTGAGGACATGGATTAATGCTGCTACATTCAATCGGCATATTACCGGGAATACAGCCATCAGCATAAGGATCACCGCTGAATGTACCAGGACATTCACACAGAAAACGTCCGGGAAGATTTTTGCAAACCGCTCCAGTACCACAAGGATTATCTATACATTCATTAACATCTTGGCAACCAGTTGGCGATGATGGATCACCAGCAAAACCGCTTCTACATGTACATTGTGCAATCTGATCATTCAATAGACACTCTGAATTGCTTCCACATCGCAAAGCTTCACAAGGATCTGTAAAAGATTAACATAATTATGTAATTGTGTGTCTTAGTTAAAAAATAACATCTTTAAATTGTACTTTTAAATTACTTACGTCGGCATTCATTCCCAACATTTGGCTCTGGGCACAAACACCTTGTATTAGGGTCACATACTGCGTTACCAGGGCAATCGTTATCGGTTCTACATGTAAGTATTTCAGCGCAACGTACCCTGGGGTCAGGATCTGGTATGGTACCTTCTGGACATTCACAAGTATAGGATCCATCTCGATTTATGCAATCTGCTCCAACTCCACAAGCACTATCAATTTGGCACTCATCAATATCTGTGCACTGTTTGTACGCATCGCCGGTATATCCCTCAGGGCATTGACAAATGAAACTTCCTAGTGTGTTACTGCAAAGCGCATTGGTGCCACAGTGACCGACAGGGCCGACTGATGTATCACACTCATTGACATCTACACAACCTGCCACTATATCTGTCGGATCAAATGTCCAGCCATCTTCGCATACACAGTATGCTTCTATTCCATTCGGCTTACAATAAGCATGTTCGCTGCATTTCACATCCTCACACGGAGCTCGACAAGCAACACGTGGAGGAGCACCCACAAATCCGTTAGCACATTCGCAATTAAATCCGCCTGGCGTATTTATACATAGTGAATTTCCTCCACATATAGAAGAATTTTTAGCACATTCGTCAACATCAATACAAATTGACCCGCGAGCGTCGAAGCCTTCTTTGCAAAAACATTGACTTTCTATGCATTCTGCATTATTGGTACAATCGAAGTTTGATTTACACAACGTGTTAACGTCCACCTGAAAGTTAAAAGTTCGTATAAACTATAACAGACTTAATCACCAACGCAAGGAATTGATCATCAACATTACCTGTTCGCAAGCAACCTGCGGATCTGGTTGGGCTCTATAACCTTGTGGACAGACGCAATTGTATCCCGGCGCCGCGTTCTCGCAGATAGCGTGGGTGCCACAGGGATGTTCAAGCGTTTCGCACTCGTCGATGTCGCGGCAGCCGCCTGCCACTCGCGCGTCTCCTGTGTATTCTGGCTTGCATGTGCACACGAAGCTGCCGAGGATGTTGGTACACAGAGCGTGTTCGCTGCACACTGCTTCGCTATTCTTACATTCATCCATGTCTGGTGTAACAAACAACGCAACCTAAAATTACATCTGCCAGGTGCGCGATCACCCATTTTTAAACATACGCACGCAGTAGGTACGCCGACAGCCACTACGAAGAGGAAGTGATAGAGACATAGACGACACAGAAGGCGACAGAGAAAACGACGAGAGACAAGAAGAAAATACTGTAGAGAATGATATTGTAAGGACGTTACTCATTCTTCGATGCACTGGAACACGAAAATGAGCCCGGTCGTCGTAATAGTATAATGGTGCCGACGACACGGATACGGAGACTCACTGAAAAGTTTGATTGATTTATCTATTTAAATAGTTCGAATGTTATAACCGCTCGAATTAGTAAAAGCGTGAAGCTACCGAGCGTCCAAGTCCGGTAGTTTTCAGCTCGATTCGTTAAACGCGAATAGGTTAAAGTGTCACAAAGCGTTAGACCACAGAAAATGAAAACATGTTAGAGTTAGGTCACACCTACTGGCGTTTTAGATAAAAGCTTACCAGTGCACTGCACGTCTGGGTTGCCTTCGAAACCTGGTGGGCACAGACAGCGATAAGAGCCTGGTAGATTCTCGCAAAGAGCGGCAATCCCACAATTAGCGTGTGCACATTCATCCTGATCGCGACAGCCAAC
This sequence comes from Lithophane socia, assembly GCA_947522985.1. NCBI lineage: Eukaryota > Metazoa > Arthropoda > Insecta > Lepidoptera > Noctuidae > Lithophane > Lithophane socia. The sequence goes on along the minus strand of OX383258.1, from coordinate 8,822,242 downwards.
ACGCGGGTCGCCTTCGTAGCCGGGCGGGCAGCTGCACTCGTAGCCGCCTTCCACGTTGCGACAAACTGCGCCGGGGCCGCAGCTCTCCTCATTCGCGCACTCATCGATATCAACGCACTACATACCAAACGAAATAATTATATGTATTTTAAGCGCACATGTCAAAATAAATTGCAACGTTAATAGGAATTATTACTTAAATAACCTTTTAAACGCAGACTGACTGACGCTTTAAATTTCATTGTATTTCATGCAATTCATGCTTTCAATTTCATAAAAAAAGGACCAAATGATAAATATCGTGATTAACGATATATTATTATCTTAAAAACCATTCACTTACGCCATCGAATGCATTTCCGGTATAACCAGACTGGCACGCACATGTGTAGTTTCCTGGATAGTTTTGACACACAGCGTTCACTCCACAAGCACCAGGTCGTCGACATTCGTCAATATCTATAATATTCAAGTAATTTGTGAATGTACAGGTAACAGCCTCTAATGTGACTGTTCGATATAGGGCGGAAGCTGCGCACAATATTGAAAGATTTACCATGTTATTTTAGGACACTTTTTATAGGTTTTCTCATAATCTTTAAGTAAAGAACTTTATAGTGTTTTTTTTTTTTTCAACATTTTAAGCTCATTAGTTTTGGAGATAGGGTGGGGATGGTAAATAATCATATATTTTCTAAAATAACGTTTAACCTATTTATTTTTATTTTAAAATAATTTGTATGCATCATTTGTAATTTTGAAATAAAAAATGCTAATTTACCCTCCCCGTACGGAACCCCAAAAACTAGCTTAACAACACTCCTTGGCAAGAAAACGGGCACTTTACAGTCATTGGCTTTTCTATGGATAATATTAATACCTTTACTATGCCATTAGCATAAATGACTAGTAATTTAATATCAATGAGAAAATAGTTTTTTGGCTACACCCTCTTCGAGGAGCGCTATAATTTTACTAGCTCTTATTGCTTTTCCTGCCATTACAATCGACACAAAGATATCTGTTTTAAGTCACAATAAGGCTGGATTACGCGATAAACATAAATTATTCTACTAAACATAACGAGAAGTTAGTTAGTTAGTTTTTTTTATAACTTTTTAACCGCAAACCCGCGAAAAGTAAGTAAAAAGTCACAAACTGAAAAAAGGATTATTATTGTTTTAAACAAAAGTTTCGAATTTGTAAGTAACTTTTTTTCATACCCAGACTCTTTATTAAGTGCCAGTAACATAGTTTGGCTACTAAAACCTCTTTACAACTAAATGGTTACCAGTAATGTAGAAAAATCAAAACCGCCCGTTTTTTTTGCAAAGGACTGTATAAACGAAACATAGGACTCAAAAGGCGTCGTTGATATCGCGCAATTTCGCTTCGCGCGTTATTCGGAACTTAACATTGATAGTTTAATGAATCGAGTGATTGCGTACAGACTTTGACCGCCTTTACTTGGCAGTAGTGAGGGCTTTCGTTCTTCCGGTTACCTACTAACGTTCGGTTGACCGTGCCCATTTTAAGCGTTCACTACAACCGATACGACTTGTGTCGGATTTTGTGCACAAGTGCATTCCATGTAAAATGTAGCTTTTTGAAGTACCTCTGCACTCTTCTTCGCCATCGCCCTCGAAGCCTCGATTACATTTGCAAATGAAATGAGCTGGCAGGTTACAACACTCTGCATTTGCGACGCATCGTGAAGATACTGCTGGATCCTCGCACTCATTTATATCTGCAAATAAACTCATGTTTTATTTTATTTCTAGAACTATTCGCTCATTTGACATACCTTTTACCATTCAAGAACTTCAATTATAGTATTGGTTTTGGTTGAACGTGTATTCCCGTTCGTCCCACTGGCGTCGTCCCACTGGTGGGACGAACGGGAATTTAATAAATTATATTAATTTTATTTCCGCTCATCCCATTGACTTTCTCAGTGGGACGAACGGGAATGATTTAGTAATTTTAAGGGAACAAAAATGTGACGCTGGTGAGGGTTTGTCAATGTTAGTCAATGTTAACTAATGAATTCACTAAGATAAGTTCGTTACCTCTGCAAGTGAAACCGTCGCCTTCGTAGCCTGGGAAACACGAACATTGGAAACTACCGACCGTGTTCGTACAGTGAGCAAAAACATCGCATGGTCTTTCTTTGCATTCATTTACATCTAAAAGCAGACAACAGGAAAGTAAAATATACGTATACTGCAGACACAAACATAATTATTATTATAATAACAGTGCATACCTGGTTCCTGGCAGTTGCAGCCACCGAAACCATCATTACAATGGCACACCCCGTTTAGACAACGACCATTTATACATTGGGCGCCATCTTCTTTGGTACAATCATCTACAACATTAAATTATCAACTATGAAATAATCTGTTTTGGGCCCAACAAAATACTTTTTGAACAACTAACAATGGAAACACCATGGCTACGTTTATTTGTTTGACTCACCTGTACATTTCAACTCTTTCTCAAGTTCGTCGGATCCCTTATAGCAATCCTTGACACCGTCGCATAACTTTGATAATTCATATAATTGTAATATTTGTGTCGATTCGTTTACTTGACAGCCAAAATAGCCGTCTTCTAAATTTAAGAAAAATACTTCTCGTTTTATTCCTAAACCTATTCCATATTGGCTTTGTGTCGCTACCTGTGAAAGAGAGATTACATACTTCGACAATAATTCAATAAGAGAGTTAGTCAGAACTTACTAGGTACTATCGAAACAATCAATATTAATTATATTCTATTACTCACATTTGTCGTTGTGACTAAGAGCGTCCAAACCACGAGCGGTAAGGTGTCTATATACATTGTCTCTGAAACAAAAGAAATAATACATTAATAAGAATAATAAAATTACTACATAAATATTACATTATGTTCATAGAAAAGATTTCAATTTAGGCCACTACCAAACTACTGCCACGGTCTAGAAATAGGAATCTCGTTATGACTGTGTCCAAAAGTACCTATCGCTTTCATCACCAAGCCCTCGAGTAAGTACCTAGCGCTTTCATCATCAAGCCCTCGAGTAAGCTGCCTAACTTAAGCTTCTTCAGGCGGTGTAAACTCGTAGCTCTTTATTAAATAATTTGGACATAACATAACAGCGCAAATGTGAACACAAATAATGTTAGCTAAAATCCAGCATGTCGGAGACCTCGTGTGATAAGTCAAGATGATTAACTTCTTTGAAAGATCTCATATTTAGTTATAATTAATTGACCGAGTACCGAACCGAAGAACAAAGGGATCAAAGCGTCTCTGGTTCAAGACTGGCAAAATTTGCTATCGTGTGTCAGTTTGTTGGTACTCCTCTACAGGGGGCCTAGACAAAATCCCTTTTCTGTAAGCGTTACCGCCAACGGAAAGATCAAAATTTATGAAGTTGACAGCAGCAGTCACGTGACATCTCTAAAGCGAATGTCAACTCCATACAATTTGATCTCGTATCGTCGTATTTTGCAACCGATCTAGACGAAACATAGTATACAGATTTGACGAATAAGTATAAAGTCGACTGCAAAAAACAATCTATAAAGATTGTTTTGTTCACAAAAATTTGGTGAAGATCTGATGAGGATCTTCGGCGTGATTAGCAGAATTGCTCCTCAAAATGCTTAAATATTAGATTTCTACCAGTGGTATCGGCCCTTTAACTACAAAATAGGTATTGATAGAGCACCTGGGACTACCATCACAAAACTAGAATTAAATCATCATCATCATCAAAAATCAGAATTGAGTTTGAGTTGAGTTTGAGTTTGATATAAAAAATATAAGGATCTATATAATGCACTATTCATGTTCTTGTTACTTGATTCGGAATGATCACATTAATAGGAAATGCTGTATGTTATCTATCTTCATTTTTGTATAGGTACTCTTTACGAAAAATCTACTTAGTAAAAATTCTAAATTTATTCACTGACAGAACGCGCAGCCTTAGCCGCTGCGCTGGGCCAAGAAGAATGCAATTTTGCATAAGGGTTCCTTATAAGTACAACGAAGGTGAGTACTAAGGAAGGGTTTTTTAAAGTTTATATGGGATAAAGGGGTTAAATAGGGGATGAAAGTATGAATGGAAGTTCGTCATTTTTGCTGTTGGGCAATCCCATCTTGCACGCAGCTTGTAGGTACATATATCTAAAACAACTATAAAAAGAACCCATAAAACTATTTCTACAATAAACTCGCTCGATGAGAGATACCTGAATCCAAATTACTTCACACTTCGTACGACGCGATCTTTGAAAGGGAAAGTTATTTCGAACTCATTCAATAAATGGATAAGGATAATTATTACTAACATTATTACTTTAGACATGTTATAAATCATTATTAATACTGGACAAATTAAACTTATTAAGGCCTGATTTTTCAATAGTCAGATAACTACATAATTAATTGTGAAGTGAGAAATTATATTTACACACATCAGTTAACTGAACTCTACATTTCCTCGGAACTAATATCATCTTCTCGGTTGACTTAGTTTGGTTTTAAACTAGTTGAATTAAATACCTTTTATCGGGAATCCCAGATCATACTTACATAATTAATCGCATAAAAACACTATCAGAAAAAAAGATATTACTTATAATCGGAAAATTCTCGTAACACGAGTAGCATACTAAGAAATCGTCATTCCTGTCAACCGTTCAATGTTCGACGTTCAACTCAATAAACCTGTTCGTACAGAAAACGCTCTCGATCTTGTATTACAAATGCTGTTTTATTTCATGCGGAGGTAACTACGGTATTTTACAAGCCTACTTGGGTGTAGTATTTTGATTGTTACTTAAACAACAGGATTACAAAAAGTCTAAATACATACATGTTAACTGTGTAGATTATAAATTAAAATGTTACGTATTGTGTGTACTCAATCTCATGTTTTCTAAAAAAAGATATTAGATATTGAGTAGTAGGCAATGTAGTAGGACCATTAGAGTAAGTTTTCGTTTAGTAATTACAGCCGCGACAAAGGCGAAGGCTGCAGCGCGAGGTCATATAACTGTGTGAGCGGTATATTGTCGTTTACCTACTTGTCTGCATCGCACCGACAAATAGTATAAGTTCAGCAAATACATTGTACGTATTGTGAGTAATTTGGCACTTGTGTTAACGGCGATGCTTCGTGTTTAACTGGTTGCATGCCGATTTACGAGTGCATTTGCACTTCACCTAAGCACAGACCTCACCGCAAATGTCGTTGTGCCAGTTGTCACAGCCGCTGCACTCGTCATTTGCACGCACATTATTATTTGTACTTGGTGATAAAAACAATAATTGCCACTTTGAAAGTGAACGCATTAGGCACGAACAGACCATATGTTAACTTTACAAAACATATTCTATTATAAATACCACCATTTTTTATTTGGTAAACAAATTGCATTCAGTCAGTTTTTATCCATTAAAATTTATTCAAAGCAACATTGCTTTAAATAAACAAATATACATTGAATCTGGGGAGTTTGTTGCGCCACTTCTTCTTCCCAGCTAAAGCACTAGGAAGTGGTGAAGGGTGGGCGTTTTTGGGAGACTGTCATATGTGATTTTGACGTTCGAAAAGTGCTGATTCTTAGCCTAGTTTGAATAAATGACTTTTGATTTTGATTATTTTAATATGGCAAGGTGCAAGAGTGCTGAAAATAATAAAAATTAAGTGCCGAATTTGTTCTATATGCCATAACAGCAGAGGTGATGAATTAATTAATAACTAAGTAGGCACAAAGTTTATTATTACCATACGTTTATGTAACAAGGATATCTACGTAAATAACAAAAGGAATGATGACAAGGCTTCTTAGATGGTGTCACAAATTACCTGCAAACTATTATTGCGCACAAAGGCCAAACGAGGCACTAAGATAAAACACCTAATATTGTTTTCAATAATCGTTACCCTTGACACCTTAAAGTACTCGTGACAAACACATTTTATTATTGACAGAAATTAGCTATAAAATCTAGTCGTCAGTACTTAAATCTGTTCAGAACGTGTAGGTAGGTGGATATTTATGACTTGAAGTTAATGTCATCATCCTTCTGCCCTTAACCCAATTTAGGTACCTTGTGGTCGGTGCAGAATGTCTTCGTCTTCCATACATCTGGAAGACGATGACATCCTGCCTGCATATAACCAGTTATCTCAGTTATCACACCTCCTTTCTTGCCATATCATCTAGCTAGAATGATTTATTATAATGTAACTACGTACATTAAATCATATTAACCGCTCATCGCCCGGTTATTATATGTTAAGTTATTTTAAAATAGTCCTTATCCCATGCGATATTCTCAAATAATTTATATATTTAGGTGCATGCAACTGAATTATTTTGAGTGCTAATGACCGTTACACAATTTTTCACATACAAGTTTAGTATATTTACCCCATTTTTTAAGTCCACGCAATCACTGTCCATTCCAAGATTGCCTGGAAGAGATCGCAGAAAGCGATAAGGCGGCCCATTGTATGTTTGGTAGTGTTAAATTTATTTTCTGGTGTAAAATAAAGTATAGAAATAAATAAATAATGTTGTTCTTTTTAATCAGTTCTTATGCTTGTCGGAAGTTTCCGTCACATCCAAATCATGTGGGGTTGCTTTGAGAAGGTCTTTCTACAATAGTATTTGTTAACACTTTTGTACAGTAGCGGCATTTAGGTACTTAAAACGGAAAACTTTCAAGGCTAAAAAGGCTCTACTTTATTATTACATCAGTATGAGTAATAGCTAACGACAACACTATACAGAACAATTTAAATAAACTGCAAAAAATTACATTTTAAAATTTATTGTGGCATGTACGTATTCACTCCAATTCACTAGTTATTATGAAATTGTGTACAATAAAAAAATCAAATGGAGTGTCGACTAGGCCTCTGTCGCCCGAGAGATCGCCCCATATCCGACATGATTGGACCCATAAGAGTATACTTAACACGTGGGACTTATTTAACATTCTGCTCAAACAGAGCGAAGCGTATAAGAAAAACAAGTCATAGGCGGAAGTTTTGTGATTGATATTTAAATAAATTAAAAATAAAATATAATTGAGATCGCAGGTATTTACGGTACCAACCTTTATAATTTTAATAAAATTGCTCTTTCAAGCCTATCTTAACTTTCAAAGGACCATGGGAAGAAACGTCCCCACCCACCAACACGCTTGAGACTAGTGTCATTCGAAGCGTCTGGTGGGTTCGATACTTTTTTACTATGGCGACATTTTTCAAAAAATTTGGGGTTTTCTTGGAATATTACTTTTTTTATTCAATATTAGCATTATTTTACATTTATATATTTTCTTAGTTTGCACTTAAGAGGCATAGAATATAGCGACCTAAATATGGTTCTCATTCATGACAACCTTTCTCTTTATCAGGGACCATTTTTTTTTCTCTGATACCTTTTTTTAAAGTTAGGTTCGGTTAGGTTATGTTTGGTAAGGATAGGTAATTATAGCTTAGGTTAGGTGGGGGATCCCCCACAGTGCATACTTCCACGTAGTTTCCCCCGGGCAACGCCGTGTCTGACCACCGTAACGGAGTGGCAGACCGGCGGCTAAAGTGCGCTGTGATTCGTAGACATTTCATGCGGTCGTCCGCGAATATGACGAACAAGCCAAGTCGTGACCCTTCGGGGCGTTTTATCTCGAATCGCTCCTCCCAGGGCGATTCAAACGGCCCTTCTCAGGGCCAATCTAACGGCCCTTCTCAGGGCCAATCCAACGGACCTTCTCAGGGCCAATCCAACGGCCCTTCTCAGGGCCAATCCAACGGCCCTTCTCAGGGCCACGCCGACGGCGCTTTGGCGTCGGAAGCTGACCGCGCATCATCTGCGGCCAGCTTATTTAGGAGGCCATATGAGTTGTCGGACTCCGACGACTCCGATATGGACACGTCGGCGGCTGAAAATAACCTCTTCAAGCGGAAGAGGTCCAAAGTCTCCTCGGAGTCGACCGGAGGCAAGGCTAAGAAGAGGTCGAAGCCTAAAGAGGCTTCGACTTCCGCTGCGCCTTCTTCCCACAATGTGGGCTTGGTGGACGCCGAGCGCCAGTTAAATCTGGCAAAAAGGGCGCAACTCCAGTTGGACCTGGAGGAGAGGGTCGCCGCCAAGGAGCAGCAGGCGCAAGTTGCCAGGTCGAGGGCTGGCTATGGTGCATCCAGTGTACTGTATGCCGACCACTCCCTGGCAGAACTGGAGCGCATGGCGCAGGAGGATCGGCAGGAGGTTCTGGAGGTCGCCTCTAAGTCGTCCAATTTGAAGGGGACCTTCCAGAAGGCCCTCAAATGCCGGGCCGCCAGCATGTACGGCATTATAACGGAGCTGGTGAAGCGGACTGCCACGGACGAGACGCGGCAGCTGCAGGCGAAGGTGGATCGCCTGCAGGCGGAGGTCAGCCAGCTACACCAGAAGCTGGCTGATGCTACGGCCAGGCCTGCCCAATCTGCCCCAGTCTGTCCGGTGGTAGGAGGCTCCTCCTCCCCTGCCAGTCTTGAGGCAACAATCCGCGGGGTGATCTTGGAGGAGAGGGCCTTCATCCGAGCCTGCTTCGCAGGCATTGAGGACCGGCTCTTGCCGGAAAGGCGGCTCCGCCCACCTCTAGCGGCGGACAAGAGTCCATCGCCGAGGGAGCCAGAACCTGCGCCTCTAGCAGGCCCGGTATCGCAGCCCTCCAAGGGCAAAGGCAAGGGCAAGAGGACCAAGGCGGCTCCTCATACGCCCACCACAACCGCGGAGGTAGCGTCTGGGTCGTCAGCCACTCCAGCAGCCCCCCAGAACTCGCAGGAGGAAGACGCCCTTCTTCCCTCCACCACCCCATCCAACCAGTCGTGGACGGAAGTGGTTAGGAGGAGAAAAGGGAAAAAGGGCAAAAAGTCGGCCCCCAAGCCTGCTGCGACTGGTCCCGCAGTCGGCAAGAAGGCGGGGAGGAAGCTGGTTCCTCCCAAAACTGCGGCCGTCGTGGTGACCATCACCCCAGAGGCCGCGGAGCGGGGCGAGACGTACGAGTCCATTCTAAGACGGGCTCGTACCAATGCTGATCCCTCCCAGCTGGGGATCACCAACATCACGTGCCGCCGAACCCTAACCGGGGCTCGAATTTTCGAGTTCTCGGGGGAGCAGCGAGGCACAAATGCGGACCTCTTCGCAACAAAGTTGCAAGAGGTCATCGCGGATGTGGCAAGGGTCGCCAGGCCTGTTAAGACCGCAGCCTTGGAGGTGGCCGATCTGGACGATTCAGTCACCAAAGAGGAGGTGGTGGCGGCCGTCGCGGCGGCTGGAGGTTGCGACGCTGGCGCGTTGAAAGGTGGAGCCATCAGGCCCGGCCGCCGCGGCATGGGTATCATCCGCGTCGAGTGCCCAGTCACCGCGGCTGGGGCCGTCCTTGCTGCGACCAAGGGACGGATGCAAGTGGGGTTCGGCTGGGCAGTGGTCCGGCCACTTGAGGACCAGCCTGTCCGGTGCTTCAAGTGCTTCGCTGTCGGCCACACCCGGGCCACGTGTCCCTCCAAGTCCGACTGGGGAGATACGTGCTACCAATGCGGGCGGGAAGGACACGGGTGGGCTGCTTGCACCGCCACCGCGCCACACTGCGCGGCGTGTGCCGCCGGTGGCCGCCCCGCGGACCACAGGATGACGGGCAGGAGCTGCAAGCCCCCCGTGAGGAAGGGCGTGGTGCCGGCGCAGGTTCGCCCTGTTGCTGAAGCCGTCGTCGCCGTCGCCGCTGTAGCTCCAGCGGCGGTAGCTGAGGAGGGGGGTGCGATGTTGGAATAATAATTTCCAACTACCGCATCCTCCAGGCGAACACCAACCACTGCAGAGCTGCCCAGGACCTGGTAGTGCAGGTCATGGCCGAGTGGTTGGTGAACGTAGCGGTGGTCGCCGAGCCCTACTCAATCCCCGGCAGCTGGCTGGGTGACGAGGACGACTTGGTGGCTCTAGCGGCGCGGTCTTCCACAGACTCCCCTCCCCTCTCGCTATTAGAGAGGGGACCGGGATACGTGGCCGCCGCGTGGGGAGACTTAGCCCTTGTGGGCGTCTATTTCTCCCCAAACCGCCCTCTTCAGGACTTCGAGAACTATCTCGGAGTCCTGGCCGCCGTGGTCGGCAGGGCGGCGCCGCGTCAGGTCTCCGTACTGGGAGACCTGAATGCCAAGTCGGTGACCTGGGGCAACCCGGCCACTGACGCACGCGGGCGGGCAGTAGAGATGTGGGCAGCCTCGTCTGGACTTTCCCTCTTGAACAGAGGAAGCGTTCAGACATGCGTGCGGCGGCAGGGTGGCTCAGTAGTGGACGTCACTTTCGCTACCCCTGCGTTAGCCGCGCGAGTGTTGAACTGGCGAGTGGACCTAGTGGAGACCATGTCGGACCATCGCTACGTGCGGTTCGACATCTCCACCAGTGGCCCCGGAGAGACGCGGCCCCACTCGGTGCGTTCACCGTTCCCACGGTGGGCTCTCGCCCGCCTGGACCGGGAAGCGGCGCGAGAGGCGGCGTTCGTCCAGGACTGGCTTTCGCCACCTTCCGCTGGCCTGGATGTGGACACCGTGGCGGGGCACCTGAGGGAGTCTCTAACCGCGGTATGCAACTCCAGCATGCCTCGGTCTCGCCGACCACTACCCAGACGCGCCGTGTACTGGTGGTCGGCGGAGCTGGCGGGGCTCCGAGCAGCTTGCGTGGAGGCAAGGAGGGCCTACGCGCGGAGTCGGCGGCGGCGTCGTAGGGACCAGGCCGTCGGGGACCACCTCTATGAGGTATACGTGGAGGCGAAAATGGTCCTCGATCGAGCCATTGCCGCCGCCAGAGACTCGGGGAGAGCTGAGATGCTGGAGGGTCTCGACAACGACCCCTACGGGAGACCATATAAGGCGGCGCGCAACAAACTGCGCCCGTTTGGTCCCCCGGTGGCCGAGACCCTGGAGCCGTCATTTCTTGATGGGGTGGTTCAGTCCCTGTTCCCGTGCAGGGACAACTTCACCCCACCAGTGATGGATCCACCGCAGACAGCTCCGCCAGCTGAGGAAGAAGAGGAGGCCCCGCCTGTCACGGAGTCGGAACTTGGCGCGGCGATTCTCCATATCCGCGCCAAGAAGACAGCTCCGGGCCCCGACGGTGTTCCGGCAAGAGTGGTGGCAATCGCTGCCACTCAAATGGAGGAGAGGTTTCGGGACCTTTTCAGCGCATGCCTTGCGTCTGGAAGGTTTCCGAAACCGTGGAAGGAGGGGCAGCTGTGCCTCCTTCGCAAGGAGGGCCGCCCAGCAGACTCCCCCTCGGCATACCGGCCCATCGTTCTGCTCGATGAGGTCGGCAAAATGTTCGAGGGGATAATCGCTGCCCGCCTAAAGTGCCATCTGCGCACTATCGGGCCGGACTTGTCGGACGCTCAGTTCGGTTTTCGGGCTGAGCGTTCGACGGTGGACGCACTGGCCTGCCTCAGGGGCCAGGTGAAGGAGGCGATGGAAGCGGGGGACGGACTGTTGGCGGTGTCATTCGACATAGCCAACGCCTTCAACTCCGTTCCCCACTCCACCATCCTAGAGGCGCTCCGATTTCAGGGAGTGCCTCGATACATATGCAGGCTGCTGGCCAACTACCTGGAGGATCGGGCGATCCTCCTGGTAAATAGGACTGGCCAAGTCCGGCGGTACGCCGTTGAAGCCGGCGTTCCACAGGGGTCAGTTATAGGACCTCTCCTCTGGAACATCGGCTATGATTGGCTCCTGCGGGGAACTCTCCTCCGAGGCACGAGTGTCATCTGCTATGCGGATGACACTCTCCTCACCGCCCGGGGGGGGAATTTCAGGGAGGCGGCCATCTTGGCTTCCGCGGGCGGATCCTTGGTCGCGGGGAGGATCCGCCGCCTAGGTTTAACGGTGGCGCTTCACAAGACCGAGGCCGTGTTCTTCCACGGCCCTTGGCAGCGCCCCCCACCACCTGACGCCCATATCTTCGTGGAGGGCGTCAGAATTGAGGTGAAGGCCCAGATGAAATATCTGGGCCTTGTACTCGACAGCAGGTGGCGTTTCGGTCCGCATTTTAGCGGGCTGTCGTCGCGCCTGCTAAAAACCGCGGGCGCGCTCTCCTGGCTGCTTCCCAACTTGGGGGGGCCCAGCGCGCGATGCCGGCAACTTTACGCCGGCATCTTGAAGAGTATGGCCCTCTACGGGGCTCCTATCTGGGAGGACTCCCTCCAAAGGAGGGAGAACGCCGCCGCCCTGCGGGCACCCCAGAGGGCCATAGCCCAGCGAGCGGCGCGGGCTTACCGCACGGTGAGTTTTGGGGCAGCATGTGCTCTGGCCGGCACCCCTCCTTGGGAACTCGAGGCGTGGGTGCTCGCCAGAGTATATGAATGGACGGCGGGGCGGAGGGCGAGAGGACAACGCTCAGCCCCGGAAGAGCGGGAGGCCGTCCGGCGGGAGGCGAGAGACGCCATCGTCGTCCATTGGACGGGGGACCTCGCCACCGCAGCCTTCGGCCGCCGAACCCTCGACGCGATTGGGCCAGTCCTGCGAGACTGGCTCGAACGGTCGCATGGATTCCTCTCCTTCCGTCTGGTGCAGGTGCTGTCCGGACACGGTTGTTTCGGATCGTACCTGCACCGAATCGGAAGGGAGAGGACGCCGTCGTGCCTCGACTGTGGTGCGGCGGAGGACGCGGCGCAGCACACCCTCGAGGTGTGCCCGTCGTGGTCCGAGCCGCGCCGCAGTCTCATCGCGGTGATTGGACCAGACCTCTCGCTCCCCGGCTTGGTTAACGCCATGCTGAGGGATGAGAGGTCCTGGGCGGCGGTCGCCTCCTTCTGTGAACACGTCATGTCCCAGAAGGAGGCGGCGGAGCGCGCGCGGGAGGACGATCCTGACGCGGCGCCGCTCCGAAGGCGGAGGAGGGGTCGAAGAAGACGTCAGTACGATAGTCATCTCCGACTCCTCCCAGGTGGAGGCCAGCAGGCAATGGGTGCGGGGGCACCCTTGCCTGTATTGCACAGGTCTCCACCAGTGTCGGACGGGAATGGCCAGGTGTTCCCGGCCATTCCCGTAGCTCCCCAACCTGGGGGGCGTGCGGGGCCCGCCAGCTAGGCGGGCATGCGCCGGGAGGGTTGTGGATGTAAAGGCTGAGCCGGTTTCCCATGGCCCTCCCATTACGGCGATGTGGGAACACCGCTGAGTTTTAGTGGGTATACTGTCGTTAGCGACAGGAGTCCCACATACCCCAGACTCGTCCCCCACGAGCGGGGATGCGTAATGCATTTCTCAGCGACAAAAAAAAAAAAAAAAAAAAAAAAAGCTTAGGTTAGGTTAGCTAACCGAAAAGTTTAGGTTAGGTTAGGTTAGCTAACCGAAAAGTTTAGGTTAGGTTAGGTTAGCTTCTGTGCGCTGTCAACGCGGCTCTACGTGGGAATCGTGCGATCGATGGCCCTTTACGGGGCCCCGAGAGAGCGATGGCCGTCAGAGTCATCAGGGGGTATCGCACGATCTCCTACGAGGCGGCTTGTGCACTGGCCGGATCCCCGCCCTGGGACCTCGAGGCGAAAGTACTCGCGTCATCGTATCGGTGGCGCGAGGAAGCGAGAGTGCGGGGTGAGCAACCGATGCAGCGACACATAGAGCTGCATCGGTCTCAGCTTCGCGAGGTCTTGGTGGCGGAATGGCGGGACAGGCTTTCACGCCCTACCGCCGGCCTCGACATCATTGAGGCGGTCCGGCCGGTGCTCGAGCGCTGGCTCGGGAGGAGGCACGGCTCCCTGTCGTTTCGAGTGACGCAGGTGCTCTCGGGGCATGGTTGCTTCGGGAAGTACCTGTGTCGCATAAACAGGGAGCCGGACGCTCGGTGTCACCACTGCGTCGACTGCCGGGAGGACACGGCGCGGCATACGCTGGCAGAGTGTGCCGCTTGGGAGGAGCCGCGCCATGCCCTCATCTCCGAAGTAGGCAGTGACCTCTCGCTGCCGGCCGTCGTTGAGTCGATGGTCGACAGAGAGGAGTCCTGGGACGCGGTGGTTTCCTTCCGTGAGACAGTCGTTTCGCAGAAGGTGGCTGCGGAAAGGGAGAGGGAGATCTCTTCCACTCACCCGGCCCGCAGCAGGCGCACCGGGCGTCGGCGGAGGGCGGTAAACGCCCTCTGCCAGCCCCCCTAAATGGGTCCAGGGACGACGGACTCGGGGACGTCCGTCGCCCCCTACACATCAGGACCCGAGGTGGCGGTGCGTAGTGTTCCACGCGCGCCTCTCTTAGACGTCACGGGGGGAGTCAAACACCTCACTCCTCGGGTCACGGGGGGGCCCCTGACCCGAGGAGTCCCGCAATGGCGGGCCAGTCTGGGGTTGCGGAAGATTTTTACGTTCCCGTGACCCCCAGCGAAGGTGTGAGCTGGAACACTGGGGTGGTTTTAGTCAGTAAGAGTCTGAAAGACCCCTCCGCCCGCCCCAGGGCAGAGGTCATCCATGAGGATTTAAAAAAAAATAGGTTAGGTTAGCCGTTTTTTTTAAAGTTTTTTTTACAATTATCCAATCACAAGAATACACAAATGCTGTTCATCATTGAGGAGTTCCATTTGACCTTCAAAATCCAAGATCAAATTATCACTGTTAGGTTAGGTGAGGTTAGGTTTGGGAGGAGCCGCGCCGTGCCCTCGTGACAGAAGTGGGAACCGACCTGTCGCTGCCGGCCGTCGCTCGCGCGATGGTGGGAAGCGCAGAGTCGTGGGATGCGGTGATCTCCTTCTGTGAAACGGTCATCTCACAGAAGGAGGCTGCGGAGAGGTAGAGGGAGGTCGAGACCACTCTCCCGACCCGCAGCAGACGTACCGGGCGTCGGCGGAGGGCGGACAACGCCCTCTTCCAGCCCCCCTAAACGGGTCCAGAGGGACGGTGGACTTGGGGACGTCCGCTGCCCCCCCGTATAACTGGCGACGCGGACTAACCCGAGGCGGTGGCGCGTAGTGTTCCACGCGCGCCCCTATTGGCGTTGCGGAGGGAGTACACCTCACTCCCCCCGCAGACTTGAGGAGGCCCGCAGAGGCGGGCCGGCACTAGCCGAGGATCGTGGAAGGCGCACTAGTTCCCATGATCCCCGGTGCAAGTGTGGGAAAGGAACACCGAGGTGGTTTTTAGTCAGTAAGAGTCTGACAGACCCCTCCGCCCGCCCCAGGGCGGAGGACATCCATGAGGATTTTCCACCCCGGCAACAAAAAAAAAAAAAAAAAGGTGAGGTTAGGTTATGTTTGGCAAGGATAGGCAATTATAGCTTAGGTTAGGTTAGCTAACAGAAAAGTTTTTTGTTATTAAAAAAAAACCCCATTGATTTTGCAATGGAGCAAGACAGTAAGTCTTTCTCGGGATCCCTAAAAACATATTGACACGTATCCTATGACTGTTGGAGGGTGGGGACGGAGTCCATACAAAATCCCCCATGGTCCTTTATATTCTTTAAATTTTTTATTCAGGTCATGAACAAAGTATATCCAGTTTTAAAGATAAAACTGAATAAAGCATGAAACCATAACATTCATTCTTTTTAGAAAGAATTAATGTTATGGTTTAACCTTACATTGGATATATTGTATTTCATTACACGTCATTATGTGTAAAATGAAGAAGGTCAGATATTATTATGTATATTTTCATTCTGTGACGGAACCTTGCCAACCAGTTACATATACACACCCTGGCCCGTGAAACGAAGTCCAAAGCAAAATTGCAGCTTACTTGTACAGTCGAACAAGCTATTATTTATATTATACACAAATAATAAGTAAGTACCTACTTTTTGGAGAAATTGGAGTTCGGACATGGTAGATAAGGCTAAAAACACATTTTTTCATACTTGGTAGGAATAAAGTTAGTATTGTATGTGATTCCGGTTGGAATATTCCTTTTTCATGTTGAGCTGAAATTTCCTTTTTTGCCTTTTCCCTAAAATAATAATGTTACTTTCTGTTTATGTATCAGGTAAGGTATATTCTAACACCAACCAGAGAAAACGTGTTAATGAAAGTGAAAAAGTAGTTAACCAATATCGATAATTCAGCACATTCATCAAAGCACGTCCGCCGCCATAGGCGCACGCTCCGCTCTAACCTTACGTCATGAACGAAGTTGCAAGCCGCCATGTGAGTTCGCGTGTACGAATGTGGTATCAAATCGGGCGTAAAATGCGTCCGCGAGCCCGAGCGCGGCGCTTGCGCCATTCACTTTCACGTGGCGCTCGCTGCCACTGCGTACTTCGCCCGTACTGAAAGTGGGCTGAGAGCGAACAATGCCTTTACGCAGTTTCTCTCCTCACAAACAATTCCATATCTGATTCCAGTTGCATCTTGTCAACTTCACTCGTTAATGTTGAACTGAGTGGCCTGTTATTTCTACCTACCATCACACTATCCATATTTTGTGCTACGATTGACTGCCTACGAGATTCATTCGTCTATGCCTACGAGTTATTTTTTAACCAAATTATCTTGTCCTATTAATATTTAAGTGTGCATGGCTATGTCCTCAAATTTTAAGAAATAGATGGTAAACAACATGCTATATATTTTTTTGACAAACAATTTCGTTGAATATTTAGTTTAATTCGAAAATCCGATTGTTTTTTGTTTAACGAACAATGTCTGATGACTGTGGTGATGAGTGATTGCGCTGTAGAATATTTCCCAGAAATGACTCACTGTACTCTAGCTAAGGTATCTAAGATGATACATGGCAGTGATAGCTGTGTTCCGTTTCTCACAGAATTCACACCACCATTATATTTATTTCCCACTTATTAAATACTTTCTCAACCAAATTGCGGCCACTGCATATCATGCTGTTTTACTCTTAACTTGGATTTATAATTAAACTTTTCATGAACCTAAATTAATTAATGTCAGTTCATAAGAAGTTATGTAATAATATTTAATTTAAAAAATATTCACATTATTGTGCAGTTAAAGCATAAAATGATATTTTTGCAGATGCTAACTACACTTTTTTGCGAAGTAGATAATTATATCTACGTATGTATGTATGTAAGTACAGTCACGGACTTTAATTGATGAGCCACCTTCAAACTTTTCAATTTTGGAGTTTCATACATTCACGAGATTACACGATTAAACACGAACTCAAATCGCACGCTCGTAAACAAGATGACAAATAAATTACTTTTAATCGGAAATAGTCTTATCCATAGAGGTTGACTAATAAGTTCTCAATGATAAAAATAAATACAATGTTGCATTAAGTTTATCCAATCTATTTGATACTGAACTCCTTTGAATCATAGCTCATTAACTCTTAATTCTGAAAACTTAATTGAAGACAGTGACAGTTGAAATATCGATGTCAGAGACGTTACTTTCGAACTTTTCGAAATTACTAAGTAATAATATTTCTCCGTACGCTAACGTTACTATCGCAACGCTCATCAATTAAAGTCCGTGACTGAACCTACTTAGGTACTTTTTTGGATCTAAAGTTTTTACTTCTACGTTCATTAACATAATGCCTTGAGGCATCGCTGTTGTTTTATTAGCTTAATTAAACCATACACATCTAATGAAGGCAGGTCAGAAATATAAGTTGTTCCTTTGAACCTTAAAGCAATCATTGTTACTTATAAAGACGTGATCAAGAACAATCGTGCAAGCGTATCGTAAGGCGCCTCGCAACACTCGCGACTATGCCAGTCGTTGTAGTGAATGTGTTCTGCTTAGATCTCGATAGCTCAGCACAAAATTGCATTGGTATTATCGATAATAATCGATTAGAGTGAGTGGCGCGCGTATCATTGTGAACGGTACCAGTAGTAACACTAGCGGTACAATCCATCTGTTCCAACAGCAATAGCGGAATTATGTTTAAGTTTACATTGTTTATTGGCCACACATTCACGTCACGCCTTACTCATTACTCATTACCCATACAGGTACGTATTACCTATCTATTTATTCACTTTTCAGACACATACGTAATAATAAGGAATTCGTATCACTGTGTCCTCAGTAATAATGTTAAATAGACTCGTAAAGAATTGACAACCCGGATCCGGGTCAGACCAGAAATGTAAAATAGCAATTATTTGGCATTCTTCCGTCAAAACATACGAAGGCCTAGATTGGTAGTATCAATTTTGAATAGCATTTTTCTTCCTTCATTTTATAAAAGAACTGGCATGATTTTCACGAGCTTGGGCAACTAATACCTACTCTTCTACATAAAACAAGATCTGTGATTATTTTAGACCCCTACATTATTAGACGTGACGGCACTGCGTATCAATAGCATCTATTAAAGGAGAAAGAGCGGTAAGGCCGAGACCATCAAGTTCCGGTGACGCGGACGGCGGCGCCGACTGGCGCACGGCGCGGCGGCCGGCGACCGCGTCAGGAATACTAAACAAGCCTCACTGACAGTGCCCGAGGGACGGACAAGTGGAGCGACCGCTTACAAAGCCACATTATGGTGCCAGAATCACTCGAACAGTCAAGCTTGATCCGTGTTGAATTAGCTTCTAATATAAGACAGTCTCTCTATGAAAATTTATCTCGAGGAATTCATAGGAATTTACCATATTGATATACAGGGCGTAGGTAGTATGAAAGGGGCAATACAATATCTGCATAATATAATTGTATATATATTGAAATTGATTTGAATCGATCGTTATTTTAGGTTCTAGTATATATAATGTAAAGTCATATCAACGATAGTTCATGATTTTGAAATCCCGGATATCATAAGCATATATTCAACTTTAGACGGCATTGGCCGCTACACTATTAATATATAATTAAGTAGTTTGCATACGTTTACTAGCAAATTAAAATATACAGACATATTTTTGGTGATTCAGTAGATATGTTAACAATGGCTCATTACACATCTTCATTAAATTTACATAATGAATATTTGCATAAGCTCGGCCCACATCAGCTGTATCATTGATAACTATCCGAAAAGAAATAAAGGATCTGTTTACAATATATCCATGTCAGTCCATGTGACCACATGGATATATTGTAATACAGGTCCATTGTTTCTTCTTAAAAATTTCTGAGAATGGGTGGAGAGAACACAAAACAAAAATTGCTTCCAAAATGTTTAACTCCGCGACTGCGACACGAGCACGACGTAGTCTCTGTAGTGTGTAGTCGTAATTTGTGAGACAATAAGCAGGTTTATCTCAAACCCTGTACATACAAATATTCCTGTCATTAATAGTCAGAGTCAGGTTAGTATCGCCTCAGACCATCCTCAGACAGATTGCCAACGCCAGTCAGATCGTTATTTATATTATTATGTATAAGGGACCACTGTCGTTCAACTTTTACGGAAAGATCCAATCGGATTGCTAGGAACCACTGTATCCTATCCTAATCATCTTAATTTTACAAATGCGAAAGTGAGTTTGTTTGTTTATTTGTTTGTAGGTATGTTTTTCAGGGTTCCATAGTCAACAAGAAAACCTTATATATTCGCCATGTCTGTCTGTCCGCGCCTCCGCGGCTTAGCCACGAGACTTTTAGTTCTAGTTTATAAATTAGAATCCTGCACTACCTAATTGATACTATACTTCAGAAACGCCATTTATAAGTTACGCCATGTATATTTTATGGTTCTTCATAAAATAAACCAACTAAAATGTGCTTTCTTTTCCTTTAAATATTATTTTTTCTCTATTGTCAAATATCTTTCCTTTCATATGTCCTTGCTTTGGCCTTAAAAGCCACTTACCAGTTATTTTTGCTCGCAAAATTGCTATTAGTTATCGTTTTAACTAACTATTGCAAAACTGTTCTGCCTCTGGTAGCGTACTACGGTCTATTCATTAGAAAAAAATTGTTGTTGGTTTGGGTAAAAACACTTGATAATCCATTGGTTTCCATTCCACTTTCCACCGTCAGAGTGAAGCCTCATTTTCATTCATTTGCATTCCAAGGCAATCATGATCGGACTCTTTCAAACTCTATTAAACAGTTTTCATATTATGACCGTTAAAAGGTGAATCCGATTCTAAAGCAGCCAACTAGTAGGTATTTGGCTTGAGACTCGGATTAACTTTTTTATTTACATTAATTTTAATACCTATGCTTGAGTAAAAACAAACTTCATACTTGGACAAGAGTAGGTATGTAAATCAGAAATCAATTTTAATTTTGGATATAATATATACCTACCTATGTGTAATTAAATTAAAATTGGATCATTAGTTAGCTCAATGCGAAGTTACTGTGGAGATAATTTGTCTCCAACTGCAGTTTGAACTGTATGTAACATGAAAAGGGTCCTCAGCAGAATGTGAATGTCTGAATTTAGTTATATTTGATTTTTGCACAAACTTCTTGCTTTTTAATTATTTTCTGCATAAGTTTAAGCATACAACAAACTGGTTCGAAAGTGAACGAATTCGTGGACAGCATTTTTGTTTGCAACCATTATGAAACAAATGCAAACATTTTGGCTATCTAGATCGAACATACGTGAACATTAAATTGCAAATTACCCAAAACTACAATATGGTTAATTAGGATTTCCGTTCATAATACAATTTTCTGATCATAGCACACTAAGCAACGGTGCGTCCAGTGGTTAAAGCTATGTCTATGATTGCAATTCAAAGAAAACTTACGTAATTAGATCACGCAGATCATTGAATTAAATGCACAAATCACCATCAGAAATCTTTAGGTAATTTAAATACAAGTAGAATCAGATTCGATTAGAATGACATTCAGTTTCATGTTTTATGGAGTTCCTACACTCAAAGAGGAATTTACTTGATGTGAATATGCTTGAGTTACTAGAATACTATAAATAGTCACTATTATATAGTTAAATCTGCATTTTGTTAAAACATTTGCGTGTTCTGGTTAGTGCATTGATTTAAATAGTAGTAATATATATGTCAATGGTTTAGTGTCCATTTTATATCTTGCATAAATCCCTTCGAACGCCATAATATATGGCGCAGGATAACCAGTTAAAGATAATACCAGAAGTGGTCATCGTATCGGTTTAGCAGCTTGAACATCATTGTACATCATCAGGATCATAATATCTCTGTGTGTGTGTTTGTGGAATAAAAATTGGAATATCTACCTATAGCAGTTCCTCAGACGTGGTAGAGCACAGAGTACATTTTTATGCGTTTCATCAAAAAGTTCCTATGCCGTAATGTGGACTCCACTGCAGTTGTAGGACCAATACGAATATGCTACGCCGCTACCTAATAAGTCCGTTTTAAAAATTTAACAGTGGAACCAACATTATGGCAAAGGAACTATTTGATGAAACGTACTCTACAACCAAAGAGCAACAGCCCCCTTATAAACTTATTACTTATTCTACTCTTTGGTAACTGCGTCTCACATCATCTGTCATCAGAAGATATGCCAACACTCGCCAAAAGTGACAGTGACCGGCCAGTGTCACTCTTATCCGACCTTTTCGGTGATTCCAGTAACTTAGACGGGCCCCACTGGCTGCGCCGTCATATTTATCACTTATCCCGTACATATTATATAATATTAAAAAAACCCTGTCCGATCTGTGGGTGCTGTTAGGTAAGTATATAAAAATAAACCTGCTTTTTTTATAGGATTCCTGGCATTTCTTGGTATACGGGTGGCCAGCGCCTTTCGTTTAGCTTCAAATCATTAACTTACCTCCGTCGAAAATTTTCTGGAAATTGGGGTAATTTTGGTACAAAATACGTGAATTTTAATTAACAATTACTTTTTTATTTTCAATAATATTAAGATATTTATTTCTTCAGTACTATGCATGCGTCCCTTTCGGATCGGTTAGGGCTTTATATATTTTCCTATTAAAAAATCCGCAATATGATCTCAGAGAAGACAAAAGAGTCATAAAATACAGCATTCTTATGCAGAAAATGTCAAAGATAGCAGGAACCAATACACGAAGAAAGAATTCTCAGCCATGTGTGGTTCCAACTTAATGGGTTGGTAGATACACAGTTCTCACACGCAATGGGATATTGATGTGTTGTTGCGTGAGAATATGGGATGAGTTAGGACCGTACATTATAGTTGTATTACGGAATGACATAACGGGCCAATGTCGCCGGTCGGCCGACCAGGGGCGGCGAACGGCGGCGCGGCGGCGACAGGTGTGCGCACTGCGCTCGCGCATCTAATATGGCGCCACCTGCGTAGATACAATACCGACACGGGCAGCTCTCTAGAGACTATCGTGTTACACTATTTAAACATGAAGACTCAATCCACCACATCCACACTATTTTATGTAAGTAGAAAATCTTAAATGAGTCAATATTTTCAGTTCGCACTTAAGTTTATGCATGTGCCGCATGAAAAAAATAATAGTTACAAACTCATTAGGATTTATAAATTGGTGTTAGTACAGGTTTACCTTTGAACATAAATCTTATTTCACTTTCAGGTGGGAAGGAAGTTAGTATGCCGCTAATTGTTGAAATATCATCGTTTTCTAACCGTAAATGATAACATTTACTACGCTACAACGGCCACAAATAATCAAGTAATAAAAATACAGGAATGCGTGTTTCGTGTATAAATTATCCGGCTACAAGGAAAAAAATCGTTAAAAAAGTTGAAATAATAACTTGCCGATGTTTTTATTTAAAAGATTTCAATAATGGATGGACTTTACATTCAAGACGAGACGTACGGATTAACAATATAGCGAACATAGCAAAATAACTGGTATCTATTTCGAAACGAAATAAAAAACGTCTTGATCTGCTGCTGATTACAATTACCGCTCGGTGGGAATATGTTGCATTAAGAACAAAGGGGCCTTGAAGGAGGCGCTACGCTCGGGTGCAACCTCGTCTACTCATGCTGTGCCTTTGTTGCTATTCTCACTATCCTTCTCAACAATAACCCACGCGAATAATTAATGCAATAGGCCGAGGGCTAATGAACTGCAACTATTATTCATTTAATTATTTTTATTAACAAAGTAACAAGCCACTGTTTTTCTCACTCTACTGTTTGTTAAAGGCTACTCTGTTACAAAACAGCGTTTACGTATAAATTATGTACATATTTCGCATTGGAATACAACAGTAGCAGTTGAACTCCTTCTATTTCTACACCAACGTTAAGTATTATTTGGAATTTGCCTGATGGTAGCCTTCATAGGTATATTGTGGAAGAAAGTACCGTAGTACAGTGAGGTGGCGAAAGGTCCATACACTACGATGCCTTTCAGTTTCCATTTCTATACGTATACTTCAATTTTATGTACTGTACTAGCTTTTCTTGCTTTGCCCACTTGTAGATTAGAAATTATTCCACGGGAACGTAATACTGGGATATACGTACGCTAACCTAGGTCATGGTCTACCTGTGTGCCACCTTTCTTTGAATTCCGTTTCAGCCGTTATGGCGTAAGAAAGAAACAGACCGACCTTTTGCGTATATTATTGTATATAACCCTTGTAACAATTTACATCATTCGTAAAAAAGTTTGCTACTTTCCGTAAAACCATGTTGATCATAAAAATAATCTCAAGTATACCATGTGTGAAAGTTTAGATTGTACGTACGTATTTATATGTACATGTACCCTGAAGATTAAATACTTAGGGCCTTAAAACAAACGGTTTTTTTTCTAGATAAATGTTCACTGGTTGCAAAATTAATTGTTTGGTCATTAAAGCGCTAATCAGAATAAATGGTAACCGCGATAGGATTACCAGCTGCATCAATGGTTTTGTTTTAGTTACTAATAATGACTTTAGCATTGACTTATAACACTGGTTTATCTTCTCAGAGATCTAGGTAAGCAATTAGATGTCTATAAATAGCTTATTCCACCTAATTGTTAAACATTAAATTAAGTTAAAACTTACATAATTACAGTTCTATTCTCTATGAATTTGATGACAAGGGAGGTATAAACGTAGGCCAATTATTAGAGCACGGCTAGGGTAAAAAGCCTTTGGTAAACCAATACTGATTAGATCTGAATGATAGTAATATAGATGCGATCTTTTATGGGCGCGCGTTTAGAGTCATCCTGCCACCTGGCAGGAGGTTATCAATCTTTTAATAACCTGTGAGTCGAGTGGACTGCAAGCAAGTACTTAAACATCTAGGATGGTTTTCAGATTGATCGGTTCGTAGTCTGAAATAAATTCCGGTTAAGAAATTTAAACCATCCAATTATGCAGCATGTGCGAGTATTGGCGTGAAGTTGCAAAAAAATTGTAAAGACGGTCTGCACGCGAGGCATAGTCTATTTTAGGAATATACGAGTATATCCCCATGGTAACTATTGCACTTTTAAATCTAGAGCCTATACTTGTCTTCAAACAATGCAAAAATGTCCCTAGACAAGAAATAGTTTCCAAACATGTCGATACAAAAGGCGACACGAGAAGAGAAAACGTACCTATAGTGCTGCATTGTTGTCTAAATTATTCATATATGGTAAACTATGACGAAGGCTGACGACCACGTTATTCGTGTCACAGTGATTTTAATTGCCAAATCCAATTCCCTTGACTCTATTAATGAAAGCCGTAGAATTTCGAATGGAAGAATAAGAAAATGGAAATATCTGAAAACAGGAAAGCCCATAACACAATTAGATACATTTTGTATACGTTTATATTTTTGATTGAATGCTTTTATGAATGCAAAACATTATTTGTTGTAATAGTAAAACAGTCCGTGCACAGTTAAGCACACAAAGTACTGGCAAAAGACTTATTGTTTGTATAGTGAAAGTCACATACCTCTTTTTAGATTCTCATCATCTACAAAATCAACTTGGCTCAAAAAAAATCCACATGAAAAAGTAAATGCTAAAATGATTCTTAGTCAAACCAATATTTTTTAAGAGACTATACAAATATTTGCTATATGAACGTTTAAGAGGAAGTCCGGTTTGACCAGTAAAGTTAATCACTATGAAACCCGACACGATCTCTTAACTGAATTCACGTTTTAAGCAGAGGTGGTAATGAACCATGAACATACGCGATTTAGGAGTTCTAAATAGTACAAACAAATTGGGAAGAGAACGTTGAAATATGTGATTGACTATAAACTTTGCAACCGCGAATCAGATATAATGAAGACTGGCAGTAGGTACTGCCAAAAAGCCAACAAATGAGGATGCTAAATTCCGGGAAAAGTGGAGGAAATTAACCATTAAGGCAAACCCTGGCAAAGATCGGGATTTAAAACGTCAAGCAAAAGAAGGTATTTATGTATTGTGTAAAAAAAATTGGTGTAACATGAAATAAAGTCAAAACAATAGGGATATGGGTAAAAGCCAGTAGGAAGGTCAAAATATAGCATGTGGGTGTTATAATTTCAAGTCTTCCTAAGCCCACCAAATTCAGATTATAAATGTCAGGCAGGCGTGGCGTGGTATCTCCTTTGAAACATTGCAGGCAAGTTAGTTGTTGTACTAGTCCAGTTCCCTATTATATCAGCCGATTGCATCACTGGCCGTAATGTCAGTGTACCGGATGCAGCTATGGAAAATCAGCTTGTCCTTAAATGGAAAAATGTGCACAGGGTTTATACACCTGTGGAACTGTTATTTTTGATATAAATCTTACTCTCTTTCGCTAAAATATCATAAAACTCTCAGTTTTCTCTGCATACTCATCTATTATTTCACATGTTACTCATTACAGATTGAATCATACTATTTAGGTGCTATCATTATACCAAATGGTTTTTTATCTGCTTGTTAGGTCACCGCGCAAAAACTATTGGAAGCATCTTGAAAGGACTTTCACTGCTCGAAAGTTTCGGGTTCAACTTTAATCGCAAGTACATCTTTATGCAATATGTAAAGTAAGATTCAATTACAAAGTTAAACCATCAATCAATCAAAGCTAAGTTTAAACGAAGTATCTGTTGTTTTGCTGAATGTTGGGTTGCGTTGGTTAAACAGTCAAGCGACGAAAATTTTGATCATCACACTGGCCACTCTTGCCTCTTCCGTTGCTATTTAGATCCATGTCCTTATAGGTAGTAGTCACTATGCAACAAACTCAAAACCAAAAAGATATATCAAGAGAAGCCGGTGTAATGATTGGTTTACACATAGCAACTTACTTTTTTACCCGTACCAAATTATATGCTTAAGTCATTATCTGTGCTCATACATGATTTCCTTGGAAACATCCGTAGGCAGCTTGTAAGGAAATTAACATGTCATGAATTCATAAAAATGAATAGATTCTGTTGGGTTTTTCCATGACTAATTTTAATACATTTACAGGTTTTCTTGACACTTCTTAATAATTGAGAGAGTTTCAATTTAGTCATTAGGAGTTTTCCGACTGACACCATTTAGTTTTGTTATAGAAGACACCAATCCAGGATGGATGGTGGTTACCATCAACTTCTTAAACCAATCCATCTTCATTTGGTGACTTCTAGACACGGCCTAAAAGTTTTAAATACCCAATGGATTTCATATGACTGTTTCATTCAACCGTCCGTTTTGTGGAATTCGTTTTTTATTCAAAAACTGTGTCAGCAAGAATGACTCAAAGAATGGTTGGATTCTAGATTCTATTCGAATTCTAATGTCTGAGATGTTGCATTATTCATTTATTTATGTGTCCCAAAGTTGGTAACCCTATGCATGCTTCCACGTAAGAGCAATAAAGCGTGTTGCAGTGAAACTATCTGGTTTTGCAATTCTTACAGTCACCAATAAGTTCCGATGTAGTATGCATTTATGTAACAACCCCTTTTTAAAAGCTTGTGATACGCTTTGCGAATGTAATTTAAATATTACCGAGAAGTTACTAGTTACGGCTGTTCCTAGCATAACTTGTTAAGGCATTAACATAGAAATCTTTAGTGACAGGTTTTGTGTCGTAATGGTTTTGAAGGAGGTTTTTATTATTTGCGAGTATAATTAGCATAGATATAGATAGACTCATGAGTAAATGCTTAGTCGTTTGATCTTTAGAATCAAAAGATTATTCAAACGAATGAAAAGTTACACCTAATTAGAATCTTATAACGTTTTAATGAGAGAAAAAGAGCTGCGAGGCCCTCGTTAATTATATAAACTATGAACAATAACTGTGAACGTTTCACAGAGGTGAACGCGAGCGAGCTAAAATGAATGTTAAGTTATTGGAATGAGATCAGAGTAGAGTGTACGTAGAATGCGAGCGCGGTCGCGGGGTCGAGTCGAGTCGTGCGAAGTCGCGCTTGCGACAGTGCAGGATGCATCGCCGAGTCGTATAAGGCGACTGTCCAGTAATATGAGACCAACCTTGAGATCATCGGTGAGTGCGGGAACTGTGGTGTACGGGGCTCATTCCTCCCGGTTGATGCGATCCGCCTTCCCTCGCCGGCAGGCGAACAGCCGTTAGGCAACTCCGTGGAACTCGCCACACAGCGTAGACAGTAATACTTGTTAGCGATACACTTTTATGTTGTATAGCTAAAAACACACTATCACTTAGCACTACACCTACACTCCAAGGGTCGGAGTTAACCGTTCGTTTAACGGGCACTCGTACGACTAATGAAGTAGCGACAACGCCGGTCGATGTTAGGACGTTCGACCGAGATGTTGGTCGGACAATGACTGAACGCGAAGTCGCAGGCTTCGGCGCCCGCGCAGGTTGCGCGGCTCCCCGCAGCCCGCGCCCCCTGACCCGCCCCGCGCCGCTGCAACCTTACTCTGGAACGCGTTCCCAGTGGCCGAGCTTTTGCAGCCCTGCTCTATCTACACCGTATACTAAGGCTGCAAGGGCGATAAAGCGAGCACCAAACCCGTTCGCCCACTATTGCAAAAAGACAGAGGCACCCATGTAGTCCTCCGCCAGAAAGGTCGACGATTAGAATACAAGGGCACAGTAACAATTTTGACTTAATTTCCAGAACCTTCCGTCGGGACCTCGTTAGCAAGATGGTAAGAAAATATGTAACTTATTACATTTATATATTTCTTACAATGTAAGTAAAGAATCATACAATACATACTTCAGTCACCCAGAATACTTGGTTAAACTTTAACATTGTTATATGAGTCAACCTCAGACCTACACAGCACGGGGCCCTGAAGAGCTCTCACATAAAATGTGTATAAATTCAATCACGGCATACATTCCTGCTAAGTCTATCTAAGAGATATAAAAAGTATGGCTTCTGTGTGGCTATTAACATCCTCGTCGCGGCAGAAGGCGGGCCGGCTCGGAGCGCGGCGCGGGGCTCAATAAGCGATCTTCGTTTTTTTCTCATCACCAATTACAACTATTTTTATAGGTCCATTGAAAAACACAATCGCAGTAATGGCTCTACAATTCGATTGTCCGGAGAATACGCCTCTGGTGATGTTATTCAAAGGCACTCGCTAAAAGCAAAATTGAATACAAAATAACGTAAGTGTAGGTAATATGTCATTACATTGAAACAAAAAGATAAACTGCAGATACGCGGCTTGTGCCTGCCGGCTGTTTTCACTTTTGTATGGATTGTTGCAAATATTTCGTTGCATTACAATTAAAAAAACTACAGTTATATGTCAAGTAGAATCCCTTATCATATCAACACGATATGAAATACTTCAATAAAACTGTTAATTACATTGACATTTTCCTGTATCGTCAAAAGTAGCAAAAATATAAAATCAGATTCTATATTTGAGTCAGTAATCAGTATAAATATATTATTCTAAAATCGTAAAGTTACCGTAATACTTTTATCTGATGAGCTAGTTAGTATTATTACACTAATTTCATGTTTATAGCATTTGTGAGTAGCACTTTTAACAGTACAGATAAGTAATGGTCGAGTATGGTGCATGATTTTGTAGCACATTTCTTTTGACCCATATATTAGACATCAACGCGCGCAGTCCCGAGTAATTTTTACGTTGTGTTCGTGATCAACTTAAAGTCTCCATATTTCCACTTCTTCGGGGAAGTTTTGTAAATGCTGTCGTCATAATACTAGAACACGTTAGTGGTTGTAAATTAATAAGAAGTTCTCTTTACTTGAGAGTAAAAATATGATCTAAGAATGACGTGATGCTGGATCAATGATAGGTAACTTCGTTTGGATTACAAGAGATATTACATTAAATTCATTTGTATTATTTTTGTTCTGAATGTGAAATATTGTTCTATTAAGTATTATTAAACATTGATGAATGCTTCTACATGAATTTAATCAAGACTGTTCGTGCGATGATGTCAGAAAAGTAAATATATTAACTTTTAGACTTGAAAAGTTGTCGTGTTTAAGTCACAATCAAATGCTCGGTGTAAAACGTCTGTTATTAATGCTTGATCTGACAGCATCATAATTAAACATTTGAAAATAACGAATCAAATGTCTGTGTTGGAATTAAATCATGTTTTGTCTGCAACATTTAAAAGACGAAAACCAGTTTGAATAACGAACTAGATTTTATTATTTTCGTCTTGTTTTTACAGTTACTGTATGCATAAATAAAAATTACAAAATGTAGCCTGTCTTGGTCCTTTTCCTGTTAATTAAAAAAGAGAACAATTATTTTCCATTTCAGTTACTAAAATCATTTTGGATTAAGTTGTTTGGATATATGTTATTTCAAGACCATAGAATTCTAATAGATTCTCCTGTAATCTGAACTATTTCCAGTATTTAGAAAAAAGTTTTGGTCAGTTGTTTCGGAGATAGGGAAGGGGGGGAATGAGCAATTTTCATCTAGTTCCTTAAATAATTTTGAAACTACTAATATTATTATTTTAAAATTATTAAAAAATATACTTGAACTTTTAATTTTCTTATTTGTCTCCCAAAATTGAGCTCCACATTCAAAATTCATTTATTTACGTAACACGTCCGTGTTTGAATCACAGAAATTGATATGAGTACCAAACAACTTAATCGGTCCATAGGAACAAATTGGCTGTGACAGACGGACAGACAGAGTCAGCCACACGGGTGATAAGGGTTCGAATGAAAAAACGGAACCCTTATTACTCGTGAAAAAACGAAACGAAGAAAAATAGGTTTATTGTCACAGAAACATGTGCATACAAAACTATCAGTTATTACAAAATAGATCACGAGCGCAGAACAGGAGTAAGGGTAAAGAAATATGTTATTTCTTGTTTATTGCTGTACAGTTAAAGCTAGAAACAGCATTGCACGAGTTTCTGTAGACGTCATGATATGAAAGGTAATTAGTTTGAGTTTGATATAGTTTTATATTTTAACTAAATACATTATTGCACAAATGCACATTCACTGGTGCGGTCATCAGTAGGAATGGTGAATCCATGCAACAAACACTATGCATACAAAGCACTAGGAAGTGGTGAGGGGCACACGTTTCGGGGGACTGCCTTATGTAATTGTAATTAGACGTTCAAAAGTGCTGATTCTCTCTCAGCTCAGTTTGACTTCATTACTTTTGATTTTGATTGTAGAGAGATTCTCAGTAACTTAAGAATTATGCAAGATGAATGAAAGATTCTTAGATCATTCTGACAAAACAACAAGAACTAGAAAATTAGATATTATAGCGAGAAATCCGGTTTTATGTATATTAATCAAATGTAAATAGGTTTAAAATTTAAATGAAGTATTTCTAAATCTAGTAGGTATGTTGGATTGGACAGAAATCAAATTCGACAGCCTGAAAATAAAATACTTCTTCTTTCAGACTCCTATGTTATCTGCAATTATTATGTATTATATAGAGAATAATAGCATAGATCTCAAAAGGTTATTCATTTAATACTCCTATTAAAGAGGTCACCTGACGCGGAACACAGATAGTATTGATTTATCGGTACCTTCGTATGTAACATGCAATTCGTGAGACTATATCAAACGGGAGGTCCCTCTGAACACGAGATATCGTAACATCGCAGATCTTTACGGCACCGATAGTAGAACTGAATTCTCAAAGGCTGCTAAAACATTGAAAAGCTTTTGGGATGCATTCATATTTATTTGGAAAATCTCAAATATATAGAGAAATTCAAGATTACCGTTTATTCATCATACGAGTATGTTTTTATATACAATCTAACATTAAAATTATATACAAAGCGAAATAAAAATTATTATAGAAAGAAGGGCGCATAGGGCGTCAAAAAATTCTTTCGCATCGCTGTCAGTGGGAAAAGTGCCCAAAAGGCTGGCAGCATTGCCACGTTGGATGGCAATGCTGATTCTATTCAAATATATTAAGATTAATCATTTAAGTGCCTTCTTTCAGGAGCGGGAGTCTCACACCTACTTTATGGTTCCCAACAGTTACTAATGTTTTTATGGCAATTATATTAATGTCCACAAAAATGAACCAATAGGCTTTACCGGCTGTCCTTTTCAAAATGGCTATCACAAACTCACCATTCGCCTACTTTTAATTTAAACTATTTCTGTGATATGGTATTTCTATGATTATCTGCTCCGACTAGTAAATATCTGTACCTTGTAAAAAAGTATATGTACTCGTATAGTTTGTTTGGAATGCGTCGGGTACGGGAGCACGCCGCCATCGCCACCCGCTGCTGTCATTCTTATAGCACCAGGTGAACCATCATTTCCTGTTGTATTGCCGCAATCGAGTTAATTGTTTCAAGAGGTAATTGGCTTCTTAAAGAAATATCTTTACAACCTGGCTATAAACCCGAGTATTTATACGGAGTGATGTTGTAAACCGGCGATATTGTTAAGTATGTATCTAACTAAACGTAACTTATGTGCCGACAATTATTTTATAACGGCACGATCATGCAATATTGCTACATTTATAAAAATAGATTTACTTTGATGATGACTACAGTGTTTCTTGACTCTGCCAAAGAATTAAAAAATTACAGTAATATTAAAAAAAACTGCTTGTTTTCAGTCAACACTTCTCTTTCTCGTATAGAAACAGAAAGCATTTGAAAAAACAGACGTTAATGAACTCTACAATTACTCGCAGGGCTCATAATGATGTTCGGTCTTACACTTGGTGCAAACTAAACCGTTCTTGTTTCTAATTCCCAGTGACTTGAATGTTGTAGTCATTTTCCGCGGCGTGGCAGCGGCGGCGTGCGGCGTAGCGGTGACCGGATAACGGTCGCTGAGGTACTCACACTCTGAGGGCAGACACCGACTCCCAACTACATATTTACACCGAAACTCGACAATAGTTGGTATACAAGTCGTCATTATCATAACCCGCGTCAGTGTCACGGTCGGCTCAGCATCGCAATCGTGGCCCGCCATCGCACAAGGTTGCATCGCATACGTGTCCGCACGTAACGTTATGCCATGTCGTTGTAATACACCGCAATCATATGATTTCCAGCTGCAACTGTAATTCGTAATAGAACCGTTTTGTACCCACTATGTATAACAAAACGAACTTTACTTCCCCCAGCATCTAGTGTAAGGGGCGATAACATTCATTTATATGATAGAATAAGCTTAAACTACTTTGGCGAATTGAAAAGATTTCCATACACATTATCATATTATTACGATGCATGAATTTTAACAGGTCTATCAAAATCACGCCTTTAACCAAATAGTGCCTGAGCTTTACTTTGAAATCCGGATTGCCAAAAATTATGTAAAGTACCGACTTAATTACACGTTGTCGGCTGAGTACGGTTGTCGGTAATACTTAAATCGATTTAACAAATAAGAAAGCATGAACCCTTTTCCTTAGATACCTTACCTCAGATATATTTTACGATTTGCTAAGTATGCATTGGCAGTTAATAAGTACATACACGCTTTCGCTCCCATGCCTCAAACACAAAGTGATTTTATACGATCGTTGACGCACATAAAAGCCCATAAAACGCTTTTTGATAGCTTGTGTTGGACCACGTAATTTATCGAAAGCTTTTGCTAATTTTATGTTATATTGACTAGCTGTATATATGCATTTACGATCGCAGAACGTGTCTTTGTTATAAGGGCCTGATCACTGTGCAAGAAGAAATTTACTTTACCTCACCTTAAGCCGGGCCGCCGTCATTTTTGGGGATTTATTCAATAAGACAATTTTATAAATAACCAAATAATGAAACTTGTACAAGTAGATATCTCCTTGGTACGGATAAGTATTTTGTTTGCCTGCAAAAACAACTTTTACTGGCCAACTGTTTAAGTTGCCATATATGTAGAGTAGAGAGGGGTACTCCGAAAGATTTGGCACATGCGTTGTGGGTGTGATTTCGCCAGACGACTGCAGCTTTCTCCGTATGTTGTGTTGTAACACCGCGAGCGTCCTACTCCTGTCTGCACAAACAACTCGTCACGACGCGCGACGTGCTGTGACATTTTATCGTTAACAACCAAATATCAAGGCAGGCAACTTTTCACATATTGCCCGTCTTTAAAGCCTCGACAACCGGATAATTCTATATTCGTTTGAAATGGTAAATAGCCTCTGATTCATATTAATATATGGAGGTGTTATATGAAATAGGAAACTTGTATATGAGTTTTGTCATTTAAAGCAATTTAAAAGCTCTTTTAATATGGCGATCAGTGACTTGTGAGTCAACAGTAATTTACACCAAATAAAAAGTCGTAGTTAGTTACCATCTCTTAAAATTGATTAGCTTCCCCAAATAAAACCCAGTTGTCTACCTTAAAAGCCATAGCAATATATCAAGCCGCCAATTTCAGATCATTAAAGACTCACCTGTCCTGTTTTGGAAACCAAAAATATGGAATCGATTTAGAATACAGCAAGTAAACAAAGTCATAATCAAAATAGAAAAAATACCTACATTAGGTAAGCAGGTATTGAAAAAAATTATGGGGCGATCACTTATTCAAAAACTATAAACTGTCGAGGTAAAACTACGGTCTAGGGCACGATTTCCGGTTTGGAGCATGTGTGTTGATTTGTCTATGCATAAGTTCGTTCTGACATCATCAACACATCGTGATTGCGTGACTCCGTGTGTATGGCCAGCTTACTTCAAATTTTATGTTCAGATTATAAAGAACTTTTCCCACGAAACCAAAAGTGTTGGCTTTATAGCTCCTATGCACTATGTAATTAAAAGACTGAGGTAATCCGTACAGATTGCAAAAATGCTTTAAACATTGCGTAATATATGTGCAGGGCCGTGGGCAGAGTCCTCGGCGCCCGCGTGGGTAGCGGGGAATGGCAGTCAAGTGGCAGCAGTCACCAGGCGACACCTAAAACTGTGCGTCCGTAGGTGTGGAGCGACACCGCAATCGAAAGCCTTGACAAACAACTCGTCATTACCAATCTACGCCCGATATACTGTTACTTCACTATGTCGTTGCGCAGTTCTATGAGTAATCGATTTTAAATACAACCATTCATAAATTCTTGTTTATTATGTACGTTTTTTAAGGAGACACATTTTTATGCAATTACTCGTGTTTATTAATGGCCTCAATGGACCTTATTTGTAGTCTGAATAAATAATAATAATTAATAGAACGCATAATTATCAATGATACCGTCTGTTCGCCAGTAGCTAGCTGTCTAAATTGTTATTTTTTCAAAATTTACAAAACCAAGAAATAGTACTACGTCTTGGTCGCGTGTTTACAAATGCTTTTTCATGCCAACAATTGCAAGGCAGGTGTTGTGCTAAAGAAACTTTTGGGCAGACAAATTGCATATACGAGCTACGTATAACGTATGCCTCTTTAACACAACACAGAGTTACAGAGCTCTGTGTTCTGTTTGTACGTTACTGGTTTCCAAACCTTTCATTGAGTGGACAATAACTGAGACGAAGGTGTCGTTGTAGTCAGTATGTACTTATACTATATGTGTTGTATATTATATGCGTCTATTTTAACTCATAAAAAATATCTACTGTGAGAAATGATGATTTTTTTGGTGATTATTCCTACGTCTTTTTAATTTTATACGTGACTACTAATTAAATTTTTCCAGTTATTGCTAACGATTTGGCAAGGATGTAGATTTAAATAATAACATAACTTTTTTTTAAATTCTTTTTCGTACTAGAAATCAATGGCCATAGAAATGAAACCTGTTAAAAATCAATCTTTAACTCTTTAATTATTCGGATACAGACCAGTTATTTTTTGAGAATTCTTTCTACATCTTCAAGCCTCAACACAGCTGATGTGTTGTGTTAAAGAAGAATTATGTAGTTCATATTTACAATTTGTCTGTCCAAAAGCTTCTTTAGCGCAAACCCATACAAGTGTTGGCATGAAGAAGCACTATGAAACACGCGTCTTGGCCCAGTAAGGGTGGCCGGTAATGAATTAGATTTTGAAGTTGAATGGCCGTCTGCTGAAAACCTTCCAAAAATAAGAGCTGATTCGGATAGCAATATACCTAAAACAAAACTACTACAGGAGTAGTATGTGGTCATCCTGATTTTATACATTATAGAAATAAGTTAGTAAGACTGATTCATTTCTACATAGAATAATAATTGCACCATATTATTTCTAAGTAACAACTTTTTTCTCATACAATCATATGAGAAACTCGAAGAAAATTACTTAACGACACGAAATTTTTTATAACGGCGATAAACAACAATCACACGACACTCACGATGGAACCGTAATGTACGTAACAAATTGATAAACACTGGACAACGGACTACGAACCACTGTTTTGCTACTCTAGACCTCGATAATACAGTGTCATATAATGAATGTAGTGTACCTACGTATGTACCTACATGCGTGCTGTTACATAACGCTGCATCTACATAAGGGCACAGCCCATCACATGCCGATGACATCATGTCGCCCGACTTACTGTTACATACAACTTTACACGTGATCTGAATTAAAAAAATGCGCGTCTTCTAATGTGAGTGCGATTCATGCCTATGAAACTTGTGAAAGCCGTGGAAAATGTTAACAAATGTAAGTAAGAAATGCAAATGGCTATCGTAAACGCTGTCTTCTGCACAAAATGATAATAAAGGCTAATAATAACTATACAAGATTGCAAAGTCGTTCCAGGTACACATACATAATTACCAAGTTTAAAGCACTTGCAGTGCATTGTTAGCATGCCTCATATTTTAATGTTAATTCTTCACCACCACTGCTGTAGGTAAGGCTTTATTCGCATGGGCGAGCGGGGCGCGAGCGCAAACGAACGGTGACACAGCGCTAAAAATAGAGCTCGAACTCGGACTCAGGGCCGATACGGGCGGCGCCGCCAGACCTGTCCCGGCCACCCCCGTCACCCCCGTCCCTCGCACGAGGCCCCGACGATCCCCCACCGCCATCTTGTTGATCCACAGACCGTAGCGGACAACAACTTAGGTCTAGATGGCAAGGACATCGCAGACAACTTGAATACTTTAGCTGCAGGAGGTTACGATGGCACTCAACTATTAATAAAGCAAAACTTAGAGACATTGAACTCTAGGGATGCTTGCTTAAGTATGCGTTGATGTTTTAACACATAACCATAGGAAATTGCATTATAAAAAGTTGAACCGGTTTATTGCTTCTCCCACTTCAATAAATCCCATGATCTTAAGATTCTGCTAATAAACAACTTTTATACGACATGATAAAAAATAAGCCAAGCCTTCAACCAGAATAAATCTTTATGTGCTATTCTTTAATGTTTTTTTTATTCTTAATTTACATTAAAATTCTACCTATATTTATAATATAATCAATAAGCAACAACCAAAAAAAACTGTCAACGAAAAATATATATCTTAGATGTTTAAAATACTGTAAGTTCTCATTCTGAATAGATTCGAGATCCTGACTCGACAATAAATGGGTTTGACATCTCATCGATTTATACAGATTTTTACCCGGAGGGTTATGATTTAGGTTAGTGCTGATTCCCCCAGTTCTTGTTTCCCCCCGAAAGTTATTAAAACGATATTGTATAACTACTTACATCCTACATACATTCTCGATTGCCCCCGAAATTTAAAAATTAGTACAGTCGAAATAACAGCTCACAATTTTTTACACATGTTCTTACATTTGCTAGACACCTTTTGTACTCTTCATTCTTTGTTAAAAACACTGGTCAACCAAAAATACACTTTTTGTATGTAACATGACAACGTTGTCTAGATATGTTTAGAGCAAGGATAAAGATACTAGAAATGAAATGAGAATGTTACTACTACGAATCGTTTTTTTCCAGAATTTTAGAAAAGTTCACTCTTTCTTAAGAAAATAAAGTTATATTGTGATATTGCAATATTAATATCAATGTCACCTAATGATTTTCTTTAGTATTTTACTTTAGGAACGCCTCATTGTAATGTGTAACAATAATCCACCAGCATTTGTGGACTCCACTTGCCCTGATACCGATTTTCTACCGTAGAAATGTCTTCGTGGAATCTTACACAGTGTTCATCGCTCACAGCGCTCAAACTTTCGGGAAAAAAGTCCAAATGTGAATGGAGAAAATGTATTTTCAATGACATATTACAACACAAAGCCTTATAATTAGATAAGACCTCCGCGACAATACTTGTCTAGTCATATAATAGACACCCGAGAAAATTTGAAGTCACTTTCATTAAAGATTCCCAAGCAGATTTTTCAAAATTCCGGATCTTTTCTTTAAATATTTCCTCTTTCATAAATCGCCTGATTTGAGGACCAATAAATACTATCTCATATTTTTGCATGACTCAGTTTATTTTAGGATATTTTTCTTTCAAAACATAGAAAGCCATCACCACTCATATCTATGGCTCAAAGAT
The DNA here is from genome assembly GCA_947522985.1 of Lithophane socia. Lineage (NCBI taxonomy): Eukaryota > Metazoa > Arthropoda > Insecta > Lepidoptera > Noctuidae > Lithophane > Lithophane socia. The sequence continues at coordinate 8,784,531 of OX383258.1, read as the reverse complement.
TTTCTTGAGCTAAAGTTTTATGTGTTAAGCTGGTAAAAATATTATATCAGGCTGTACTAATAAAAGATTTTTAATATTTTTTAAACCAATTAAAAGGTATAAATAAGACATCACAGACAGACAAATAAAAAATCCGGAGTCGCGCGTAATCTGTTCGATTTACGTGCCCTAACACGACGTGTGACTCCGGATTTTTATTTTATCTGTCTGTGCTGTCTTTTTGTGTGATGCCTTTTTCGTCGGCTTTTTTGTCGTAGTTGTGTTTTCGTTTTTATATTTTTATTTTATTTTAGTTATTGCTGAAGTTCAATGCAGCACGTGCAGGACACAATAGCAGAGGTCGGCTAAAAGTGGGCCATCAAAGCAGTTATAACGTATACACTGACTTTATGTACGGCCAGTATCTTCACTTACGAGAGCAGGTGGAGATTTAGCAGAAATGTGAAATAAATGTGAAATAAAATAAATTACGAATTTTGCAATTTCCTCATCAATCTTGTTTTACGACTGATTTATCGGTTTTTGGGGTTACGTAGCGAAATGGCAAAAGCAGAACCCTTACTATTTTGCCATGTCCGTCAGTCCGTCCCTCCGTACCCATCTTACTCGGAGACTATTAGCATTATATCGATTTAAATTGGAAAGCAGATGTATTCTGTGCCCAGCTAAACACTGGTCTAGTTAAATTACCAAAAAACAAACAGTTAGGTTACTCTACCCAGAAATGTAAATACCCGAGGGATCGAAAAAAAGTTCAACACTTATGCGTGCAGGGTATCGTTGGATCTCATATTTAAAAATAAAATAAAAGTAAAAATCTTTTTAAAAACAAGCTTTTAATTAACCAAAAAGTACTAAATAAAACTTACGTAAATATAGAACTAGAGGCTTGTCTTTAAGGGTACGAAGGACATTTACGCCTCAGTTCTATATAGAACTATAATATTTTCTTAAAAGCTTTAGGCGTAAATGTCCTTCGTACCCTTAAAGACAAGCCTCTAGTTCTATATTTACGTAAGTTTTATTTAGTACTTTTTATTTACGTAAGTTTTATTTAGTACTTTTTATTTACGTAAGTTTTATTTAGTACTTTTTGTTTAATTAAAAGCTTGTTTTTAAAAAGATTTTTACTTTTATTTTATTTTGTACTTTTTAGCATTAGAATTTGTTTAAATATCTGTCCTATCACCTTCACAAATTGAACCCAACACAACGGGGCTATCTTGCAAGGTCAAGGAGTCTCTATGGCCGCCTTCTAGCTTCATCATCAGACCCTGGATACTATCTCGGGTTAAAGTCGTTGTCAATACAATGAAAACGAGTCCAAACACGATAATGCTATCTTATTTGGTTGAGGAGTGCTAGTGACTACCTTCCGGATTCATCATTAGACCCTGAACACCACCTGGTGTCAAAGCACTTGTCAATTCATAACCAACGAGTCCAAACACGATGGTGCTGTCTCATTTTATTGAGGAGTTCCCATGGCCACCTTCCGACTCCTCAATCATGATCATCAGACCAGCTCAATGATGTCAAATTATCAAAATGTCTCGGTAGTTGTATAAGTATGCCAAGTTTCAGCTCAATCGGATTCCAGAAAGTGCTTGAAAAATGGAGTACAATATTAGTAACCGGAAAGACATACGAACAGAGCAAGCTAATATAAAGCTTGTAAGAATAAGATTTTTTTATGTTTAAGTCAATAGTTTTTGAAATATGGGATCTTTTCCGTTACCTACAACCACAATGATAACTTTGTTTTTCTAGTTTTGGGGTCGATAAATCCAATATTGCGCATCCGTAAAATTAAATATACACCATATACACACCAACAACGGAACCCTTCACTGCGCGTGGTCCGACACGCATTTAGCCGGTTTTTTCATTTCGTATGTATTCTTCGCTTATCGAACGCATGCTAAGTGCATTTCCTAAGGGTCATATGAATCCTAAAGCTTGCGTAAACGAGTCAGATGGGTAGGCGCAGGAATTCATCCATAGCGCTCATTGTTACAAAAGCCTAAAAAATAAACAATGGACGCTACATCCTATCTTATCGTATTGTTTATGTAACAATCTGATTATAGTATATTATTGTTTAAAACAATATTTTACTACACCAACCCTATCGATGTAGGTATGGTGTGCGAGAAATTTTTATTAGGTAGGTATAACGTTATAATTATATTTATACAACAAGTGGTTGACCAGCGATAAAAAGGCCACAAAAACAGGCCAATCTTCAAATAACCCAGCAGAACAGGTTGAACTTATAAATTCATACATATTCATTAGCTAAAACATTAAAACCCGTAACTTGACAATACATAACTTAGAAACTATGTACAACTATTGTCCAGTTTTTCACAAACCAACAAAAATATTAGAGATTTGTTCATACCGAATCCGTAAAGGACACGGCTTCTTGAAGTACAGGAAGATGATGTCACTGCTTCAACTGGTTTTGCTTATTATTCGACTGGTGTTTAGCAAAGAGCCGAATACATCGGCCAGTCGATCCGGTCGTAAATGTTTGTCTAGAAAATATATAACTGTCTCGTTTATCGATCTTTTATGAAATGCATTTAAAGAAAAAAATCCTTCGAGACGAGAGAACGCATAAATACATTAATATTAGCGACGAAGTTCTTCAAGACACTCTATATTTGTTATAAGTATGCAAGTTCTCATTCAATTTCATTCCATTGTTGGTGCGACGCGCCGACTTTGAAGAGTGAACGCTGCAGTGTTCACAGGCGCAGCGCGGCGCGTCCTCCAACATTCCTGGAACTTTGTACCGACTGACGTTTGTTCTCTATATTGAGGACATTCTCGTTTGGATCCCACATTTTATTTTTTACAGTTACAGAAGCCCCCCTTCAGTTCCATAGTTATATTTAGGTATTCATCTTCTTTTAATTCTCCGTATGTTCTTGACCTTAGCCTTTTGTTTCTATACATACGGCTTGCTATTGCTAACTCCACAAACCTTGGGATAATCTCTTGACCATAACTAAGTTATTAGTTAGATTTAACCACATGCAATCAATATCAATTATTATTCATCTAAGTGCCACTAGTTATCCGCTAGCTTCCATCAATCCTAAGCCAGTAATGAATTAAAACTAATTGAAATACAATAATATGAGAAGGTCTCCAAAAGAATGAGATCATCGTAAGACCTCGACTGATGACACAAGACGTGATTCAACAATACTCACATCCTAGAAGATGGATTCACAGAAGGAGCAAGCAAAGTAAATAGCAAATACATACTTATACAATGTGATGGTAGAAAAAACTACATCAATTTGCGGTTTGTGCAGAATACCTCATGTAGATAATAAGCGGCCATTATGCGTACCTAAAACAAGAAAAACGTTATTACACTAATTGCAGTAAAACGGCGTGATAGTTATAAGAACACGAACAGCTACTGAAATTGTGTATATAAAATAATATTATCGCATGCGTCAATTTTAAAAATATGTTAATGCTATAGAAACCAGAGTCAATGGCAAATAAACATGGAGAAACGAGCCGCTAAAATGAATTTGTCAAGCTCAATAAGTAGTGTCAACTGATAACGTGAGCCGGTCATTATTCTAAGCTTGCGGTTCGTTTGTTCAAGCGTTTAGCAAGTAGTGTATGCAGGCAGTGTTGTTCAAATAGTTTGGTGTGGGTGTGGGCTACGAAAGAGCGGCCCCGTGCTATATCCGTCGGTCGCGCTGTCGAAATCGCCGCTTGCGCAATGCTCTTCGGACGAACCGGTAACATACATAAGCAGAGCCGACCGCCACTTGAACGAGATATAGTTCTTAAAATTCACACTATGGGTGCGCTTTACTTGTGCATCTAACTTACACGTAGAATACAAGGTGATGCCATGGTGGCCTATAATATTTCATCATCTTCAAGAAATTCCAATAAGCGTTTAGTAGATAATTTCAGTTGAATTGTGTTCCATTTTTATAATCTGTAGATAGTATCGTCTATTCGAGCACTGTGTGAGTGTTTAACAGGCACTTAAGTTTCTTTATAGAAACCCCACAGAACACAACTAATAAATAATGTCTTGCAAGTTAATTACTGAGAATTTTTCAATTACTTATAAATATTTAAAGATGGCAATCGTAATGGTATGCGGGTGCTTAATTGTTCCTAAATATAGTCACACTGTGACTCAACAGCCTTTACAAGAAAACATTTTAAGGAAAACTTGGCGTATTACACGCAAGCCGAAGTATGTACATTATCTACAGTCGACGGCCTGTCACTAACATTAGTTATTCATTAGCAGAATCTTCGAGGCAACGCAAACGGTCAAGGTTGTCACAACACTAGAGACACATCACTCGTAAATTCTGCAAAAATGAAAACAAAGGTCACATTGAAAACTCGTTCGCTGTGTCTTCGTTCGAATTCTCATTTAACAGAAAGCTATTAAACTTCAGCTTTACGTCAACATAAGACTACCTTCTATATTTCTTTAGGGTTCCGTACCTCATAAGGAAAAAATGGAACGCTTATTATAGGATAACTTCGTTGTTCGTTCGTCCGGCTGTCTGTCTGTCAAGACCCTTATTCTGGACGTATCAAGTTCAAATTAATATCAAATACTCCACATATTCCAAATACTCTCTTGGATCTAAAAAAAATCAAGATTTTCAACAATTAAAAAAAATTTGCGATTTTTGCAACATATTTTAATACTCGCAAATAAATCAAAGGGTATTTCCCGTTGACCTAGAATCATGTTAGAACCAAGGTCTCATAGCACAAGTAAAAGAAAAAGTCCGAAAACCGTTAATTTGTAGTTTTATCACATAAACTTTTTTTTTTTGCTATTACAATCTTATATTTCCAGTTGGAGAATGGACCGGGACGTCTATCGATATAGGTAAGGAGGAACATGTTTTCAACTACATATAACGTAAAGTTTGTTCTTGAGATAAATTCATGTTGTGCTTTTCTTTAAGTAATGAGGCGCTTAGACTTAAGTTTGCAACGTACAAATTGTAAAGTAATAGTGTACTCATTGTTGAAGAGCCTAATATTAAATAAATAAATCCCAACTACGGAACCCCTCATTGTGCGTGGTTCGACACGCACTTGGCCGGTTTATTATGTCTACATTACATCGATATGAAGAAATTATTTTAAAGGTTGGATTTGGTGCCTATTATCACATTACTCGTTTTTGTCTCGGAATGGCAATTGATGCGTGGCATTGATGTTGCTGTTTCCAATGCTTCATGAAACTCTAATGAACTCCAATACAGCAAACAGCATAAGCGACTGTTCCGCCTATTGAAATGCCTTTATAGCCTTAAAGCCTATAAAGGCTTTTCAATATAAACGAAACTAATTACTATAGTAATATATAACTACATAGAGGGTATAATTACGAACCTACTTATAGATCCAGGCTGTAATGCATGAACCGGAGCAGAGTTAGGTGCAATGGCCGATGCAATCTGTCCGTAATTAGTCTAGTCTGCCATAGAAACAGCACGGTGTTGGCGGACGACAGGCCGAGCGAGATTTCTACGAGATGAATTCTCACGCGACAGGCGCACCGCATCCTTTCCACTGCTCCGCCCACGTTTGCATATATTGACCGCTTGCTCATAAAAAAACATAAAACTCGTTACTATCCCACGTTTTGGCATTTTCTGACGACCTTAGAAAACCCTTCTCAATATTATCCCTGCTGTATTATTCAAATTGCATACAAGTAAGAATATTACACATAAGCATATTTTATAATGTTCATGCCATCCAAGTTCATACGTGATGAGATCACGTAGCGTCATTATTAAGTACGAGAAAATAATTACACAAGTTATTAAATGTGGTAGAAATTAATTCCACTCTATAATGAGCAATCACTATGTATAGTATATTCTTTAAAAAATGGCATTTTGTTTGCAACCATGACACAACTCTGAAAAGCTTTACAACATAATAAAGGTAAGATGTACATCAAAGTTAATCTAAAGCCTTTTTTAATTAACGATGGGTATTCATTAGCAATCAAGCAATCAATACGTAATAAAATAAAGCGAAATGATAATTTGATAAACCGTAAGATCCAACATACATGGGTGGTTCAGCTAAAATGGCCTTATTCACTGCAAAATCCGAACATAATATGTTCCCATCGATTCAGTCTAGTTGAAAGCGTATACTTCTAAAAAGTAACCAACAAGATTACAGCCTTTCTACAGTTTTTCGTCTGAATTCTGATAGGGTTTTACTCACTTGGAACATTTGCTTAAACAATCTTGTAATGAAGTATCAAAGCTTATTTATGACTGCACGTCATGTTTCTTCATTACATTAATCAAATAAATACCCACTTATGGTAAAAAAGCGTTAACATTTTTTTAAATTGTTTGCAGAAGAAAGCATCTGAAATTGATAAATATGTTTAAAGAGATTCGTTAAACCTAGGTTGTCTAGCTTATAAAAAAAATTGTGCGTGTCAAAGATGAGCTTACACCATTGCCGTTTTTAGATTGTGTATACATCATCTGCATAACCAGCTCACATTATTAAAGCATATCATACCAGAGTTTTGTCGCAACTTCTCAAGCAAGTAATAGGAAAAATCAACCAGCAGTTTTAAAATAATTTCTTAGAAACCACAACACGCATAACGTTAGCTTTATGTTAGCTTTACATATCATGCATTTTAAGCATGACATCAGCGTCTCGCGCTTGGCTGCCCTCAACAATAAAATATAAATTCGTTCCGTTCCACACGACGCTATAAAAACTCTTGAAATTAGGCTCTAGATATTAAATATCTACGTTACGTGTTGTTCGTCGGTTTTTGCTACTATTTCTAGTGTCTGACGGTAATCTTAAAATTAGTCAGCAATACGCAACTAGCCTCAAATGTACAGGTATGTGTACCTGTACTGTACACCTTATAATTCCAATACTCAATGCTAAGTACCTTGGTAAACATTCGGTACGGTACTCTATCTGCTCCTTGACCTGCTGGATATCAAAACACTTCTGTGAATTCATTCATATCAGCACATATATTTGATCATCGATCAATATGTTAAACTCAACACAACGTCAATAGTGGATGCATGAAAGGAGTACATATACAAAACAACGAATGAAGACTATTTATACGCCAATAAATATTTTAATTTGCTTGTTACTGCTCGAGCAATCGCATCAGATCTGCATGCGCAAGCAATAACAGTCGTCAACATTCCGCATAACAAGACACCCATTACAGTATAAAATCACCCTGAGTAGATTCCGCAGCAGCGTTTGACCCGGCACAGGGTGTCTCAAAGGCATCATGATATTTATCTTGCATACCAACCACCACTTCGTATACAGTTTTTATTTTTTTGCTTATCTTTTTAGAATCTTAAGGTAAATCCAATCCTGTACTTATCTTATTACGCCCACATAATATTCATAACTTATATTATCGTGTGCCGGGTGATTCGGCAAAAAGCAAAACTAAACCTGATCGTGGAAAATAGTAATGTACAAACATATTACCAACACGCGCCGTGTGGGTGCAGTTGATTATTAGAAGGATAAGATTTTTTTGTAGCTGAAGTTACACTTACAGAAACAATGTAGGTAACCCACGAACGATGGCAAATAGTACTGGTATATTTTAAACGATAGCCAATCAAAGTCAATACTAAAAAAAAAATAACAAACAATCAAAACAGTTGAAGCATCTATAGGATATGCTCCAGCATCGATAATTTTATTTTATAGTATTTTTTATCGAGTTGCTTAATCATCCAATAGAACTAGATGACAGCACGGTAGCATCCGCCTATTAGTAACGAGAATGTATTATAGGTACAGCCATCATCCATAGCCACGACTTCACGACTCCTTGTCAAGTCAAACTTGATGATGTCACTGAAGCAAATGATGGAGGACTGGCAAGGCTACGCAAAGAAATAAATAAGAAATGGTTTGATTCAACACACGGCTGCGGTTTGTGCATGTGTGTGAAGGACCTCGGCCGCTATTTCGAGAGCCTGTCGCCGGCCAAATAAAGCTAAACTAAGTACATTGACTTGGTCTACTTACATATTGCGAAAGCATACCCAAAATACATATATACTTACTTACTGAAAATAAGTTTATATGATAATTCGTATAATGATAATTAATTATTAAAAGATTCTTCGTTGTCCACGGTATTTTTATTACATGGAATGGACCGAATGGTGATAGCGCTGATGAGTACTGGGCTAAAAAAAAACTGCTTTTCGAACAATATTTGCCATCGACATGCTAAGAAAAAGATATTGCAGTATTTAAAGTACCAACAATACATTGATGAAGAAAAATATTCTTATGAGGTAGAAACCCCGGTGCAACATAATATTAATAGCTGATTAGCTGTGCAACGACGCATCATATCATAAATCATAAAAGCGATATTGCCCTGTTGCATACACAAGGATACCAGCTTTAAGTCTTGAAGTACCTACTGAAAAACATCGTGATGAGGAAAATATATAACTACATCCATGATTTCATTCTAGCTACAATGATGAAACAACTACAGCACCTATGATGTGTCAATGAATATATACATACTTAATAAGCAATTACGGTTTAAAATATGTTAGCTAACATTTATTCATGATTGTTTTACAGGTTTACTCATGAAGCTTTAATATCCTAGACAACAAATAGTTTTATATTGTTAACCTTGTCGTTCAATTGAAGACTTAAATGTTTTTCTTTTGACCTTACGTTCATCTTATTCATCGACATCAATTCTTAGTTCATACCTAGACAATATTTATTTATTAGCATTTGACATTTGATTGCGACCTCAAAACACGTCATCTCTACTTTTTTACGTGAGTAATATAAAAAAAAAACCGAAACAACACAGACATTCGCAACCGTGGCAACACTGGCAGCTGTGTTTAAAACTTCCCAAGGTATACTACAGTGTTTCTTTGCGCAAGTTTAAATGCATTTTAAAACCAAAAGAAAATCTTAAAACAAGCAATAACGCGTCAATAACGCGTTACTTCGAGGATGCCAACATAAATACCAATTTGCGTTGCTAACCAATAGCGTGGTTAATTGCACGCCATTTACCTACTTAAATCTTGTAACATTTGCATTCAACCTTTTCTTATAACTTTCACTCGTCGACGTCTGCCCATTCTTCTTGTTCTTTTTCAAAATGACGTGGGTATTCTCATGAACATAACAAAGATATTTTTTTGGAATTATTTATACGTTGGAACAAGTGGAGTAGTTACATCGATCGCCTTCATTTTACCGCAATATGTGGACTCGTTGGTAATGCAATTACTGACGTAAACAAGCAAGAGAAGTTTCAGTAAAGTGTGAAGTTTGGGAGGGTTCATTGATCGGCTGTTTGAGCAGATGTTACGACTTCTGTGTCGATGCTGCCAACTGTTGACTAAACAACGCGGTTGACCGTGTCACTGAGCGCGTCACTGTCGCGGCTCCTTTGCCTAATCACCTACTTCAATTGTCACATTGTGGATCACAATTAATCACCATGACGCACAATTAAAACATTTGATTCAAACTGAAAATTAGGCTTTTTCTACAACTTAAACAAAAGTACTAATTTACGCATTAAACTCTTGCCGTAGCATCTTTCCCGTGGGCATTCACAATTTTTTCACAAATAAAAAACAACCTCGTACCCATGTTTCATCCACATGCTCAGGTCTCAAGGGGCAACGCCGGCGGCGCCGCAGTAGGTAGGTACGGAGATTATGTTGGTATGCTCACAATTTCACAAAAGAAAAAGCATAAGTGTTGCAAAACCAGAACATCAAAAATTATTATAAAAACACTTGGCTCCATTAATGCATTGCCACATTTTATACACACATCGTTTTGGATTCATTAAAAACAAGTTTGTCCTTGCCCTTCAAAGTAGTGCTGAAGACATAGGTAGTTGTCTGTTTTGAAAACCCTAATTTTCTCTCCTCACAACCCATTTACATATCCATCAAATGTTGGATAACTTTGACGCTACTGATCTTACCACATAAGTCCTGCACATGGCAAGAGGTTGATAGGTAAAGACTGTAGTCTATTAGCAAAAAACCTATCTATTCACAAAAAGCTTCAAGGAAACATTTGCTCCAAGCACCGTTCAAGCATTTTTCAGTTCTAGCATTAGCGAACGTCAACGTTAGCATACGCCAGTTTCAGTTTTCCGCGTGAATAGCATCTCCGCCCGCGCTATTAGGTACTTAATTTTCGCTTAGCGTACTTTCTTACTTATTTTCTTTTTGCTCGGCACCTAAAGATGGTAGAGTGATGTTAAATAGAATATAACCTTTCTTAATAGTTGGGCTTGTTAAATAACTAATTAGTTAACGGTTGCGCGCGCGCTCCGGCCAGTTGTTTAAAGGTATCAAATGCAAAAAAAAAATTCTAATCCGACTGAGTAGTTCCAGAAATTAACGTGTTCAAACAAAAAAATAAACAATCTTCAGGTTTATTTTTAGTTTAGATGACTTTCTTTTTGAAAGAAATAAAGAAAAGTATTTATAAGGACTCGCACACGAAAAACACAACCTAATAATAATGACAGACACATAGAAAAATATAAAAAGTCAAAACACCAGTTTATAACCATACCAACCAGCACCACCAACCAACAAACACACCACTACCTTTTTACCAAATAATTGTCAACCTAACAATTCGGACTAAAAGATTTTCAATAAGGACACGTTACAGTAGTTATCCTTATATTTGTGCTGCACGACTCCAAGAACCTGCAACACATCACAAGACTGCTTATCCAAGATATAGATTTAACATTTTTTATTACGTTTTCTCATATATCTACACTAATATTATAAAGAGGAAAACTTTGTTTGTTTGGTTGTAATGAATAGGCTCAAAAACTACTGGACCGATTTTAAAAATTCTTTCACCATTCGAAAGCTACATTATCCACGAGTAACATAGGCTATATTTTATTTTGGAAAAAAATAGGGTTCCGTAAGATATTTGGGTTTTTCGGACACAAGGTGTAAAAAATCAACCAGAAAAGTTACTTATTTTGCGTACGCTGCCTAAACTATAAAAGACAGAACCATAAAATGTTCTAATTAATTGTAGATCTTATAAATACCTTCAAAAAAGTCCGCGACACACTATACCTATCTATGTCGAGTGAGGCACAACAACCGTTTTTTTATTTAAAAATCTTGAATTTTTTTTGGACTACATTTAAACGCGTTTATTTTACTCATGATATTAATCCTTATCAAAATAAATTATTTCATCACTAAGTATAGTTTATGTAGATAATATTTGGTCTTTGAATGATTAAAATTGGACGTTTGGTTTTGAAGTTATGGCGAAATTAAAATATTACGATTTCTGCTGCACGGCCCGTTGCGAAGTGGGCGTCACCAAGGCGGGGGTGCGCGTGCGGGAGGGGAGTTTAGATCTATGAGTAAGGTACCCGCGCGGCTCATACGCAAAAGTTCTTCTCGGAGCTAAACAACAGTTCTTTTCTCCCAGGGTCAAACATTCAGGGTCAAACATTCAAATTAGTAGGAATTGATTTACGAAAAGAATGTTTTACGCATGGGCAACTTTACGTTGCCCTATCACGGGTCGGGGCTCCCGACCATCAGTATATTTGGTTACCTGAAAATAATTTAACGTCAAATGTTGTTTATAGAGAAGCTCTACAATAATCGCTTTAGTTATCTACACTATCTACACTATCTACACTAATATTATAAAGAGGAAAACTTTGTTTGTTTGGTTGTAATGAATAGGCTCAAAAACTACTGGACCGATTTTAAAAATTCTTTCACCATTCGAAAGCTACATTATCCACGAGTAACATAGGCTATATTTTATTTTGGAAAAAAATAGGGTTCCGTAAGATATTTGGGTTTTTCGGACACAAGGTGTAAAAAATCAACCAGAAAAGTTACTTATTTTGCGTACGCTGCCTAAACTATAAAAGACAGAACCATAAAATGTTCTAATTAATTGTAGATCTTATAAATACCTTCAAAAAAGTCCGCGACACACTATACCTATCTATGTCGAGTGAGGCACAACAACCGTTTTTTTATTTAAAAATCTTGAATTTTTTTTGGACTACATTTAAACGCGTTTATTTTACTCATGATATTAATCCTTATCAAAATAAATTATTTCATCACTAAGTATAGTTTATGTAGATAATATTTGGTCTTTGAATGATTAAAATTGGACGTTTGGTTTTGAAGTTATGGCGAAATTAAAATATTACGATTTCTGCTGCACGGCCCGTTGCGAAGTGGGCGTCACCAAGGCGGGGGTGCGCGTGCGGGAGGGGAGTTTAGATCTATGAGTAAGGTACCCGCGCGGCTCATACGCAAAAGTTCTTCTCGGAGCTAAACAACAGTTCTTTTCTCCCAGGGTCAAACATTCAGGGTCAAACATTCAAATTAGTAGGAATTGATTTACGAAAAGAATGTTTTACGCATGGGCAACTTTACGTTGCCCTATCACGGGTCGGGGCTCCCGACCATCAGTATATTTGGTTACCTGAAAATAATTTAACGTCAAATGTTGTTTATAGAGAAGCTCTACAATAATCGCTTTAGTTATCTATCCTAAAACAACGGGTTGCGCTCCGGGACTGCCGGCAGAAGTGAAAACTTAGTATTAATTACATTTAAATATTTTCATCATTAACAACTTTAACATACACAGAAAGACAATCTGTGCAGCCTGCGGATAATGACTGCGTCGTCGATGTTACTGTCGGTGTCTGTGAATTTGACCTGGGAATCATTTTGCTGACCGTGTCTTTCCTGGGTAGGCTTTTTGCAGCGGTAACCGACATCCACGCGGGCGGAGCCGCGGGCGACCGCTAGTAATTATATATTTTTTTATCTTCTCTTGTACATATTATTATTATTTGTGTTATATGAATATTATTGTATTATTGTATTGAGAGGAGCTCGTGGCTAAGTAATAACAGCCGCACGGGTCGAACCATCAGGTTAAGCTACGCTTGTCGGGGTTGGTCCGTGGATGGGTGACCATCTTTACATACCGAGACTCCTCCGTGCCTCGGAAAGCAGGTTAAGCCGTTGGTCCAGGCTGTCATTTGTGGATCTTTGACAGTCGTTACGGGTAGTCAGAAGCTCTAAAGTCTGACAACCAGTCTTACCAAGGGGTATCGTATTACCCAGTTACTGGGTTGTGGAGGTCAGATAGGCAGTCGCTCCATATAAAATACTGGTATTCAGCTGCATCCGGTTAGAATGGAAGCCGACCCCAACATAGTTGGGAAAAGGCTAGACAGATGATGATGAATATTATTGTATTAAAGCATAATATTGTTTTCGGATTTTCCCTCCTCAGTTAGAGCCCGAAACCTGATGTACTTCAGCCAAACCCTTCATTCGAGGAAGACAAACGTGATTTTATGTTATGTTTATTTATTTATTTATGTTTGTAAATGTTCCTTACTTGATTTCTTATATTCCTATCTATTATCTTTAACCATCTGATTGGTTATAGTTAACTAGCGGACCTGGCAGACGTTGTCCTGCCCGAACAGCTCCACCCACTGGGGCCTCTCAAATATACACACAAATTTCATCCAAATCAGTCCAACCGTTTAGGAGGAGGGGATAAACACACGTACAGAAGAATTATATATATAAAGAAGGTAATAGTTTGAGACAGTTAAGTAATTCTAGGATGCGTCTGTCTATCTCGATATAGGTACCCGTAAACCCGATATAAAGACAAAAGCTACCTACAGCAAATTGAAGAAGCTTTTGCCAAGTGCTTAGTAATAAAAAATATTGGCGCCATCCTTAAATAAATCTTTGCCAATAGCACAAACATTATTCTTATTACAATAGTTTCACTTACGACCTTCAATGTAGGAAAAACACAACAAGACCGTCTTCTCAGGAAATATCAAATGCAAATAAGACGAATTATAGTTGTTCTGAAGTGCAGGAACATTAAAACTAGGTATTCTATCAAAACTCGTCTCTTATTTAACGATAGGCAACTACAAAAATAATGAATGGTTTGCAATGACCTCCGAGAATTTTTGATGGGATGCTTTATTAACTACCGTATTCTGAAGGCCTACGCACTGTGCAATACCGGTAGCAGTACGCTATTTAATTAAGTTTCCTTCAACCTTAGCTCTTCTCGTCTCCAGAGTATTAAATGCTTAATAGCATAAAGTTAGCATGGCATGGCAAAACCATAAAAATTGGCCAAGTAAAAAACCAAAACTTTTCTTAAAAATCTGATCTAAGATCTCATCATGATCTAGGATCATAATCAGAATTTATTATGTATCACATTACATTATGTGGCTAAATGATAACAGCTGCACGGGTCGATGGTCGAAGGTTTTGGCGGTCGGTTCGTGAATGGGTGGCCATCTATTACATATCGAGACCTCCTTACCTCGGAGAGCACGAAACCTCCAACTGTCACTAACAGGACACAATAGAATTTTAATTGTTGTCGTCTTCTTAAGGCCATTCGATAGTTGAGCGGTTTAACCGTTCGTAATGGGTAGTCAGATGCCCAAAACTCTAACAACCAGCCTAAGGGGTATCGAGTTACCCAGTAACTGGGTTGTAGAGATCAGGCTATCGCTCCATCTAAAATACTGATAAACAGCTGCATCGGGTTAAACTGGAAGCTGACCCCAACTTAGCAGAGGAAAAGACTTAGGCATAGTGATTGATTTTGTGACATGACATTACACCAACTTATATTTATTCACCTTAAATGTTCTTCATCGGTTAGGTTAATCGATCTAAATAGTATTATGTTTTTGTTTCGTATTTCAATCTAGTACGGTCTTCTAGTAACTGATAGGCTAAAGTGACGGCTAAACTATCTCTTACTTGAATGCTTGAAGTAAGTACCTAAGCCAAGCTAAGCTAATGATACTTTAGCATTCACTATTACTATATATTCTGTTAAATTAAATTCCTAAAGGTACACGAGTAGTTTACTCCGGCTATTAAAAAGGTACAAGAGTAGCTTACTGCGACTACTAAAAGAGACACATTTTAATAATCTTTAAATTATAAGCGCATCCTAGAAATAAAATCTCGGCATATTTATAGCTTTAAGCTCTTAAGAGAAGCTCGTTTATAAAAAAATATAAACTTGGGCGTAAAGGGCCCGACTCCCGCTCGACTTGCCTTCTTTTTAATACATGTTATACATGTATGTTACGTGGCATCGCAGATGGACTTTCAGTGTATAAAGTTCAAAGATTTCACACAGATTTCATATTTAATAGCATCATAATTACTCAAAATTGATTAAAGCCATAATAATGATGTATTATTTGTTTCTACAGTTTCATGCTGATTAGGTTAAATGCTTAAAAAATGAATACGATAAAAGTTAATAAAAATTAAATGTCAAAGTTTTGTAAGGTGCGCCTTTACTGATGGTTCCCGTTGAAGTCTTTTGTAGGAGAGTTGTGACTTACTGAGCATGCTTCGTGAAGCACCACCGCTCGCTACAAAATAATGAATAAATAAAATACCGAATCCGTCACACAACAATAGAGCACTATTGGGAAACTGGACTATGGCCGAACAGAGATCTCATCCCAAGATTGTCTCACCGGTACTTTAATCAACCGATAATTCATCTCGACGGAGTACACAGCGAGTATGATAGAAAGTAGATACAAGATACGAATCATTCTCGCAATAATAATCAATTTCTTGCTTCTGATAGAAATCAACCATTGAATACAAGTACCTACTAGTTGTTTGGTTTATGTAACCTTCTATGTACCTAATTGTTTACACAAAACTATTTTCCAGGTTTTTATTTGGTTTTCTTATCGTCTTATGGCGTCCTTTTTTGCATATAGGCTTTATTTCAATAGGTGCTCGTACTGTATTTACATTTCCAAATGTACTTATTGAATTTCTAACCCGTACCTTGCAGAACATGTAAAATGTACAATAAAATTTACCTAAAATGCAGATGCAGAAACGTTTGCTAATTTCGTAACTATCTTATGAGTAGCATCCAAATCCTTATAAAGTTTGACATTTTGGTGGCTAATGGATAAACACTAAGTTAAAATTAAGAATGAAGTCACGTTAATCCTGTCTGCTATGGTAGTGTGAATTACGTAATGTTAGTAGTGAGATATTCAGCGAAAGGTCACAGTGCTCAGTGACCGTGGCGGGCAGAGGGTACGGGGGCGGGGGGAGCGGCGCAGGGGGGCTGTTCGGCGAATGACGCACTTCATGACAACACCACCTTATAATATGTGTTTAAGGAGACAGGAAATCATGACCGACTGCTGAGAAACATCGGCAGCATACTAACTGAATCGCCTCCAGCTACTTTATGTAGGTAAGGATAGGAATGTCATATTTACGTATTATCAACTGAAAACAACCACATCATTCAGCACGTGGCTATAAAGTACCAACGCATAGGTAGCATGAGACGTATTACACGCTGATTAAATTCAAACGGTCATTCCAGTCGTGGCATTGGCCAGGATATGGCTGCTTCCGGTCCTCTTGCCCACGACGCGACTGCCTATGCTAACGGTAACTACTCAGTACGCAAGCAGCAATTTTCCTTCAAGGAAGAATAAATCTAATAACATCAAACACATTCCCACTTGCGATATTCCGTTTGATATCCGTTTAATCTCTAGGTATTTAAAATATTGTGTATTCGTGGCACTGTATGAAGAATAGGAAGATAGACACTAAAAAACATGTTAATCTAACATTAAAAGTATAAACCAATAGGAGATCATTTTGCTAACTCACACTGAATTCGCCATCTAGCAAAATAAAATAAAACTACTGTGGTGAGGTCAACATCAAGCTACGTTATCCTCATCACTCTTTATAAGTACCTGCTAGTATCAGATAGATATTATCATTCAATCTAAAGAAAATCACTTAGGACACAAAAGAGTGATGGATCGTTTTAGTTGAAGAACAATAGACGTCTTACAACATGTTGTAACCGCTTTACTAAGAGGCTAGCCTATGTCTTCCGTAGATGTCCTAAGAGGTGAGTCGGAGACGGCACATGTGCAATACCGCAACATCCATACTGTGTTAACTCAAGGCCTACGCTGGGTCTACGGTGCTTCTACGCCGAGCCTACGCTGCTTCTACGATGGGCCTACGCCGCTGCTACAATGATACTACGCTGGGCCTACGCTGCTGCTACCTACTCTGCGACAACGTCTACGATGAACCCAGTACACACAGTGTATAGTGTTTAGAGTGTTTATGTTTCAATTAAATGACATTCTTTCGAGAGAACCTTATGACGCGTGGCCGAATATAAGAAAACTTGGAAAACTACTTTTCTCATAAAACCAGTCCTACTACTGACTTAAAGTATTTTACTTTTATTTTAATCAGCAGACTGTAATTCTCACATTTACAGACACTGTGGCATAAAAACGAAATCCTTTGCAAAAACGAACAATTTGCAAAAACGAAATCCTTTTATTTGACTGTTGAATACAAAAAAATAAATTATTATTCAGAAGGGATCACCGTGTGGTAGCTCAGTGCCATCATGAGTCAGACAAGCTTTGAACGCGAAAACGATATGAAACAAATACAAATATCTTTTAATATTGTTTTAAAGTATTCTGAACACAAAGAAGCTGTATTAAATATAATTTTAACATAGGTACAATCTTTTGAGAGTGTTCATTATGTCTTCAATCAGGGACACACGAATAAATCGTGTCAGTGGCTACCGCTGTATGTACTAACTTCCTTACTAGGCATAGGTATAAGAAGAAATGTAAATAGAATGTAGATAGTTCTTAGACAATTCTAGAGATATTATGATAGATGTCTAGATACGTCGTTCTCCCCGAGCGAACTCACGCTGCGTCACTTATTGCTATGATATTCAAGTCAACAACATATTATTATTATTGTCTTTGCTGTGCGATGCTTTGTCATACTGTTGCCCCCGACTTTTTGCCCTCGACGTCCTTTGCGTCCATGACCGTCCATTAAACGTACTTGAAGTACGAGCATTTACGTAAACTTGGCTAAGGGCACATTGCTATGGTAACAATTTATAAAATCATTGACCTGTCCAACATAAAAAACCTGGGTAAAAAAACTCACTGGTCCAAAAACCTAAATAACTTTTACTTTTAGAAATTAAAATATCTTCACATTGAATTAAAATGGTAGAGTAGCTAGAGCTTTGTATTGTACTGAAGCTTTTTAGCCCATCCACCTTATATCGCACATTTTATTCGTTGGAATAAACAAAAAGAGCTTCTAGACTAGACAATGTAGTGTGTTGCCCGAAGGAACTGTGAATTCGTGAGCACGAGGTAAGTCGGCGCAAGCCTCGGCGCGGCGGCGGAAGCGCGGGCGACGCGCCGCGCGCTCATGGGTCCCGCGGATGCTCGGGTTCATTACCCGCGCCCGTTCGATCACGAACCATCCACAATGGGGGCCATACCATACTTGAACGTGGTAAACCACCGTCTTGGAACCGTTCTGTAGAAACAAAGCAATGTTAAACTATTTCAGTACACGAAATACTTTTTGTAAGAATATTTAAATATAATTTTGTAATCAGCGTCGCCAACCGGATCGTAAAACGGTAGATTCGCGCGCCCACATTTAAGGACACAGTCAATATTAGGCTTACATTATGTGGCATAAAATTTGTGTTTACTATGGAGGCGAATTAGTGACAATTATTTTTAATGCCTTATGATTTACTTGTGGACATAAAGTATTTGATTGAAACCCTAACCTACTCGTATGTCCCCCGCTTACAGTCAAAAGTGACTATCGTAACTATACTTTTTTCTGATTTTTAAACTTCTTACGTTTAACTTATAAACAGGCGGTTTATGCTCAGTGCTCACTATACTCAGTCAAGAAGAACATTAAAATGTGAACCAAGTTTGATTTAATTTCTTGCCTTTGTTTTTCTTAAATTATCCGAAAACCTCAGGAATAAGTACGAAGTAGTTTATTTCAATCTGCCTGCCTTTTCCCAACTATGTTGGGGTCGGCTTCCAGTCTAACCGGATGCAGCGGAATACCAGTATTTTACATGGAGCGACTGCCTATCTGACCTCCACAACCCAGTAACTGGGTAATACGGTACCCCTTGCTAAGACTGGTTGTAAGACTTTCGGGTTTCTGACGATCTGTAACGACTGTCAAAGTTCCACGAATAACAGCCGGGACCAACAACGGCTTAACGTGCTTTCCGAGGCACGGAGGAGTCTCGGTGTGTAAAGATGGTCACCCAGCTACAGACCAACCCCGCCAAGCGAAGCTTAACCTGATGGATCGCCCGTTGCGGCTGTTATTACTTAGCCACGAGCTAATTTCAATAATTTATTTCATAAAAATAAATTGTCCCACAACCATACGCAGATAAGATACATGTTCGATAAACTAGCTACACAATTATTGAGGTTATTGATACCTAATTAGGTGTATGTACACATTTAAGTAATTACTACGTAATATATAAACTCACTCTCCGGAAATGTGCATCGGTAACATTATTGCTTAGTTTCAATGCAAATAAGGAAATAGAAAACTTACTAAACATATATACCTACTTATAGATCTTAGAAAATAAGGACGACAGCTACGTTCTGTAATTATTTAGCTACCACTGTTTGCTATTCTTTCACACTGTTAGTTCAAGTGAACTAACTCATATCAACACGATATATCAGGTGTTTTATTGGGAGCAGTGACTATTTGTAGAGATCTCCAATTTCGATAGTTCTACTTTCTAATATTTTCAACCCGAGGTAAGTGGAGTCTTTAACATTACAAAATACTTACTACTGTGGTTATTTCTAGACACACATTTTCATTTACTTTAATTAAATCAATGTTTACCTGCGCTCCTATCTGCCAAAGATGTATCTGAAATAATTATTGTGTAAAGCTCGTTTGAGGTATGTCCTCTAAAATCTGCTTATATGGTGGACCTCTGCTGCTTTAAAATAATTGACAAGCCGGTATATCCCATTGGCAAACATTTTGGAATTTTGATCTTAATTAAGGGGATATTAATGGTGATGGAGGATGCAGGTCATGCAGGTAGTTGTACATGAAGGGCAGGAGAGAAGATGCGCCATATTCTGTGATGGGGCTCCACACTATCACTGTTTGTCTGTGTCAACTGAGGTAAATGACAGAGCCCTCCCAGGTCGCTAGAAACATAAGTCATCGACACGAGAAGAAAGGTGTTCCATATGTTCGAGGATTTATTCATCATTATTCCACTGCGAAAAAAGGATGGTGCTATCGGCCTTATACAACGTGTAACAGAATAAGCGCAAGACCTGAAAGTAGTTTGCTCAGAATCGGCTTCTGAATCGATTTCCATCATTATTTATATGTCTTAATTTTCTAATTAAAAAAAAATTTCTTTAACTGAAATTAGAACCACCGCGTCTTACCAAGGTAATAAGATATTTTATTTAAGGAAATTTAAGCCTTATCTCAAAGGAATAAAGCCTATTCAAATGCATAAACAAATTTGTAATACGCTCATAGCTATCCTATGTTTCATGTTTAGTCAGGAAGTCTATTTTGTAAAAAAAAAACTAGGTGTCGTTTAATTAAATTAAATTACAGATATTATTTTAGTCTTATAATTTAATATTCTAATTGGGGTGTATGAGCTCTTGCGTTTATTCCGTTACAGGTTGTATAGCTCCGTCTCTCACTCACACTGGAAAAAAGGTGGCATTTACACGTCATAATACGGCCCCAGAGTGACCAATTTATATTTTGGAGAATATGCCATTAAACCTTATAAACATAGATTTTGTACTTGTGAGGTGTAGTTATTAGTTTTATAAACGCCTACTTGAATCTGGACGACATCCATTCGTAAATTAGTTACTTTCAATAATAAATGCACAGAGTACCTACACTGTACTTATTGTGTTAAACAAATTGATTGTACTTTGACCGACTTTGATATTCCCAGACTGTAAAACACAATGTTTACTAAACTTTAAATACGTAGAGTTGGTATTTACCAGCCAGTTTAATATAAAATAAACGAGAAAAGAATAAAATCCCTAAGATTTCACATTTAACTAGTTAATTAAATGTCTTTTATGCAGATAAAAAAGCTTTATTCCGTAAGGGTAGTAAATAAGTACTAATGTCACCGCTTTCAATCTGTCTGAGTCAAGCTATTCATATAACAGCATATTTTCCTATTGTGCAACACCTACTGCAATGATCTGTGGTCTATAAACATTGCTTATGTTACATAATTATATAGATTTTCTTCAGCGATAAGGTGCTGTTCTATAAAAATCCTTTCATGTAAGTAATAAAATAGCTATAATTTCAGATTCAAGTTTTGCATTGCATTTATGGCGATAATAGCAATCGAGTGTGGGATGTCAGGGAAATCATTCTAAATGTTTAGCGAAGACTGTGGGTAGCACCTATAAGGTCAGCCTTGCACCCACACACGCCTTATAAGTAAGTATCTCAACACTAAACAAGATAATATAATTTATTCAAAAAGTCGAATGTCGCTAGTCATTTTAAAAATAATTTACACTTTATAGCTCAATGAATAAAGTTGCAAATTGTATAATTTTACTTCAAAAGTTCGTTTTATTTAACTCGTGGACATACGGTTTGCAACATTCACCTTTTCCTAAACAGGCAAGCGGATTTTAGAACGGCTGTTGTGGGCGACAATCGTGAGCGGAGGGTGATACTTTGGTGAACATACATTCATATTTTAACGAAATTATTTTTATTACTATTTTATAGGGGAACGTCGACTTTAGATACCTACCCTTTTAAATAATTATTTTTATACCATGCCTCATCTTTCGTATTCCCTTCATGATCCTGAATTTGCTAAGAGAGCAGTGATGGCCCAGTGACAGTATTGGTCGATCAAGACTTCGAACCAGAGCAGGCACACACTTTATACAATTAATTTATTTGTAATTCATCATTCTCCTGCCCTTATCCCAATTTATTTGGGGTCGGCGCAACATGTCCCTTTCTTCCATACTTCTCTATTAGCCGTCATCTCGATAGTCACCCCCTTTCTAGCCATATCATCTTTCACACAGTCCATCCATCGTTTCTTTGGTCTTCCCCTACTCTTATAGCCATCGACATTCATACCCAAAACTTTCCTCACAACATTTTCCTCATTCCTTCGCATCACGTGCCCATACCATGACAACCGATTTCCGCACAATTTTTCAGTCACCGGTGCCACTTTCAGACTTCCTCTTATGTACTCATTTCTTATTCTATCCATTCGTGTAACACCACACATCCCTCTTAACATTCTCATCTCAGCTGCATGCAATTGCCTTTCATTCATCCCTTTTGTGGCCCAACATTCTGATCCATACAAGACAGCAGGTCTAACTATTGTTTTATATATCTTCCCCTTAAACTTAAGGGGAATAATTAATTTATTTGTAATTAAAATGTGGTAATTAATTAAAATAGATTATAGGCTCGCCCCTTAATAAATCGGACTCAAACATAACTGACGTACACCATACATATTATACATACATACTATACATACATATAGCTACCATACATAATAGTATTCCCTTAAAGGTAGTTTAGGGTTCCGACAATTGCCTTACAAAAAGCACAAAGCTTGCGCAGTTGCGCATTCGCTATGTTCAAACAACAATAACGCTTAAAGTTTTAGGCATAAAGTTGTGAATTTTATGTTGTATTGTTACTTAGCTCAAAATCTGTCGATCTAGTAAAAAAATAAAAAAGTTGTTGTTGTATTTTTGTAGTAATTAACAATTATTGGTTGAATTGCATAATTTTTCATTATTTTATTTGACTTTCACGTTTTTTTTCAAAAGTTATGGAATTGTGAACACATTGCTTTGTAATGCAGACGATAGAGAATTATTATTGCCTTTCGAATAAGCCAATTTTTATCATAGTATGACTAAAACTTTTTATATGATTTTTTTGCACTTGCATAGAGAAAATTTCAACAAAAAATCAAAATGGCTGCCACATAGCGGGGAAGTGTAGGTATTGGACCCTTAGTAGAGTGTAATTTGTACTTAATGGTTACTATGACACTGGTTGTTTTAATTTTGGCATTATGCTAACTAATCCCTATATAGTTACTTTACTCTTTGGCTAACTGCACAGACTATGGCTAACTGTTTCAGAAACTTTTAGAGAGGATTTATAGCATGGGTGTAGATAAAATAGTTTATGTAGTATTTAGAATAGCGCTAGTCCATGTCCGGACACACTGTATGATAGTACAATACCAATTCCATGGGACGCAGCGAATGGTGTTGCAAAAAAATATAATTATGCCCTTGACCCTCGACAGTTTACCTCTCTTTGTATTGCTCTATGGATCGGGGATTTTACCAAAGAGTGCGACATGGATTTAAAACAACGTGGTGAAGCAGAGAACTAGACTTGACTTCACTTACAAGCAGCGCCGTCACTAAGTATCTCAGCCAGCGAAAGATGGAACAATAACAATAGTAAACAGGGCCGTAGCCAGGAATTCAGTTCAGGGTTACGGACCAACTTTTTTTTGAAAAATGAAAAAGGCTAAATAGAGAGTACAAATTTTATAAAAAAGACTATTTTTATTGTTACAAAAGCATATTTTGTTCTTTTTGCGGAACATCAGAATTTTTTAAATGATTTTACGATATAAAGAATTGATAGACGTGCGAGGGAATAGGGAAGCTATGACTCAGCGAGCTTACTCGCCTGTGTTTCATGCTAAGGACGCGGATTTTATAACCGCCGAGTAAGTTCGTCGGCGATCCAACAAGTTTGAAATTTTGCTCGTAGCCCGCCTCGGCTCGTCGCCTGTCATTACCGCGAGCTAATTTGACAATGAAATTTTGAGCAAGATTCACGTGTGTCACCGATGGCGAGCCGAGTAAGGTCGCGAACTTAAAAACCGCGAACTTTAAATACGCACGTCTATCACCCACTTTAGGATATTCGACGATCTTACGATATTCTAATTCAAGAGTTGAAATGAAAGGCCCGTTTTTCTCTTCCCGCCACTTTGCAATCATGACGAAAATTAGGGACATTATTCACTTTTAGGGCCACTTTAGGATAATCGGCCGCTACCGAGAATAAAGGCTACAGAGCGAGCGAAGTGAGCTCGAAATTTTTAGCACCCCGTTTTGAACCCCCAAACCCCGCCCAGCCTCGGCGTTGAGTTTAACCGTCGTTTTTAAAAACGGAACATCACGATTTCGACCTTAGAACGTAGAGTTGTATTGCTAATTTCAAATAAATTATTCTGTAAATACCCTAGCGGTAAATACATATTCGTTACTGCTGGGAATTATATTTTGCAATGAGTATCATATTGAGCTCAGATGATGATTACTGAGCTCAGCTCTACATTGCAAACAACATAAAGCTCATTTCAGACTAAGTTATAATATAATAGCCTAAAGCATATATTTCATAGCACAACAATATCGCTCGCCATACATTTATTTAGAACACGTTCACACTTTGCTATCCTATATATTATTGGAAATGTATGGCGAGTGATATTATTATTGTGCTATGTACTATATGCTACATATTATAGCGTAGTCTGAAATGAGCTTTAAAATATTTTGAATATTGCGGGCTATTACCAAACTATAAAGTCACATAACATAACTTTGTCTTTGTCTTTCTGTAGCAGTAGATAGTAAAATAAAAAAAAATAAAAAATTGTCTATCTATTTATAAGATGGCGGGTGATGAAAGTGACAGGTTTGTAAATAGTAAATGAAATTACAAAAACCTAAGTTGTATTTGTTAAATTACAAAGTCACACATGAATTGTAAACCATTGCTCACGAAACTCATAATATAATTTATTATAAGTATCCTAATTACATAACCGGGCTTTGTTTATAGTGATCTAAAGCCATCCAGTGTCGCGATCATAAGAGAAGTTTATGATAGTGAAAATGCTCACATCAAATTTGAAATGGAACTGGAAAGAGCACTGGAGGCCGGCGTTAGCGTTATTGTGATAGAACCAGAGCCACTGGGTGAAGAAACAGCACGATGGATTTATGTAGGAAACCTCTTGCATAAGGTTTCTGTTTACAGT
The DNA here is from genome assembly GCA_947522985.1 of Lithophane socia. Classification (NCBI taxonomy): domain Eukaryota; kingdom Metazoa; phylum Arthropoda; class Insecta; order Lepidoptera; family Noctuidae; genus Lithophane; species Lithophane socia. The sequence continues at coordinate 8,759,343 of OX383258.1, read as the reverse complement.
GGATTCTGTAGCATTGCATCAGGTGTGTGTTTTACAAATTGTATACTTCCTAAAATGTACTATTCTTAAAGAAATAAGTCAATAGGTACTTTAGAAAATGCTGCCCATGACTACAATAAAATAGTTTTTAATCTGTTTTGTTTGCATGTAAAAAGCTAACAATAACAATGTATCTCCTGTAATAGTATGTTTACATTTACATGATAATGTAGTTGCATGGTTTAGGGTACTTACATACATAAATCATTTTTTTTAACAGTTTCACTAAAACTTGTGTTATTAAGGTCCATAAATAAATCCAAAATTAATCATTTCAGGTGTTGCTTGGAGTTCACTAGCCTGTGCTCCTTTTGGCATTGCGTCTGTGCTTTGTGCAGGTTGCTACACACTGTCATGGCAGTGGGATCCTTGTTGCAAATATCAACAAGAAAAGAACCGCAGACATTTATCTACATTACCTATGTTGAGTGACCTTACATCTGCATCGCCTGTTGTACTGGTTCACACAGACAATAAAAGGAAAATAATATTACATACAACAGTGTCGATGACAGCAACGGCAATATGCTTATGGAGACTATACAATATCTTTAAGTAAAGATTTAGTCTGCAGCTAGCATAATAATGACATTGAGCTTAAATAAGGAAGTCACATAATGCTCCATCGAAAAGCATAGAAATATATTAGTGCTTTCTAATAAGTTGTTTTTATGTCTGAAGTCTAATAATGTAATTATATAATTTGTTGTAGGATGCAGTGTAAAAATGTTATAAAGTTATTAATAGTAGAATTAGTTTAAAAGCCTGTACAAAAGATATTTTCTTGTAATATAAGGATGCTTTTTAGTTAATCAAATGTGATTGTGGTTTATGAAGGATTCTGTTACAAAGCTAAGTTAACAGTGATCTCCGAAATATAATATCCTCACTGTTATCATGTAATAAAACAATGATGCAATTTAATTAAGAATTTTATTCATTTCGGTAGGTTAACATTGAGTATTAAATCATTTAAACTTCTAAATATTTTATTGTGCCCATATAACAAATGCATTTCAATATTCACTTTTTTTTAGAGAACTGATATAAATGTTTAAAATAATTGTTTTACCTACTTGCTATCATAGAATCCCCAAAATAGAAACTTATGCTATCACCTCTTTACATACACCATATCTTGATGTTTGAATTGATGAATCCCAATAACTTAACTACATTTTAAGACAGTAGTTGCAAAAGTGAATCAACACTACTTTATTTGATGTACAGCTATTTTCACATCCAATTTCTCTTGAATTATTATGTTATCTACTATTCTATTCTATATTACAAAACCATTTTCATAAGACATCATGCATACAAAGTTGGAAAATTTTCATTCCATGCTTTAGTATTGAAGTGGTGTTTTCTAAAAATGAAACTGCTTCCTTAAGAAGTCTTGTTTGCCCTTCTGGCCATAACCCAATGATATAAAGATGGTGCAGAATGTCTCAAAGTTATTGCTAAGTTTGGCACAAACTGGCTTATAATCAGGTCTTTTTCTTTGTTTACTATTCCATTGAGTATCTTGTTTGCAGTATACTTGGGAGTAAAACCGGCAGCAGTACTGGTATCCATTACTGAAAGCGAATATATTTTACTGTAGTACCTATTACAAGAAAGTTTGATGAATAGTGACAATAATATCTGAAATTTTTTTCACCTCCATGTGGTTCACCAGAAGCAGTATAAGCATTCTGAGATATTGCAGTCTTTATGTACCCAGGGCTGACTACTGTTACATTGACATTATGCTGATGCATTTCCGCACGAAGTGAATCACCAAATGCTTGCATTGCATGTTTAGCTGCTGCATAAGCAGATCGTTCTGGTATTGCAATAAGTCCTTGAACTGAACTAACAAGCACAATGTGACCTACTTTTCGCTGAACCATTTTTGGTAGACATTCTGAAAAATATACAAATAATTAAAATATAGGTAGGTACCACTAGTCGCCCTGACGCTCTCGGAGCGTCGACGCGCGACTTCGGATCGCATGACACCATTTAATTTCTGGGTAATGAGAACATTCATTCTCATTACACAGAAATTAAATTTAATGCTGCGTGTCGCTCTGTGGTCAGCGACTTTCGCAAAACACTCCCATTTTCCTTGGAACATCGCATATTAATGTGCACTAATTCGAGAAATGGCGCGATGTTTCGAATTAGTGCCCTAGTGAATACATGGCATTAATCCTACTGTTGTGAAGTTTATCACGGTAGATTATTCTCCGCAGATTTAACACAATAGGGATGTTGCGGATGCGGATGCGGATCTTTAGATATTTTTTCCAAATATCACTTTGCGCCGGTGCCGGGCATTGTTAATTCACTTTTTAAATAATTTATCACCTGCAGAAATCTCGCATAGCACACAATGCTCACTGTAGGTATATGTGAATATACTTTAATAACACTCCAAACTGAACGAAATCTTCGCTGTTATTGGTCAATGAGCACGTGAGTACCGCACGCGCCAGTCGCCAGCCCCGCCTATTTTCTTTGTCGCGACCTGTGCTACATGTATACGGATATGGATATCCGCAACATTCCTGGTATAGTGTATAGCATCCTTTACGACCTCAGGCCGACCTCACCTAGCTTATTTTTACTATGACGTTTAAGAGTGATTCCAATATCCTATTTACAGAATAAACAATTTCATTTACTCTTACTTTGAAAAATGATGAATTTCATTTGGTTTCTCCACTAGTTAAAGATCTTTTTAGATAAGACATGACAGGGCTATGTGTCTGGGTTCCTCTTGCTCTAAAAAACCTGTATGAGTATTGCAACAGAAATATTTTATCATACCTTTTGTTAAAGCAACAGACCCAAAATAGTTAATGGCCATAATACTCTTATATACATCTATCTTTGTATTCAATATAGATCCTCGATGGGAGATGCCACCATTGTTTATCAAAATATCAATATGGCCACAAACATCATAAACATTTTGAACAAATGCATCCAATTGTTCAAATTCAGCAAGGTCAAGCTCCAGTACAAGTGGTTCCAGAGTTGCAGTAGGCTGAAACATAAATTAAATGTTCTTATTATGCTTATTAGGTTTTACCAATATTTTCGACTGCTATTAAAACTACAGGACAAAGACTTTGTTTTTGAGGTAAAAGTAAAAAGTGGAAGCTCTAAAACTAAAAGTTAATACTCTAGTAATAGTCTCAATTTTTTTTATGCTTATGAATTTACTTTTTTCCCGACTATGGTGAAGAAAAATGGAGGGTTATTCATCTGTTCGCTCATAACTTCTCATCATAATTTGGCAAATAAGAGGTTTCGTTGGAAGTGTCTTGATCATCCTCTGGTTATAGGCGATGTGACAACACATTAAATTGAATATTACATTTGACAAAGCCAAAATAAAAAATATGCCATGTTGAGTATCACATTTCAAATATATTTATTATTATAACTTCAAATTATTTTTAATACAAATAAAAGTGATAAAACTAAAACCCAATAATGAAAAAAAAGTGAACTAAAAAGTTGTAAACAAGCCGTCACAGACAGACAAATTAAAAATCTGGAGTCACACGTAATCTGTTCAATTTATACCATAACAAGTGTCTGCTTTTAATATTTAATAAAAAGAGACTCCAAAGCTTTTTAGTGGCAAAAGCATATTATAATATTTCGGAGTTCCTAATTGAGAAAGAATTTTTAAGCTAGTATATATACATTTATTATATTTTCGTACTGAGTTCACAGTGTAATATTTTAAAATTGTATTTAATTATTTAGTTATAAGTTGAATGTTTTAAATCTTTTGCATGCCTACATGGTAAAATATGGCTGAACTCTTATAATTTGTAATCATTTGCCCTTATTTGCAAAATAAAATTATCTTAATTTTAACTAAAAAGAATGAATGCATAGTTACTAGATTCTTTGACATCAGGTCATTTTTCACCCTCTCCAATTCAGTTTTTCTGCGGGATGCTAGAACCACTTTGCTTCCTTGCTCATAGAATGCATGTGCCAAAGCTTCTCCTATTCCAGAACTTGCACCAGTTATAACAACAATCTGAAAAATGTTATCCCAAATTATTACTTACTTTATGGAAATGATTACAACAGACGCAATATAAAGTGTATTTAGAGGTCATTACTATAAACAGCTGCCTGCATGGCACAGCATGGTATGTATGGCCTTTAAATTACTCCTCCGATTAAAGCACAATAATGGCAAAAAATACTGACAGTTACTAAAATACATTATAAAAGATTCAACAAAACAATACCTTTCCTTGAAGTGCAGCTCGTCGTCTTTTAGTAGTAATACAATTGAATAATTTGCACATTGTTACACCAATAATTGCCAACGGTACACCGATATACTTGAGGTACCAAGTAAGTGAGTGAACTGCAACTGCATTGCTGTTATGCATTTCCACGTTCTTCATTTTGTACAATTTATTCTGACAGTAATAGTTCGATTCGAACACAAATTGCGATAGCCGATCAGCGATTCGAACACAAATTGCGATAGCCGATCAGTATACTTATGCCGAAGAGATAATTTATGTTTTTGATTATCATGATCCTGTATCTGTGCATATACGTATGTTAATATGTTTACACAGGCGAATAATTCACAATCACAACAAAAAAAAAACTCAATTATTTGACAGGAACTGTTTTGTCTGTGACAGAAACTAGAGATTTCAACATGTTTTGTTGTGAATGAACCAATGCAAACGAAACGCAAACGATCTACCAAAACAAAAACCGCTTTGAAAACATACAATTTAGTCTTAAAATATGATTTACGACCGTAGCAAATATGGCTTTACAGAATTATAACCATTAGTCCATTACCGTGCGTTTGCACTGGGGAAACATAGCAACAATGACATGTTTAAAATCTCTAGTTCCTGTCAAAAATTGTGTGGAACATTGACAGAAGATAGAGATGTCAACATGTTTTGTCGTAAATGTTTCGCCAGTGCAAACGCACGGTTAGATACAGGAATACAACTACTTAGGTAAATTATTAATCAATACGTTAAAGGGGTGATAGACGTGCGAGCAAGTACGCGTACTTATGGCTTGGTGAGCCTACTCGCCCGTGTGTCATGCTAAGTAGCTACGCGGACTTTAACCGCTGAGTAAGTTCGTTGGCGATCCAACAGGTTTGAAATTTTGCTCGTATCCCGCCTTGGCTCGTACGTCTGTCATCGCCGCGACCTGCAAGCCGCCAATTTGACAATGACATTTTGAGCAAGTTAAACGTGTGTTTGCACTGGAAAAACATTTACGACAAAACATGTTGAAATCTCTATTTTCTCTCAATGTTCCTACAATTTTTGAAAGGAACTAGAGATTTCAACATGTTTTGTCTTCAATGTTTCGCCAGTGCAAACGCACAGTCAAAAACCCGGAAGTCTAACAAACAGTCTTACCAAGGGGTATCGTATTACCCAGTAACTGGGGTGTGGAGGTCAGATAGGCAGTCGCTCCATGTAATGTACTGGTATTCAGCTGCATCCGGTTAGACTGGAAGCCGACCCCAACATAGTTGGGAAAAGGCTAGGCAGATTGAAACGTAGCAAAATAATGTTACGTACTTCCGTTTGCTAACTGACATCAAAATAGCTGCCTTATAGTATACGGAATTGAAATAGATTTAAATGAATAAGATTGTTTACATATAACCGTGCTTTTAATATTCATGGTGGGACTGTTTCATGTGATACATTTCGAAACATCTACATGTGGAATGTTTTTTTGGTAGAAACGCGCAAAATAATAATAAGTACCCTAACCGTGCCTTTGTACTAGCGAAACATTACAACAAAACATGTTTTAATCTCTAGTTCCTGTCATAAATTGTATGGAACATTGACAGAAGATAGAGATTTCAACATGTTTTGTCGCAAATGTTTCGCCTGTGCAAACGCCCGGTAAGGGTTAGCTCAGACTGCGACGTGAAGCGACGCGACGCTAGACGCACTTTTTAACAATTATCCAACTTATTTTCTTCACGAAAGGGTATAATTTCAGTGCAAAGGTTGGCGAAAGGGTATAATTTCAGCTTCACCGCGCATCTCCGCGCACTTTGTTTGACACGTGTCAACCAAAGTACGCTGAGATGCACGGTGCTGCGCAGCGCGTATCCCTTATTGTGTAGTAAATAAATTCGTTATTGTATCGGATCATAAAAAAGTGCGCGTCGCTTCGCGTCTCGGTGTGAACTGACCCTTTTAAAGTAATAATAAAATTGTAGTCTGTGATAGTATGGTAGCAGCTTATAATTCATATTGTCTATGACTGTGGAAAATATTTTTAGCGTCATGTGGTGGTGGTGAAACTTTTAGGTAGTTGGCAACACCAATTCATAATTTCTTGATTATCTAAATGTTGGGATTATGTTTGATTTGTCCTGGATAAATAAATTAGACTTATTTATCATAATGTTTCAGTGAGTATTTGCTAATATTCAATCATAATATGGTTTAGTGTCAGTTAAACTACCTTTCGCAGTTTCTCATGGGAGTGTCGTACAGATGCGCTGACCTTCGTTTTGATGCACAACGCACAACAAAGCATCAAATTGACGGCTGCCCCATTTTCACAACAATCTTTGGATTCGATGTAACTTTAATTATTAGTGAAACAATCCGCAATAGTATATATTCAATTTGCTATGTTAAACCTTTCTTGTGTAAAGTGTTACGTGAGTGGAAAGTAAAATGATAATGGAAACTACGACTACGCAAACAATTTTGTATGGTGTGTTTTATAGTACCAGTACCACAGCAAAAGCTTTCTTTTTAACTTCTAGGAAAGTAATATTGAACCTGAGAAAATAACTTGTCTATATCAAGATGAATGAAAGGGATATCCCAAGTGTCCCTATTACAACATTAGCAGGAGTAGCCAGCTTGACAGACTGTAAGTATGTGAGCTACTTGTTAGGAGAGCATTTTGACAACTAACTTTACATAAAACAGTTACTTATTCTTTGGAGATCTGATGTTCTTTATCGCATATTTATTTATATTATTTATTTAATCTTTGTTTTATAAAGGTGGTACTGTTAATTGCATAAAACAAGAATAAACATCTCTAACTGTTTATTTATTTATTTACATGCCAGAATTCTTCAGTACCTACCTAAATCAATTAATTTATGTTTACCTACTGATTAATAGATCACAATTATTATTGTTTTAATGTAACCAGATGATTAGTGCTAGTTTAAATTACTAAGGTAACATTGTGCATTAATGACAATAAAAAAACTGGTAAAATAGGTATTGGTGTATTAAGACCATTTCTGTTTGACTGCTAGAGGGAAACCTTTGTTGACCACCCGTAAAATAATTATAAACATTTGTTGTTGGTGCATTGAGAATAGAATTACTTTAAAAAAAACAGTCAAACTTTACTAAACTTTGCTAGCCCACAGATAGAGCCATATCAATTAAGCAAATTTAAATTTACATTGATCCCATATTTTAAATGCAGTTCAGTCAGTAAATCATCATAGACTTTATATAAAATTAAAAAAAAACACGTCTGGGAACATTGAAACCCAATGCAATTTTCATTTTATGTTTATCTGACACTAAGTTATTTATTTATTTAACACTTTATTTGTACATAATACAAAAGACAAATATATTTAAAACTAGTTTAGAATGGGTGATCTTATCATCTTATGTCACAAGGTGATCTCTTGCAGACAACCTGTGGATGTACTGGAAAGCAGTGCCATTTTAGGCTGCCAGTGTACAGAAATAGTATACATAATAACTTAGACATAAAAAAGTAAAAGGCATAACAATTAATAATTATAATAAAATATACTAATAAATAACAAGTATATAAATATAATAGCTAGGATAGGAGAAGAAAAATTACAGTGGAAGGTGCTCTTCCACCATTTTCCTGAAAATTTGTTGTAATTTTATGTTTTCCAATGATCTTAACGACTTACAATGTGTGTTCAGAGGAAGCGAAAGTGTTTACTAAGATAAAAAGGAGTGGAACCAACTACTTATTAACATAAGCTTTTATACTCAAATAATAAACAGGAATTCTGAAATATACTCACTTACACCAAAAAACTGAGCGGCAATGCCTTGCATCTTAAAAAAACTAAATTAGAAACTCTCAATGTTAATAATTAAGATTATTAACAGTTTCTTATATTTGAAAAATTATTATATCTAATTAGAATGTGATGTGAAAGTTTTTATTTTCAGTATTACCAGTGCTACCACTCCCGGCGCCATTGCCTGCAACACTCAACAACAAGTCACAGTTGTTTCATCCGCGTGTTGCTGAAGAGGCGGCCATTCTGCTCGCAACGCGCGATGAAAATCTAGTGTCGCTACTAATTCAATCGCTTATGCAGACATCAGTATCGCACATGTAATGATTTCATTTCCTTCACAATGTTTAATTTACTAGTTATAGAGCATGTTTTGCTAGACCTACAAGCAATTATTGTTTGCTTTACTTTTACCAGACTGCGTGACAGCTCAGACGGGGTTTTGGTTTCACACGTATCAATGCATTTGTATATGGGATTCTTTATACCCTTAAAGCATCTTAACGGCTGCATGAATTTTCATAAATGAGATGTCCACCAACTCGTCTAGGTTTTGCAATGGTTTTGGCGGATGGTTTTATTTATATTCCAAAAATATAACGTATTAAAAGGAATTTAAGAAATAAAAACCCAGAATGCAGTTTTTATAGATTTTAGTTTTTTTTTTGGATAATAATCCTGTTTTTATCCTTTCAGAGATCTAAAAGATGATACCATGGCAAATTCATCAAATCCTCCAACACCGCAACCTCTGCCAGAACTTTTAAGGGCAATCTTAAACGTAAATCCTAATGTGTTTGAGCAGCAACCAAGAACTCATTGGGGCCCCAATTGCCACTCCCACAATAAGTTTAATGGGATTTCCCCCAACACTGTACCTTCAAGCCCATCATCGCATGGTACAGCATCCATTCCGAACCAGCAGTTGCTAGCTACTCCGTCTCAATCCTCACCCCATGTAAACATGGGCTCTCCGCCCTCGCAAGCCAGGCCAGGGAACCAACTAAATAATACTGCTCAGAACAGTGTGTCCCCAATTTGGAACAGTGGTAACTCTTCCAACATGTATGCAAGCCCACTGTCAAATACATCCAGTTCTAATCCACAAAATGGTGGTTTCTATAATAGTTTAGTACAAGAAAATAGGAGTTATGGTACTAATTTAAGTGAAGATAAAGATCCACTCTCTATGTCACCAAGCAACCAACCTGATCAGCA